>CM061224.1:6254898-7454898 GCA_030844895.1 Ambrosia x helenae | reverse complement strand
AAATCACACACAACTCATTTAGCACTTCGGATAAAAAATTTAGTAGCCGTTAGATTGACCCATCATAATCTAAATTAGGGAATCCAAAGGCTATTAAAGAACATAATATGCTTATCACCTGAATATAGATATCAAATATCCGCCTGCCCAGACTTCTATATGTACTATCGTTAGTGAACTGTATCTCTGCAAAGTGCAGCTTAACAGAATATTCACCATTTTCCAAACAGTAGCTGAAGTAAGTGAGTGTAAGTGGTGAGAGACGCGCGGTCGTATAAACTGCAGGTAAGTTCGTGTTCCCCTGTAAAGATTCTATGTAACGCGCGTTTGGTAAAATATTGTCATCCATGAAGTCACCCGTGCTACTAAGTCCCCAGTTCCTATCAGCTATGTACAGCTTGGCGGCACCACCATCCACATTGGCGTCTCCTTCATAAAGAACAGACTGCCCATTGGTTTCTTTAACTGTTAAATCATTTCCGCCACAGTTGACATGTAAAGAGCATGCATCTGTCATATGATCAATTATTTAAAACCATAAAATTAAAAAAGTAATAATAATAAAATTAAAAAAAATCGTTAAGATTGTGTGGTGTTGTACTTTTAGAGTTATGCCAAGTAAAAGTAATCATCTTTGACTTTCGGGTCAAACCCATAGTTCTCAAAAATTTGAATTAAGACCATCTTCTAACCTGATGTGGAATGTGTGTTATTGGCATTCATTTTGGCTATCGCGTTTTTTTTTCTATAAATATATCTGTGGATGTAAAACTAATTTGATTTAGGGAAGATGGAGCTTTTAAGTTCAGCACAAGAAAACAAACTTTTTTCCTACAAAAGCTGTGTTCCACTTCAATCTCGATCACTTCCCTTTCCTCGTCCGCTACATTATCAAAGTTATTGGACGATGGTAATATAGTTGTTATATTATATTTTAGAAGATTACTAATTATTTAACGGTTCTCATCTGAACTCCTCCGTATAATAGGTTTAAAGGTTGGATATACTAACATCTAGGACACTTAAAGTTCTCCATGCACGGGAGCACGTCCTGCCTGTTGAGAATTCCATCACAAGAACAAAAAAAAAATCAAAAGAAGATAAAAAAAAATTATATATAAATAAAAGCAACGAGAGTCGAGAACTATCTTACATCAAGTTTCCTGTTGAGGAGCTTCTGAACAAGTTTACATAGTAATTCCTAACATGAAAACCGAAAACACAAGTTATACAACCTTCTAAAAAAGTTCCAAGTAGCAACAAGTGTCATTCAAAAATGCTTACATGTTTTGTCGGCATGTGGCTTGACGAGGTCCTTGCCATGTAAAATTGTTGTAGGAAAGATCACTACAAGACATTAGTCATCTGAAAATGTTAATTTCTTAAAATAAATAAATTATAAAAAACCAAGTATGCAACATGACATTTTAACTTAATCCTTCATGAAACAAACTTACATACTAGCCCCGTTTACCAAAAGTGCATCCGGTATGTCTCCACTTAGCATATTTTCGGTAAAAAACCTATTAATGTGTTAAAATGCTTAATTAGTTACATGTAGCTTCATAATAGTCGACGAATCACAAGAAAAGTACTAAAACTTACACTAATCTCAATTTCCTCCATTGAATGTTATTAGATATACTCCCTACTAATCGATTAAAACTTACATCCCTATCATATGCACACAGAAAATGATATCATTAAGCATACAAATTGTTAACCAGACAAAACAGGTACTTGAATTAAACGTTGGCTTTTCGTCTTGTGGTACTTACAACAATTCAAGTTCTCTCAGTTGCCAGATATAATCCGGTATTTCCCCAGAAATGTTGCAATTTCTCAAGATCCTAAATTTATGAATGAAAAATCAGAGTTCAATTGAGTTAACACAAAAGTCAATGCTAGAAATATCTACATACAGTTTTTTTAATCCATTAGTATTGTTTAGCTGAGGGAAACCTTGAGCGGGTCCGGTTATTTCACTAATTCTCCTGCAAAACATGTGGCCATATAAGCTCTATATTAACAGAAGCACAGTTTCATCAAGAAATATTCCTGACTTACAGATCAAGTAGATTCTCAAGAAGAGATATGTTTGAAGGAATAGGTCCCGTGAGTCCACTTGCCATCATCTCTCTTTGAAACATACATCCAAACATTAAATTTACAACATTTCTGAATGTGTTATACAGTTACTTAAATGTATAATTATAAGACTATATTGTAAAAAAAATTATAAAAAAAAAAAAACATGAAATATCTCACAATCTATTAAGTAGTCTCCAATTTTGTATAAAATCAGGTATCGACCCGCTGAAGTTGTTGGCGTTTATCCTACTGCATAGTAAATGAACAAAATTCTCAGTTTTAGACTTGGAAAATGGTGGAATCTATAAAAATTTGAGTAAGGGTATAAAGTAAAGATTTTTTACAAATCTCTTAGATTTCTTAGTTGGCCGAGGATCGTTGGCAGCCTTCCGGTCAACCTATTTGAAGACAACATCCTGAAATATAATATAATATAATATTAATCAGGTTCCAGTTCTTGAGAAATAATCCAATGAAAACTTAATCAGCCTTACAATGTATTTAAATTTGTTAATCTCCCTAACTCAGATGGAAGCGGTCCCGAAATCTGGTTTGCTTCAAAGTCCCTGATCAAGACTTTTTCTAGATGAGTATAAAAAAAACTCAAAATTGATCAAAAATAAAAGAAAAACAAAAAAGCAGCAACATACAGTTTTGTAAGGGTGGTGATATTGCCTAGTTCGGGTGGGATTTCTCCGGTTAAACGGTTACCAAGAAGAGAGCTGCATATGGAAGGATATGATTTAAGTTCACACCTCTAAGGTCAAATTTCTAATACAGTAATTCAAGGGTCAAACAGAGATTTCACATTTCTTGTAACTGTGTTGAACCCCATTCAGGCGGTATTGTGCCACTTAAGTAATTGTAAGCAAAATCTCTGAAAACAGAACAAAATATACTTCAGTTTCAATAAATCTTGATTATTATTTAGAACGTTCGGCAGCTAAGTTAAGCATACGTCTAAAAGAAGACTTACATGGATCGGAGGTAAGGAAGCTTTACTAATTCAGGTGACAATACCCCATCAAGGCTATAATACTTGTATGTGCTGCATATACAAAACAATCAAATAAATTCCCAAAACATAAGTCTGCTTTAATAAAAGACCGTCGACATATATTTTGGTAACTGTCACAAGACCCAATGGGCTCAGGTAAAAACACAACTCATTGCGCCATTCGTTTAGACTTTTTATCTCATAGTCAAATTGTTAACAGTTCTAAAAAATTTCAAGAAAACTTCAAATATACATCATTACGACATGACAATTAGTATCGTTGCCAATGGTGCAATCACATCTGATGTTAGCATTAGCTTCTTGAGACAGCAATGGCACTTCAGAAACCATATGAAGACTGCAGCCATCAGCATCAAATCTCCAACTTGTTGCATTCATGGCAGCAAAAATGTTCCCAACAGCCTCCACTTTATAAATCAAATTAGCAGATCATAATTTAGTAAGTCTTAACATGTAAATAGACATACACACACACACTAAAGTTTTTTTTTTTTTTTTTTTTAACCTTGTTGTTGTGGCACAGCAGATTCAGCAAATCTTTGCAAGATGACAACATTGAGAATCAGAAGCAGCATGAGTTCAGCTTTTCTTGTTGCCATTATTTCAGAGTTCAAAGATTATTATTTATTATGAATATTATTTTTAGGTGGGATTGGATAGGTGGGATTGGAATGGATGATGGATGTTAAATTAATATGTGTAATGTACAAATGTGTGCTGCTTTTTTTTCTTGATTTTAAACAGACGTACTTGAAAACTAATTGAAAACAGCACTACAATTGTTGAAAACTGAAAACACAAAAAACACATTAGTTACCATATTTCCAAAGATTGATGATGGTGTGGTTGACCCCTTTCACACGCAAACAATTATTATTATGATTATTGTCGTCGTCTATCTTTTGTTCTTTACTTCTGTGATGAATTGAACCGATACCGTCCGCACAATATTGGTACCGGTATTTATTGTTATGGTTTTCTCGACGTTCCTATTAATGTCGTTATGAACAGACCAATATCGACTTAATAACATTAGTACCAACACCGGTATTATTGGTACCGGTATTTATTGTTATGGTTTTCTCGACGTTCCTATTGGTGTCGTTATGAACAGACCAATATCGACTTAATAACATTAGTACCAACACCGGTATTATCTGAACATGTACCGATATTCATTTTTTTTATGGTTTTCGATAGATGTATCTCTTTGGATAGTATGCCAAGTGCCGGTATCATACTAGCACTGTAACAAACTGAATTGATACTGATCGAATGTATGCCTAAACATGCGAGGAATCTTACTAGTTAGTTATGGAAGGTCTAAGATATATATTTGACAGTAATTAGATGGGGTTGAGGCACATCAAACTAATTACATAAATGTTTTTTCACCAAACCAATCTACTTTCTTTTATGCTTCAAAGTGGGAGTTCTATCACCAATTTAAGTCAACAAAAATGACAAGATGAAAACAAGTATTTTTCTTAGGGAGCTTTGATAAAGGTTTAAATTTTTACAAATGAATAGTTAGATAATATTAACGTATAAAAATTGTTCAAAAAATATATAAAACACAAACTCACACTGATTGAATTCATTATATTTGCGTCAACCTTCTGAACCCTAAATTCTACGAATCAACATCGTTAACAAAAAAACTAAACCTGAATTTCAGTATGATCGTGCATCAACTGAACGGATCTCAAACGCGTCATCATCAGATGTCAAAGAAGAGTTAATATCAGTCCGATTCGTTTTATAATTTTGTGTTGGACCACTGGTGTGACTTCCTTCACCTGTCATCTCACTTCGAAAGTCTCTGATCACTTTAAATCTCAGATCTTCGGAGTGATCGGTTCGTTCTGGAACGACTTCCGGTACACAGGTTTTTCCGTCAAGCATGCTTACGACCTCTGACATCGTCGGCCTCATCGACGGCGAACCGTTTGTGCACAGAAGCGCTACTTTCACGACGGTTTCCGCTTCTTGTTTATTGATTGTCGACTCTAACCTCTCGTCGAAAAGCTCTTCGTATTGCTTACTTGTTTCCACTCGACAAGCCTGCATAATCGATTCCATAAATGAACATCTTAACATCCCATAACTAATTCTGATTCATTATGTTTTCGAAGCGTGAGCAGAAAAAGGTTTAGATGAACCTAAACGAAATTAATCGTACCCAATCTAGAAGGCAAATGGAGTCGTTAATTGGTATGTGATTGGTGTTGTTCTTCCCACTAACGATTTCCAATAGCAAAACTCCATAGCTGTAAACATCTGCCTTGTCACTCAAGTAACCCCATAGAGCATACTCTGGTGCCATGTATCCGCTACAAATTATCAACGAAAACTGTTAGCACATTGAACCAATCAAAGAAAGGAATGTATGCATGAGCAATTTACATTGTTCCGGCAACTCGTGTGCTAACGTGAGTCTTATCGTCCTCATTTAGCCTCGCCAATCCGAAATCCGAAATTTTTGGGTTAAGATCTTTATCAAGTAGCACATTTGTGGCCTTGATGTCCCGGTGTACAATTTTGATTCTCGATTCATCGTGAAGGAAAGCTAAACCTCGTGCAATCCCGATAGATATCTTGAACCTTGTTGGCCAATCCAGCATAAATCCACTTTTACCTAGATAGGGAGAAATTAGTAGTTGATCATAAACCATTGAAACCAAACGGAAGTCGGATGTGTAACATTTATACGCTTCGTTTTGATAGCTTTTAACTGTTCGACCGACTGTTAAGAACCCGACCATCTAATATTTAATATTTATTTATTTTTCATTTTTCAAATATGTAGCTATGTACATGTATTATATTCATGAAATATCTTTATCATTCAAAAAGTTTTAATACAATCCCAACGAGTTTGGAAATATATATGTGCACGCCGCGCGCAAAAGTTGGTTCAAACCGTCAAACTTCCAAACTGCTGAAATTGGCTAGTTTGACCGACTTAACCAACCCAGTGTCCCAGCCGGTATGGTTTTTCGTTCAATGAAGCCGTAGTCAGTGGTTCATCACACAATTTTCATCAATGTCTGAACCAGACCATGAATACAAAGTTAAGGGGTAAATGTTGACTTTTGAGCTCAAACAAAGTAAATTTGAATCTAAGTTCCATTTAATGTTTCTATATTTCCAAATCTATTTTATCTGTATTCTAATTTGAAAATGCCTTTGTTGACCTCAAAACTCAAAAGTCAAACTTGCAAGAAAACAAATAAATACTCACCAAACAAAGCATTTGCAAGGCTATTATTTTCCAAATACTCATAAATCAGCAACAACTGATCTCCTTCTATGCAACATCCGTGAAGTTTAACAAGATTCGGGTGTTGTAAACACGAAATCACGCCGATCTCATTCAAGAACTCGCGGTTTCCCTGCTTTGAGTGAGACGAAAGCTGCTTCACCGCAATCACAGTGCCATCACTCAATGTACCCTGCAGTCATCAAACACGCGTTATAAACACAAAACTAAAATCACCCAAGCCAACCCTTTTGTAAAAGGATAAAAACATGCGTTATAACCTTGTAAACAGCCCCAAAACCTCCTTCCCCAATTTTGTTTGAAGCCTTGAAGTTGTTTGTAGCAGTCTTTAGTTGTTTCAAAGAAAACGAAATCGTTTTCAGCTCCATTCCTTCAAAATCTATTCAAAAAGCACTTTGCATCAGCAACTAGTTGAACAAATGGAACAAGAAAGTTAACAGAGATATAAAGTCTTCACCTTTATCGTTTCTTTTTCGGCCTTTAAAACATTTTTTCCGCCACAAAACTACCAAGATCAAGAAAATAAGAAACGGGACACCAATGCCAACGCCTATATAAACAGCTTTTTTCGACTTTTTTCCACCTATCGAACAAGTTTTAAAATATGGGTCAACATCAATAGCCGATACAAGAGGCCCATAAACTCCTCTTCTAGGAATACGGGTCGTCCCTTTACCAGCCCAGTAAAACCGGATCTCCAAGATGTTATCAGTTACACTAGCGTTAAATGGCACGACCACGGGCCTTCCAACACCACCAGCCTCATCTTCGATATTAAAATCCCTTCTGACCCGCCTCCCCTAAATCACACACAACTCATTTAGCACTTCGGATAACAAATTTAGTAGCCGTTAGATTGACCCATCGTAATCTAAATTAGGGAATCTAAAGGCTATTAAAGAACATTGTATGCTTATCACCTGAATATAGATATCAAAAATCCGCCTGCCCAGACGTCTATACGTGCTATCGTTAGTGAACTGTATCTCTGCAAAGTGCAGCTTAACAGAATATTCACCATTTTCCAAACAGTAGCTGAAGTAAGTGAGTGTAAGTGGTGAGAGACGCGCGGTCGTATAAACTGCAGGTAAGTTCGTGTTCCCCTGTAAAGATTCTATGTAACGCGCGTTTTGAAAAATGTTGTCATCCATGAAGTCACCCGTGCTACTAAGTCCCCAGTTCCTATCAGCTATGTACAGCTTGGCGGCACCACCATCCACATTGGCGTCTCCTTCATATAGAACAGACTGCCCATTGGTTTCTTTAACCGTTAAATCATTTCCGCCACAGTTGACATGTAAAGAGCATGCATCTGTCATATGATCAATTAGTTAAAACCATAAAATTAAAAAAAATAATAATAATAAAAAAAAAAAAAACCATTAAGATTGTGTGGTGTCGTACTTTTAGAGTTATGCCAAGTAAAAGTAATCATCTTTGACTTTCGGGTCAAACCCATAGTTCTCAAAAAATTTGAATTTGATGTGGATTTGTTACTGGCGTTCATTTTGGCTATCGTGTTTTTTTTATTTCTATAAATATATCTGTGGATGTAAAACTAATTTGATTTAGGGAAGATGGAGCTTTTAAGTTTAGCACAAGAAAACAAACTTTTTTCCTACAAAAGCTGTGTGCCACTTCAATCTCGATCACTTCCCTTTCCTCGTCCACTACATTATCAAAGTTGTTGGACGATGGTAATATAGTTATTATATTATATTTTAGAAGATTACTAATTATTTAACGGTTCTCATCTGAACTCCTCCGTATAATAGGTTTAAAGGTTGGATATACTAACATCTAGGACACTTAAAGTTCTCCATGCACGGGAGCACGTCCTGCCTGTTGAGAATTCCATCACAAGAACAAAAAAAAAAAATCAAAAGAAGATAAAAAAAAATTACATATAAATAAAAGCAACGAGAGTCGAGAACTATCTTACATCAAGTTTCCTGTTGAGGAGCTTCTGAACAAGTTTACATAGTAATTCCTAACATGAAAACCGAAAACACAAGTTATACAACCTTCTAAAAAAGTTCCAAGTAGCAACAAGTGTCATTCAAAAATGCTTACATGTTTTGTCGGCATGAGGCTTGACGAGGTCCTTGCCATGTAAAATTGTTGTAGGAAAGATCGCTACAAGACATTAGTTAACTAGAAATGTTAAATTTTGACAAAAACTAAGTATGCAACATGAAGTTTTAACATCTACTTCTAGAAGCAAACTTACATACTAGCTCCATTTACCAAAAGTGCATCTGGTATGTCTCCGCTTAGCATATTACTGGTCAAAAACCTATTCAATATCGTGCTATTTTAGTGATATGTAGCTTCATAATAGTCAATGAAGCACAAGAAAAGTCAAACTTACTAAAACTTACACAAATCTCAAGCTCCTCCCAAGATGTTATTAGATATTCTCCCTACTAACCTATTAAAACTTAAATCCCTGACATATGCATACAGGAAATTATGTCGTTAGACGCATAACTCATGAAGGTTTAGTAAATAACGATTCGTTTGTGCACACTTACAAAAATGCAAGTTGTCTCACTAGCCAGATATAATCCGGTATTTCTCCAGATATGTTGCAATTTCTCAAGATCCTAAATTTATGACTGAATATCAGAACTCAAATGAATCAACACAAAAGTCAATGCTATAAATATCTACATACAGTCTTATTAATCCGTTAGTATTGTTGAGCTGAGGAAAACCTTGAGCGGGTCCGGTTATTTCACTAATTCTCCTGCAAAACATGTACCATCATATGCTTCTATACTATATTATATATAAATATAATTAATCGCTTTCTTGACACAAAAGAACAGTTTCATCAAGAAAAGATTCCTAACTTACATATCATTTAGATTCTCAAGAAGAGATATGTTTGAAGGAATAGGTCCCGTGAGTCCACTCGCCATCATCTCTCTTTGAAACATCCAAACATTAAAAGTATAACGTTTCATAACGTGTTATGCAGTTACTTAAATGTGTAACTAGAACTTAGAAGACTATGTTGTAAATAGTTATCAGATTACTTACAATCTAACAAGTAATCTCCAGTTTTGTATGAAATTTGGTATCGACCCGCTGAAGTTGTTCGCGTTTATTCTACTGCATGGTAAATGAACAAGAATCTCAGTTTTAGACTTAGAAAACGGTGGAACTGAATTTTTTTAACTACAGGTATAACGTAAAGATTTTACAAATCTGTTAGATTTCCTAGTTGACCAAGGGTCGTTGGCAGCCTTCCGGTCAACCTGTTTGAAGACAGCATCCTGAAATTTAATATTATGGCATAAATAAGTATAACTTATTCAGATTCTAAATTTTTGAGAAATAATTCAAATAAAGGAAGAAAATTTGCAACGGAAAATCTTAATCAGCCTTACAATGATTTCAAATTTGTTAATCTCCCTAACTCAGATGGAACGGTTCCTGAAAGCTGGTTTGCTTCAAAGTTCCTGATCAAGAATTTTTCTACAAAAGTTAACTGTGATGAAATTAAAATCATCTAAAGATTTTGACCCATATGATAAAAAGTCAAAATTGACCAGAATATAACTGATGAACCAAAATAAAAAGAAAAAAGCAACAACTTACAGTTGTGTGGCGGTGGTGATATTGCCTAGTTCGGGTGGGATTGATCCGCTTAAACGGTTACCAAGAAGAGAGCTGCATATGCAAGGATATGATGAAAGTTTACAACTTTAAGTTCTAGTACATTAAACACTATGGAACTCAAAGGGTAAAATAGAGATTTCACATGTCTTGTAGCTGTGTTGAACCCCATTCAGGTGGTATTGTGCCACTTAAGTAATTATAAGCAAGATCTCTGAAAACAGAAGAAGATATACTTCAGTTTTATTAAATCTTGATTATTTAAAAGTTTGCCATTTAAGTTAACCATGTGTTTGAAAGAGGACTTACAAGGACCGGAGGTAAGGAAGCTTCACTAATTCAGGTGACAGTACCCCGTCAAGGCTGTAAAACTTGTGTGTGCTGCATATAGAAAAGAATAAGATAGATTCCCATAACTTGAGTCGGGTTGTAATCGAAGAGCGTTGACTTTATTTGATAACAAAGAGAAGCCGTTATCGGAAAACTCAGGACCCGACCAATACCCTACTAACCAATGGGATATGGTAAAACGCAGCTTGCGTTGGGCATGTGTTCTTCAAGAGGGTTAAAAGGCATAAAACCAGTGGAAGCGGATTCGAAAATGAGACCTCTACTAAAGCGACTCAAGCACTTACCACCTCACCACCCCCTTGAAGGTTTGAGTTGACTTTAGGTCAAATATATGCCAATTTCACAGTCAAAATAGACATTGAAAAAAGGTGCATTACAAGTTTGACTTCCAAAGTCAAAGTGCCCTCACTTCGGAACACAAGTACTCTTTGCTTGAAATTGAACATAAATGAATAGAATTAAAAGACAGAAGTTTATACATCCTTACGACATGACAAACATTGGTATCATTGCCAATGTTGCAATCACATCCAATGCTAGCATTAGCTTCTTGAGATAGCTTTGGCACTTCAGAAACCATATCAAGACTGCAATCGTCGCCATCAAATCTCCAACTTGTTGCATTCATAGCAGCAAGAATGTTCTCAACAGCTTCCACTAATTCAACATAACATAAAGGTAGCAAATAATACTTTGGTAAGTATTTCCAGTGAATAACTCAAGATCATGTCTCATTTTAAGAATATAAGTCAAACCTAGAAGTCAAACTATTCATTTTGGGATTTCAATCATTTAGTTTAACAAATCATCAGATTCAACCTTTTTTTTAACAGCCAAACTTTAATATAAATAAACATCCAATCATAAAAAAAATTAAAAAAAAAAATAAGATTGATACACTTCCAATCATGAAAATACATATTGTTTGACTTTCAAAGTCAAAGAGCTCAATTATTAATTTAGAATTTATTATAACTCTAATCATGAATTCTTGAAACTTAGCAAGAAAAGAGTGATAAAGATGCCAACTTTATTACCTGAAATTAACATATATAACTTTCTGCTATGAAATCATAACAAATTTATGATTTTATCTCCATCTAATAGGCAAAATCAAGATACTTGCAGAAACATTAATATAATTTGAAGACAAACTAAATCAAGAATCCACAACCCCTTTTTCTTGAAACCCAAAAGGTGTAATCTTTTTAACAATAATAATAATAATAAATAATAATAATAATAATAATAATAAGTGTTTACCTTCTTGTTGTGGGACACTGGATGCAGTGAATCTTAGGAAGATGACAAAAGTGAGAGTTAGAATTAGCAGCATAATTTGAGGTTTTATTGTCACCATTGTTGCAGGGTTCAAGAACTGTGTGTGGGGAGAAAAGTTTAGAGATGGGTGTGAAATTATTATTAGAGACAAGGGTGGTGCAGGTTTTGAAGATTGAATACTAAAAACAAGTCACATCTGTGTGTATAGGAAGCTGTGTTGGTCCCAATCAGGTAGTAGTAGTCATATACTCCTCTGTAATACTGCCATTCAGAAAAATATATACAAATAAATACTCATATATCGGACAGGATATTTTTAAAGGGTCCAGTTTGAAAACTTGCGATCTAATCTAACGTAACATAGTAACATGTGGATATGTTCGTTGTCTCGTTGAAAAAAGGGAAAAAACAAATCAGATATTTGGTTCTTGATATATTTTATTATAAGATAAGAAGGGTACTAGATTTTTTTTTTTTTTTTTCGTGATGAACGTATTTCTCCATTTTATGACTGTCAAATTATATTAAAACAGACAAACGGGTAATAAGTTGTGTCGTCACATCTTTCTGAATCGCAAAACTCAATCTATTAAACACAAACCTCTACCTCCCCGGAGTCGAAACATTGATATGATTAACTCGTTGGACCCTTGTCAGAGAACGGATAGCTTCCGATGCCAATGAGCCAGGATTTTTTTTCTATAGGTTTATTTTTGTGTGTGGTCAAGTTTTCACAACCATACGTTAGAATTTTCGGTCCGGTTCAAATCTGAGAACATAATAAAGACCCTAACTAATGACTAATGTGGGTTTTAAATTTAAAAAAATAAAAAGACTAAAAAAAACACATAAAATGCACCAGCTAGGACTTGAACTAGCACTACCAACTGCTATAACACTTCAAAGATCTATAGTTTAGAAAAAGCACTCATTTTTTTTAAGTATGAAGATAATTTCTATTTCTTTGATAGTAAACCGTGGCATTGTTTTGTGTGTATATATATAGTCATTTGATAAAAAACGGTCACAAAATATGGCCATTTGAAAAAAAATTAAAAAGCTCAAATTAATATTAACGGTCAAAAATGGAATTAAATGAAATTTTCCCTTAAAAAAAAATGGAATTAAAAAACATATAAATTTGCCCGTTAACTAAAACCAGATTTTGGTTCACGGGACTACTACCAGCATAGATGGTAGCAGTGTTACCATGCTGATAGTAGGGTAACCATACTATTTCTTGTGATTATAAAGTTATATTGTCTAAAGATATTGTATTTTCAAACTTGTAGGGTGGCATCGGGTACAGATTTGACCAAAATATAGATAGATGTAAAGTAAACATCTCTTTTTCGACTTGGTATTCAGTATTCACATTTTTCGTCCTTATTGTTTTCTTATAGTGCAAATTAACACTTTTATATTTCATAACTTCTTTGCCGACAACCAAATTCAACGGTCAAACAAATAGTTCAAGAAAAAAGAAAGGATTTTAAACAGACAAAAGGAGTTGCTCTGCATTTTTAGTCACTAATGTTTATTACAAGTTTTATAAAAGCTTATGATCTCATAATAATGATTATGTTAAGGTCGTTCATGAAAATTCAGGTGTTCGGGCTGTGTTGCGAAAAATGTATCGCTTAGGTAGCATTTGGTATGATGGAATGAAAGGGGGAATAAAATGGACCATTACGAGGTAATGAAAAATAGTGTGTTTGGTTGGTTAAGGGAATTGAATCACCCATTCCACAAAACATTCAATTCCCTCAAAACCATTCCATTCACCCCCCATGTTTTTTTTTCCATTTCATCCCTCATTCACCTTTTACTAATAACACCATAACCCACCACCATTGCCACCAGCACCCACCACCGTCGCCACCACCCACCACCGCCGTCACCACCCACTACCGTCGCCCACCACTGCTGCCGCCACCACCCACCACCGTTGCCGTCACCCGTCGCCATCGTTGCCGCCGCCACCAACCACCGCCACCACCCACCACCGCTGCAATCCAACACCATCGAACGCCGCCCACCACCGTCACCCCACCCACCGCCGCCTCCACCACCTGCCACCGTTACTCACCACAATATCCTTTACCCACCACTACCACCGCCACTACTCACCGTCGCCACCCACTACCACCCATCACCGCCACTAACCACCACTCACCACTGATTTTATTCCTTCGTTTTTTTACAGCCTATTCAACAACACAAAGTAATCTTTTGTTTCATTCTCACATGGCAACCAAACAAGACATGGAATGGTAATGATCCATTCCATTACCTTGTTCATTCCATTACCTCATTCATTCCATTCCCTCATCCATTCCATTACCCCATACCAAACCGAGGCGTTAACGACATAAATGACATAAACTATTTTTTAAAATGATGATTAAAGTAATATAAAATTGATGGATCAACTCTTCATAAATTATAAAATCTAACTTTTCATTCTCGATAGCTATCATTGTCAATCCGTAAAGCCATTTTTTAACTTAAGGGGGCTAAAGGTTAATGGGTATTGGTTAATGGACTAATGGCTAAGCTACTTAAGTAGGCTAATAGCCTAATAGATTTAAGTTTTAAACTTTGGAGTTATAATGGTGCTAATACAAACAAAAATTTTAGTCCACTAGTGTAAAACTTACTAATTTTGAATGGATTGAAACTTTAATATATGTTAGAAAACTTACATTGAAATCGAAAACAAATCATCAACGTGAACCAGGCTTGTGTTTGACACAATTCCCTTAAACATATTCGCGGTTTGTTCCCAGGGTACACCGGTTCTTAACAGTGGTGGTTCACTGCCGGACTTGCACACTTGCCTGAAAGATAATCGGACATCGATTGAGTTTGTTTTCTACATATATGTGTCTGTGAGTATTTATTTTCTATATACTCAAATGAGGCACCAAGCCTTCATTATATAAGAACATGGATTGATCAAGAGTTTCATTTCTAAGTCACTTAATTAGAGACTTAATTTGATAAATAAAGGCTCTAATAAATTGACATAAAAAGCTTTAATAAAGTGACATAAAACTTTAATTAAAAAACATAAAACTCTACTCAAGAGTTTAGTTTTTAATTCACCACATTAAGATTCCATTAAATAATTTCATTATATAAATTTTCATTCATACTATAGAAAATTTCAACAATCCCCCACATGAATTGAGATTGATCAAAACATACATATTTCCAACAAACCCCCACATGAATGAAAGTCATTCTCAGAAGCAACCTCATTCCGATTAAATTTCAACGGTTGAGTTTTGCATACGATAGGTAGGTGTGACCCTTTGAACCTTCGCTCATGAAATGCCCTTAGCCCACTAGCTCCGAGTAGATAGTGATGTCTTTGAACTCGTCTGCCGTTTGTGTAGACGACAATATGCTTCACACAAGACTCCCCTGACAACGTCAAGTCCTCATAATTGTGTCCGTTGTGGTTGTGGTCATGGACATGTGCCTGGTTCTGCGGGAGCTTTTAGGTATTGTGCCCCAACAATACCTTTCAAAGTGACCCCACTTCTCTCTCACATAGGTGATTCACTAAGATTGGCTACCTCAGTCGAATAATTAAAAGCCATAGGCTTATCCTCAACCTTGTCACTTTTAGGAATGGACTAGGAAGCTTACCAGATTACTATGGCAAACTCCTTTTTTTCAAAACGCGGGGTTTCCAACAACTCTCCCCCGACAGTGACCTCACCTGTTCATACAATTAGGTTGTCCTATTAAACTCAGATATTGGGATCTCCAGTCAGCTGGGTTAGGTTTCCTTCGCATGAACTTAATTTTTTCAAGGGCTTTAGTCCCATTCCCATGGACGACTTCTTAACTAACTCTCTGCTTAAGCCTTTTGTTAGCGGATCCGTGATGTTATCCTTTCACTTCACATAGTCAACAGTGATAACTTTTATAGAGATTAGTTGTCATACCGTATTATACCTACGTCTTATATACTTGTTCTTACTGATACACATTGTGATATGAGCTCTGCCAATTGCCGATTGGCTATCACAGTGTATGCATTAGGCCGATGCCGGCTTCGGCCACCTAGGTATATCCTTAACAAATTGACGTAGCCATTCTGCCTATTCATCCTCTTTATATAAAGCGATGAATTTTGATTCCATCACGGATCTAGCAATAACCGTTTGCTTAGAGGATTTCCACGCTATCGTAGCACCTCAAGTGTGAACACATACCGACTCGTTGCCTTGGAATCATTCGTGTCAGATATCCAAATCGCATCACAGTAACCTTAAATAACTGTTGGATATCTCTTATATTGCAACCCGTAGTCTTGTATGTATCTTAAGTACTGAAGCACCTATGTCACGCAACTCCAATGACTTGAACTTGGGTTGCTCGTGTATCTACTTAGCTTGTTGCTAAGTCTGGTCTGGTACAATTCATCAGATACGGCAAGCTGCCAACAATTCTTGAGTACTCTAATTGGTTAATAGGCTCACCTTGATTCTTAGCTAGATGTTGACTCGTGTCAATGAGAGTTCTAGCCACATTAGAGTAATTTCCATTGAACTTCTCAAGAATTTTGTCCACATAATATGACTAACTTAGAACAAGTCTATTATGGGTTCGTGTGATTTATACTTTCAAAATCACATCCATTAATCCCATATCTATCATGTCAAATCTTCTATTTTCAAATGCAAGCAACCCTACATTTAAGTGTTATTGGATAATTTCCAAATGGGTGATGAAATTTTCTCCCTTTCTGAAGTTTGAGAAAACTTCTCAACTACCATTACTGGTTGTTTCTTAAATGATTCTCCCCCCACATTGCTTGCACTTTGTTTAAGTTTGAGTAATATCACTAATGATAACATTAGACACCCGTGATAAGATAGCGACTATATACTCAAATGAGGCACCAAGCCTTCATTATATAAGAACATGAATTGATCAAGAGTTTCATTTCTAAGTCACTTAATTAGAGACTTAATTTGATAAATAAAGGCTCTAATAAATTAACATAAAAAGTAGGGATGGCAATGGGTCGGGTTTGGGACGGGTTTATGTAATCCCAACCCCATACCCGATTAGGTATGCTTGTCCCATATCCGTCCCAAAACCCGTCGGGTTTGTATCGGGTAATTACCCGTCGGGTATCGGGGATACCCGCGGGTTTCGGGTAAACCCATTAATTTTAAAAACTTATCCATTGGGTATATCGGACTAAAAACCTGTCAGGTATCTATTACGTAACAACTAACCAATACATTTAGCATTATCAAATGTGCATGTAAATGATTACAATGTATAAATATAAAATAGTTAAATCATATAAAAACACTAAAAGACATAGATAAAAGATATTATACACAAATAATTAGTGTTTTTTGAAGAAGATGACAATCTAGATGAACAATTATATATATTATGAATACATATTTTAAAAGTATATAGGAAATTACATCGGGTATCTAATCGGGTAAATGGGTATACTTTATCTCGTAATCGGGTCGGGTAAATGGGTATATCATCAAATCCCAAACCCGTCCCAAACCCACGAAAAAAATAAAAACTAATCCCATACCCGGACCCATACCCGATTACCCGACTCCAAACCCGTCCCAAATGTGTCGGGTTTCGGATTTACCCATCGGATTCGGGTTTGATTGTCATCCCTAATTAAAAGCTCTAATATAGTGACATAAAACTTTAATTAAAAAACATAAAACTCTACTCAAAGTTTAGTGTGAGCAATTTTGGGAAAATGCACAAAGTTTAGTTTTTAATTCACCACACTAATATTTTTATTATATTAATTTCCATTTATACTATAGAAAATTTTAATAATATATATTTAAAATATGCCCCTTAGAAATTAAGCCTGAACCGGAAGTTCTCTTCGCACCCCTTAAAAGACGGCCCATGATTATTTTTAAATTTATAATATTCAAATGACCATTTTGCTTTTGTTTGTTTAAACTTACCTTGCGTATATAAATTTTAATCTGATTTTTGTTATATCTATATACCTAATAAACAAAAGTCCATGAGTACACTTGGCACTCCCACATTCATCCTCAATTGTGGAACCAATCATATTGTGCCAAGTGTCTCATTGTGGGATTTAATAAACTTTTTGATTTAAAAAAAAAAAAAAAAAAGAAAATATAAAAACCAAACAAAAAAACACGGACATAAGCAAACACCTATCATCGCCTCCTTCTCAAACAAACCTCTCCAAACCCTAATCCCAGCGATTACCGGCGATCGACCCAATCCTTCAACTCCAATCAAAGGTAACCTCTCTTTCATTCTTATTTTAATCAATCCATGTTTATCCCTCATTGTCACCGTGTTTTTTTTCGTTTTTTTCTAATCTCTTTGTCGATTGAGTCTTTTTTTTTCCCTGTTTTGATTTGATTATTTATGTTTCCATTGTTGTGTTTATGTTACGACAAAGAAAACATTCGTTTGCCCTTAATTAGGGTTCTTGATTGTTTGATTAGGTTTGTTGATTTTTTGATAAGTTTATTGAATGGATTTTGTTGTGCTCAAACATTGTTTTCTATTTTAATTTTACACTGATGATGTTCTTAAAAACTATGGTTTTCAGAAGATTAGATTCTTAATTTTTTTTAATCAACTTTGTATGAACATTGTGAATATGACTGGATTATATAAAGTTTTCAATTGTTTGATTAGTTTTTTTGATTGTTTGATTAGGGTTCTTGAATGGATTTTGATGGACTAACACAGTGTTTTATTTTTGATGTAAATAGATGATGTTAGGTCAAACTTTGGTTTTCCGAAGATTAGATTGTTGTTTTTTTGGAATCAAGTTTGTATGAACATCAAAAAATATGACTCGATTATATAAAGTTTTCAATTTGGGATTTTTCCAAAATTAATCTGTTTTCAAAATTGAATAGGTTTTAATAAAATACAGATTTGCCACTTATGTATTCATCAAATGATTCAATTTCAGTTATATGATATCATGTTTTAACATGTTTTTACTAATAATACAGTTGCTCTAAAGGTCGTCGCAGAATGGTTTATGGATTTTGGGTTAAATCAGAGGGCAGAGAACGTGTGTGTATGGTAAGCGACCTTTCTTATGCCTTAAAACTCTGTTGGTTGTTAGAATATTTTCATTGATCACTGTACAGTATTCGGATGTATAATGTTTATTAACTGAAAATCCAAGAGATTAGTTTATAATCAAAATTTTTTGTATTGATTTGTAGGCGTTGCCCGGAGATTATAAGGAATGGATTTCTAAGTATGGATACCCTACTGGCATGACCAGAATTCATACGTTGGATCAGAGATCATTCGAAGTTAAAGTGATGAATATCGCTGGGAAGTGGTTTTTTTACAATGGGTGGAAGCACATGATTACAACGCTAAACTACCCAAGTGGTTGTCACTTTGTGTTTGAGTACGAAGAAATGCTCAACTGTTTTAATATGTATACTTTCCATCAGGATGCCATAGCTGCACCGGGCAAGTATTTCTACTGCAAACTTGATGACCCGCTCAGTGATCTGAATCGGCTGGTATGTTTTTTAAATGATGTTTATAAACATGACATAACGCCTTAAATACATTAATATGTACTAATGTTTCAACATTGTTTTTCAACTTTCCAGCATATAAGTGCCTTCGTTCATCATGGTTTGTACAATCGAAACCCTCCTATGGAACCGATTATGGTTAGCTCATTTCCAGGTAATATCATGTATATAATATATTGTTAGATAATAAGACTTTTTAAAATTTTGATGTTCATAATCATAACAGTATGCTGGAAAATCATCTTCTTTGCAGGGCATGTTTTCCAGGTCCAACTTGAATACGATGGTCATGAGATTTTCATTACCCAGGGATGGCCGTACATGAAACAGAGGTTTAACATAACAGCTGATCATCTGATGGTGTTTCAAATTTACAACGAGGTTTGTTTCTCGATTTCAAATTTCAAAAAATATCATTAATTTTGTTTGAGATTTATATCATTAATTTGTACACCTTTCATGTGTTTCATTGTAAAATTAACAGAAAACATTGGAGTTGTCCATCTTTGAAAAGAACAAGCTGACCCTGCCTCCGGAGTTGTGGGAGGACGTTGAACAGCCCGAGGATGACCAAGTTAATCAGGAGGAAATAGCTGTGGTTTCTGATGATGATGATGGAGAAGACTATTCAGATAATGATGATATGGAAACTGATGATGATGACTCTGGATCGGATGAAGATGTTGACGATATTGAAGATTGGGCCGTTCCAGTTGTTTTTGTTGTTGACAGGCATTTTGTAAGTATTATATGTTTAAGCAATCTGTTATAATCATTTTGATGCTATATAAACCGTTTTATAACAAATTTCATGTATGATTATTTGTTTTAGCGGATGAAGACACAATGGGCTAAGGACAACGGCTTGAACAGGCCGCGCTCATTGACAATTAAGGATGCTGAGCAAAATAGCTGGGGTGTCTCTGTAGGTATTGAAGACAGGGGATCGAGTAAGCGTTTTTACATCAAAGGTATGTCTGTGTTTGTTGCTGACAATGATTTGCAGGCTGGTGATCAGGTGCATTTCCGTTGGTTTGAAAAACGAGGTCTGTTCAAGCTCTCTAAAGTAGTTAGGGTTGATGGTAATTAGGATGGGATTCAGTGGGTAGTTTTTTGGATATAAATCGCATACTTTTGGTCCTAAGTCGTGGTGGTTTCTGAAACAATACAGTGGTTGTGGGTAACTCTTAACAAACTTGATTATGGTCGTTTTTTGGATGATGATTAATTAGCGGTCACATACATTGATATGTTTTTTGTGTTGATATGTGTTGATATGTGTGTTGATATGTGTTTTTTGTGTTGATATGTGTTTTGAAAAAATATACATTGATATGCTTTGTAGGTTATAATAGTTAGCAAAAATTTGGTAAATATGTTTTTTTTTAGCAATAGGTAAATATGGTTAATATGATTTATTTGCCATAATGAGAATTAAAAATTAGACAACTATAGATTTTACAAATTGACTTTTTAAAAATTGTTTATAAAAATTTAAATTTGGTAAATTACATTACATTAAGTTTTGTCATTCTCATTATTAACATTCTAAATTTAAGTAACTTTGACTTTTTTTTTGAAAACGTACCAAGTTTTAATACTTTCCATTTTTTTACCAAATTATACATGTTTTTAAATATTTTAAAAACATAATTAATTAATAATTTTCAAAAATATATCAGTCTTATGGTTTTTGAAACATTACAGTGGTTGACTTTTTACAAATTGACTTTTTAAAAATTTTATATTAAAACTTAAAATTGGTAAATTACATTACATTAAGTTTTGTCATTCTCATTATTAACATTCTAATATTTCGTAAGTTTGACTTTTTTTTTGAAAAAGTCCCAAGTTTTAATACTTTCCATTTGTATAGACTTATACATGTTTTTTAATATTTTAAAAAAAATAATTAATTAATAATTTTCAAAGTCAAACCGTTTTATGTTGACAAAGAAGATTTATGGAAAGCCAATCAATTAACGATGTGTAATTGACTACTTTTTATGGTTTCAATCAACCTATATTCGATTTGTCTTTAAATATCCTAATTTATGGCGTTGACTTTTTTCTGGTCAAATAGTGTTGCTGTGTAACTTTTAGCACTAGAGTATGGTTGTTTTTGGGATTGTGATTAACTGTTATTGGTTACATAGATTGGTTTGTTATACCTGTTGATATGTCTAACGAGAAATAGATTTATGATATTCTTTTTTTTTAAACACATATGAATTCTTATTAACAAAATCAAACGTTTTCTTTGAAAATATTAAATTTTTGGAATAACATTTTAAAAAAAAATTATAACGTTTTTTAATATTTTTAACTCACAAGTAATTAATAATTTTCATAATCAAACCGTTTTATCTTGAGAAACAAGATTTTTGGAAAGACAATCAATTAACAATGTATAATTTGACTACTTTTTATGCTTTCAATCAACCTATAATTTATCTTTTTTTACATCCAAATTTATGCCGTTGACTTTTTCCTCTTAAAATTGTGTTGCTGTGTAACTGTTACCACCTTAGTTTGGTTGTTTTTTGTATTGTGATTAACTGTTAGTGGTTACATACATTGTTGTGTTTTTACCTGTTGAATGCTTATTAACAAAGTCAACCGTTTTATTTGAAAAATGTTAAATTTATCCAGTACAATTTTAAAACAAAACTAAACGTTTTCTCTTTATTTTAAAATCACAAGTAATTAATAATTTACAAATTAAAAAAGTTTTAATTTGACAAGCAAAATTTTTGTATAGACCAAAAATTAGTCTTTGAATTTTTTACATAATTTCGGAAAGTTTGACCCATTAATTTGATTGAAAATGTATTATGGAAACCTTTAAACTTAATCAATTAGATTGGCATTTCTATTTATATAATCAATACCAAAAATTAAACATTTCTTCCTTATTTATAATTGGTGTACCAAATTATATATACATGTACAAAATTTTCGAACTTAATTCATTTTTTTTCTTCTACATTTCGCAGGTAGTATATACTACTTTAGGCTCTTACATTTTTATTTATATATCACACGAGTACTAACATATTTTTGTTCGCAATTATTTGTGATAACTATTACACACGTGCAGCCAGATGGATCCAAATAATGTAACATTTTTGAATGACATAACATGGCGGCTGAGTAATTATACAATCAAAGTTAAGGTACTTAGGCTTTGGAAGAGAGCAAATCGAAAGACACCAGGTGAAACTCTTTGCATTGATATGGTTGTTATGGATGAACAGGTTAGATTTTATATCATCAATTCATTTGTCACATATATGTTACCAAAACTCCATTGAATATTTTCTGGTCAAATAATGTCTTCTAATTACATTTTTTTACGCAGGGTTCTAAAATGCAAGCGATTGTGTGGAATAGATACATGAAGAAGCATGAAAAATTTCTACGTGAAAATGAATCATATTATATCTATAGACCACAACTAGCGGATAACAAATCTGTTAAACACTTTTCTAAAAATGACATATTATCTTTTACTTTTGAAACAAATCTTACAAAGTGTAACAGATTTGATGGTAGCCAATATGGTTTTAATTTCTCTTCTTTTGAGTCTATTAAGTCTGGTAACCTTTCGCAAGAACAAAGGATTGGTAGTTTTCGAAGCCTTAATCTTTTATATATTTTTATTCTTTTAATTTGTCTTCTTATTTATTAGTTGAGATAACATTTTAAATATTTTAGATTTCATTGGCTTTGTTGAAGAATGGAGTCCACCCGAGCCTATCGAAACAAAAGCTGGATTGAAAATGAAAATGAACTTACTCTTGATTGATCTAGAGTATGTGTTTAATTTTTCCCATTCATAATTTATTATCTCATAATCTTTCATGATATATTCATTTCTCATTTGTACGATTAATACTTTGGAAGAAATGTTTGGAATTTATGCATGCTCTAATAAAAAATGTATTGTATGTAGTGGGGTAAAAATGTCATGTTCTTTGTGGGATGAATATAGTGAGCAGATGTTTGAGTACATCAAGCAGAACGAAGCTGAAGTCCATGTAGTTCTTATTGTTCAGTTTGGTAGCTTTACCAATTATAAAGGTTTGTCATTTCTTGCAATTTGTATTACGTTTGACATTTTTTTTACTTTTTTTAAAAAAATAACGCTTGCTTTTTTATTTTTTTTAGGTAATGTAAGTTTGCAAAATGGGTTCAATATAACTCGCCTGTTTATCAACGAAGATATTGACGATATTCGTGCTTTTAAGAAAAGGTGATATGTTTAAATTATCCTGTAATTATTTACATATATCTAAAAATTTGACTTATTATATAGATGTTATATTAATTTTTTTATTCTTATAGTTATATTGAAAAGTTTTTATCTACGGAATCATCGTCTGTGCAACGATCTCTTGGATCGTCTGGTAGTATGAATATTAATGATGAGTTCTTGAATAAAACCCCTTTCAGCACTATTCGTGATCTTCCGTTGATAACAGAGGTAAGATTCAATTGATTTATCATATCATTATATACAAGTTTTTTTTAAAATTCATAAGACTAACCAATTCCTGTTTCTTTTGTAGGTGAACAAACAGGTCATTGTTCTTGGAACCATTAAGGGTGTCGATGATAAAGATGAGTGGTATTATTTGGGATGTGAGCACTGTAATCACAAGGTGGAGCCGACCTTAAGTTTACCTGATGATAATGAAGAAACAGATGTTACTTCGTTTAAACAGGTGTTAGTTTGCCCCAATAGAGAATGTCCAAAGCACATCGTCTCTGCTGATCCAGTGTATGCTTTATCTTAAATATGTACATCTTAAAGTAAAACAGTATTAAATTTGTTTAATAATATTTTGTAATTTGTAAATGTAGGTTCAGAGTACCTTTAAGGGTTCAGGATTTTACTGGTATTACATCCCTTACTTTATTTGATCGTGAAGCAAAGAAATTGCTGGGAATGTCAGCAATGCAACTTTTAGAAAAATCTAAGCAAGTAAGTTGTTTACACTCTGTCCAAAACAAATTAGTTATTTTGCTTTATATTATTTATGTCATTTGTTATTAAGGTTTCTGGTGAAGAAAAAACAACTCCAACTGAATTTCGTGATCTTGAAGACAAAAAGTTTGCGTTCAAAATAAAAGTGGGTCAATTCAATATTGACAAGCACCTAGACGGATATAGTATACGCAAGTTTACAAATGAGTCATCGATACTTTCTTCACTAGAACAAAAGTTCTCCGATATTCAGGTTTTTTATTCCCATACTATATTCCTTTATAGGTTGCTTTTATAAAAATTTATTATTGTTTTACTATATAATGTGACACATAGAAAACCTTTAATGTTTTTAGGTGGATCAACCTGGATTTGAAAGCTTGGATGGAGTTGAATCGTCTACACAAAATGCAGTCTCTCTTAAGGTTCTTTTCACCTATTAAATCACTCCCGCAATTTAATTTAAATTGCTACTATTATCAAACATAAAACCTTTCATTTACTTTTGTAGGATTCTGTTGGAGATAACAACACTCCAGAATCATCTTGCAGAGTTAGTCTGGTCCATGACGAGCAGGAAGTGAAGCGTAGCCTCGACAAAGTTTACGGTCTAGAAGATGATGCAAGTGAGTCTACTACCAAAGTGCGTAAGGGTGATAAGAAAGTTTGCACCGACAAATCAGTTGAGATCCCCCTGTTGATCCCAAAGCTTGAAAAATAAGAACATTTATCCGTTTGTTTGCTATTTTTTTGGGGATTTTTTCTGAATGTTTGTTTATGGTTTGAAACAATTTGGTTTTTATTATGGTTTGTTTGATGTTTGCTACTATTTTTCATTTGAATTAGTTGTTGGTTTGAACATTTATGTTTTTTTCCTTACCTTTGGCAAATAATTGTTCGTTGTTGAATAAATTTTAATTATTTATACGTTACGTTGAATTATCTATAAGAATCATAACATTATTCATAGGTCCACCTATATATAATTAACATTTTTTTATCATATTTATATTTTTTCAAACAATTTATCAAACATAAAGTTCTAATACATTCCATAAAATTATTCAACAAAATATGAGTAATACTTAATTATATTACTTTTTTAAAAAACGTTTTTTTTTACTTAGTTTTATTTAAAATTCTAAGTATTATAACTAAAGATTATGTTAAAATTACAAAGTTGCTATAGTACAGTTACTTTAAACAATTGTATTCTAATTACATACTTAATAAAAAAAACATAATAAATACTAATAATAATTAAGTTGACTTTTTCGTTTTCTTTAAAATTCAAATACTATTTCTTTAATAATGGTAAGTATTTAACCTTATTAATAAACATTTTTAATTACAAAATCTTTGTAATTACACACTTGCTAAAAATAAAAACCTATACATGTCCATATATTAAAATTTTCGAAAAATTTGAACGTAATTACAGCAAAAAATTCAAATTTTGAAATTCATTTAAATATGGTAAGTAATTAACCATATTAAAACAGTTTTGACTAGAATTTTTCTGTTTTTAAAAATCTATAAAACCCTACTACTATAAATCAAACCAACACCTTTCATATAAACGAATCCATTCATTCTTACAGACAAATCAGAAGACTCAAATATTCAAGAGTTCATCTTTGCTTTTGTATATTTTCTCTACTTTCTACCAAACAAGTTGAAGGTAAGTAATTCTTTTATTTCAATATTACATGTTTTCGTAGAACATGTTTATCTACATGTTTTTTCGCTACTGTTCCATCAAAGAAGATGAAGGTATGTAATTCTTTAATTTCAATATTACATATTTTCGCATAACATGATGATTCGTACTTTATGTTGATTTATAATATATTGTTAGATAAGTATTATGTATCGTTGAATGTTTATATATATATAAACCTATCATCCATAATTTTAAGTTTGTTTATATTTTGTTAAACTCTTATAATGCATTGAATGTAGAATTGCATCCTTTTAGTTGAAATGGGACGTAAAAGACTCTCTAAAAGTTCGAATGGTAATTTTTTTGGCATAAATATACAATGTATTTATAATTTTATTATTTTTAATTTGTCATCTAATTTTTCGATTTTTTATAAGGTGATGACAAACGAACGCCATTATATAATATCTCAAACGGTACACTTATTTCGTAGTTATATATGTCTTTATTTATATTATCGTTTACTTATCTAACTAATACGTAATTCTTCATAGTTATCTCCCATGAAGAAAAAGTTAGGCACGCGGCCGAGTGTCGTAGATATAGAAAATTACAACTGGATGCAAAGAGATGCAAGGTGAACAATCATAATAATGGAATTCAAAATGTGCCGCCAACTACAATATTTAATCGTTACTCCGTTGAAACTTCCAACCATTATATTCATCAAAGCTCATCTTTCCAAAGTACATTGAATGTTTCTACACCAGGTAAATCAACGAATAACACTTTCTATTTTTAAGTATTTCTATACAGTCTTAACTACCATTCCACATTTACAATTTAAGTAAATTTTATTTGTTCGTCTTTTTTTATAGTACAATTGCAACAAAATCATTTGTTTAATTTATCAAATGTTATTTTTATTTATTTAAACTACATGTTTCACTGTATACGAATATCCTATTTTCTTATTGATTTCATTATAAAAACTAATACTATTTCATACGTTGTTTCTACGATTGAAGTCAATAAATATATTGCAACGGAGTCTCCAAAATCCAGAAAACTACAAATGGATTCTATGAGACTCAATGCTAATCAATGTCAAAATTCAAACTCATCAACATCCAGAAGTACTTTAGTTTCAATCGATATGCCATCCTTTAGATCAACCTTCAACAACCCATTTAATGCATCCTTCTCTGGTAATAAATTTGTATGCCATTTAAATATTCGATACCTTTACTTTTTAAATTGATGACAAATTTTTAACTCTAACACTTTCTCTTTGTTATTTCATTATGTATTATTAGGTTCCACACAAAGAACTCCTTTGTCCAATATTACAAACGGTATCATAATACTATGTTATACACCTTTTATTTTTACATTAGTCCTTTATTTTAACATTAAACGTTTATTGAATATACAACCTGATATTATTTTTATCCATAGTTTCCGTGGCTGAAGTCCAAAGACAAAAATCTACAGAGTTACGAAACGTTAGAAAAGCACAACTAGATTCAAAAAGACGTAAAGTTGGTTCTGTTGGTAGACCTCGAAAACAACCCACTGTTGCACATGAGTGTTCAAATGATGACACGCTAAGAACTCCTACTTATCCAACCCCATCTGGTACAATTTGCTTTGTGTCGATTAATGTAATGAATTTCTGAATCTTATTAATACTAACTTTTAAATGTTATTATTAATTAAAGGTGGACTTACTGATGTTAATATGGTCTCACTTGCATCATCTTCTGCTCAAAGAGAACCGATTAATACATCAAGGAATAATCGACGTTGCATCTCACCTGTCCGAATGGTTAGTTTATCTGACGAAGAAAATGTGGAACCTCAAACAATTGAAGGCTTGCAATTTAAGGGTGTCTCTAAAGGTAAATATTAAATTTACAAAACATTTAAAAGCCTTTTTTTTGTTTTATAAGTTAGTTTTATTTTATTTATTCTGTTTGCAAGATTATCTGGATCATGGTGATCAAACCGTTGTATGTCAAATGTGTAATGCAAAGTTGTGGAGGTCAGAAGCTACTAGAAGCGTAAATGTTTGTGGAAAAACAACCTATTTGCTATGTTGTGGTTATGGAAAGGTACAACTTCCAGATTTCAAAGAGAGCAATTCAGATTATCAGAACCTTTTCAAGAACATAGAATTAAAGAGCAAATATTTCTTAAAGCACATTCGCCGCTTCAATTCTATGTTTTGTTTTACTTCAATGGGAGGGAAGGTTGATTCAAATATCAATAGTGGAAAGGCTCCCTTCATATACAGAATAAGTGGTGAGAATTATCACACGATGGGTGGTCTTCTTCCTTATGATGGTTCGAAACCGAAGTTTTCGCAGTTATATATATATGACACTGAAAATGAAGTTTCAAACCGAAAAAACATTTATAGGTAATATTCTACAAATTTTATTCAACTTTTTTTTAGCCCTGTATATAAATTTTAATGTATTAATTTCATTTTTTTCAATTCTTTTCAGTAAGGAAAAGGAAAAGTGTAAGGATATTTCTGACCTCCTTGACATTGAAATCATTCAGTACCTGAAGTCGATGTTAGACTCAAATAATGCGCTTGTGAAAAGTTATAGGAGTGTACGGGATCGATTTCATGAAAATCCAGAAGTTACCCTTAAGTTGCGTCTTATTGGTAGGAGAACTAAAGATGGCCGAACATACAACCTACCAACTTCGTCAGAAATCGCTGCTCTTATTTTTTCAGACAATGATGAGCAGCTTGACAATAGAGATATTGTCGTCGAATCAAGATCAGAGGGACTTCAGCGTATATCTGAACTTCATCCGTCGTATCTAGCCTTGCAGTATCCATTGCTTATTCCCTTTGGAGAAGATTGTTATAGGGTTGATATACCACATAGGGAAGAGAGGAAATCTAAAAAGAAGGTTGATTCAAAGTGTTCAATGAGAGAGTATTTTGCATATCATATTCAGGACAGAGTTGGTAAGTTCTCATTGATTTTGAATGCTAGGCGGCTTCTTCAACAGTTTTTGGTTGACGTTTATACAATGATTGAGAGTGAGCGTTTATTTTATGTCCGTTTCCAGCAAAGTAAACTTAGGTGTGAAACTTATACTAATCTTCAAACGTTGAACCAAAATGGACCTACTGACTTGGCAAAAGTAGGGACACCTGTGATTTTACCCTCTTCTTTTACTGGTGGTGCACGCTACATGAGGGAAAATTATCTTGATGCAATGGCTATTTGTAAAAGGCATGGATACCCTGATTTTTTTATTACAATCACATGCAATCCAAAATGGCCTGAAATTAGACGGTTTCTTAAAGACAAGAAGACAAATCCAGAAGACAGGCCAGATATTTTAGCTAGACTATTCAAAGTTAAGCTAGACTCAATCATGAAAGATTTACGTGAAAAAGCACTATTGGGCAAAACTTCAGCAGGTAAAATTGATTACCAAAAAAAAAAACCTCCAATATATATTCATATATTAGCATCTTTATTCATTTATACTAATACAATTCTTATTTGTTGTTTCTAAATAGTAACGTGTTTTATTATATTGTTTTACTTTATGTTTCAGCTGTCTATACTATAGAGTTCCAAAAACGTGGACTGCCCCATGCTCATATCTGTTTGTTTCTTAAAGAAGCCAGTAAGCTACCCACAATTGAACACGTTGATCGTTTTGTTTCGGCTGAAATCCCTGATAAGAATCTTGATCCGGAGTTGTTTAGTCTTGTGAGTGACTTTATGATGCATGGACCATGTGGGCGTGAATATCCGAACTGTCCGTGCATGCTTGACGGTAAGTGCTCCAAGAAATTTCCAAAGAAGTTTTCTCCTGCTTCAACTTTAGATTCAAATGGATATCCGGTTTATAGAAGAAGAGAGTCAGGGATATTTGTTGAAAAAGGAACTGCTACGTTAGACAATAGACATGTGGTCCCTTATAATGCAAAACTTTTAAGGCGTTACCAAGCTCATATCAATGTTGAATGGTGTAACCAGGCCGCTTCAATTAAGTATTTATTTAAATACATTAATAAAGGACCTGATATGGCTAAAGTTGCTTTTGTCGAAGATAATGGAGAAGGTGAAGAAGTGATGCAAAGAGATGAAATCAAAAAACATTTTGATTGTAGGTTCCTTTCAGCATGTGAAGCTTCGTGGAGAATATTTAAAAATGAAGTGCATTATAGATACCCTCCAGTTATAAGGCTTCCATTTCATTTGCCCGGTGAGCAAAGTGTTGTATATGGTCCAAAAGAAAATATTCAAAATGTGCTCGACAAACCAACGGTGGCTGCCACAATGTTTCTAAAATGGATGGAACTTAACCGAAACGAAGCTGTGGCACGTGAACTAAGTTACATTGAAATCCCAAGTAAATTTGTCTGGAAAGAGGAACAAAAAAAATGGGACTTTCGAAAGATGGGTAAGGCAATTGGTCGTGTTCACATGGTTAATCCATCTATGGGCGAGGCGTATTTTTTGAGAGTGCTTCTAAATAAAGTAAAAGGCCCTAGATCATTTGAGGAGATAAGAACGGTAAATGGAGAAATCTTACCAACATTTCGTGATGCATGTTATGCTCTTGGCCTCTTAGACGATGACAAAGAATATGTAGAAGCTATTGAAGAGGCTCATTATACCGGTTCTGGATATTGTCTTCGTAATTTGTTTGCGATGATGTTGCTTTCTAATACCTTATCTAGACCTGAGCATGTTTGGGAAAAATCATGGAAGTATCTGTCAGATGGTATTATGCGTAGACACGAAGACGTATTCCAAATTGAAGGTAACAAATTTTAATTTCCAAATTTAATGAAATAATTTTTTTTAATGTCCCTTTTATTTTAAATTGAATGGTCCAAACTTTTTTGTTTTTAGGTTTGTCTCTTCCTGATGAACAAATAAAGAACCTTACGTTGCTTGAAATTGAGAAACAATTGCTTCGGAATAACTCAAGCCTGCGTAGGTTTCCTTCTATGCCTTATCCTGATAATGATTCCATATCATCTGCAAATAACCGTTTGATTCTTGATGAGCTGAATTATCAAGTTAGTACGTTGGCTGAGGAATTTCATACCTATTCACGTTCTTTAACTGATGAGCAACGTTCAATTTTTAATCAAATCATACATGCGGTTGATGGTAACAAAGGTGGGCTATTCTTTGTTTATGGTTTTGGAGGAACTGGTAAAACCTTTTTATGGAAAACGTTGTCTGCTGCCATAAGATCTAAAGGACAAATTGTTTTGAACGTTGCATCCAGTGGTATTGCTTCTCTGCTGTTATCTGGTGGAAGGACAGCGCATTCTAGGTTTCGTATACCTTTGAATGTTACTGAACAATCATTGTGCGGTATAAAGCCCAATAGTGATATTGCTGATTTATTGAAGCAAACTAAGTTAATTATTTGGGATGAAGCTCCAATGATTCACAAGCATGCTTTTGAGGCACTTGATCGTACAATGAAAGACGTCCTGCAGTCAAATTCTTCACCTAATTCTGATTTGCCTTTTGGTGGTAAGGTTATGGTTTTTGGTGGTGATTTTAGACAGATCCTTCCTGTTGTTCCAAACGGTAGTAGAAGAGATATTTTAAATGCATCAATAACTTCTTCTCCTATTTGGAATAGTTGCAAAGTCCTCACTTTAACAAAAAACATGAGGTTAACTTTAGGTAACAACACGTCTGAATCCGATGAAACAAAGGCATTTGCAAACTGGCTTCTTGAATTAGGTGAGGGTAAAGTTGGTGAGTCAATTCATGATGATGAGTTTGATGTGGAAATTCCAGATGATCTTCTTATTAAGGGTACATCAGATCCGATTTCTAGATTAATTGACTTCGTCTACCCTTCACTTATCCAACTTTACAAAGATAAGGATTACTTTGGGGAACGAGCAATACTTGCACCTACAAATGAAGTCGTACATGATATAAATGAAAGGCTTCTTGCATTGTTTCCTGGAGATGAAGTCGAGTATCTTAGCTCTGATAGTATATGTCAGATTGAGAATGGTAATAACCGTTCACAGGAAGACTTATACTCTCCTGATGTCCTTAATGGTTTAAAAATTTCTGGGTTACCTAACCATCGTTTAGCACTTAAAGTCGGTGTACCTGTCATGTTGTTGCGAAACATAGATCAACAAAATGGTTTGTGCAATGGAACGAGGTTACGAATCACCAGACTTGCAAAGCGTGTTATTGAAGCCGAGATCATATCAGGTGGAAACATTGGTACCAAAACTCTTATTCCAAGAATAAATTTGATACCATCTGATATCAAGATTCCAGTAAAGTTCCAAAGGCGTCAATTCCCAATAAGTGTATGTTTTGCAATGACCATCAATAAAAGCCAAGGACAGTCTTTATCAAAGGTTGGATTGTATTTAAGAAATCCTGTATTCTCACACGGCCAGCTTTATGTCGCATTATCAAGAGTTAAAAGCAGGGCAGGCGTGAAGTTACTTATACTGGATGCTGATGGGAAAGTGATGACTAAAACAAAAAATGTTGTTTATAAGGAAATTTTTAGCGATATTTGAATTACTGTGTATTCGTTGCTTTTAAATTTTAATAAAATGTTTCTACTTTACTTTTTCTTATACGTTATACTACTCCAAATAATCGTAGGTTGGTAAACTGCGTGTAACGCGGGCAATTATCTAGTTTATAATATTCAAATGACCGTTTTTCTTTGACAAACATTGGACAGATATTACGATATATAAAATTCTATTTTGAACTCAAATGCAACACGCAATTAGCCGAGTAATAATCCGTATTAAGTATTAACATCGATAATAGTCAATGTATTTTTTGTGGGGATGGCGAGACGAGGTGGATTACATCTTTACAGGTTGCGCTTTCTCAACAAGTGCGTAGAATGGTATTCTTAGATGGCTTGGTCTTCCTTTCTATTTTGCCTTTAGTGTGAGCAATCTTGGGAAAATGCACAAAGTTGAAGGCCTATTTTGCCATTTTACTGGTTACACACCCACTGATATAGAGTAGGCTCTTTCACACTCGGCAAATCAACAAGGTATATACTTCCCGTCTAATTTTAATTCGTGCACTAATAAAAATATTATTGTTGGCAATGGCATGACTATCTCTATTTTAGCACAAGGCAACCAAATTTTACCACCACCTTTCCCACTACTTAAACTCAATAACGTCCTATTTGCACCCAATATTATTAAAAACCTACTTTCGGTTCGTCGTCTAACAACTGATAATTTGGTTTCCGTTGAATTTGAGCCATTTAGTTTTCTTGTGAAGGATCTCAAAACTCAGGCTCCTATCCTACGATGCAATAGCACAGACGATCTTTACCCTCTCACTGAGCCTGTTCCTCTCAACCTTAATCAACCTCAAGTCTTCACCACCATTTTCCAAGATCGCTGGCATCAAAGATTGGGCCATCATGGCAACAATTTATTGCAATCTTTAAAACTGACATCTTTTATTGATTATGGAAAACTCAATAAAACTCTTTGTCAATCGTGTGTTTTTGGTAAAAGTGTTCGCTTACCGTTTTATGATTCAGTTAATTATACTCACTTGCCACTTGATATTGTCCACAGTGACCTCTGGACCCCACCCGTCCTCAGTACAGGTGGCCACAAGTATTACATCCTCTTCTTATATGATTTTACCAATTTCTTGTGGACTTTTCCAATAGCCAATAAATCCCAAGTGTTTCATATTTTCACTAAATTCCACAACCCACTCAATTTGAATGTAAAATCAAGCAATTACAGTGTGACAACGGTAGAGAATATGCAAACCAAAACTTTTACCATTTTTGTCACCACAATGGCATGCAATTCTGGTTTTCGTGCCCATACACGTCTTCCCAAAACGGAAAAGCTGAAAGAAAATTCCGTACCATAAATAATATGATTCGCACCCTTTTGGCCCAAGCTTCTCTGCCACCCAATTTTTGGCAGCATGCCCTTGAAACCGTCACCTACTTGCTAAACATTTTACCAAGCAAAACCCATAACTTCCGGTCACCCACATCCACTCTTTACAAAGTTACACCCGAATACGAGCATCTTCGCGTATTTGGGTGCCTTTGTTACCCCCTCACCCCATCCACAAACATAAACATAAACAAACTTAACTATCGTTCAAACCCATGTGTGTTTTTAGGCTATCCTCCAAATCATCGAGGATATATTGCCTCGGTCTCACCTCTCATCAACTAATCATTTCTCGCCACATTCGCTTTGAAGAAACCATATTCCCATACACCATACACCATCCAATCTCTAACAAAACAACCATCCTATGATTTTCTAAATCCCTCTATCCATCCCCTTGTCTAAGACCACCTCGCTAACAAAACAACATCCACAAACCCCACCACTCACCCAAACCAAACGCCCAGCCCAATACCTCTTACCTCACCCCTCGGCCCACTATCTCCTACTACACCAAATCCCACACCAAACCCACCCGATTCACAACAAACTAACCCCCCCCCCCCCAGATTCCACCCTTCGGCCCAAACTCATCAACACACATCTCAGCCCACCGGCCCACTTCCCTTCCCTACTGTAACAGCCTAAGGTAACCCGTACCACAATACTGTTCGCTTTGCCGCAGCTCACGGTTTTGCATTGGTCTCACCCCCGAAGGACTGGCCAGAACGCGTTGTGATGGTGAGGGTGAGCACTCCCTTATAAGGAGTTCTGTTCTCCCTTACACAATCGATGTGGGATCATACATTCCACCCCCCCCCCCCCTTAGGGAGCCTAGCGTCTTCGCGTGCACGACTGGCACACCGATCCGGGCCCCGGCTTTGATGCCTTCTGTAATAGCTCAAGGTAACCCGTACCACAATATTGTCCGCTTTGCCACAGCTCACGGTTTTGCATTGGTCTCACCCCCGAAGGACTGGCCAAAACGCGTTGTGATAGTGAGGGTGACCACTCCCTTATAAGGAGTTATGTTCTCCCTTACACAACCGATGTGGGATCTTACACCTACCACTCATTCCGGCCCCCACCTCAAACCTAAACTCAAACCGGACCTACACCCACCTCTGTGAACATCACTTCCTCACCTCTTTCCAACTCCTCCTCGATACCCACACCCCCACTGGCTCCCGTGCGAACCATTCAGACACGCTCTATGAGAGGACTTGTTAAACCAAAACAACAATTTAATCTCCACACTACCACCATCATACTCGTACCAAAAAATCCCCAGGCTGCCTTAGCTATTCCAGAGTGGTAAAACGCCATGGCTAACGAAATTAGTGCCCTTATTAAAAATAAGACCTGGGAGCTTGTACCTCGCACCCTTGATATGAATATTATTCGTTGCATGTGGATATTTAAACATAAGTACATGTCTGATGGTAGTTTGGAGCGCTACAAAGCTCGTTTGGTTTGTGATGGTCGTAAACAGGAACCAGGTATTGATTGTGGGGAAACATTTAGCCCGGTGGTGAAACCGGCCACCATTCGTCTAGTACTCTCTTTGGCATTGGCAAAATCATGGAAAATACATCAACTAGAAGTCACAAATGCATTCCTACATGGGAACTTGGAAGAAAATGTCTATATGCATCAACTGATGGGTTTTCGTCATCGAGACTATCCTGACCACGTTTGTCTACTTAAGAAGTCTCTATATGGTTTTAAACAAGCACCATGTGCCTGGTACCGGCGGTTTACCGATTTTGTCACCTTACATGGATTTCGCCAAAGCAAGTCAGACAATTCTTTATTTGTTTACCACAGTGGTCATGACATCACATATATTCTCATATATGTCGATGATATCATTCTTACCACCTCCACTGACGCTCTTCGTTAGCGTTTATTACATACTCTTGCAGGTGAGTTTGCTATGAAGGATTTGGGACCTCTCTCATATTTTTTGGGCATCCAGGTCACACGCTCTAGGGACACCATATTTTTGTCCCAACAGGCTTATGCTAGGGGCATCATTAGTCGTGCTGCCATGGATTCATGTAAACCGGCAGCAACACCTGTTGACACCCAGTCTAAGCTCTCTATTGATTCAGGTCCTTTACATCTTCCACTTATCGCAGTTTAGCAGGTGCTCTTCAGTATTTAACCTTTACCAAACCATATATCTCTTATGCGGTTCAACAAGTCAGTATGTATATGCATGCTCCTAGGGTTGCTCATTGGAATGCTTTAAAACACATTATTCGGTATATTCAGGGAACTTCGGAATTCGGTCTTCATCTCACACCTACTAATAATTTTTCTCTTCTTTCCTACACTGATGCTGATTGGGCTGGATGTCTAGACACTCGTCGTTCTACTTCTGGCTACTGTGTTTATCTGGGAGACAATCTCATTTCTTGGTCTTCCAAAAGGTTGTTTACTATTTCTCTTTCTTGTGCGGAAGCACAGTATTGTGGTGTTGCAAATGTGGTTGCCGAACTCTGCTGGCTTCGCAATCTTCTTCTAGAACTTTAGCTCCCTATCACACGTGCCTCTCTAGTTTACTGCGATAATATAAGTGCCATCTACTTATTCGGTAATCTGGTTCAGCATCAACGCACGAAACACATAGAGCTTGAGATTCACTTTGTACAAGAACAAGTTCAAAGAGGTTATGTTCGTGTGCTTCACGTTCCATCACATCATCAGATTGCGGATGTTTTTACCAAGGGTCTTCCACGGGTACTATTTGACGATTTTCTATCCAGTCTCAACATTTGTTCACCCTTCGCTTCGACTGCGGGGGTGCAATAAATTATTTGTATAGCTGTAAATTAATTGTAAATTGATTATAATTGATCTCCTCTAAAATAGGAGATCTTGTTTGTATCTATATATTGCATTGTCAAATGAATGAGAAATCATCCGAAAATATTCATTCTATACTCTATCAATGATGATGGATGGTAGTCGGCGACGGGGATGGGTGAAGCAATGGTGGTGACGATGATGATGATGAAAAAAAAGAAAAGAAAAAGAGAATGAGGGTCGTGATGTAGCTCACAAAATTCCATCACGCTAGTGTTATCACGGCGTGATTAAATGGTGGGGGCGGTGGTCGTGATGGTCACGGATCACGGGGTGGCCATCACGGACCACCTCGTCCACCCTTACTAAGTACATTAGGTGAATGTTTAACTATGTATATAGCCTTTTTATTATGTTTTGTTATACAAACCTAGGATTTTATACCCTGGATTTCTGTGGGCGATTAAATGGATCTACCGGCTTGAATATGCGTGTGTAACTGTAATATAGAATACTGTGGTTGTATTCAATGAAAAATGTCATGATTAATTGTTATGAGTTAGGATTTTACAAGAAACCTCAATTTAATCAATGCAAACTACATGTGTAGGATGATGCTTGCGTTTAATTTACTTTAGAATGGGTTATAAGATATTGGAGTGTATTTTGGTTAAGAGGTGGCAATTGGATCGAGTATATAAATTATCAATGCATCATGGGCCATGAGACAGTTTTTGGTTTATTTTATTGTGATGTGAGTGGCTCAAATACAACTAACTATTCATTACTTTTTTTACTACAAGTTGCGGAATGGGTTAGTATGCTAGGTTTTGAAAATGGGTCAAAATGGCCGAATGGGTAACTCTTTTTGTTTGGGGTAAATAACAGATCAAAATTTGTTTTGCTTTTTTGGCAAATCATCAATGCATCATGGGTTTTATTCGGTAGCGGATCTAGAATAAAAGTTTCGGGGTAACACTTAAAATTTTTTTAATAGTACATTCATACAATGTAATAAAAAAACAACACGATAATAAATAAAGTTAAACAAATACTTAATAGACGACATGCGTGTGTGGGGATGTGGAGCAGACAACAGGGCAGGGGTAAGGTTGCTCACGAGCCGAATCAAAGCCAAGCTCAGGTTCGAATCGATTATAAAGTATAAACTGAGTTGGCTCAGATCTGTTTAACAGTGAGCCAATTTTACTAATCGAGCTGAGCCGGCTTAGATCTGTTTTAATCCGAGCCATATCGAGCGAGCTTTTTTAGAGCTAAATTTAAGTGAGCTTCGAGTCACGAACTTTTTGGACAGCCCTAGGCAGGGGTGTGTTTCCTTCTTTTTTTTTTTTCCATTCAAAATCAAGGGTGAGAGATATTGGGGTACGTTAAGGAGTGAGCTATGTGTTGCTTATTAATTTTTTCTTTCAAAAGTAGGGCTTTTAACTGTTGGAAAAATGGTAGTGGAAATTGATTTTTCCCTAATTTTGGACTCAAATAAATGTATTTATATATGTGATATATAAATAATTATTTCCGGGTTTGTGTACTATATTGTGAGAGTATCATAACGAATCAAACCACGTCCAAAATAGAGCTAAGATGAATGAGATATCGAAGCTTGAAAGTTGTAGGTTGGAACAACCAAAGATGAGAAAATGAAGTGGTTTATAAGGAGGAGCACTCCTTGTATATTGTTTAGCATGAGCCAAACACTAGTGGGACCCTAAAGGATGCGAAGCACCCTTAACTCGCACTCGCACATGCGCGCGCGCGTGGCGTGGGCGATGGGCGCAATGTGGCGCTTTGTTGGTGCACTTTGCACTTCGCATCGCCGCGAGCCGCCTTTGTATTTTGACCTCGTGCGCGTGGTCTAGTACATGGCGGAAGACTACTAGTGGCGCGCAGGACCAGATGGCATTCAGGTCTGCGCACGTGACGTTCGCGTGGCGGGTTCCATATGATACGAGTCGTCATCCGCGGATGACATAGCGTTATGTGCGCAAGGAATATAGTGCGCGCATGAACAGGTAGTGCCTAGCGCCCTGGTCAGCGCGCATCATCATGTTCTGCGCGTAGCATACGAATGCGGGCTGACGCGTCAGTTCCTACACAGTCTCGGGTTGTTAGAAAAGGCTGTTTCAACTCGTGTCATAAATAAAACGTAAGTTTCAGTTTGACCACTTAAATCCTAAGTTAATGCTCATTTATTATCTTATTTATTTGGTACTAAATAAGATTAAATAAGTCATTATGTGGGTTGATTATAAATATGAACCTTTAGGTCCATGGTTGAGACGGATGAGATACTAGAAAGTCAGAGATGTGAAAATCTCATGACTAGAATATCTCTACACAAACTCTCACTATATCTTTGTTCCAAAAACGAGAGGAGCACTCTCAAAATATGATGACTTTCATTTTTCTACATTTCTAAACACAATTATATCCGGTGCTATCTCGGGCTCAAGACCATCTCCGGCAGTATGACTACTGTTTCGGTTGTTGTACCCTGGGAGACAGACCGTCTGAGAGGAGGCGCGGAATCTGTTTTAAGGGCCCCGTGTCAAACACGATCCTCAACCAAAAACCGTCTACAACAAGTTTGTTATTCTTGCAGCGGAGTGCTACACAAGATGGTTCGGTTGAAGTTTACTAAAGTATTCGACTTGGATCAAGATTCGGTATATGTAATTGTTTTTATTTTCATTTACATTTATTTTTTGTAATCGGTATTGTACTATGTTATTTCCTACGAATAACGAGAGTATCGTTATTATTTCTTTTTATTATTAATTTAATAAAATTGTGAACCCTAATTCCTACAATCTTAAAACAGACTTTCGTGTAGATTGTTGATACAATCTAAAAACCTTCTTATTAAAGGATTTTTGGGTTCACGAAAGTATAAAAATATTAATTGGGATTTTCTTAAAATCTAATATATTTTTTTTTAGGAAATATATTTATAGTACAAATCGGATTAATATGTATGATTGGAGTACAATCTTTAATCCGAAATACCGTGTTTACAAAACGAAAAGTTTTGATTCAAGTTTTCAGTTTCATGGGTTTTTTGTGTCGGGTTTCGATAATCCGAAGTGTTAACAAATATTAACATGTATTTAGACGTTTTTCAAATACTAATTTTCTAATGAGCGTATTAGAAAAGACGTAATATTTGTCAACCCATGAAAAATATTTGCTAGAGGTTATTTCTAACGAGCGTGTTAGAGATTAATCTTAGTAAAATATTTTCTTATGAGCGTATTAGAAAATAGTTTGGAAACCTATATAGAAACGTTTGGTGTACGTTTTTCGATCTAACAAACGTGTTAGAGATCATTATTTGGATAAATAATGACTGTTATCAAATGTATATATATATATATATACATTTTTTATTCTAACGAGCGTGTTAGAAATTCATATAATGCTAAAATAATAAGTTTTATAACCTTTATTTTCCTAACGAGCGAGTTGGAAACTATTATTTTCGTAAATAATAAGGTCTAAAACTTTCGTATTTTCTAACAAGCGTGTTAGAAAGTAATTATTTTAGTAAAATACTATTGGTTTCAAAATGTTGAAAACATTTAGATTTCTAATGGGCATATTAGAAATTTCTTATGTAAATAACAAGTTGTTGAAACATGTATATCTAACGAGCGTGTTAGAATTGACAACATTGAAAGAATAATGTGTCATCAAACATTTCTAATGAGCATATTAGAAATAAGTATTTACAAAATCATAAGTTATAATTATTTTTTCTAACGAGCGTGTTAGAAATTGATGCTTTTGTAAAAACGAACAAGCTAGACGTTTAATTTTCTAACGAGCGTGTTAGAAACGACTTATTATATTTATATATGAGCCAATAAAATATTAAACGGTCTTGTAATCGTTTATTTCTAACGGGCGTGTTAGAAATGGTTGTATATATATAAACCAATTAGTTGTAAAACGATTTTGGTAATCGTTTATTTCTAACAAGCGTGTTAGAAATGGTTTAGTTATATAACCAAAACACCATATAACGATTAGCATAATCGTTTGTATTCTAACAAGTATGTTAGAAATGGTTAGTTATTGAAACCGAATATATTTAATATTTGGTACACGTATAGTTTTAATGAGCGAATTAGAAAAGATTTATCATAAAAACCATAAATACACGATTTATAATCGTTTATTTTCTAACGAGAGAGTTAGAATCGGGTTAACTATGATAAACTAAATAAGGTGATTTCTAACCATTTTATTGTCTAACGAGCGAGTTAGATACGGTTTTAAATAACAAACTATTTTCAAGTTTATGGTCTTGATTTGTAATCAAAGCATAAACATATATAGTTTAATTTTTAAAACATATGCAAAAACGAGAAATGTTTTAAACGAATAAAACATGACTTTGCAATGGTTCGATACTCGTATGGCAACTATCATGTCTTGAACCATATAATAGTCTTGAGAGACTATTTAAAGGAAAACAACCTGAAGTTGTTTTGACATATTTATTTGTTAGACTACTTGTGAGTAGTTAATTATAAACAACTTTGTTGTTTTGGACAATTGTCTTATTGATGGAGTACCTCGAAACATGCCACAAGACGATATAATTGTGATTATTTCGTTGACATATAAAGTGTTGAAGAGAATAACACTTTGAGATTTGATGTTGATATATCCTTATGAATCCGTTAAAATATATTTGTAATGTATTATAAATATTTTGGATTATCGTTTATATTTTTTTTAATAATCAGGTGATTTAAAATATAATAAACGATAAACGTAAAAGGAAATTAATGATGGTATTTTTTTTCTTTGACGATTTACCTTCGACGGATTTAATAAGGATATTTATTTATCGGGTTATGCAACGAGTGTCTTGCAAGAACACAATGAGCGGGTTGTGATCATGACTTATGCAATAAGTCACATACCAAACATCAAACGTACAACATGATGAGTGAATCATGACGAACGTGGCAAGTGTATTGAGATTAAATACACGAAAACGAGGTATGTCATTTAATGTTGAGAGCATCAACATGGAAATACACACGTGTGAATTTTTCGATGACTATAACATATGAAAGAAATATATGTTAAGATTGTAAATTCTTTAATAAATTTTGCTAAATTTATTGTAAGACATTACAATAGTGATGGATGTGTAGATGTTTCTACAACCATCAATGTTGTTTGACCTATGTGGAGGATTTGTCCTTAGTTTTGGGAGACTTCCCCAATACATGGTTTTAACAAAACAACATGGAAATGTATATATCACTTTAGGCGCATATGTGAATGCTATGTCTTTGAGTGTCAATCTAATTGACTTTGTCTCAAGACTTTAGTGATTTTATACTAGGATTGTTCATCTTGTTGATGATGAATATGTTCATCAAAGTGACTTAGATTGAGACTTATGTTTAAGTTCTTAAGAGTCAATGGTGAAACCTTGGAGATTAAAGGCAAAATAAGTTTTGATCGTAATAGATGAAATTAACTATGGTTTTGTGACATTCCTAAAACAGAGGTTTTGGAGTTATAAAACAAAATTTCATTATTGTGTCAAACTAAGATGTGAATGTTTGAAAGAGATATTGCGTTATCTCTTAAGGCTGTGAAGAATCAGAATGACGCATCTTCTGTTCACATGCTAGAGTATTGGAGTCTAAAGCATGCTAGACTAATACTTGTTAATGAAACATTCAAAGTGCAAGCAATGTGGGGGGAAGAGCCATTTAAGAAACACCCGTAGGGGTTGAAAATGGTATTTGAGAAGTTTTCTCAAACTTCATACGAAAGGGAGAACCTTTCATCACCCCATTGGATGTTATCCAATAACACTTAAATGTGGGGGTGGCTTGCATTTGAAAATGGAGTGAGTCAATCGAGTTGACTAGACTCAAATGCCAGTAGGTAAGATTCAAAGTCTAGCTAACCTTGAATCACATCACCAAAGGCATTGAAACGTGTTTAGCCATGAATTGAGTTTCATGTCATTCTAAAGACGAAAAGGAAGGTTCAAAGGGTAACACCTACCTATCCTACTAGATCTATGTTTAGATCCCATGTTATAAGTCTTGCGAATTGACAAGATGGCAAATTGACCAGCGAGTCAAGAACACGTTAGAACAACTTATCTCAATGCAAGATGGATCCAACAACCTGATGGTTGATAAGAGATGAAGTTGTATGGAATGAGACTAAAGCCCGTGATAGAAAAGGGACATGAGGGAAACCTAACCTAGTTGACTGGAGATCCCAAGATCTAGGTTCAATAGGACAACTTAATCATGAACCGACGAGCAGTCACTGTGGGGGCATGGCTAAGATATATGTTTATATATGAAGCTAGTATATATGGTTATATACATATCCCCTAAACTACAAAAGGGTGTTTAATTACATCCTAGTCCATTCCTATAATATCCAGTGACATTGTTGAGAGGTTAAGCATAATATATGGTTTGATGATTAGTGTAAATCATAGTACACCATAATGCTTTTAATGATTTAAGATCACCTATGTTGGAGAGAAGTGTGGTCGCTTCGAATGAAATTGTGGGGCACAATTTCTAGAGCTCCCGCAGAACCAGGAAAGTGTTCCAGGACCATTATTGGACACGGTAATGAGGGGATGGCCAGGCTAGGGAGAGTCTTGTGTGAACGTATATTGTCGTTTACACAAACAGCCGTCAGTTCAAAGACATCAAGTTCATACTGACAGCTAGTAAGCTAAGTATGCTTCACAAGGGAAGGTTCAAAGGCTTACACCCACCTATCCTATGCAAGACTCAACCGTCGAGGTTACATCGGAAATTTGTGTGTTTTTAATCGATCTCCATTCATGTGGGGGATTGTTGGAAAAATGGTAGTGGAAATTGATTTTTCCCTAATTTTGGACTCAAATAAATGTATTTATATATGTGATATATAAATAATTATTTCCGGGTTTGTGTACTATATTGTGAGAGTATCATAACGAATCAAACCACGTCCAAAATAGAGCTAAGATGAATGAGATATCGAAGCTTGAAAGTTGTAGGTTGGAACAACCAAAGATGAGAAAATGAAGTGGTTTATAAGGAGGAGCACTCCTTGTATATTGTTTAGCATGAGCCAAACACTAGTGGGACCCTAAAGGATGCGAAGCACCCTTAACTCGCACTCGCACATGCGCGCGCGCGTGGCGTGGGCGATGGGCGCAATGTGGCGCTTTGTTGGTGCACTTTGCACTTCGCATCGCCGCGAGCCGCCTTTGTATTTTGACCTCGTGCGCGTGGTCTAGTACATGGCGGAAGACTACTAGTGGCGCGCAGGACCAGATGGCATTCAGGTCTGCGCACGTGACGTTCGCGTGGCGGGTTCCATATGATACGAGTCGTCATCCGCGGATGACATAGCGTTATGTGCGCAAGGAATATAGTGCGCGCATGAACAGGTAGTGCCTAGCGCCCTGGTCAGCGCGCATCATCATGTTCTGCGCGTAGCATACGAATGCGGGCTGACGCGTCAGTTCCTACACAGTCTCGGGTTGTTAGAAAAGGCTGTTTCAACTCGTGTCATAAATAAAACGTAAGTTTCAGTTTGACCACTTAAATCCTAAGTTAATGCTCATTTATTATCTTATTTATTTGGTACTAAATAAGATTAAATAAGTCATTATGTGGGTTGATTATAAATATGAACCTTTAGGTCCATGGTTGAGACGGATGAGATACTAGAAAGTCAGAGATGTGAAAATCTCATGACTAGAATATCTCTACACAAACTCTCACTATATCTTTGTTCCAAAAACGAGAGGAGCACTCTCAAAATATGATGACTTTCATTTTTCTACATTTCTAAACACAATTATATCCGGTGCTATCTCGGGCTCAAGACCATCTCCGGCAGTATGACTACTGTTTCGGTTGTTGTACCCTGGGAGACAGACCGTCTGAGAGGAGGCGCGGAATCTGTTTTAAGGGCCCCGTGTCAAACACGATCCTCAACCAAAAACCGTCTACAACAAGTTTGTTATTCTTGCAGCGGAGTGCTACACAAGATGGTTCGGTTGAAGTTTACTAAAGTATTCGACTTGGATCAAGATTCGGTATATGTAATTGTTTTTATTTTCATTTACATTTATTTTTTGTAATCGGTATTGTACTATGTTATTTCCTACGAATAACGAGAGTATCGTTATTATTTCTTTTTATTATTAATTTAATAAAATTGTGAACCCTAATTCCTACATTAACTACATTGAATGGTTGATGGACTATTGTTTATGGTGTTAAGCTTTTGAGTTAGAGAGGTAGCATAAAAAAATATTTGAGGAATAACATAAAAAATTTTCAAGGGTAAAGTAATATGTAAAACGTGAAAAACAAATAAAAAGTTCCACTACGCCGTAAAAGTTGATGGGTGGCAAGTGTTGCCCCTCCTCCTTATTTATGTCCACCACTGGTTGTACTTTGCGATGTATTCTATTGATTGATGTTTATTGTGCGACTCTTATACAGTTCTGCTAAACTCAAGATACTTGGCAGAAAAGGGTTTAAGGATGTACCACTTAAGCTCAGTTTTTTTTTTCTTTTTTTTTCTTTTTTAACAGCAAATTTTTACCTATATATCACCAAATATACTCTCCACCAAGATAGTGTAGGAACCGCTCGTGTAAATTTAAATAAAACAGAATTATAATTACGATTACAAAGAAATTGAAAGCAGAATTACAATACAATTACAACTGAAATAAATAAATGCAAGAAATGAGTAGAAGCAGAAAAACTTGAAGGCTGAGGATCGTGTTGAACACGGGGCCCTTAAAACAAATTCCGAGTCTATTAACAAGAACTCGTTTTGTTTCCCAGGGTACAACAGCCGGAACAGCTATAGTGCTGCCGGAGTTAGCTCTGACCCGAAATGTACCTGAAACAAGAAGATTAGATCGAACAGAAAGTTGGAGAGGAGAATTGGTGAATATTCAGACAGTGTGTCAAGGTGTGTCTTCAACCAAGGCTCTCCTTGGTATTTATAGGAGTCCAGAAAGAGTCAGTTTCGGAATGCATTAAAAACGAAAAATAAATGTCATTGAACGTCTTCAATGGCATTTATTACGTTCTTAAAGTTTCAAACGAAACTGCTTGACCAGACAGTTACACTGCTGAGCTGTTACTGAACTGCTGAGGAGCTTGCGCGCGCGTCCATCTGCGCGCATGCGCACAACGTAACTTCTCGTTCTACGTCAGCGGACCAGATCAGTATCTGCGCTGAACTTTACGTTCTACGTCAGCGGAACGACTCGTCACTCCGAGCGCCTGCGCGGAAGCAGCCGCGCAGACCAGGACGCTACCATCACCAGCCTCTGTCCTCGAACCTGCTTTCAAAAATACTAAGGCGGCTCGCGGTGATGCGTGTGTGCGAAGTGCAAAGTGCGCCATCAAAGCGCCACATTGCGCCCATCGCCCACGCCACGCGCGTGTGCGAGTGCGAGTTCCGCACCCTTCGCGAGTTCCACAGTGTGAGCTCCTATGAAACAATAAGGAAGGAGTGTTCCTCCTTATATACCACTCATGGTATCTTCACTCTTCCTATGTGGGACAAGTTCCATCTTGTTTCATTTCAGCATCAAGTGCTTCAATCACCAATCTTTGAGCATCGATATCTCATTCATCTTAGCTCCGTTTTGGACGTGGTTTGGTTCGTTGCGAAGCTCTCACAACATAGAACATAAACCCACAAAGAAATATATGATTAAACCTCTGTTTCAAATATATATTTCAGTCCAAAGTTAGGAAAAACTCATTTTTCTATATTTATGAAAATAGCATTTTCACCAAATTTCCAACAGATAGAATATGGGTCTCACTAAACTAGCATTTTCCTAGTTACTACCGGGCAGAAACCCAATGGCTAAGCTTTTGCATCCAATGTTATTTTTTTTATTTTTATTTTTTATGTAAAATGTACTATTGTTGAAGGGACATGCCTTTAGATGCCTTTTCAATGTGATCATCCTTTTAAGCCAACTTTATTTTTACTCAAATTTATGGGACACAATGGTATTTTGTGGTAAATGGTAACTCTTACGACTCTTCAATGGTGACCAACTAAAGGTTTGAAGGTGTGAGTTCTCAATAATATAAGAAGTTTGATGGTGGAGTTTGATATTCCACGTTTTTATGTGACCAACTTGAAGATGCAGACCATATGTTTGATGATTTTTTTTATACATTTCGGGTTTGATCACCGTCGCAACGTCTTTCCTAAATATTGGGACGCCGTGGCAATGTGTGAACATCAAAACGACTAGTTTGAATTTAAATAATCAATTTGTTAAATTACATTTTGGTCACATTCTTTGTGGTCCAAATTCCTAACCTTCCCATGCACAAATTATTAAATATTGATAAGTTGATTTTATTCTTTTGCCCCTAATATTTGGAGAAATGATTCAAAGAACCCTTATCTTTTCTTTTTCTTTTTTTACCACTTATCTAGCCAACGGTTCCCACTCGTATGTCGTATTTAATTGGAGCTATTTGAATTGCTCAAAGTTTGTCACTCGCTTGATGCTCGTTTGAAAAATGCTTGGAATTTTCTCGTTTGAGTCAAGTCGATTGAAAAAGGCGCTCGGTTCAGATTGGTTCGGCTTGTAAACTAACCAAGCACGAGCAAAGGCCTGCTCATCCAATTTGGCTGGCTCAATTAATTGTTATACATACATACATATATGTATACATATATTCTCCCTATATATTAATAAAATGACTACATGCCCACATTAACATTGTTTGTTGCAAAATCTAAATAAATCCCATTTGAGTAATTAAAGTTGAAGTCGAATAACAATAGTCCATTGTTCATTACTTCAATGTTCATTTGAGTAATTAAGTAAAATGTTAAATACTGAAATGTAAACCCGCCATTCAATTCAGAAGTACAAAACCCTATCAAACATCCCATTCGGTCATCACTATTCGATTTCTCCATCGCCACTCACCAAGACGCCAACTCGCCAGGGTTTTGCTTCAATCGGTCGACGGTTCATCTTCCCGTTCTGTTGATTTCGATAGAATCAGTTGAGTGTTTTCTATTTCCTTGTTATTTGTTAAATTTATACTTGTGTTCTAATTGGACGAAACCTTAGGGACGGACATTGCAGTTACTACGAAAACTAACACCCCTACCGTCACTCTCCTTTTTTGTTCTACAACACTTGGTACTTGCTCAAAAAATGCTCGGATCAAAAGACGCTTGTTTGACTTTGGCTCGGTTGAAAAAACACCCGGTTCAGTTTGGTTTACAAACGAAGGTCTAATCGGTTCGATTCAGCTCATAAACAATCCTATATCTAATTATGTATGCAACATTTTTAAAATAGTTGACTGTTTATTTCCGAATTTAAATGAAGAAAAAAAAACACTTAAAACGAACTCTAAGCATGTATATTAATATTTTTTTGATACAACAGAATTTAAATAGTTATTTTTAACTTTTATGTGTGTAAGCCGTTCCCATCCTTTTCATTTAGAATTATTGATTGGGACCTATTTATAACTTTATATTACCAAACATACTTTAATGTGACGCCTTCTTTTAAATTTCTAATCCGCTCCTATCATTTTCAAGTTTAAGACATTTTCACGGTTAAGATGCCGTGTGTTACACAAATTAAATAACTGTGTTTTTTATACATCTAGCAATAAAAAAAGTTATGTAAAAAAAAACTCATATATTGTAAAAGCTAAATAAAATATATCATAATATCACAGCACGTACAATCGTCAAGATATGTTTAGAAAAAAAAATAAACTTTAATGTAACAATTGTATATTATGTTAAATTAATTTTAACAAACATGTGTTTAAACTTAATTTTGAACTTAGTAATATTTTAGAGAAAGTACAGGATACAAAATATCCTTAACGTGAGAAGTGTAGAAAGTCACCACAAATTGACACGTGTAAACCATGGTTAACTCTACCTAACTCAAATCATGTGGCTCACATCTTCCTTCTAGCTTCATACCTCTTCACCACCCACATCAGTCACAAATCTGCCAACCTCCCGCCTACCGTCTTCCCGGTCCTCCTGATAATCGGCCGTCTCTACCTCTTCAAACCACCACTCTAAAGAACCTTAGCCAAAATTTCAGCCAAATACGATCTGAACCTGTTGAGCATCCAACGCCTCGACTTCTGATTGGACGTCTTGAACAACGAGACAAAGTTCAACAACCACAACTGATGTTCCTTCAACTTATTCGCCTGCACACACGTTTCAATTCCAACTTTTCATTATTATTATTTATATAAAAAAGTGAGGTTTGAAAAGAATGAGGAAAATTTACGAGAGAAATTGGGAGAGCAGATGAAGGAGAGAGGTTTTCGAGTTCTGTGATTAGGTCTGTGAAGGGGTCCCACCATAACGAGGCATCGACGGACTTCGTCGTCGCCATTGAGGGTAGGTTAAAGGTTTTGATTAAGGATAATGATGATGATGAGATGGATATAGATGTACAGATTGTAGTGGGGGTCATGGTGTCTGATAACGTGCATTTATGGTGAAATACAATTGTTATGTATGATGTGAGATTAGGTTTATATAAAGGGAAAAGTGAATATGTGGCTGTTTCACACCTAAGCTTAGGTGTGAAACCATCAAAAACTACGCAGATTTGTTAAAAAACCTTCCAAATTTTAATTCCTAATTAAAAATTATATATATCTTTTTAACTTTGCAAAACATCATCTTCTCCAACAATATCGTGAAATCCTGCTCGTCATTAGCTTCTCCATAAACAGGTCCGATTAACATCCGCATCCAGCTAATAGCGATTGATTTTTGATTTCCTAATATGTGGTACTCAATTCGAAGAAATAAATTTTGATTTCCCAATCTGATTGGTCGATAATGGAGGTAAACAAATGTGTAAGTGGGTTGTTATTACAATTAATTCCACGATTACTTCCAAGCAATTCAACTATTGATTTGAATTATTAAGTTTTAACTTTGGTTCATACAGGAAATACATAATACAATGGATTCTGATACACATCTAATTGAAGATATTGATGCGAAAGGGTATTTACTTATCAATAATAGTTCAGATGTTGAAACAGAGAAAACAAATGATGCAGACATGGATTATGGGTTTGACAAAGAAGAAGCTAATGAGGTATTTGGGGTTGACAAAGAAGAAGCTGATGAGGTATTAGGAATGGTTTTTGAATCCCCTTATGATGCATATAATTTCTACAATCGATATGCGTTTTTACATGGATTTGGAATACGTATTTCTTCGTCTTTTAAAAATAAGACAACAAATGAGCCTTATCGAAGGATATATGTATGCAACAAAGAGGGTTTTAAAGACCTAAAGTGTAATAGTTCTATAGGAGGTGTTAAGAAACGTCGTAGAGAATTAAGGACCGGGTGTAAAGCACTAATTCAGATATCAAAAAGTAAAGATGGAAAATGGGTAGTGGATAAATTCAACGATTCACATAATCATGAGCTAACTGTTACCCCTACCAAGGTAATGAAACATCGGTCTCATGGGAAGCTTCACCGTTCAAGGGCATGCAAAGCTCTAACGACGGAGCTTGGCCAATCCGGGTTGAAACCTTATCAAATAAAAAAGGTTATAAATACCATGAAAAATCCAAATGAAAATGATGTTACTTCAAAGAAATGTGCAGATGTCTTAGCAGAGCAGCGAAAACAATACAAAGGTAAGGAATTTTATGGGCTTATTAAACATTTCCAAGATAAATTAATAAAAGACCCTAACCTATATTTTGTTGTGGATTTATCTGATGATGGGTCACCAAGAAACATTTTCTGGGCTGACGGGAGATCAAGAGACTCGTATATAAAATTTGGGGACGTTGTTGTGTTTGATGTTACATACATGACCAACAAATTCAAGATGCCATTTTCTCCATTTGTCGGGGTGAATCATCATGGTCAGTCCATACTTTTTGGTGGTGCGCTATTAGAAAACAAGAAACAAGATACTTTCGAATGGTTATTTCAAAATTTCTTAAAATGCATGCTTGACAAGTATCCATCAGCAATAATTACCGATCAAGATAAAGCTATTGGCAATGCATTTAGAATAGTTTTTCCTAAGACTCGTCATCGTTATTGTTCATGGCATATTAAGAAACATGAGATCGAGCATCTGCGACCTCTTAAAGTTCGCGATAGTGAGTTTCAGGAATTGCACAAAACAGTGGGTAAAGAGTAATACAGTAAAAGAATTTGAAACTCGTTGGGAAATATTACGTGTAAAATATAATTTTGAAAGTGGCAGTTGGATAACAGAGATGTATAACCAACGTAAGTATTGGGCTAAAGCCTTTTTGAAAGATTGTTTTTTTTTTTTGCTGGCATGACATCAAGCGGGAGAAGCGAAAGCATTCATTCATTTTTTTGATGGATATGTGAACTCAAAGACTATGTTGAATGAGTTTGTGATGTATTGTAAAATACATCTATTTCCAGTGTAAAGTTTGTATAATTTTTGAGTCGTTTAAATAGTGTTTTTATTAGTTTTAGGCTTGTACCGGTCTATTTTATTTAGTATAGGTTTTTATATATTTTTATTAGTTTTGTGTCATTTTTAATACTTATGTATTTATTTTATATTTTGTAGGTGTTCATGGACGTTGGAGCGTAAACGAACAACTTTTGACAAGTCAAGAACACCCGAGTCAAAAGCACGGAGCTAGAATAATAATAATAATAATAATAATAATAATAATAATAAAAATAAAGTAAAAAGAAAAAAAAATAAAACGTGACCTTAGGTCGGTCAACCCAAGGCCCAAAACAAAGAAAAGCCTTTTTGAGGCAAACATTAATTGTGGAATGACTCTTTAAGGCGGCACTTTATATCAGAGGGAGGGGAAGGACTCGAGGAGAGGAGCAGCGAATTCTTGGAGAAGAATATTATTCTGGGAAGCAGCCAACAACTTTGAAGAAGAGCCGCAGAGCAGAATTATTAGAGGCACGGGTCAAAGGGTGAAGCACTGGTGCGAGCACGGGTCGTTTCTAATTCAATTATTTATTTATTTGCTACCCGTAGTGAACACCATGAATATGTTTTGCTTTTATTGTTTTGATTTTATCATGACTTTTATTGGCTAAACCTTGACGCTACCTAGGCGATGATGATTGCACTTGTTTGATTTATTTTCTTTTGGTTTTGGAACTTTTGGTTGTGGATGAATTTTAAAGTAAAGAACTTTTTATTTTCTGGTTTGATGTGTATGCATATTTAGTTTTATTTAAATAACTTTTATAAACTCCACTTGCGTTTTTGTGAATGTCTTTCATGTATGAATGCGGGTTAGGTTGCGGACTGGGTGTTAGCAGCTAGTTTATGGTTAATTTCTGCAGGTTATCCATAGGAGTTGTAATTGTTAATTAGGTAATTCTAAGTGTTCTACCAATTCTCAATAGCTGTAAGGTGCGAGATTGTTGGTCTGTCTAGGGTGTTAAATTGCTAGATCTAGATGCTTTGTAAGAAGATCTTCCTAGTTTCCCTAGCATTCCTTGTAGGCCAAGTCTTATCAGAAATATTGTAGTTACCCTTGCACTTTCGGGTGTATTGTGACTTTCGCGTTGTAAGGTAGACTGTCTGGCGGGTACTTTAAGATTCGAGTAGGTAAGCCTGTAAGGGTAACCTCTCAACCGGTGGTTTAACAGCTTATAGGTAACCTTAGGTTTCTCCTTGAGAAGGGTCGAGGGTCCTCTAGTTTATCCTGTAAGTTTAGTATTTTAAGATCCCGGTTCCACACCAGTTCCATGGCCATTAGAAGTTTGTCATTCATGTGTAGGATTCTAGCCTAGGTAGTGTCTTCCCATCATCTGATCTCAGTTGCGGTTTTCAGTCTGTGTCTATAGTTTATTTAAGTTTTAATTTATTTTCTTGCATTTAGTTTTATTAGCAAAGCCCCCCTTTAAGCAACAAAATATTATTAAGTCAGTTTGTAGATAAGTAATCGAGTCTAATTTACGTTTTCCATTAGAGTCTCGTGGGTTCGATACTCGGACTTACTTTAGCTGTACTGCACTGACCGGTACACTTGCCGGTTGTATGGTTTAGGTTTAGAGAGTCTTAGGATATAAATTTAAAACTTAGAGTGTCTAGTTTAGGTTAATTTAGTAGTTTTTACTAAACCACTTTTAGCACATCAAGTTTTTGGCGCCGTTGCCGGGGACTCTTAGGCGATTGCGTTTATTAGCTTCGATTACACTTATCTGCTATATCCGTGCTACTTGTTGTTTGTTTTGAGTCTGTCTTTTATTTTTGTTATATAATTATATTAATATTTTTTTTTGTATTAATCATGTGCGAGATCTGTGGAGGACCCCATTTTACCGTGAAATGCCCAAATGCATCAAGGTATCCCCCAGGTTATCGTGCGAATACGTATACCACGCCATATTTCCTGCAGCATCATTGGACAGAACTGAACACAAAAGAGGAATTTGATGAATGGCTTAGATCGTACAAGGAAGAGCGAGATAGGGAACGTAAGGCCATAATCGAGCGACTAAATAGACCAAGTCCCATAGTTCTAAAGGTTCCTTGCTATGATAAAAATGAGAACTTAGTTGGTCATCATGTTGGCTCCGGCCCGTTAATCCCACTTCCCCCAGGAACAAAGCCGCCTCCAGTGGAGATGGAAACAGTTTATCGGCACCCAGTTTGTAGCGCTCCCCCCGAATCACAATTAGTGCCGGAGACGAAAATGGACGTTGAAGTCCCACCTCCGGTGCCACAAGTTACTATATATGATTTCGGGAGTGACTCTGATGAAGAAGAAACGGATGAGGAAGTAATGATGACTGAAGATGAGGTAAATAATGAACCATCATGGGAGGCAGAATTTGGTGACGAGTTGGGTGATTTGCCGATTCCAGAAGTAGACAGAGATTTTGACCCAGCGAGTGACCTCGACATCTTAGAGGCGTTATTGGAAGGGTACCCAACTATGGAAATCAAAGAGTCACCAACGAAAGTTGAAGAAGAAGTGGTTGAAGAGGAAGAGCACCACTACTGGCCCGTGAAGACTTTAGAAGATAGAGTGCCACTTGATCAACAAAAATCACGGGAGAAGGCGAAGAGGCACGTGGACTGACACAGGCTGAGGGCCAGGTGTTGTAGGGACAACAAGTCCCCGCATTACATGCCAAAAATCAGGTTTGGTCCAGGTAAATTTAAATATTGGTGGCCCGACCCATTTAAATTCAATAAAATATTTTTCAATTCCACTAGTATATTTTTGTTAATTAATAAGGACCGGGTGGAATTAAACGGGTTGGATCGGGTCCAGATTAAAGAGAAGCCCCCTGATTAAGTTTAAGTGTGGGGAGGCTTTGTAGAGTTTGTAAATATTTATTTATGAGTTTTATTTATTTATTTCTCTTTGTCGTCGGTTTTCATTTTTGTATTGAGTCGTTTATTTATGTATGAGTCGGTATTATGCTCGGGTTTTGTTTGTTTCGATTTGGCGCAGGTTTGAATTGCATCGCCCGTACTCAATCTCCATTCGGGTGATTTCCAGAGCTGTTTAACATTTGTCAAGGCAAGCCCAGAGTTTATCATTGTGTCAGAGCCGATCGCGAATGAAATGCTATACGATCGAGCTGGATGGGACTAGAGTTTTTGGAGCTTACGCATTAATAAACCAGCTAAGTCCTTTCCAATTTGCTCTTTTTCTTTTTATTTTTGTTTCGGAATTTATTTTTTGTTTTGAGTCGTTTTCTATTCCTACATTGAGGGCAATGTAGAGTTTAAGTGTGGGGATGGAAAACTGTCGTTTAATTTATATAAAGAGTCGTTTGAGTCAAAAAAATGAAAAAAAAAATTAAAAAAAAAAAGTCCCTGATTGTGAAGTTTGCATTATATAAAATATGGAAAATGATAGGTAAAGTTAGGTGTCCGGTTTTCAAATAGTATGTATAATAAGAGATTAAAATTGATTGAAAACGTGTCTGATTTGGGATATGTGGGTAGGCTTAACCGGTAGAAAGGTTTCCTTTAAAAAGTAATAAATTAATTATGTTAGGCTATTTTGTGGGTTCTCATCTAGGAGAAACGGGGAGACCGAAACCGCCAAAAATAGTATAAGAAGCACCGTTATAAGTAGAAAACCGTTAGAATTTCTAATCACAAAAAAAAAAAATTAGAAATCAAAGCAAAAAAATGCTGAAGCTTAAGGTGCCTGGCCACTGGGATAGCGACTTGGATTGGTCACACCCTCTGAGTTAAGTATGCTGAGATGAAAAAAAAAATGCTGAAGCTTAAGGTGCCTGGCCACTGGGATAACGACTTGGATTGGTCACACCCTCTGAGTTAAGTATGCTAAGAAAGAAAAAAAAGTGATTTTAAATTCTCTTGGTTTTTTACATAAGACGGTTGTGAAATGGTCAATTGGTCGTTCCTTTAGCTTCATAAGCTTGAGGCGGAATTAGGAGGAACTGTGGCTTCCTTTAAGTGAGACCCTAGATAGACTAATCAACATGAACTTAACATAAATAAAAGGGGGCTTGGAAACCGGTGTGGGTTTAAGAGGATCAATATACCTGCAATCGCAATCAACACGTAAGTAGATTATTAATTAAGTAACCTATGTTTTGAAACTGGATGTAAACCTAACTGTGATTTCATAGCATAATTCTTTTTCAGGGACGAAAAAAAGATAAGTGTGGGGATATTTGATGTATTGTAAAATACATCTATTTCCAGTGTAAAGTTTGTATAATTTTTGAGTCGTTTAAATAGTGTTTTTATTAGTTTTAGGCTTGTACCGGTCTATTTTATTTAGTATAGGTTTTTATATATTTTAATTAGTTTTGTGTCATTTTTATTACTTATGTATTTATTTTATATTTTGTAGGTGTTCATGGACGTTGGAGCGTAAACGAACAACTTTTGACAAGTCAAGAACACCCGAGTCAAAAGCACGGAGCTAGAATAATAATAATAATAATAATAATAATAATAAAGTAAAAAGAAAAAAAAAATAAAACGTGACCTTAGGTCGGTCAACCCAAGGCCCAAAACAAAGAAAAGCCTTTTTGAGGCAAACATTAATTGTGGAATGACTCTTTAAGGCGGCACTTTATATCAGAGGGAGGGGAAGGACTCGAGGAGAGGAGCAGCGAATTCTTGGAGAAGAATATTATTCTGGGAAGCAGCCAACAACTCTGAAGAAGAGCCGCAGAGCAGAATTATTAGAGGCACGGGTCAAAGGGTGAAGCACTGGTGCGAGCACGGGTCGTTTCTAATTCAATTATTTATTTATTTGCTACCCGTAGTGAACACCATGAATATGTTTTGCTTTTATTGTTTTGATTTTATCATGACTTTTATTGGCTAAACCTTGACGCTACCTAGGCGATGATGATTGCACTTGTTTGATTTATTTTCTTTTGGTTTTGGAACTTTTGGTTGTGGATAAATTTTAAAGTAAAGAACTTTTTATTTTCTGGTTTGATGTGTATGCATATTTAGTTTTATTTAAATAACTTTTATAAACTCCACTTGCGTTTTTGTGAATGTCTTTCATGTATGAATGCGGGTTAGGTTGCGGACTGGGTGTTAGCAGCTAGTTTATGGTTAATTTCTGCAGGTTATCCATAGGAGTTGTAATTGTTAATTAGGTAATTCTAAGTGTTCTACCAATTCTCAATAGCTAAAAGGTGCGAGATTGTTGGTCTGTCTAGGGTGTTAAAATGCTAGATCTAGATGCTTTGTAAGAAGATCTTCCTAGTTTCCCTAGCATTCCTTGTAGGCCAAGTCTTATCAGAAATATTGTAGTTACCCCTTGCACTTTCGGGTGTATTGTGACTTTCGCGCTGTAAGGTAGACTGTCTGGCGGGTACTTTAAGATTCGAGTAGGTAAGCCTGTAAGGGTAACCTCTCAACCGGTGGTTTAACAGCTTATAGGTAACCTTAGGTTTCTCCTTGAGAAGGGTCGAGGGTCCTCTAGTTTATCCTGTAAGTTTAGTATTTTAAGATCCCGGTTCCACACCAGTTCCATGGCCATTAGAAGTTTGTCATTCATGTGTAGGATTCTAGCCTAGGTAGTGTCTTCCCATCATCTGATCTCAGTTGCGGTTTTCAGTCTGTGTCTATAGTTTATTTAAGTTTTATTTTATTTTCTTGCATTTAGTTTTATTAGCAAAGCCCCCCTTTAAGCAACAAAATATTATTAAGTCAGTTTGTAGATAAGTAATCGAGTCTAATTTACGTTTTCCATTAGAGTCTCGTGGGTTCGATACTCGGACTTACTTTAGCTGTACTGCACTGACCGGTACACTTGCCGGTTGTATGGTTTAGGTTTAGAGAGTCTTAGGATATAAATTTAAAACTTAGAGTGTCTAGTTTAGGTTAATTTAGTAGTTTTTACTAAACCACTTTTAGCACATCAGTTTGTAAGCCAGTATGATAAAGTTGTTGAGGCTAGAAGGGTTGCCGAAGAAGATGAAGACTTCAAGACCATGAACTCCAAGCCAGTTCTTTCTTCTGTTAATTTGATTGAGGCAAAAGTAGGTTCACGTTATACTCGAAAGCTCTTTGATGTATTAAAAAAAGAATGTACGGAAGCTACCTTCAATTTAACTCATGAGACGATAAGCAAGAATTCAGAAGAAATCAAGTATAAGGTTGGACAATCGGATATTGATAAAACCTATTGGAGAAATGTTAAACTTTCGTCTATCAGATAAGATAGATGTTACATGTTCATGTGCTAAGTTTGAAACATACGGGATGTTATGCAAACATATCTTATATGTCTTGAAGAAGAGACATGTTGAAACTCTTCCTGATCTTTATATTTTACCTAGGTGGACACTTGAAGCTAGGTATAAGGCAGATAATTACACTATTGGGCTAGAAGACATACATAGTGAAAATGAAGTCAGCGCGTTAACTTTATGGTGTGTTCAGTCAAATTTTAGAAAAGAGGTTGAAGAAGCAAAAGACTCCGCATCTGAGATGAAGAAACTAAATACCATTTTGTCAAAATTTTTGCGTATGTCTTTGGTTAGTTAAATTACCTATTAATGCGGCTATCTAATACTGTGACGTTCGTTTAAATGAATGTTCGAAAATAGACTTGAACCTTAATCAAAGGTTAAGTCGTAATTAAACTCGAACCTTTATAGAAGGTTAAATTCGTAAATAGACTTGAACCTTAATCAAAGGTTAAGTCGTAATCAAACTTGAACCTTTATAGAAGGTTAAATTCGTAAATAGACTTGAACCTTAATCAAAGGTTAAGTCATAATTAAACTCAAACTTTTATAGAAGGTAAAATACATAAAAAGGACTTGAACCTTAATCAAAGGTTGAGTCATAATCACAATCGGACCTCAATAAAGGTTAATCCGTAAAAAGAACTTAAACCTTAATCCAAGGCTAAGTCATAAATGCGTTCAAACCACAACCGAAGGTAAATTCCTAAATGCAATTGAACCTTAATAAAAGGTTAAATCACGATCACCTTTGAAACTTAATCGAGAATTTACTCGTAAGTAGAATTGAACTTTAATCAAAGGATCAAGTCATAATCGCATTTAAACCTTGAGCAGAGGTTAAACTGTAATGAGACTTGAACCTTAATCGAAGGTTAAGACATAGTTAAACTCGAACCTGAATGGAAGGTCAATCAATCAATAAAAGTCGAACCTTAATAAAATGTTAAATCATAAACCAATCTGAACCTCATCTATCTAAAGGGTAAACTTTTAATGAGTCTAAACGCACTCGATGACCAACTCGTATTCCAACATGAACCCCGTACTGAGGTAAAACGAAAGCCAAGATTCGGGCTAAGCTCAAAGTTAAGTTATACGTAAACTTGACTTGTAATAAATCCGTGAAACACTACGGGCAAATGTGAACTATGCGTCACACTAATCATATTAAATTCGTGAAAGCCTACAGAAATTGTGAACTACGCGTCACACTAATCATATTAATTTCGTGAAAGTCTACGGGAAAATGTGAACTAGGTGTCACACAAATCCTAATGATCTGAGAAAGCTCACGGGCAACCAAGAACTACGCGTATGGCTAAACTGGAATGCTAATGAGAAAAGAATGTGAATTATGATTCACACGGAATTAAGCTAAAAACATGGTTTTGGACCCTAAAACGACGTGATAAATGAAAGAAGAAATTAAACTCTAAATCAAAAGGGGGCTCGTGTGAGACCCTGGAAACAGGAGGTGCATCTGCACCAAAGGGACGATCCTAGCCTCGAGCAAGGATCGTGTGAGAGTAAATGAGTATATAGAAGGTTAAATTCGTAAATATGAAGACATAGAAACAAGTGCATATTTGTAGGTGGTCTAATCTTTGTGTGGTAGGCATAGGCCAAACTAAAAGGGGTTGTTGATTCTTTGGTTAGTTAAATTTCCTATTATATGTAATTAACATGTAAACAAGCATAGCCATAACTTTTTTCACATGATAAAAGCAATGCAATATAACTGCTAATCAAGTGCACCACAAATTTCTATTAGTGGTATTGCAAAAGTAAAATTGAAAGTTAGGTTAGTTGAAAATATTCCACATAAGACATCCCAATATGTGAACTTTATAAACGTGCACAGATCGTTTTTTTTTCTAGGAACCGAACCGGGTCGTGTTTGGTGCTGCTTCGTGTCTGAACCGGTTTTGGTTCGGTTTGGCCCCGGTTTTGCCAGTTTGAATGACCGGTTTCAGAGACTGTTTTGATTTGGTTCGGTTCGGGTTCGTGAGCCAATTCATGCGCACACTTTTTTTTAAGAAAAGGCATCACAAAATTATTTTTTTATGTAAAGTTCGAATTTTATTGATTTTTACAATCTTTTTAATGTGTATAAGCATGTATTTGTATGTGTAAAAACCTTTTTTTATAATTTTGTTATATATATAATATTTTGTTATATATATAAAATTGCAAATTTTTTTAATAAAATGTAGTACTTAATTTTAGATACTTTTCTCAAATGTTTTATAATATAATATAGATTATAGATATAGATTAATGGTAATTGGATGTTATAATAAAAAAATATTTACAAGTATGTTTTGCATGAAGGGTAGAATGGGAAAAAAATAGATGACATTTGAGTTTTAAGCATAAGATTTTTCCTATGCCATTTTAAAATTCATGTAAAATAACATTTATAGACGTCTTTCCTTCTTTATAATGTAGCATAGATAACAATAATCGAAGTAAGTTTCGTGTTTAACAATCATTTTTGTAGTTTTAACCAAACCAATATATCATTTCTCGTATAATAATTCACTATTTTACAAACTTTAATCATCATATCAAATCATATAATTATCAAAAAAAACCAAATAGTAAAATTTTTAACATTTTGTCCCCACTTGTGTGGAGTGGCATGAAAATGATAGGTAGAGCTTAGCTTTTTTTAAGGTGTTAGGTTCGATCCTTAATGTCAACGGGTTTTACTGATTCTTCACTTTTGTGCCTTTAGGCGGGTGTGAGGTCGGGTTTTTCTCAAAAGTGATGGTTTGGTGGGTTCTGACTATCTAGCACTACCCGTTAACGGGCACTTAAAATGTGTCTTCACTAGGAGATGTATAATGTGCTTTTGTAAGCAACGAGTTGACGTTAACCCGCGCGTTGCGGCGGGATGTTGTTTTGTACGTGCGATCATTTTTTACATATATAGTAACCTTTTAAAATGTTTCAAATATAATCATGTTACATATAGAAACTGTGACCCTTCTAGTTTATTTCAATATGTTTTGGATGGTGTATGTAATGACATAATCATTAGTGACAATTAATCAAATAGTTGATGTGTCATACTTGTGCTGGCAGAATCAGAACCTTTTAACTGGGGGTCCAAAATATAATTTTAAGTTGGGATTCGATGTTGATTACTTTCTTTTAAAAATGAATGTATTGCACATTGAGAACTTTTATCGGCTTTTTATAAAATTGGTATTTAAGTGATATCATTAGGGTATAGGGTGTGGGGAATGGCATAGGGCATCATGCTCAAGGGAGGAGAGGCAACACCGCCCCCTTGATCCATCATCATCAACGGCAACCTATTGCCGGTTAAGCCGGGCCTCTTGATTGGTGATTTTTTTAAGGGAGGGTCTCCTGCACACCCACTAGCCTAAGTAATATTGTAGGTTTTTTACTAAAATATATTCTTAGATAAAAACAAATGCTATATATCGTAAACTTATAGATAATAAAAAAAATGGCCACCCTTTATCAAATTAGATTAACGCTGGCCACCCACGTAAATAAATCAAAACAAAATATTAAATAAAAATGCAATTTAAAGTCATCTCCATCATTGCAATTGATTGCAGAGCCCATGCCCCATCATCGTCTTCATCGGGATACATTCCGGTCGGTCAAAAATTGCTTCTCTTTTTCATCCTACAACCTCTAAATTGCTTCTCCTTTTCATCCTACAACCTCTCTATTCCATATCTACGTTAGTTCAAATGCATACATACATACACACACAAATATACAAAAAAGATGATGGTGCTGCATACCGTAGTAAAGGAAATTGGTTCGCTTCGCATAAAATTGTTTTGTCAACTTATATGAAGTACTCTCTTGTTAATCATAACTCAATTAAAATAATTTGATGACACAAAGTCATTTAATTTCTACTGTGCTCTGTTATGTGATAAACGAAACAACACAACTATAAACGTAAGTACGCAACGGTTGCCTCCTTCAAAGGTTAAACCGTCAACCTCTCTCCGTCACCAATAAACGAAGCAACACAACGTATAGAGCATCTGGTTATATAGTTAAATGAGTGTGAAAAGTTTCAGACGGGCCGCAGTGATCACATGAGCATTTGGTTATATAGTTAAATGAGTGTGAAAAGTTTCAGACGGGTGATCACAGGACCGGCAGTTATTGTGATGGTGGTGAGGGTTATATAGGGTGGGGAAACAGTGGCAGATACCGGACGAAACGGTGATTGGAAAAGACGCAATGGTTTGGTTATTAACTGTGACCATAACGGTGTATCCACCACCGGCAGAGACGTAGAGTGGTAATCGAATCGTGACAAATAGAGCGTTTCGTTTCGGTTATCTGGCCGATGATTATATGCGGCGGGTAAAAAGTTATAACCGCCATTGTTCTGATACGTCACTTATCTTTAGAAATATAATACATGGAATGGATAATTTGTTATATAAGATTATTTAGTGAAATGGATAAGAAAACGGCGGGATTCTCTGCCGTTAATTGCGCTGTTTTTTTTTTTTTTTTTTTTTTTTTTTTTTTTTGAAAAGTGAATTTCATTAAAAAAAACGCCACAAGAAATCCTCAAAACAAGGACTCAGGGGCGCACCAAAGCGACATTACAAAGCGTTTAAAGGGGAAATACACCAAACATTCCAATCTACATATTTCAATTTAGATCTATTACGGATCCAAAAATAAGACGTAGACTTAATAGTCTCCATTACTTCAATCGGTCTTCGTCGTTTGTTATTAAAAATCCTGTTGTTTCTTTCGTTCCAAATCGCCCACATGGTGGTGATGATGATGCCTGTCAGCACGTAAGCCGCCTGCTGTGAGAAATTCTGCAGCTCCAAGATTTTTAAAAAATCGGAAACATCAAAAATAATCATATTATCCATTCTGCACCAAGTTTGTACCCTCGACCAAATCTCGGCTGTGAAAAAACAGCCGGTAAATAAATGAAGCGCCGTCTCTTCATTTTCATTGCACAGCGTGCACGCGTTGGTTTGAATCGGAACGCCCCTTTTAATTAATTCCACATTTGTCGGAAGCCTGTTAAGAATGGCTCTCCACATCATGATTTTGCATTTTTGCGGAGCCCATCCCTTCCAGATCCTATTCCACCATTTCGGGTCAACAGAAACATTCGACATTTGTTGTTTTGCTTTTTTAACTAAGAAAATTCCATCACTTGCCGCGGACCAGTTCCATTTATCGATTCCTCCTTTCCATTGAAAGTCATGAATGTCGGATAAGAGGCTGAAAAGCTCGGTGATCTGCAGAAAAGAAACCGGCTCTGCAGTCCACTCCCAGCGCAGAATCTTACGACCATTTATCACCTGAACTCTGTCCGAAATCAAGGCCCATTTCTTCTTTTCAATCTTATACAGCTGAGGGTATACAATACGAAGAGGATCATCATATAGCCAGGCGTCAATCCAGAAATGGAAGTTGTGGCCGTCTCCCACTGTTCCAATAAAAAAACTGTTTAGCGGCTTTCCATTCCAAAGCTTCTTGTTACCTGTTTTGACTATATCTTTCCAACAACCGCTGAACGACGAAGAGCATGGGAGCATAGACCAAGCGCTACTCGAACCATGGCAGCCAATCACAACTTTTTTCCATAATGATAGACCTTCATTTCTGTAACGCCAATACCATTTGAGCAACAAGGCGTCGTTAACATGTTGTAATTTAGAAAGGCCCAAACCACCGGAACTTTTAGGAGTGGTGACAACCTCCCAAGCTACCAGTTAATCTTTTTATCACCACTAGAACCGGCCCATAGGAATCGTCTCATAATCGCCTCTATTTTATCACCACTAGAACCGGCCCATAGGAATCGTCTCATAACCGGCCCAGTTAATTGCGCTGTTAAGTTACTATTCTATAACTTATAATAAAAGAATTGAATACTGATGAGGTGTCATTCAATGGAGGCCTAAGAAAGTCATTTTAATGACATGACATTCAAAGAGGCATTCTCCTCCTTAAGTGTGCCATGTGGCATGCCATGTGACAAATTAAAAATAAATAAATAATAATATAAAACCTAATCTACTAAATTTAAATTGAGTTATTTTAGGAAAAAAGAATTTAAAACCAAATTAAAATTTCTCTCTCTTATTTTCCTTCCATAATTTTTAAATGTTAATATCTTTTATATATTAACATGTCATTAACCAATCTACATATAACCTACACCTGTGTAGGTAAACGTTTATAAACAAAACGTCTAAACAAAGTAGTTTGATGGTTTTTATGTACATAACCGTATTTGCATGTAAGAAAATAAATGTTAAAAAAATATTTCTTATAGCTTATATTATCATAATTGCATAAAAACAAGGATTTACATCAAGGTGGTAGGTAAGCAGGCAACAAGCTGCGCTGTCACCCTAAAAAAATGAACCATTGATAAAATAATTAAACGTTTAGGTTTATTCTCGCGATATTTAGTGTTCTGTAATGAACCTCACCTGGTTTAATCTTTCAGGGTTTTCGCAAAAGCGATCCAGAACAATGGGAATTTGTAAATGAAGATTTCATTAGAGGGAAACCATATCTTTTAAGAAACATTCAAAGAAAAAAGCCAGTTCATAGTCACTCAATTCAGAACCTTCATATCCATGGAGGTACTTCATCTTCTCCTATGACCGAATCCGAAAGAATTCAATATAGAACCGAGATATACAGGCTGCGCTACGAGAAGGAATCACTGTCTTTAGAGCTTCAAACACACCAGCAAGAACAAGAAGGTATTGAATTGGCAGCACACGCGTTAACAGAACGTTTAAAGATTACTGGAGAACATCAGAAGGATATTTTGCGCGTATTGGATAGTAGTTTGCATAAACCAGCTCAAATCTTGGACACGAATGATCGAAAGAGGCGTTTTCTAGCTGAAATTAATGATCAGGTTTCCTTATTTGATGTCCCGGTCGATGAAAAGTTAACTGTGGATGCCTTACTGGCTTTTGATTTAGAATTGGTTGAACAGTTAGAGTCTTCAGTTATGTTTTGGGAGGATATATTGGCCGAATTTCGTGAAAAATGGCCGCCCGAGTTGGATAACGAGGCGATGATAAACGTTGAAACAGGTTTTAAAGAATGCGAGATTGTTACAGATTCTGAAGCATACAGGCCTGTTGCTTACACAAATGAAGAACAAGAAAGTGAGACCAGGGTAGTCGCGGGTGGGAACGATGGGTTTTGGGAACAGTTTATGACCGAGAATCCTGGTGGTTCGACGACTGAGGATCAGGGTGGTTCGATGACCGATAATGATAGCAGAGGGTTTGATCAATACAGGAAGTTTTGGTGGAACATGAGTTCTGTAAATAGTGTGGCTGAAAAAACTTAGAAGTTAAATGTTTTGTAGACATTTAGTTGTTCAATTATTTGTGTGTTATGTAAATATTAGGAAATTTAGACTTCAGATTATTATTTTTTTTCTGTTGTTTTTATGTTTTGTGTTTTCATGTTAGGTGATTTTGGCAGTTGTTTAGAATATTTGGGTTTTAATGATAGATTTATGTGTTTCTTAAAGTCTGTTATTCTTGTCTAATCGGAAAAAAAAAATGTATGTATATCGTCCGAGTGGGATGTTACTCGGTATGTTTGTAAAATCGGGTATAATCCTAACCGAATTAGCCATACCCAATTCGGAAAGCTCGTTATTACACGTAGGGCCGGTAATTCAGACACGAACACGATAACCTGACACGAACTTACATGATTTTAACAGGTTTCGTGTTTGGCCTTAACATGTTTCGTGTCTATAACAGGTCGATACGTTAAGACTTGTTTATTTTCGTGTCGTGTTCGTGTCTTAGCAGGTCTTATCGTATTTCTTATCATGTCTTATCGTGTCTTGTCGTGTTAGCTTGTTTTACTATGTGTTCCTTATCGTGTTAACCTGTTATACACAGGTTCGTGTTCGTGTTTGAAAAAAATGACACGATTAGATTTCGTGTCGTGTTCGTGTTTACAGATTTCGTGTTCGTGTCTTAACAGGTTCGTGTAACCTTTTATGCCAGCCGTAATTACACGAACAAAAATAACCATCTTTTAAAATGACTCGTATGACCTAAACCCGTTCTGACCCCTTAACCTTGCGCGACCTGACCCGCCCGTTTTGCCAAATCTACTCAAAAGTACTATGATAGTGGTGAATATTCAGTTTTTGGTGAAGGTAGTTGTTAACCTGTTGTGGATGTGGAGGTCGATTTGACCTGGTCAAAGATGGCTGGATAAGGAGTCATTATGGTCTCACATTGGTCAACGGCAAAAATCTTGTTTTGGCTGGTGTAAAGTGTAAACATGAAGATTTGAATGGGTCATTGAAGAGGTGCTTGACTTCACTTGTATGATAGTGAAAGATGAGAAGGGTTGTGGCTTATATTTCATTTCTTGTACTAGTTGCTGATTTGTCTTTTGGAATCTAGGTGGTTTTGTAACCATATAATCATTACATTCACACATATGATGGATGATAAATTTAAATAGCATTTTAAATGAATAACAGAATCGTCTTGGAGGGTTGCATATTTTTTTCAACCTTGTTCAAAAATCTTTTTTTCTCGACTGAACCACTAAGGTTTTAAGATTATTACCAAATAACATTTCTTTTAAATCGAGTTTCAATCACATTTCGCTTTTTGAATCAAGTGTTCGATTCTTCAACACGCCAAGGCTCAAAGTTTGAACCTCGGTTGATTGATACGAAGTGCAAGAGGTTAACCGCTTCTACTAAACATGATAACTAAATGCAGTTTTGCAACTATATATTAGGGTCATTATAAAAAAAAATGAATGAGATCACCCAAGTTTTGGTTATACGTATATAAAAAATAAAAAATATATGGGGTTACTTAGGGGCTGTTTGGTAGCCTCTTAATCATTCAGGTCTTAATCATTCAGTATTCATACTGTTTGTTTCAGCATCTGATATGAATGATTAAGTGCTAAACCATTAAGCTAATAAGAGATGTTGAATGATTAAGCTCTTAACCATTCAGAGCCTCTTAACCATTCAGACCATCTTAATGATTCAGCACTTAATCAACCAAACAACCCCTTAGCCCGTTTGGGCCATGGTTGATCCACCTTATATACGTGTGTAAGGGCTGGCAAATCGTGTCCCTAACAGGTTAACAGGTTTTGACGCGCGCGAACAAATCAAGTTCTAAACATGAACACGACTCGTTTAACTCATTTATATCTCATGTTTATAACACAGTTTTATGTTTTATGTACCAAAAAAGGGAAATGAAAGATTTTTGCCTCTTAATTCTAAGTATTAAAAAAAGTCAAAAAATTAAATAGTGTACTTTTCAGTCAAACAGGTCTTATCGTGTCTTAACAGGTTACCCATTGCCAGCTCACTCTAAGGTATATTACAAAATATGTTATTCTAGCATCTTAAAAAATTAAACTTTTTAATTTTATGAGAAAAAAAGATTTTGCCAAATGTTAAAGAACTTGTTACAAAGATTGATGTAAAAATAGAGGTTAAGCCTGTAATATATGTTGTATGTTTTTTGTTTTATTGTTCTACGGATCATAATTATATATGTTTAACTAGCTGATTATCCCGGGAGGGTCCCGGGGTTAAAAAATCTAATTTTACGTGATAACCTATTGCAAATGGCTCAAGTTAACTAACCACAAAATCTCTCAATCATTGCATGTTTATAGTATTCTAATCAGTAATAACTCATATTCCCCACAAAATCTAATTTTATGTGATAACATGAACACTTTGTGCGTTTTTTTCCTGTATGAACGAAACCCCGCAAAAAATAGTCGATTTTTTCTCCGTTTTTTATATAGCACTATGGTACTCGTTGGAAAGATAATAAAACGCTTGTTAATTTGGTGTAATTTTTTTCTTTAAAAGATTCCGTATATATACAAGATATAAATGTTTAAAAATTATGGGAGAAAATATGAGAGAGAAAATTTTAAATTTATTTTTAAATTTTTTTTCCTAAAATAACTCAATTTAATTAAAAAATGAAACAATTCAAAAACACAAAAAACTCTCCATTATAATGCCACGTGGCACTCCCAAGGGAAGGTTGAGGCCTCTATTGCACGCCACGTCAGCATATACGTTTTCTTTTATATATATAGATAGATTTTTTAAAGAAAAATGTTACACCAAATTAACGAGCGTTTTATTATCTTTCCAACGAGTACCATAGTTCTATATAAAAAACGGAGAAAAAACAACTATTTTTTGTGGGGTTTTGTTCATAGAGGAAAAAAAAACACAAAGTGTTCAGGTTATTCATTAATAATGTTTTTTCTTTTAAATCAGGTTCTTATCTACGATGTTGAAATTCAGCTCAATCGCCATGCTTTCATTGGAATTTTACTCTTTTAAAGATGCATAGGTATACTTCATCAAGAGAAGCTAGGAGAAAGAATCGCGCAACACTGTAACACATGGTGTCACATTATAGCAAGGTTATTTTTTTTATTTATTTAATTACAAGGGTAATAATTATTACTATTAGTATTGGTATTATTTGAATTGTTATATTTTTCAACCCCGGGACGCTCCCAGAATAAAAGCTAGTTGTTATATATATAATTGGTGATACCCTTGGGCCTTGAATAGTGGGGATGTGTAGGCCGTTATTATTATTATTATTTTTTTAACATTTTCTTGATTATTAAACTAACCACGAGAAAAACACCCATAACTCTCTTTACATGATTTTAACATTCAACATTTAATATTTTTATTTTTATTTTTATTTTTATTTTTATGATGGACATGTACTACAACAGCACACACAGAAAACCGATAATAAGCGTGACGTCCGTACCACCCTCGTTTTATCTTCTCCCCCAAATCATGAAACCCTAAACCTCAACCATCTTCCCCTTCCCCTTCAATGGAAATTAAACAACCACATTCCACCTCTAATAATAATAATAATAATAATAATAATAATAATAATAATAATAATAATAATAATAATAATAATAATAATCATAATCATAACAACAACACCGAATTTCACGATGTCCTTGAAGAATTCCCGTTCGTCGACGCCTCAATTTCGTTGGAAGAAGAACACTATGAATCCGTTTCTAGTTTGGATTGTGATATAAAGGAGGATGAAACTAATATTACTTTCATATCGGAGCATTCACCGGACTCTCCGTCCTCTCCTTCCGCCGCTGGCCTCCGTCAACGGCGACTCGGTTCGCCGCAGTCTCGGTTTTTTATGAATAATCCAGACGGATTGATTGATTTTCATTCTACAGGTAATAATAATAATAATAATAATAATAATAATAATAATAATAATAATAATAATAATAATAATATTAATAATAATAATAATAATCATAATCATCATCATCATCATCATCATCATTTTACTTTACGGGCTAATGAATATATTTTGGTCATATGTAAGGCTCGTATACACTTATAGTGGTTATAAACTTATATACTTGCTTATAGTGGACATAAATGAACAAACACAAATGGACATAAATGTACAGATATAAATAAGCTTTCGTATTAAACAATATTAAACATAAACAAATGTATATATTTTGTAATAATATTTAAACGGACATGAATGGATGCTCACGAACATAAATGAACGAACAAAGCATGTGTTATGTGTTTATGTTCGTTCGTTTAATTAAATGAACAGAAAGTTTTGTTCATGTTTGTTCTTTTATTAAATGTACGAACTTCGTGCTGAATAGTTCACGGACGTTAGGTTTGTTTGCAGGCCTAGGTAAGAAGAAGACGCGTTCGTGCAGTTTGAAGGATGACGAGAAAGCGAATGAAAAATTGAGTTTAGACAGCCATGAGAGTTCCGTAATTACTAGTGTTAGTGATGATGAGAAAGTCAACGAGGAGTCAACTACGGCGGATTCTCCAAATTCTGGACCAGATCTTCCATTTATGTTAGCGGAATTGGTAATTGAAGTTATTAGTTTTCAAAATAACTGTTAGCGATGTCTGTTAAATTTTGAATATTATTAATTTAGTCTTCATATATGTTACTGAATGATCCCTATGTGGTTATAAGGCATTGTCGAAATTATGTGCAGGGTAGTGTTTCTGAAATTTGGGGTTTTTGTTACCACAGTGGTGTTAAGTTGATTAATTGGTTTCAAACCAACGAGTCTGCATTGAAGTTGTGTGTTCAAATCGGATGGGGATTGTTATGGTTGCTTTGCTGCGGTTTTGTTTTGGTTTGTTTGTTAGTTCCGGCTTTTGTTTTTGGTGTCGTGGTGGTGAAATGGATAGTTGAGGATCCGGTACAGATAGCAGAGCAGTTGATTTTCGATTATACGAAAGATACTCCCATGGCTTTTGTACCTGTAAGTTATTGTCTGGATTCAACTTCTTTAGTGCACAAGCAAAAGAGTGGGATTGGGAATTTTGCTGAATCGCGGGTCGTGCCGTTTGGTCATGAACTGAAGGCCACCGTCTCTTTAGTGCTGCCGGAATCAGACTACAACAGACATCTTGGGATTTTTCAGGTTTGTAACAATGTTGTCAGATTTGCGATGGATCATCTTTTCGTATTGGATAATGATATAATATCTGTTTATCTGATTCTTTTAGCAGAGCGTTTATATTCTTTCAAGGGGATTATGCTATACCTTATTCATGTCTATAGTTTTCTTATCATAGCGTGTTGCTGCCATTATCAACTATGTTTTTTTGATGTTTTGATTCCCACTTATCCAGATGCTATACTTTACATGTCAAGATAAGGTTTTTCGAGCATATACGTTCTTTCATGGGGATTTATGCTACCTTATTCACGTCTCCCTACTTTTTTTATCTGTTACGATTATAGTTCTCTCACCATTTTATGTTATCAGTGTTTTGCTAGTATTGGTTTTAGTACTTTTTGTGTTTGTTGGTGTTCCGATTCTCTATGCCAAACTGTATGTTATATTGTTATATGGATCTTACATATCATTATGTCAATAAATGTTTTTTGGAGCCAGGGGGTCTCAGCGGGAGCAACTTCTCTATCTTTCGGGATAGAGGAAAGGTTTGCCCCCATCCTACCCTCCGTAGACCTAACATATGAGTGGGACTTTACATGTTAGGTTTGTTTGTTCGGTTTGTTTGATTTAGTTTTTGATTCATTTCACTTTTAAGTCCTTAAATCATTGGTAATCTACTTTTTATTGAAGGTGAGGGTAGACTTTCTCTCTGGTGATGGTACACTCCTTGCAAGTACGCGGAAGCCAAGTATGTTGCAATTCAAAAGTGGGCCGATTCGGCTTCTGACAACTTTTCTCAAATTAGCTTATCTTCTCACTGGCTATCCATCAGAAACACAAACTCTGGACATAGAGTTTAGCAGGTATACTGAAAAAGATATCCCTCTGTCATGCTTACGGGTCGTCATTGAACAACGGGCAGAATTTGCAAAAGGGGCCGGTGTCCCTGAAATATACTCAGCGTCTTTGAAATTAGAGTCTCAATTTCCTTTCGTGAAGAGGATGTTGTGGTATTGGAAGGGACTGATATACATGTGGATTAGCACAATGATTTTTATGACGGAGTTGTTATTCACGCTGCTATGTTGCACACCTGTCATATTTCCACGGATACGGCGTTTGGTTTCTTCAATTAATAATGCAGCTCACAACAAGCCTCCTGGTTGAAGTTGGCTGCACCTTGGGGAAGTCCCAGATGGTCATCTTTGTTCCTGGTATGCAATGAAACTCTGTACTCTACCATGTATATTATGGATGATAAAAAAAGTTGAAAACAGTGAAATTGTCAAGATCAAATATCTAATGCATCAGATATGGACAATTTGGACTCACTGTTGTAATTTAGATGCACCATTATAATCACTATGTCAATGTATTTCTTAAAGAGATATAACAATATTGTACTCAAGTTATGGTATATTTTTCGTAAGTATCATAGTATATAAAAGTATCTGAGTTGAAAGAAACTTTAGTGGAACTAGATTTAAATGAAAAAAGGTCAACACTACATATATTTTTAACTCTAATAGTTACAATCAGTGTTGTAAAAATCGCCTAGACGATCAATTGCTTATCGGCCGTCTACTGATTAATTTTCATTTAATTACTCAATGAATCGGTAGTCACCCAAGTTGGAAAAAAATCGGCCAAAATCGGTCTAACCAGTCAAAATTAGGTAAAAAATGGATCAAATTGAACATGTAGAACGACTTTACCAAAATTTGAACCAATATCGGACCAATTTCTAGTCAATACGCGTCTGCCCTAGTGTCATTATTGAGGATACTCCATGATTTTGAACCCTAATTGAACACATGAACTGAATGTGGGGCTAGGGTTTGTGTTTGGTGCGTGAGGGAGGAGATAGAAGGGGGCATATAATGAAGGTGGGTTGGTAATTAGGGTTTATTAAGTTTAGATCTTTTAACATTTAATCGCTAGTCTCTATCCCACCGACCGACTAGCGCCTAGCGATTTCTACAACACAAGTTACAATATTGTCATCGTATCAATTTTAACTATTTAGATCACATGATTAATGGCTTAAAACGGTTCTTACTTCTCTCGCATAACTTTTACTTGTGATCTTCTTGTCATCCTATCAATCTTAACTATTTAAATAATATGATTTAACGGTTTAAACAGTTATTACTAATTTTCTGGCATAACTTTTACTTATGATCTTTGTGAGTGTATATATAATTTTGTGGTGGAACAAGAAAAACATAACAGTGAGCTGACTATTACCCTTAATTTAGGCTTTTGAGCTAAATCTTTTAGCTTTGTTTGTCCAAAACATACGAGATCCATTCTTTCCATATCAGTGTTGAAATAACATAAGTAAAACCTTTTCTCATACAACATTCATTTATATATACAATGCGTAAAATACAATAAATCAATTTTTTACTAGAAATTATCATAATTAATTAAAAAAGTCAACTTTGCATCTGGATAACGGGTAAGCGAGCAACAAAGTGCGCCGCTATCCCTTTTTGAATTGCAAAACCTACTCTACTAAAAACAAACCCTTGGTTCCTTGGGCTCTGCGAGTCGTGGACCACCTTCACAAAGCTAAAAAGAAGGGCATATTTGTGTATCAAGTTTTTTGAGAAAAGATGAACTCTTGACAATCTCTCTTACCGGCTTATCGGTGAATCTTATGATACCGTACGCCCATGCCCCGCCTATGGCTCCTAGTATCGGTCCCACTATGTAAACCCACAAACCTTGGTATTGGTTCGACACAATAGCCGGGCCTAAGGTCCGGGCTGGGTTCATTGATGCTCCTGATATTGGTCTTCATCAACAAAAACATTTCAAAATATGTAGATGAATAATAAAATGGAGAAATGTGACTGTAGTTCAAAGATATATTGTACCCTGCAAACATGGCATTAAGTAAGATGGTTGATCCAATGGCGAGTCCTGCTGCTTCTCCTATCTGCATTAACATAATTCAGAAAAGAATAATTAAAGAATATTCTTATTTTTTTTAATTTAGAAAAGCAATTTGTAAACATATATTTAAAAAGTCAATTGTTAAACATATATTTAAAGTCAACTTGATTTTAAAGATATATATATATTAATAATAACTTATTTTATTTAATTTGTAAAGGTAAGTTAACTCAAATCAAGTAGGTTTTCTTTAATTCTTTTGTTTGATGCACTTTCTTTATTTTTAACGGCCAACGAATCAATTTCCGAGCACTCTCGGGCACCCTTTTGGCGAATCAGGTACTCGAGAGTACCCGGGCCACCAATTGCCACCAATTCCCGGGAAAACCCGACCACTCACCCGCCTGAAGGCACGACAGTGAAATAATCGGTAAAACCGGTCAAGATCAGGACTTGAACCCAAGCCAATGGCCGGGTCATCCCTCATTTCCCCTCCACCAATGTCCTCCAAATATTGCTAGTGAGAATTGAACCCAAGCCTCCCATAGGAAACTTTAAGCCCTCAACCAACTGGGCTACAAGTGTTTGATGCACTTTCAATAATCTATTTTTGAATTTTTCATACCGACTACAGGTGTTACACGCATATTACACATGATAGGGTACTTTAAAACACATATAAAAGTTTTATACGGTCAAATGACCCCGGTGCTTGTGTGTGGGTCCGCTCTTATTCAAGATGATATGAGTAACAAGGAAATTTGTTACTAACAGCTCGGTCATCTGTGGCGACACTAGATATAACGAACATGAGATAGAACGTGATAATGAATTCCAACGCCAAAGATTGGAGGTTGGACCCCGTTGGGACGGTTGCTCCTAGATTAATGTTCTTCGAGTTGAATATCAACCGCAGGCTTCCACTTGCTAGGGTTGATCCAAGGAATTGAGCAATAATGTATGGAGGTACCTACACAAACAAATAACAAAAGTTTGAATATGATGCATGCCAAAATGTAGCTTCAAACTAACATGCACTGACTTGTTTCATAGGGAATTTCTTGCTAGAGGCAAAAGCAATGGTGACCGCAGGGTTGAAATGGGCACCAGAGATGTGGCCGACGGTGTAAATCATCACCATCACCACCAACCCCCATACGATGGCGATTCCTGTTTGACCAATAGCATGATCCCTCTTGGTGTCCACTACCACCACACCACAACCAGCAAACACCATGAAGTATGTGCCCAAAAACTCTGCAATTAACTGCCCAAGACTTAAAACCATAAGTAATCATCATTAAAAAAATAAAAAAAAATAAATAGATAAAAAAAAAAAAAAAACCAATATGGTAAGCTACAATTCCCTTTTTAAAAGGAATCTTGACAAAGCAACAACAACAGTAATAGAAAAAATAAAGTCAAAAAGATGATTGAGAAGACTTGCAACCTTAGGATATCCTTAAAGTAAGCAATATATATACAAACTCATTTGATCATATGCATGTATTGAAACAATATGGATGTATGTGTACACAAATTTAAACTTTAACCTTTCAATCTTTCATGTTATCATGTATGTATGCTTCTTAGTGACTAATCGATCACACGAACACATTAAGTAACCGTTGCATGCAATATAAATAGATACGTTGCATGTATATTATCATTCAACAAAACAAAATTGATAAAAAAGAATATAATTATAAATATGCATGTGATTGATCCTTTTCAAAGACAGTAATTACACAATGTATCAATCTTTTGTACTCCTAACAAGATTATGATATCAAATTTATCATGCACCATTAATTAAAAGGTGAAAAGTAGAGGTAATGTATATGATTTGAACATGAAAAAAAAAAAGAGTACCTTCTGAAAAAAAGGAAGAGTGAAAAGGTTTTGATGTTGTGAAGAAAGTGTTGCCTCTTTAATGTCATCATGGGCTGCCCCTACATGATCAATCTCAGCCATCACAGAATGTTTTGGACTGGTGAGCGGTTGGGTTGTTAAGGAGTTAGAAAAATAATTAATATGGATTGTGCTCCTAGAAGATGGTTAATTGGTTATATAAGATACAAACATATGTATATTAATATTATATAACTAGAACGTCTGCAAGTGCGTCACTCATTGAATAAATTTTTTTTTTAATTAAGCAAGATAATAAATTAAGTTATTATTATATAACTAAATACCGGGAGAACGGGTAAAAGAGCCGCTCAACTCGGTTCAATTTGTAAACGAGCCAAACACGAGCAAAGGTCTGTTCGGTTCGGCTCGGCTTGGGAATAGCCCTAGCCCTAGGTGTGTATCTGAGAATGATAGAAGGAAATGATTTAGATGAGAGTTTGTCCACTTGGTGATCGACAAGAAACAGATAACATAAGCACTCAAAGGTACGAAGCTGTAATAGTGTAATTACTAAGGAATAAAATTGAAAAGGAAATCGTATGAGGAGAAATGATCTAGGAATTTGGAAGGTAAACGACTTCTGAAAAGCCGTTGGAGGTATATATGCATGGAAAATTAAAATCGAGTCATTTTAAAGATATAACAATTTTTCAACTTGGCAACCCGATATTATTGGATGATAACTGACTCATGTAACCTTGGGTTATCAAATTTGCATAGGTCAAGGAATAGCAAGACAACGGACATATCCACATAAAAAGTTACTAAGATTATCAATAACTCTAATCAAATAACGGTAATTGGAGAGGGAAAAAAGGCTATAACAAAGCCCCTCCCCCCACGCCAGAGATCGACGACTTAATCACCTTTTTTTTTATTTTTTTTTTGAAGGTTACATAGTGGTAAAAATGTTTTTTTATATACAAACCAACCAAAATCAACTCATCCTTACCAAAATCCTCTCTACTTTCTTATAAAAACACCAAACAATGTCAAATTTACCATTGGTTTATTCGTCTAGTTCGTCGAGCGAAGAAAACCAGATTTTTATAAACGCGGTTTGGGAAGCGACACAATTAAATGTGGTTGAGGAAGATGAAGAAGTGAGCTCGCAACCACGAACTAGGCAAGCTTGCATAAACAAAGACCGGGAGGGTAAGGGTATATTTTTTTGTTGGAATATATATAGCAATTATTTTATGTTTATAATTTTTATCGCCACAATAGTTATATTTATTTACAACAAACGTGTAGGTGCCCACGAGCGATTAGTAGCACATTACATTGTCGATCAACCGGTATACACGGGTGAGATGTTTAGGTGTCGGTTCCGAATGAGCCGTCGATTGTTCGTACGTATTGCCAACGATTTGGCCAGTTGTGACCTGTATTTTACATTACGGTACGATGCTAGAGGCAAACGGGAGTTCACAACTTCACAAAAATGCACAGTACCATTGCGCCAACTAGCTTACGAGACATCAGCCAACTCGTGGGATGAGTATTTACGGATGTCCGAAAGATTAACACGTGACTGCTTGTATAAGTTTTGCAAACGCGTTGTCAAGATCTACATCAAAAAATATTTGCGAAAACCGAATTCCAATGAAGTCCAGAAATTGTATAAGTTCCACCACGAAAAGCATGGTTTTCCAGGAATGCTCGGAAGCATCGATTGCATGCATTGGCTGTGACGAATTGCCCTAATGCATGGTGTGGTCAGTTTTATCGAGGCGATCATGGCCATCCAACAATAATCTTAGAGGCTGCTGTGTCACAAGACTTATGGATTTGGCATGTTTTTTTTTTGTGTTCCCGGATCGAATAACGACATTAATGTCATTAACCAATCATTGGTTTTTGAGGATGTTGTAAAAGGAACCGGTCCGAATACAAGATTTACAGTTTCTGGGGTTGAGTACAGGCACATGTATTATCTTCCTGATTTAATATACCCAACCTACCCTACACTCGTTAAAACTATTAAGCACCCTCCCGACGAAAAGAGAAAAAAATTTGCTAAGTATCAAGAAGCGGCACGAAAGGACATTGAACGAACATTTGGGGTTCTACAAGCAAGATGGTACATCATCGTAAACCCGGCACGTGCTTTCACACCCAAAAAATTACGTTATTGTATGTATGTTTTATCTTGCTGCATAACATCATCATCGAATACGAAGGCCGAGCTATTTGTGAGTACGATAAAAACGCGGTAGAGGAGAATACCATTCCGGTTGGCCCAACGCAGCAAGAGTTAAACGGATTCTTGTTACGTAATGAGCACATACATCATCATTTTCAAGCCGACTTGATTGAATACATTTGGAACAATGGACATGACGATTAGTATCTACTTTTACATGTTTATGTAATTTTTTTATCGGTTTGTATTTTTTTTTTAATTTTAGGATGTTTAGTAATTTTTTTTTATAAAATTTAGTATTTATTTGAACATTATTTTGTTTATTTGTTACTTTTATAAAACTAATTAAAATTAATTTTAAAAAAATTAAATAATAAATGCGTGAGACATGGAGTTTTGGTGTCTCCACACCTCACTCGCGTCTCAAGTAAGAGAAAAATGGAGCTTGATGATGTGGCATCCTAGTTGACATGGAGACATCAACTTTTTGCTGTCTCCACACCCACTAGCCTAACGGGCAAAGGCCCCCGTATGTCACAATGAATTAAATTTCATAGGAAAAGTACAACTGGGACAGGTAAGTGATATGGTACCATATAGTTTTTCAATTTCACTGATTTTTACCAATCATACACTGCTACATCACTTCACTAATTACTTCACTGAAACAGTTTTTTAGAGACAATACTTCACTAATTCTTTACCCAACATTTAATTATTTTCACATATAATAATAATGGGTGGGGTTAGCATACAAAAGAGGTGTTTTGTAAGAAGGGTGAGAAGGAAAAATGACCATTGGATCAACTTGATGGAGGGATGAGATAATAGTAGTGGCAATTTTGTAATATGTGTTATAATAATATTAGATAAATTAAGATTGTGGGGGTAGATGTGTAATATTACACATCTTAATTAATAAAATCTATTTAATTCACTTAATAACTCCTCTTTCTTTCCAATCTAATTTAATTTGCCTCTTTCTCTTTCTTCCTCTTTCTTCTCTCTCTACACGATTATTCTTTTTCTTTTTCTCCTCTTTCATACGATCGATAATATGATTGGTTCAGCGGCCGACAAAGAAGATTCTTGGTATTGTGTTTTCTTCTTGGAATGGTGTTTGATGGAAAGTCGTATTTTTTATTTTTTTAGATGTGTTTTCAACTTTAATTTGTTTGCTGTTGAGTTTAATGTTTTTATGTTTTATATGATAGTGACAAAACACATTGTTAATCAGATCGATGTGTTGGAGTGGAAAAGTTGTGTTGTTGTTTATGTGTTTTAAGGTTAAAACACAGTTTTATGTACAAAAAAGTTTGTATTTTATGGGAAAAGTCTTATTGTTCTTGGTTGTGTGTTTTATGTTTAAAGTTAATTGATAAAACACAATGAATAATCAAATGTCACTTTTATCTGGTAAAACACAATACTATGATCTGGGTATGTTATCCATGAAGATAAAACACAAATATTGTGTATGTTGTCCATGAAGATAAAACACATTACGATGAGCACCTATCCTTAAATGAATATACATACGCCATTTTATTGACGTAAAATATATCTCGAAAAAAAAAGAATCTGGTAGATAATTAAAAAGTAATTTAGACATAGTTGATAATGATGAGCACCTCTAAATAATCACTACACGTCAGAGATTTAAAAAAAAATGTGAACAAGATATGGATGATTATGGACAAAAAATACCTCTTAATTCAAATGCTTTAAATTAAATTGGCCATAAATCTCTCATTTTGACTAAGAGGTTGATTTTTTATAAACTTGAAAAAATAGTGTATTTACTCTATTGCCCTTCTTATTAAATTAAAACTTTGCCACGTGTCACTCCCACATGCCTTCTTACCCTTCTCACAAAAATAGGTTTTTGTACTCGAACCTCTACCTAATAATAATAATAAAAAATATATTACCCTTTCGCACTCACTCTCCTCCCTCTCTCTCTCTCTTAATTATAATTGTCTATCACACTCTCTCTCATCTCTCTCTCTCTCTCTCTCACGTGAAAAATCCCGTTAACTGCAACTAGGAAAAGGTCCACGGGACCCCTACCGGTGACGGTGTTACCGTGCTGATAGTGGGGTACCCGTGATCAAATCTGATAGTGCCTTGTCCCCCTTACAATTGGGTATGAGAAAAAAGTACCAATACCCCTTCCGTTTTCATCCATAGCTATATAAGAAAAAGACATGATGCATTACATATAACCAAACAACATATGCTTAATTTTCATAAAAAAAAAGGAGCATACTGCATATATATCTATGTATTACATGTTGAGTGTAATCGCTTGTTTGTTTAAGTGTACCATCTCATTCAAATAAGCCCATAGATCATAGTTAAACAAAGATACAACTCCATAAATAATTGTTGAGATGCCGGATCCCCCCTTGGTTGTCTCACTCAATGGCTTGAACCTTATGGTGTTGTAAGCCCATGCACCACCTATGGCACCAATAGTCGGTCCCAAAATGTAGACCCATAACCCTTTGTACTCGTTCCACACGAGCGCTGGCCCAATGCTTCTTGCTGGGTTCATCGACGCCCCTGATACTGGCCTGTCAAAATATTAAAATGCATAACTAGCTATGTATAACACGATCTTAATAAATACCAAATTGCGTTATAACCAATATATGTATAACTAGCTATGTATGGTACCCCGCAAACATGGCACTAAGTAGAACGGTTGATCCAATGGCGACCCCAGCTAGTTGTCCTGTCTACATTAAGTGATCATGATATATCGTTACAATGATCATATTCGTAAAATATCCTTAGTAATAAGTAAAAGTGAGTAAAAATGTATTTACTGCTCGATCATCAGTGGCAACTGAACAGATAACGAACAAGAGGTAGAATGTGATAATAATTTCCATCACCAAGGATTGAAGATCGGACCCGGGAGGGACATTTCCAACGAAATGATCATGTGTCTCGTAAAATATTAAGTGTAGGGTTCCGCTCGCTAAGGTTGCTGCAAGGATTTGAGCTATCACGTAGCCAGGTACCTAATTAAATTAAACAAAGATTAATAAATTGTGATAATTTCAGGATATTTCATGTAGTGATCAAGATCAGGATAAAGTTCATAATGTTGAAATATATATGTCCAAATGATCATCAAATTTATGATAATAATCACCTCTTTCCAAGGGAACCTTGTGCAAGATGCCAAAGCAATGGTGACAGCAGGGTTCATATGTGCACCGGAGACATGTCCAACCGTGTAAACCATCACCATCACTGCCGCCCCCCATACGATTGCGATTCCAGTCTGGCCAACCACATTGTTCTTGTCATTTGTTCACCATGATCGCACCACAGCCTGCGAATACCAACAAGTACGTAGCGAACAATTCCGCTAGCAACTGCCCAAATATTCGATCATGAAATTGTATCAGTCAAATCTCTACACACCTTAGGTTTCTTTGTTACATTGTTTTAATAATATTTGCTTCTTAAGGGAAGATGAAATAATTGTTCATTTATAAAAAAATTTAAAGTATTAACCATCATTTTCATTTCATAACGGACAATTTACGTTAGGATGAGAGGTAGACGGGCAATTATGGAGTAAAAGAAAGAACCTTTTGGGAAAATTGAGGACTGATCAAAGGAGAGGAAGGTAGTGTGGTATCATAAGTGTCATCTTTTGTTATGCTTATGGTGACTGATCCATGTTGCTCATTGGCAGCACCACGGCTCTCAACCATGGCCATTCACCTCAGGAAACCTCTGTGTGTGTGTGTGGTGGTGGGGGGGGGGGGGGGGGGGGTATATACTGAAATTGGAGTTAGGTTTTAGGGAAGAAGACACAATGTATTATTTATAGTAGTACTAGATATTTGCCCGCGTTGACACGCAGTTTACCAACGTACGATTATTTGGAGTAGTATAACGTATAAGAAAAATAAAGTAGAAACAGTTTATTAAAATTTAAAAGCAACGAATACACATTTATTCAAATATCGCTGAAAATTTCCTTATAAACAACATTTTTTGTTTTAGTCATCACTTTCCCATCAGCATCCAGTATAAGTAACTTCACGCCTGCCCTGCTTTTAACTCTTGACAATGCGACATAAAGCTGGCCATGTGAGAATACAGGGTTTCTTAAATACAATCCAACCTGAATAAGGCGACTTAAATGGTATGTGTTAAAAATAGACTTATGGCATATTCAACAATAAGAAAGTAATAAAAATAAAAATAAGAAACTAACTACCACCTAAATTTCACAATTTAATTTGACACGTCTGAGAAGATGAGCATTACCCATATCGACCCGCTAAAAAAAGCTTCGAGCACATTTTATTCTATTTGACACATTTGAAAAGGCAAACATTACCCAAATCGACCCGTTAAGAAAAGGGAAGATTGCCCCAATTCACCTATGGCCTATGTATAAGTAAAAGGAACATCAATCTAATCAAAACACCATAAACACACTGTTGGTGGCTTTTACCCTATTTGACCCATTGGAAAAGTTGAACATTACCCAAATCGACCAATTTATAAGTAAACAAACATGAACCTACACCATTAAAACAACATTTTAACCGACTATTACCTTATTTGACCCGTTTATAGGAAGGAACATTATCTAGAGGTGAAATGAGAGGTGGTAACAACTGTGTTTGTAATATTCAACATATTATTTAGTTTTTGAAATGTTATAAACTAGTTTTTACCCCTCCCGCGTTACGGAGAGCAACTCAAATTTATGTCGTCTAATAATAGCGTATTATATTTGACCGACTTATTTAAAAAAAAAGTTTACGTTGAAACGTAAGCCAATTTGAATTTCTACCAACACATATGTAAGACAAAAAAAAAACCCTATTCCTAAGGACATACCTAATATTTGCGGGCATACCTGCTTCCATAAGGACATGAACGCGGTTATACATTGTTATATACATGACGTTGAATACATAATTAAACTTCACTATAATTTTTTTAGTGGAAAATAATTATGTATTCAACGTCATCTATATTCTATATAACATTGTATAACGTTTTTTTAACTAGACATATTATTAATTTGCGATGTTTATTGTATCCATGAGACGATTAAAATTTGAAAACCACTTGCCTTATGTACTTTTTTTTTTCTCACATCACATCTTAGCACACTACGTTCATTATACCATAAGTCCATAATATATCGTGAAAAACATTTAAACCCACTCATTCTTATGCATAATTGTGACGGTTATTACGGTATAATAAATAGAACAAAAACTAGTTTTTCTTAAATATTATACTTAGTGGCTATAGGCTATTTTGTTAATTATACAGAAGTCGCTTGGCTATCTCATGACTTTAGTTTACCAAAACCAACCGGTCGACCGACCACGGCTTATTTAGCTGTATCTTTGACTTTCTTGACCTCATGTTGGTCCATAATGTTGAAAAAAGGTACATGCGTCATTACTAGCTTCGTTAAAATGTCAATATAATATTAAAAGGAGAATACGCATCAAGGCCTATTAGCTCAGTTGGTTAGAGCGTCGTGCTAATAACGCGAAGGTCGCACGTTCGAGACCTTCATGGGCCATTTTTTTCTTATAATATTTACGTGGATTTTTTTCCTTTGGTTTCGTAGCATTCCATGAGGTTATTTTATGTTGTTTCATGAGTTATATGGTTCCAATTTTTCTATTTCACCACCATTTTTAATTTAGTATTATTTTAACCTATTTGTTTTGGAGACTTGGAGTCGCGCGATGAGCAACCTCAAGCTGTTATTGATGAGCAACGATATAACGTCAAAACTCTATTTTTATGGGACCCGTTAAATTTTATATACGACTAGCAAGAAACTAGTCGGGAAACCAAACAATCGAAGCAATGACTGGATTTTGCAACCAAGCTACTTAACTTATGTTACATTCCCTATTCCTATTGACAAACCACAAAAAGAAATAGTAACGACTCAATCAAAAAATGGTATATTTGAACTTGATCATCCTTGTTGAAGATCCAGCTAATGATGCAATTCTTATTAGTGAAAAAAAAGTTTAAATGAATAAAAAATCAGTTTGGGCAGGTTTATAAGAAACATGCATCGTATAATTATTATATATAACATTTCTCGTCATTCTTATCCATAGTACCCAAGGGTACTTTCGTAATTTTGGCACTTCATTTGTGTCATTATACAGCACCTTCTTTTGTGTCATAAAGACCTTTTGGGTCGCGAAAGTTTGTAAATATTTTCTTTTGAAATATGTTGTGGTACATCGAATCGAATTAAATTTGTGATCGGAGTGAAATCTTTAATCCGAATGTTCATGGTCTTTCGGGTTCATGGGTTTTGGGTCGTGTTTAGATAAACCCGATTATTAACATATATTTAGACATTTTTGAAATACTAAAATTCTAATGAGAGTATTAGAAAAGTCATAATATTTGTAAACCCATGAAAAACATTTGATAATGTTTTCTTTCTAAGCATATTAGAAAGATAATTTCAATGTATTTGAAATGTTTACATTTTCTAATAAGAGTATTGGAAAATTAAAAGGTTTCGAAATAGAAGGTTTTGAAACATGTATTTCTAACAAGTATGTTAGAATCGACGACGTTGAAAGAATATCGTGTCATGAAAAATTTCTAATAAGCGTATTAGAAATAATTATTTACAAAATCAAAAGTTTAATCTTTAAACTTATATATTGATTTTCTAACAAGCGTGTTAGAAATTGATGATTTTATAAAGGCAAATAAGATGTTTATATTTCTAACGAATGTGTTAGAAAAGATTATTGTACAATATACACAAACGGGTTAGAAATGATTATTTTGGAAAATAATCAACATTGAACCAGTTTGGTTAAAATTCGACGGTTTCGAACGAGCGAGTTTGAAACGGGTATATTTTGGAAAATCCAAAGTTAATACCATTTAGATGGTTTAATTTTCTAACGAGCGTGTTAGAAATGGTTTATTTTATATAAACCAATAAGGTCTAAAATGATTGTCATAATCATGTATTTCTAACAAACATGTTAGAAACGGTTGAGAATATCAATGATATTTAAAACGATTTTGGATAATCATTTATTTTTAACGTGTAATCGTTTGTATTCTAACAAGTATGTTAGAAATGGTTAATTTTGTAACCGTATATGTTTATATGGTACACGTATAGTTTCTAATGAGCGAATTAGAAATGGTTAATAATGAAAACCATATACTCTAACTAGTGAGTTATGAATGGTTTAAATAATAAAACTATATTAGAGTTCATGGTTTTGATTTGTAATCAAAACATAAATATGTATAGTTTATGGAAAATACTTGTAAAAGTAGAAATGTGTTGTATGAGTAAAACATGTCTTTTACAAATTATATATGGTTTGATACTTGTATGAGAAGTATGATGACTTGAACCATATAATAGTCTAGAGAGACTATTTAGTGTAAAACAACTTGATGTTGTTTTGGATATATTTACTGGTTCGACTACTTGTGAGTAACTAAGTATAAACAACTTTGTTGTTTTGAATAGTGTATTGAGGGAGTACCTCGAAACATGCCACGAGACGATATAATTGGTATTATTTCGTCGAACGATAAAGTGTTGAAGAGAATAACACTTTGAGATTTGATGTTTATATATCCTTATAATTCGTTTAAATATATATGTAATATGTTATATATAGTTTGGAGTATATTAAAATTATAATTATTAATTGGAATCTTAATATGGTGAATGGATGATATTGAAATTATAATTTAATAAATTATAATTATTAATAAGTCCTTAATTTGATGAATTAAAGACTAAAACTCTTGAGTAGAGTTTTATGTCTTTGATTAGAGGGTTTCATTTGTTGTCACTTAATTAGAGTCTTTATGTCTCAAATTAAGTCTCTAATTATGAAGACTCTTCATATATCCATGTTCTTATATAATGGTAGGCTTTGTGCCTCATTTGGATATATAGAAAGAAGATACATAGAAATAAGAGTAAACTCTTGAGTAGAGTTTCATGTTTTCTAATTAAAGTTTTATGTTACTTTATTAGAGCTCTTATGTCAATTTATTAGAGCCTTTATTTTAAATTAAGTCTCTAATTAAGTGACTAAGAGGAAAAACTCTTCATCCATTCCCATTAAGATAATCATGATCAACGTGGAAAGTGTATTGAAGTCAAATGCACGGAAACGAGATATGTCATCTAATGTTGAGAGCATTTACGTAGCAATGCACAAATGTAGTTTTGATGACTATAACATATGATAGAAATATATGTTATTATTCATAAGTCTTTGATAAATATTGCGAAATTTATTATAAAAGACTTAGAATGGTGATGGATGTGTAGAGTCTCTACAAACCATCATTGTTAGTTGAATTATATGGAGGATTCGTGATATATTTTGGGAGAGTTACCCAATAAATAGTTTCAACAAAATATATACATATCATTTAGGCATATGTGAAATGTAGTTGAGTGTCAATCTAATTGACTTGTTGATGATGAATATGTTCATCATAGTGACTTATATTAAGACTTATGTTTAAGTCCTAAAGAGTCAATGGTGATGCCTTGGAGATTAAAGGCAAATGAGTCTTGATCCTAATGGATGGAATGAATTATGGTTTTGAAGCATTCTTTAAACCAAGGTTTTGGAATGGTAAACAAAATCTCATTTTGTGACTAAACTAAGACGTGAATGTTAGGAAGAGATAATGAGTTATCTCTTAAGGCTGTGAAGAATCAGATTGATGCATCTTCTGTTCACATGCTAAGTATTCATAGTCTAAAGCATGCTAGACTAATACTTTTTAATTTAGATGCTCCACGGAGATTAAATTAACTTTGAACATTCAAACATATGTGATGACATAAGAATGAATTTTGTAAAAGCAAATATATAATTCATTAAAAATGATGACTCAAAAGGACCGAATAAATAGTTTATTGGTAATGATACTATTTAGCTGAATATGAGGAGAATTCATATAGCTCAGAAAACGGTTCGTGTGAGAAATATGGGTTGAGTAATATAATGGATGACCTAAATAACACAAAGATATAGATAGTCGCTATCTTATCACGGGTGTCTAATATCATCACGAGTGATATTACTCAAACTTAATCAAAGTGCAAGCAATGTGGGGGGAAGAGCCATTTAAGAAACAATCCGTAGGGATGTAAAAATGGTACTTGAGAAGTTTTCAAGCTACATATGAAAGGAAGAAACTTTCATCACCCCATTTGGTAGTTATCCAATAAACACATAAGTGTGGAGGTGACTTGCATTTGAAAATATAAGGTTTGATATGAACGAATGTGATTTTGGGAAGTACAAATCACACTGTAACACCCCGATGTGTTACGGGTCTCCTAAACGGGTCGGGTCGGACCCAACCACCCGATTAGGGAATAAAATATTCCAGTTCGAATCTCGCGGCTAACCGGTTCAACCGAATATAGAAATAATAATTATTGGATTATTATTGTCTCGGTTAAACGCTCGTTACCTGTTAATTAAAACGCCGTCAAACGTTTTTATTTAGCATTTATACTCGTTGCCAAATACCCGCGTTTCAGTAATTATCCCTGTGACCAAACACCCCTCTATTTTAATCCCTTTATAAACCACCCCTTCCCCCATCTCTCGCATCCCTCTCTATCTCTGCACATTTATTCACCAGACAACACACCTTTGTGTGTGTCTAGACAAAAACCCGCCGGACCATCACCGCCGGAACCGCCGGAGCCGCCGGCCACCGGCCTCTGCTTCTCTTCGTCTCCGGAAAATGTACAACGGACGCAGCAAGGGCTGAGAGCCATGGCAGCGCTGCTGCCTCTGTGCTCCAGTCACCCTGCCGCTGTCTCCGTTTCCGGTCACTGCCCCATCATCACGGCCGCCGTCGTATGTGTCTTCTTCTCCGGTAAGTTAACTCCTCTTCTGGCTGCTATTAACCACCGGTGAACACCACTATTCTTCCTTCTTTCTATTACGGGATAACATCGGTCAATAACCCGATCTATTCCGATTACAATCATTGAAGTTTTACCTTTGTTTATGAAACCCGTTGTTATCAGTAAACCTCCGATCTGAAACAAGGACCCATTATTAAACCACTGTTACCGGATCAGAATTGGTCTCGGGTCAAGCCCGACGTGTTTCCGGATTACCGAACTTATCCTCATAGTACTACTGATACACGCATACATCGATGTATGTGTGTGTGGTGTGGTATTTATGAGTAAGTGATGATATTATGCTAGACATAATCATAACGAGCCCCGATGATATTTCCGATCAGATTTGGTTAGGACTTAATAACCTTCGGCCCTTGTCTGTTCTTATTAAACCTTGTTTCAAACTCTCCAATTGCTTAAATTCATACACACATCCGATGGTGTGCGTAATAATTAGCACGAAGTGTTTAGTTATCATTTGATTATTGAGTATATAGTCGATTGATTATTAACACATCTTATGTTATGTTCGGTGATAGGTATCAAATAAGGAAGACGAGTCCAATAACCGGTCTTACGCGAATCCCGGTTAACTTCCGATTATATTCCGATAATAACCCGGAGAGAGTCCGGTTATTAATTGGGTAAGAATATCTCCATTTGGTTAATTGGTTAATATGATTTGATTAATGATAAGTTATTAATATATAATCATGTTGATTGCGAGGTACCGTTAACCGTATCGAGGAAATAGAGTCGTTACCGAGTCGACTCAGTAACTCGGTCAACACCCGGAATAGAACCCGTTCCAAGGACTAGATGAGGATTATTATAATTATAAGAATTATATATATAATACGAATAACGTACGGACTTGATAATAATAATAAGAGAATAATAAACATATATAAAATATATATGTTTATATATACAAGATTCGATATATAAAACGATATACTAAACTCGGGTTTAGAAGTGTCTAGAGTTCTTTTAGGTTCGCGTGCCAAGCTGTAATGGCCAGCTTTATTTCTTTTTGCCTAGGAAGACCAAACCCCGAGTTTAGGACTATCTAATATATATCAGATTCTATATATATATAAATTGTATATATGATATATATCCTAAGTATTACAATCTAACAAGTCTTACGCGTAAAACGTATCCATATATATAGAACATATAATTGTAATAAGAAGATTTGCTGAAGATATAATGCAAATCGGTGAGTATCGTGAACTCCCCACTTTTTACTGTTTTATTAAGTGTTTTTGGGGGAATACATGTCATTTATTAAAACCAGAATTGCTTTACAATAAACGATTATTAATAGAATTTATAAAGAAATATAATAGAAATGGGGACATAGAAACAACGAGGACAGTACTGGACGGTATCCGCCATTTCCTTTCTTGCACCGACTAGAGGGCAAGAACCATTGTCCAAGTAGAGGACCAATCCCGTAACAAATCCGACGGGAAGTCGGAACGGGTATTCATCACAATCAGAGTGGTACCATCGTTAAGGAATGGCACATGATAGAATTGTGATATGATTAAATGGATGTATAATAGAGCTGGTTATATAGAATATATTTTCCCCATCAGAATTATAAATGTAAAGCATGTTTATAAAAGAATGTTTATAAAAGAATGTTTATAAAAGAATGTTTTATATAAAAGAATTGTCAATAAACGAACTGGCCATTCACTTTATAAAATACACGACCTCACCAACTTTATGTTGACAGAAACTATTTTTGACATGTGTTCAGGTAACCCAACAGATATGATGACGTGGATCCTGAAAAGACTAAAGACTGTTATTATCCGAATTCCGCTGCGTAGCTCCGATCACCCGACCCGACGGCCCGGCCACGTCAGCCAGGGTCGTTACAGGTGGTATCAGAGTCGCGCTGATAACAGTTTTGAAGTCTTTAGTCCGGGATCTACCAGAATATTTTTCTAAAAAGAAATGTGGCTTAGAGAAATATTTAGGATGTCAGGATTAGTAAAGAAAATATCAGGTTATTAAACTTTTGGGTACCTAAAATGTCAAACCATTATAAAGTTGGTGAGAACCATAACCGTATACTAGAAATCAGAACGAATCCACCACAGGATATTACTAGAATGATTATGTGGGATAAATTGACAATTCTGTACACAGTTGTGAATTTATATGCACATTTAATTTCTGGGAAATCTTACAGGATATTAAGGCTATAAGAAATGAGAATATATACAGAACGGAGACCAAATATATTAATAGAAATCAGAAAATAAATCTCGATATAAATAAGAAATGACGAAGTTATAAAAAGTATATATATGTGTATATAGAAAAATATATAAATCATTAAACATAAACCATTCATCTTGATTCAAGAAACTTCATATAAGTTTATTGAATTATTCCAGTCTCTGTAATCATTCAGATCGTTAACCTCACGGTTATTTCGATAATTATAAACAGAATACAAATATACGCGTCAACTTGAACATTCCTATGCTCGAGTATCCGGAAATATTATTTTTACCCCGTAATTTCTGAAATTTTTAAAATTTGATATACTAGAAACATATCAATATCGTGTTTTAAAGAATTTTCTTCGATTATTTAAAATTAAATATATTCCGCGATTATTTAAAATGTCTTAAATCTTTTTGGTATAATTATGAAGTTTATTAATTTTATACCAGTCATTATTATTTTTATACCAAACCAGTATTTTGATTTTTGTAAAAGTATATACCCCAATTTTCAAATCACGATTTATTCAAAAGATTAAAGAAAATCCGTTAATATTTTTAGCAAATTAAGTATCAATAATCTTTGAAAAACCCCAGAATCTATCTCAGGTTTTATCCAAATTTATCCGTTTAACCCTAAAATTTTGATCTCAATATTTTGAAAAATCTAATTATTTTATTAATCAGTAATAAGAAACGTGTTTATTAAAATTTTAAAGAATTTCGATACTATGAAAAACTTTTACCGCAACTCTTTTCAGATAGTTATTATTTTCAAGAAAATAAATATCATTACGAAACCCGAACCAGTATTATTATTATAAATTTTTCCTAAAGGTTTTTCTTTGAAAACCCACGGCTGTATTCTTTTGCCGAACCCGTTTCACTCGGTAATTCGTATCATTTTCGTAAACAATCTTTAAACAAATCTATATCCGTATATAAGTTAAAAAGTATTTTCGACACGATTTTATAATTATATTCGATTGTATAATTTCGTTGATATTTTATTTCGATATGAACGATAAGTATTATATATTACGGTTCATAATTTAAATCGATTCTTCCCAAAGTTAAATAATATTTCGAACGGAAATATTATAATCTCGAATTCATACGGCGAAACTAATTGGACTCTATCTAAAGAAATCGAATTCCTATTCGATCGATTATACGGAAATATAACTACCATCTTAATCCTACGACTCGAATAAGTCAAGGATATTAAAAAGATTGGATTGTTATATCAAATATTTTCTGAGACGAACAAATTCTTGAATGATTGACAGTCTACTTCGTTAGACTTATATCAATATGTTTCTTTCCAGAATATATAATCTAAGAGAAAATAAAGAACAAAATATCGAAATAATATGTGAGGGACACATACCTATTGTGATTAAAATAAACGAATACCGGAATGTTAGGTGAGGTGGAATAGTAATTATGATCGCGACATAATTATGAACACCACAGGCACAGGAACATTCGAGTAAGAGTTTATCGAGATCACAGTATGTTAAGGTCACGAACATATTAAGAGAAATAATAAGAAAATAAATGATAAGAAGAAATATGAATCCGAATTATCAGCGTATCGTATTTGAAAAATACGACTAAATCATTGGCAATCTAGTTGAAATTCCTTCGTGAAATACGACTAAAAATAAGTTTGCAGAATAAAAACCATCGATTGGTTAAATTCTACGAATCAATTTATTGATTATTGATTGCCAACCAAAAATAGTGCATGTTCCCTGTGCAATTCCCGGGGCAAATGATATCCGGACCCTTACAGAAGGTATATCCGGACGTTTGCCGCCAAGTCACAGGATTCTTTGTAAGAATATTGACACTATGAAAGAATCTTCTCAGTCACTTCTGTATAAAAACTCGCGTGAGTTATTGTACGATTGAATTGGTAAAACGGTTAAGTGTTACCAAGTTGAAATTCATAAATAAGAAGTGATGAAAGAATTGTTAAATTTTTAAAATATAACGGATATAAAATATATATGGATTCAGAAACCGGAATGGTAGAATCCACTGAAATATCAAATATATTAAGAAATGATTAAATACCAAGCGGAAACGCGTAGAGATTCGCAAGGTATGATCGACGTGAAAACGAAAAATGAATAGGAATTATGCTCATTTTTCCAGTGAAACTCTCCGGCCAAGGAATGACGAATTTCCTGTCCCGAATTAAAGGTCGTGAGAGATAATTCAAGAAATCACTGTTTTGGCAAGAATTATCTATATGAATATTTCGACGAAATAAGCTTTGCTTATAATAAGTTGGATTAAGAAGATATGATATAATGCCTATATATAAGTCTATTGGAACGTGTTTCCAAACACCAATAATATAGACTTTAATCGAATTTATATATAAGAAAGAATTATTCCAAGCAAAGGTATATTATCGAAATGATATATTTATAGTGCCTACTATAAATGACTATCAGTATTCGCTTGGAAATAAGAGAATATAAACCGAGAAATGAAAAAGAATTATAATCTAGAAAGACATCTGATATGTCTGAATAATAATAAATAAGGCATTGGAAATGCCAGATAACAGGAGAAGGCAAGCGAAATGCCAATTATTATCAGAAGGCATCCGATATGCCAACAGAAATAAATATATATAGAAAGAAATTAATAGAAAAGAATATAAGTCGTAAGATGAACGACTAGAATTTATAACAAATGTTTTGCGAAAAATAATTATAAAATATTTTTATCAAGAGTGTCAACGAATCCTAGAATAGAATTAAGAACGAATTTTATAGAAATAATTAATGCAATAAGTATAGAAATCCCGAATGATAATCATGTTTTTGAGAAAGAATCATTGATGCATTGCTATAAGAATCTTAAATCAAAGAATCGTAACAACGACTGTTACCAGTAGATTCTGAGATTATAAAGATAAAGTTACATATATTGACTGTAGAATTGTGAAAGACCTCTTTCACGATAATACAATGAGAAAAGTCAAATAATATGTAATAGATACAATGCAGTTAATCATCAATGAAATAGTCAGAAAGATTATTATAGATGATTTGAGTGAAATCTCAATCATCAATGAATTAGTCTTTTCCGGTACCTTTAAAACCCGGATAGGATGCGTTTAATAATCCGAGAGTTACCAGAAAATATTCCTACTCTTTAAAAATCGGAATTACAATGATGACAAAATTCTAACGTTCGAATAAGGGAGGTAGTAGCTCGGATCCTATTCAAGTCATTATAATGATGGGACTTCCGTATCTATCTCCTGAGAACTAAATAGAATCCATCATTGTAATTAAAACCGAATATTAAATGAGAGGAATATCGTAACAATTTGAGACTCTAGAAATGTTTACTGAAAGATTATAAATCTTTCAGAAGAAAAACGACTAGAATCTCGAAATCTTTATATAAAAATAATATTCAGTCTATTTCTTATCCTAGTAAGAAAAAGATAAAAAGAATATTATAAAAATATCAATCTATATCTAGAAACTTTAATAGTCATACAGGAAAGTACAGATAATCCATATATCTGTATTAAAATGACTATAGCAAGAAAGGTTAAAACGAAATTAGAAGCATGATCAAGATGTAGTCTTACGGATTGACGTTTCTAATAAGTAATAGTCTTGGATTGATATAAAATCGAAGTAACCATAACCCACGAAAGTTGATCATGTCTCGTTGACTAGTATCTTGGTCCTAATTGTAACATCCTTATAGATTAAGGAAGTAAAGGACAAGATCACTCAAATTTCGGGGACGAAATTTCCTAAGGGGGGGAGAATTGTAACACCCCGATGTGTTACGGGTCTCCTAAACGGGTCGGGTCGGACCCAACCACCCGATTAGGGAATAAAATATTCCAGTTCGAATCTCGCGGCTAACCGGTTCAACCGAATATAGAAATAATAATTATTGGATTATTATTGTCTCGGTTAAACGCTCGTTACCTGTTAATTAAAACGCCGTCAAACGTTTTTATTTAGCATTTATACTCGTTGCCAAATACCCGCGTTTCAGTAATTATCCCTGTGACCAAACACCCCTCTATTTTAATCCCTTTATAAACCACCCCTTCCCCCATCTCTCGCATCCCTCTCTATCTCTGCACATTTATTCACCAGACAACACACCTTTGTGTGTGTGTCTAGACAAAAACCCGCCGGACCATCACCGCCGGAACCGCCGGAGCCGCCGGCCACCGGCCTCTGCTTCTCTTCGTCTCCGGAAAATGTACAACGGACGCAGCAAGGGCTGAGAGCCATGGCAGCGCTGCTGCCTCTGTGCTCCAGTCACCCTGCCGCTGTCTCCGTTTCCGGTCACTGCCCCATCATCACGGCCGCCGTCGTATGTGTCTTCTTCCGGTAAGTTAACTCCTCTTCTGGCTGCTATTAACCACCGGTGAACACCATTATTCTTCCTTCTTTCTATTACGGGATAACATCGGTCAATAACCCGATCTATTCCGATTACAATCATTGAAGTTTTACCTTTGTTTATGAAACCCGTTGTTATCAGTAAACCTCCGATCTGAAACAAGGACCCATTATTAAACCACTGTTACCGGATCAGAATTGGTCTCGGGTCAAGCCCGACGTGTTTCCGGATTACCGAACTTATCCTCATAGTACTACTGATACACGCATACATCGATGTATGTGTGTGTGGTGTGGTATTTATGAGTAAGTGATGATATTATGCTAGACATAATCATAACGAGCCCCGATGATATTTCCGATCAGATTTGGTTAGGACTTAATAACCTTCGGCCCTTGTCTGTTCTTATTAAACTTGTTTCAAACTCTCCAATTGCTTAAATTCATACACACATCCGATGGTGTGCGTAATAATTAGCACGAAGTGTTTAGTTATCATTTGATTATTGAGTATATAGTCGATTGATTATTAACACATCTTATGTTATGTTCGGTGATAGGTACCAAATAAGGAAGACGAGTCCAATAACCGGTCTTACGCGAATCCCGGTTAACTTCCGATTATATTCCGATAATAACCCGGAGAGAGTCCGGTTATTAATTGGGTAAGAATATCTCCATTTGGTTAATTGGTTAATATGATTTGATTAATGATAAGTTATTAATATATAATCATGTTGATTGCGAGGTACCGTTAACCGTATCGAGGAAATAGAGTCGTTACCGAGTCGACTCAGTAACTCGGTCAACACCCGGAATAGAACCCGTTCCAAGGACTAGATGAGGATTATTATAATTATAAGAATTATATATATAATACGAATAACGTACGGACTTGATAATAATAATAAGAGAATAATAAACATATATAAAATATATATGTTTATATATACAAGATTCGATATATAAAACGATATACTAAACTCGGGTTTAGAAGTGTCTAGAGTTCTTTTAGGTTCGCGTGCCAAGCTGTAATGGCCAGCTTTATTTCTTTTTGCCTAGGAAGACCAAACCCCGAGTTTAGGACTATCTAATATATATCAGATTCTATATATATATAAATTGTATATATGATATATATCCTAAGTATTACAATCTAACAAGTCTTACGCGTAAAACGTATCCATATATATAGAACATATAATTGTAATAAGAAGATTTGCTGAAGATATAATGCAAATCGGTGAGTATCGTGAACTCCCCACTTTTTACTGTTTTATTAAGTGTTTTTGGGGGAATACATGTCATTTATTAAAACCAGAATTGCTTTACAATAAACGATTATTAATAGAATTTATAAAGAAATATAATAGAAATGGGGACATAGAAACAACGAGGACAGTACTGGACGGTATCCGCCATTTCCTTTCTTGCACCGACTAGAGGGCAAGAACCATTGTCCAAGTAGAGGACCAATCCCGTAACAAATCCGACGGGAAGTCGGAACGGGTATTCATCACAATCAGAGTGGTACCATCGTTAAGGAATGGCACATGATAGAATTGTGATATGATTAAATGGATGTATAATAGAGCTGGTTATATAGAATATATTTTCCCCATCAGAATTATAAATGTAAAGCATGTTTATAAAAGAATGTTTATAAAAGAATGTTTATAAAAGAATGTTTTATATAAAAGAATTGTCAATAAACGAACTGGCCATTCACTTTATAAAATACACGACCTCACCAACTTTATGTTGACAGAAACTATTTTTGACATGTGTTCAGGTAACCCAACAGATATGATGACGTGGATCCTGAAAAGACTAAAGACTGTTATTATCCGAATTCCGCTGCGTAGCTTCGATCACCCGACCTGACGGCCCGGCCACGTCAGCCAGGGTCGTTACACACACGAACCTAGAACAGACTTATTTTAAGTCAGTCCTATTATGTGGACAAAATTCTTGAGAAGTTCAATGGAAATGACTCTAATGTGGCTAGAATTTTCATTAATTCTTGAGAAGTTCAATGGAAATGATTCTAATGTGGCTAGAACTTTCATTGACACAAGTCAACGTCTAGCTAAGAATCGAGGTGAGCCTGTTAACCAATTAGAGTACTCAAGAATTATTGGCAGCCAGATGTATCTGATGAGTTGTATCAGACCAGACTTAGCAAGCAAGCTAAGTAGATACACGGGCAACCTAAGTTCAATTCATTGGAATTACGTGACCCAGTTGCTTCGGTACTTGAGATACATACGAGATTACGGGCTGCAATATAAAAGATATCCAGCAGTTATTGAAGGTTACTGTGATGTGAATTGGATATCTGACATGAATGATTCCAAAGCGACGAGTGGCTATTTACTCACACTTGGAGGTGTTGAGATAATGTGGAAATTACATAAGCAAGCGTTTATTGCTAGATCCACGATGGAATCATAATTCATCGCTTTAGAGGATGAATAGGCAAAATGGCTACGTCAATTTGTTAAGGATATACCTAGGTGGCCGAAACCGGTATTGGCCCAATGCATATGCTGTGATAGTCAATTGGAAATTGGCAGAGCTCATATCACAATGTGTATCAGTAAGAACAGGTATATAAGACGTAGGCATAATACGGTACGACAACTAATCTCTATAAGAGTTATCACTATTGACTATTTGAAGTCAAAGGATAACATCGTGGATCCGCTAACAAACGGCTTAAGCAGAGAGTTAGTTCAGAAGTCGTCAATGGGATTGGGGCTAAAGCCCGTTAAAGGCTAGGTTTATGCGAAGGAAACCTAACGCAGCTGACTGGAGATCCCAAGATCTGAGTTCAATAGGACAACCTAATTGTATGAACTGGCGAAGGTCACTGTGGGGGAGAGTTGGTGAAAACCCCACATATTAAAAGGGAGTTTACTATAAGATTTAATAAGCTTCCTAGTCCATTCCTAAAAAGTGACAAGGTTGAGGTTAAGCTTATAGCTTTTAATGATCTGACTGAGGTAACCAGTCCTAGTAGATCACCTATGTGAGAGAGAAGTGGGGTCGCTTCGAAGGGTATTGTTGGGGCACAATACTTAATAGCTCTCGCAGAACCAGGCACGTGTCCATGACCATAACAGACACAACTATGAGGACTTGACGTTGTCAGGGAGAGTCTTGTGTGAAGCATATTGTTGTCCACACAAACGGCAGACGAGTTCAAAGACATGGCGTTCTACTCAGAGCCATTGGGCTAAGTGCGTTTCATAAGCGAAGGTTCAAAGGGTCACACCTACCTATCGTATGCAAAACTCAACTGTTGAAATTTAATCTAAATGAGGTTGCTTCTCAGAATGACTCCTATTCATATAGGGGTTTGTTCGGAATATGCGTGTTGTGATAAATCTCCATTCATGTGGGGGATTGTTGGAAAGTTTAAAAGGTGAATGGAGTTTTAAGTTAATGAAATTATAATTTAGTGAAATTATAATTATTGAGGAAAAACTCTTTAATAGAGTTAATTTATTTGTGACACTTTATTATAGTTTTAAAACTAAAATTAAGTGTATAACTCTTCATGTGGTGAATTGAAGAAAAACTTATGATACTTGATTATAGTTTTAAGACTAACATTAAGTGTCTAATTATGGTAGACTCTTCATTCCCCATTGCCTCTTGTATATATTAGAGACTTTTGTGTCATATATGATATATGGGAAAATACACATAAGAATATACATGAGCAATATTCACTAAGAAACTCTTGCAACACTCATAACTCTAGAGTAGCAACCAAGTATCGATTATTTTTCAGGCAAGTGGGATAGTCCGGCAGTGCACCATCGTCACTGTTTCGAACCGGTGTACCATGGGAACAGACGACGAATCTGTTTAAGGGAATTGTGTCAAACACAAGCCCGGTTCCTTTTTCTTTGATTTCGTTTTCTGTTACAGTTCATTGCAGAAAGTACAAGGACTTGGAAACATGTGAGGTTCATGTATGAAAGGCATTGCGACGATTATTATGTAAGTTTTCCAACAGAGCTGCTCTCAAGTCTCAACGACGCGCGCGCACACACATCCATATGGAGAGAAACAGAGAACATACATGAAAATTTTTCGGCCACATGATCTAGGGTTCCGACGACGATTTCGAGAATAGATCAGCGGTGACGACATACATGATAGCCACATCGAGCATTCTTCACCACATCTCAGGCGGAGGTGTCTCATACATGAAGCTTGCAATGGTCAGAATTATGTATTTGATTGTTATAAATTTTATTGCATTCTTCTACAAGTTTATTAACTTCTATATAGTTGCAGGATCTATATGAAACTAACTCACCCTCTCTTAATCAAAGAATGTAGAAGGGGCAAACAAAAAGTTTTAGGCCATACAAAGAAGCCTATTCTGTTATTCCTTTTATACCCATCTCTTAATTGAGTTCCATTTGTGATTAATTGTTCTAAGACTTGTCATGGGGGAGGTGTTTTTAAACTGGGATTGCATTTTGAGGTGATAAAAATCTCATCTTGAAAAAGATAAATTTTAAGAGCCCCACTACTTAGCGCGGGTACAATTGCTGAATTCCGGCCCATTGCGTCCCCGCCTCTTTGCGCCGCCTTATACCTATTAGCGTGCCGCAACGCGTGCGGGTTACATGCTAGTTTACTATAAAGAAAGTTTGAATAACCATTAGAGTATGTTAAAATGGTGCTTAGTGAAAAAAAAAAAAAAAGGTCCTCAGCCAATTTGGGGAACATAAGCATAATTTTAATTGCGATCATTTTTATATTATATCAATTTTTTTCCCAAAGCTTAGTTACATTTGAATGTAATAAAATCATTATTATTCTGGACCACCACACACATACTCATTATCCTATTACACATAATTTTCTATCACCCATGCATTTTGCATATGCAAATAACTTCATTCAAGCATTTATCCTTCTAAAAATAAATTCTAACACTAAAAGATAAAGAAGTTTAAGTGATAGACAGATCCTTCGATCTATCGGTTAATGACAATCGGAAATATGGCCGTGGGTCATTTGAATTGTGACAAATGGACTTGTTTCATTCCTGCCTATGGTTCTTTGAAAACAATCGTCCATCATCTTTTACTCACAACTTCCTTTTAATTTTTTGTCTTATAAAATCAAAATAAAACCTTTTTTTGTCTTATATTTTATAAATTAATATTTAATTTGAAATATTCTTTCACCTTACCTCCGAAGAACCTCTAATGTTGTTGGTTATATAGAATTATATAGAAGTTGCTTAAGTCGGATGACTAATGAGTTTAACCCGTTGGTTTAGATGTCTCTTTTTCTACCGGTTATAATAATAACAGAAAGTTTTCTTGACATCAAGGCCTATTAGCTCAGTTGGTTAGAGCGTCGTGCTAATAACGCGAAGGTCGCAGGTTCGAGACCTGCATGGGCCATTTTTATTATATTTAACATTTTGCTTTTTGTTACATTTTACTTTGTCCCCCTAGTGTGTATTAAATTTACAAATTCCAACTTGTCCCTGATAAACTCTTTCTAAATACATAAATGACAATGATTTGAAGAAATCATGTTTCTTATTATCGAAAGTATCTTTTTAGCTCCGCGATGTTGATTTGAAAACGGAATTATAATACTTTGTTCATTTGAAGACTTGGTGTTGGTCTCAACAACAACGAACTACGCGATGTTGATTTGAAAGCGGAATTATAATGCTTTGTTCATTTGAAGACTTGGTGTTGGTCTCAACAACAACGAACTACACTTGTACCGAAAGAACATATTTAATTAGGTCAGACCGTCAGAGTATAATGCTCGGTTTTTTATGTTCATATACAGATTCAACTTTTGATTGACACCGATTTACCAACACAGTTTCAAAAATCGACATCAATATAAAAAATGGGGTTCATAATTGGGGAGTAGTATCATACTTGACCAAAACTCTTTACCATTAATGCAGGTTGTGTTTTAGCCATCTGTGGTATATAGTTTTATTTTTGCACAAATGACATTACGTCTTATATATTCACATGAAATAAAGTAAAAGAAAGAAATATATGTATTTGGTGTGTCAATGAAGTAATTTCTGGAAACAAAAATAAATAAAATTAGAAAATGGAAAAATATTTGAATAAAGAGATACCATCACACATCAACTATCACCTATAATTTACTATGAATTTCTCTCCTTTCTCTGGGAAAAAAAAAATCTTTTCAAGAAAGAAAATCAGCTGATAATAATACATTGCAGATTCCACCATATCCTTCATCTGCAAGAAAAAACAAATCATCATAAATTAACGATATTATAAAGAGAACAAATCGAACTGTATACTTAACAAATCAGTCGACTCGGGTTATGTTTTATCAGTAAAATGTAAAATATGAAACCACTGAATTAAAGGGAAATGGGTCAAACGGGTCAAAATAGGCTCAAAATGTTTTATCTAAAGGTGTTTTAGATTGACCCGACTTGTGGCCATTTGGACCGCGACATAGATGATTCATTTTCACATGTTACATACTTGGTTTTAAAAAGCGCAAAGTGCACAAAAACGACGAGGTGTAAAACCGAGGCACAAAGCGCAAAAGCGGTGGGCTTTTCGTACACGAGGCGCAAGACGAATATATATATGTGTGTTGTAGGTTTTTAGCATCATTTACCCAAAATATAGATACAAATAAGGTTTATATATGATTTAACTTAAATGTACAACATTTTTAGCTACATGTATAACAATTTTAAGCACAAAAACACCCCATGTATGAAAAGCGCGCTTTTATTGCGCTTTTTTGGCCAAAAAAGCGTGCTTTTCATGCGCTTTTCGTATGATGCTCACCTAGTGTTACATAAGGCGCACATATTGGCTGGCACCTAGATGCGCTTCGCGCTTAAGCGCGCCTTGAGCGCGCTTTTTAAAACCAAGGTTACATAACGCAACCGACCCGCCCATTTTCCCACCTATAAGTGAAAGTTACCTAGTGCTAGGGTTCCCAAGGGTGAGCTCAAGATCATCAGAAACACATTCTTCATGTATTCTTTCACCTTCCCATGGTTTCACAAGACCTTTCATATGACTACCAAAAGCAAACTCAGATGAAACCGCATCAGACATAGGAACATCTGCTGTCTGGTCAACCCCAGCAGTAATGGCAGGTGAGCAAGTCCCACTCTGTCCCGGGGTCCACATCCGTGAGCCAGTACCCGAAAGTGCCTCCTTGAATCCAAACGCGTTTGAAGCGACAAGACTAAACGTGGGTGATGTTGGTCCTTCTTGGGGTGTTTGGACCCCGGATAGCCATCCTGAACCGGTTGGTGTTTGACGGCCTGGACTTTGAGGGGTTGAAGATGGTAAGAACGGGTAGTGTTGTGGGACCCAGGCGGATCCATGTCATTCATTCGCGGTGTCTGGCATGTAGGTGAAGCTAATGGAGGAGTGACTGGAGCACTTATTGAACCACCGGGTATGTAAAGATGGTGGGAAAATTGGATGACGGCGAAGAATTAGATGAGAGATTTTTTAACCATGGGATAAGTGAATTTGGATCAGGGTTACCATTAGCAGCATAGAGAGATGAGATGGAGCTCGGATAAGATGATGGGCTCGGGTTCAAACTGTATGAAGCGTTTGGACTGGCTGATGCGGATCCACCTGTAGCCTCCACTCGTGTAACAGGTTTACAACCCTACACAAGTACAAGTTAAGGAAAACATAAGATAAAGGTAACCATGATTAAAAAAAAAAAAAAAAAGGCGCTATAATCATTAAAGACGAAAGTGTAACATCTGGTTACTCTTACTGACCAATATTGTCCACTACAAGCTCGCAACTAAGTTTTGGTTACTCGTGTGTAGTACAAGTTACACACAAGTCCAAGAAGCGAAGGTTAGGTACACAGTTGAATGAAAAACACACGGACTGTAGACAATACATATGATCACCAAATATCGTTTAGAAACTTTTTTTTTTTTTCCAAAAGTCTCCTTGTGATATTTGACAACTACAATTATAAATGTTATTATGATTCATAAGTGACAAAACGTGAAGGCTAAATTTTGGATGCCTGGTCATCTTTGAGAAAACACAGCTAGGCACACAAAAGCTTTTGCGAAAGAAATCCAACACAGGTTTATGAAATCTAATACATTCATAGTGAAGATAAGATGGTTTAGTTAATGTAGTGAAGTCTTGAAAATTTATCATGAACAAGCATCCAGGGTATATGGCCACTTAAGGATTGACTAAACTAGTAGACAATCAAATAGCAGGAGAAAACAGTGCATCTAATATCCGAGGAAGAATCCACCGAAGGCACCTAAATTTGAAGGGGGGGGGGGGGGGGGGGGGGTGTTCCCCGTCGGTGGAGGGTGCCACCTCATCTCCCCGACCTCCTTCCCCGTCCCACACCCCATAGTCTTATAAGAAAATACCAACTAACAGCAAACAATCTCTAACCCATTACCCACTCATCCTAAAAATTCTCACACCCAAATACGTTGAAATTAAGAGTTCTCGTCTCATCCACCACCAATACTACCAAAACGCATCTATGGTTCTTGAGACAATGCATTCCTTTTGATGTGGGATATACCTAAGGTGAGGTCAAGTTATTTGAAATTAAGTCATATATAGATAGATCTAATCAGAGTATCAGACCGACTAAAAACCTAGAAATTAATAACCAGAAATACAATCTAACAGCCTTCTGCACATCCTAAATCAACCGGAAAGACTTCCGCTCTAAACTTATTTTCAAATCCATTCTGTTAAACCTAAATCCTAATATGTTGGATTTCTTTTCTAACATTTATTTATCTTTCACTAGTTGCTGAAACATGTGTTATCTTAAGGATGACAAATATCCAAAATTTACTAAAAACTTTATGCTTTACCAGTAAAGTTAATAATATTCTTGGATAATAGACTAACAGTTATTCCACAAGTCATAGAACAGTTCCCATGCCAATTTTTTCAAAGAAGTTGAAATTAGGACAAAGTATGGCTCAATTTTCTTGATGACGTGGATAATACGAACTTTCGTGTTGCGTGTGACTCCACGTGAATCCAGGAAAGAAGGAAATGTATCGTACGTTTAGGGAGAGTACACGAATAATAATATTAATAATAATAATAATAATATTTACAAAAGAAAAAGGAAAGCCAGTCTCCATCGTTGACGATCAGAGAGAGAGAGAGAGCACTGAAAGAGATGTAATAATAAAACAGGTCATCTGACTAATCCTCCATCATGATAACATGCGCCATATGCTCATCAACCACGTTATCCTGTCCCCCATCACGACAAATCTCCAGATCCATAAACACACTCGTGACCAACGACCAGTCAACATTTCATCCTCACCGTTGCTTTATACAAAATCATATATCTCCTCTTTTCTGCTATACATTATTTATTTGAACTATTTCACCTTAATTAATTCAATATTCCAAATTTTTTAAATCAACTACTAGATCTAAACAATTTAACTAAACACCTGGAAATCATAAACCAGAAATAACACCTATCAACAATTCAACACTATAAAATTTTAATTTTTTTTAAATAATTAAAATTTAGAATGATAGTCTCTAACTCTCTATCCGTCCTAGTTCTTAGTACATAAAACATACAATATAACTGCGTTATAGACATGAATTATAAGTTAGTTAAACGAGTCGTATTAATCTTATTCGATACCTGTTTAACACGATAACACCTGTTTAATAAAAAGTCAACTACGTAATTTTAATTTTAATTTTTAAACTTTCTAAAAATAATTAAAATTAGGAGGCTATACTCGTCATTTCCTCTTAATACATAAAAACATAATAAAGCAGTTAAGATCTAATTAAATTATAAGATCTAATCAATTCCATCAATTAGAACATAGATTACAAATAATTAGATTAGAACTACCTTACGATAAGTAGTGCCGTCTTCTTCAACGATCCAACCAGCTTCATTACACAACGCTTTCAACACTTCGTTGTTATCGCAGTGTTTCGGTAGCTTATAATTTCCATAAACTCTAAGTCCGGCGAATATTTTAGCGGCGATTGCACGCCGTCGTCTCTCTCTACGCTTGTTGTTCTCTCTCTCCTTCCAGGTCGGTAACCGAGTACCTGACGTCATATATATGTCTGTCAACGATAATCGTTTTCCGATGAGTTGGTTACTGGTTGTGATCGGAAAACGTGACGTGGCCGGTGGCCGGCGAGTGGTTGAGGGGTTTTAGTAGAGGAATAATATAGGAGGTTTGGGTTGTGTTTGTTGAGAGAGAAAATAGGAAGGTGTATTTATAGGGTTGTGAGTAGTATTAATTGCCACTGTAAGTGTACGGAATTACGGGAACGCCACTGGCGCACGTGTCTTGTGTTTTATTAAAAGCGATCGGTGGATGCGTTTGAACGGCAACCGAAATAAAAAATCTTTCCCTCGCATGTCCCTCTAGCTAGTCTTAACGGAGAAGCAAATGGTATTTGGTATCGAAATTGAACCGGTTATAATATCATATGAATCGTTTTTGTTACGAATATGGTTCCACTTTTTCGTTTTTTGGAATTGGTACTTACGATGCTGATATTATGACTAATGAGTTTTTATACCTTCGAATATTGTACCAAACACTTTCGATAATTTATACCGGTATCGGTACCTATTTTTTTGTGATTTACATGATCGGTACTTTCGGTATATGTACGATACTAAGACCATCCCTAGTTAGTATAGTATCGTAATTCATGCTTGCTTGTGTGTTGTTTGGAGAGATTAAAGGCGAATAAAGAGAAGAAAGATAAGATATTAAAACACTTAGTTAATTTGATTGATGAGTTTGAGTGGAGAAGTTTGTTATTTTTGATTGTGTGTTTTATGTTTATCAAAAAGTATTAGAACACAATTGTACACATTAAATTTACTGTTTGTGTTTTGTTTTTGTATTTTTATTAGTTATATAATAGTGGTAAAACACAAAGTTATCTTGATCGTGATAAAACACATTGTGTTTTATGTTTATATGATAGTGTTAACACATAATTAATCCGATTGATGGGTTTGAGTGGAAACGTGTTGTTATTGTTTATGTGTTTTATGTTTATTAAAAGTGTTAAAACACAATGTACACATTAAATTTACTGTTTTGTGGTTGGTTGTGTTTTATGGTTATACGATAGTGGTAAAATACAAAACTTAATCCGATGGTGATGAACCACATGTACACAACTTGTGATTTTAATTTTCACAGAATTCATGAAATTATAACAAGATTTGTATAGAAATATATGATAATCAATTATAAGTTTACAAACAAAATCTCAAAAATCTATCATTAGTTATTATTGATTGAGATTACAATAATGTTGATTATGTGTATAATTACCTTAAAACCTTGAGATTAAATTATACTAATGCCACGTGTCAGCCTATAATGTCTTCTTATCATTCTTACAAAACCAAGCCTTTATACCTGAACCTTCATTTTTATTTATTCAAAAACTTGTCAAGTAACATCAAAATAAAAGGTAAATGGGCAACAAGCTGCGCCGCCACCCTTTTCTGAATTGTGAACCCCAATCTACCAAATACAAACCCCTCACCCCCCCCCCCTCTCCCAGAGATGAACTATTGCTGTGGATAAACCGTTGAACCCTAGTCAAGAAACGAATAGCTCCTGGTGCTAGGGAGCCGAAGGTATCAAAGGCCAATAGGACAAGGACATGTTGGTTCTCTGCACAAGTTTTAGCATGCTTCTCCACTTTCTTCGATTCTGCTTTTCTCGATGCTTATCCAACCATAAACCCGTTTTCTCTTAAACCAACCAAAGGAGATACCCCTATAAGGTCCAAACATCCATGTTTCCCCATAGCCCAACCAAAGACAAGCAGATCCGCAGGCCGTAGAGTAGATCTCTCTTCCGTGGGGTCCATAAACATTCACAGGGGACTCCTTCTTGGCAGAATTCCTAGCTCTTCTCAAGATGTCCCATAAAACGTATCTCACCTAGTCATGCCGGTATTTGAACTCGGGGAGCTCTTTGCAATGAACGTCGTGTTCCCCAAATTTATCCATACAAGCTTTACGGTAGATCGAGCAGGTTTCATTTTCTGGATACATAGGGATCATCAACCGGTATTTGAGAATAGCCTTGTATTCTACTGCGGACATGAATTAACCCAAACCCTCAGTCGGGATAACAGTGAAAAAATCCTGAGCATGGAGAGCCTTCAGGCATTCAATCACCGCCTTCTCGTTGGCTCTTTTAGGCTCGTGAGTTGAATTGCACTCAATAAATGAAGGTCGAACTCAAGCTCGTTTTTTAAACGAGCTTATTTTCATGCTTAAGCTCAGTAGGGCTGGCATAACAGGTTACACGAACCTGCTAAGACACGAACACGAAACCTATAAACATGAACACGCCACGAAATCTAATCGTGTATTTTTTTTTCAAACACAAACACGAACATGTGTATAACAGGTTAACACGATAAGGAACACCTAGTAAAACAAGTTAACATGACAAGACACGAGAAGACATGACAAGACACGAGAAGACACGACAAGACATGATAAGACACGACAAGACATGATAAGAAACACGATAAGACATGTTAAGACAAGAACACGAAACATGCAAACACAAACACGACACGAAAATAAACAGGTCTTAACGTGTCGACCTGCTATAGACACGAAACCTGTTAAGGCCAAACACGAAACTTGTTAAAATCATGTTGGTTTATGTCAAGTTATTGTGTTCGTGTCTGAATTGTCTACCATAAAGCCTAGTTAAAAACTTAGAATTGGTTCTATAAGACTTTACGGTGTGGTCTCGGCAAATACATCGGGAGATGAGTTAGCAAGGGGCACCGAAGGGGAACACCCCCCCCCCCCCACGAGATATTTTCGGTGCATTCGATGGTTTCTTCCCCATCTTCTCGAGTTTTGTGATTTGCCCAATTTTTTTTCTTTTTTTTTTTAAATCAAACTTTATATAATAAAAAAAAAAGAAGGGGGAATGGGAAAAACCATTTCCAAAGTTTGAAGGAGTAAAGGAGAAAAATGAAGTGGTGCTGATGTGTCAATTGAAAAAGTTCGAAGAGGTTGCTCCCACACCATGAAAATATGAAATTGAAAACACTCTATATGAAGAGGGTGGGGCCAGTATAAGATCATCCACCCACGTGATGATGGAGATTAAGACAATAACCTGCACGTGCGTCGCAATTGTGTTAACGCGTTTAGTTCCTTTTTTTCAATCAATTTTTTTTCAATCAATTTTTAATAAATTTGTATAGCGTGATCACTAATCAATGATGATTTGATATTTTTCGAATTTATCATAGCAAAGGAAAAATATGGTTATTTAACGACTATAACATAAAGATTTTTCCTCATTTTTTAACAATATATAACAATTATTGTAATTTGCTTAATTTACATTCTTTTAACATTGTTCGTCTGTTTTATGCAATACATATGTACACTTTTCTAATTCAAAATGATCATACATTTTCTACAAATACATAGTTTGATCCTCTTCTACATAAACAATGTTATCTTCGAGTTATCATATGCTTTAAGAAAGCCTACTATTCCAATATAGTGGTAACGACATTGATGGGTAATGATAGAAACATGAGAATCCCCGGTTTGATTAATCTTAAACTAAACGGGTTTTACCGGTAATTTATTGTCATCTCTACAGGCGGGTGGTTACCAGGTTTTCCCCGGAATAGGTGGTGGGCGTCTCGAGTACTCTTGAAGTACCTGATTGATATATGAAAGGGTGTCCGAGAGTGCTCGGGTTTGATTTCGTTGGTCATGTAAACAAAAACAAAATATGCTCTAAGAAAGGTTACTTACTAATAACTAAATGTCTCACTTCCGACCCCCCCCCCCCCCCCCTAACTACATATTTGTTAAATAAACTTACATTTTTTTTTCCTCACTATTTGGATTATATTTGATGGTACTGTTCTAATTTATATCTGTTGGATCAAGAGCACAGATTATCAAGAATAACAAGAGTAAATAAGGATCAACTCAAGGCTTTTTATTATTGCTTTTTGTGAATACTGAAACAAGAACAAAGGCTGCATATTTATAAGCAGCAAGTTACAACGGTACTATAACTGAATAACAAAAATAGTGGATCTAAATCACCTTATTCAAACTTAAACATAAACAAGGAAATAGTAAAAAGCTGAACTGAAAAAGCCTGAGAATAGGGAAACCAGTTGACCCTTCACGTGCATGCTGCACGAGGAGTTTGGAATCATATTTTAATACTCCCCCTTGATTCAAACTCCTGCACTCCCATTTTGAACCTGAAGTAGACAAACTTTTCTTTAGAAAGAGCCTTAGTAAGACAATCTGCAACTTGATCCTGAGTACTGCAAAACTTCAACATAACCTTCCCTTGGTTCACCATGTCCTTGATAAAGTGATATTTCAATTCTATGTGCTTTGCTTTACCATGTTGTCCTGGATTTTTAGACAAGTCTATAGTTGATTGACTATCACACATGATAGTAATGGCAGTCTCTTGAAGCACACCCAAATCTTCCAAAATTCGACTGATCCAAATGCCTTGACAAGTGGCACCAGTGGCTGCTATGTACTCAGCCTCTGTGTTGGACAAGGCAACTGTACTTTGCTTCTTGGAGCTCCATGATATAGCACCATTACCAATGGAAAACACACAGGCACTTACACTTTTTCGATCATCTAAACAGGCTGCCCAATCACTATCAGTATATCCAACTAGATTAAGTTGATCAGCTTTCTTGTACCATATTCCAAAGTGATGAGTAGCTGCAATATATCTTAGGACTCTTCTGGCTGCACCCGAATGAACTTTTGATGGTGCTTGCATGACCCTAGATAACACACCAACTGCATATGCCAAATCTGGCCTGGTGTGGGTTAGATAGATTAAACCACCCACTAGGCTTCTATATCTTGTGTCATCAACTTTGTCTTCACCATCAGCAGCCTGAAACTTCTCATAAGGACACATGGGAATATCCTCCTTCTTACAATCCTTTATACCAAACTTGGACAACAAACTGAGGGCATACTGATCTTGTGAAACAAACACCCCTTCATTAGTTTGTTTTACTTCTAAACCAAGGAAGTATTGTAACAAACCAAGATCAGTCATTTCAAATTCATGTTTCATACCTCTTTTGAATTCCCTTATCATCTCAACACTAGAGCTAGTACAAATAATATCATCTACATATACACAAACATAAATGATATCACCTGACTTGTGCTTGACAAATAGTGTTGGTTCATTTTTACTCTTGATATACCCATTGCTTCCAAAGTAACCTTCAATCTTAGCATACCAGGTCCTTGGAGCCTGCTTCAAACCATATAGAGCCTTATTCAACTTATACACCATCCTTTCTTGACCCTTCACTTGAAAGCCTTCAGGCTGCTCAACATATATTTCTTCCACAAGGTCTCCATTAAGAAAAGCTGACTTAACATCCATTTGATGTATTAGCCAACCTCTATGAGCTGCAACTGCCAGAACAATTCTGATTGTCTCAAACCTTGCCACAGGGGCAAAGGTCTCTTCATAATCTATACCATATTTCTGAGAATAACCTTTAGCCACCAACCTTGCTTTGTGCTTTATAAACTTGCCATCAGACCCATGCTTAGTCTTGAAAAGCCACTTTAGACCAACTAAATTCTTTCCTTCTGGAAGAGAGACCAACTGCCATGTGTTGTTTTTGTTGATAGCATCTAGTTCTTCCACCATGGCAGTTTGCCATTCCTTCTTACTTGCTGCATCAGCATAAGTTAGAGGATCTGAAATGTTTAATGCAAATTGGAAACTTACAAAATTCTCAGGAATCTCTTGTGTGTTGGCATACAGGTCTGTTAATGATCTGGTTCTTACTGGAGTTGATGAAGAGCCTGAATTTGAACTTGAGGCTTCATTACTATCTATTTCTTGTGGGCCTGTGGTCATTGGAGATGCTGCATTCATCACTTCATTATCAGGTGCACCATCATCTTGAAGGTCACACAAATCCTCAGGAAAAAGGATTAGCATACATACGATCATACACCTGTTTGTCCTCCTTATAAATCTTATGCCAATCCCAGGAATGATCTTCAAGAATAGTAGTATCACCAAATCTCCTTGTTTCAAACTTCTTGGTAATGGGATTGAATAATCTAAAACCAGTTCCATTGGTTGAGTAACCAATGAAGATCATTTTATTAGATCTATCATCAAGTTTTCTTCTCCCATTGCCAAGAGTATGACCATAAGCTACACATCCAAAAACTTTTAGATTAGTAACATCAGGTTTATGACCAAACCATACCTGATAAGGAGTCTTTTCTTGTACAGCAGAAGTAGGTGCTCTATTGATGATATAGATAGTTGTGGCCACTGCTTCAGCCCACAAATAGTTAGGTAGACTTCTTTCTTTTAACATGCTCCTAATCATGCCCATAACAATTCTGTTCTTCCTCTCAACTACTCCATTGTGTTGTGGAGTGTGAGGCTCTGTCAATTCTCTTCTTATGCCATGCTCTTCACAAAAAGAGTTGAATTCTTTTGAGCAGAACTCACCACCCCTATCAGTTCTTAACACCTTGATAGAACAGTTACTTTGTTTTTCAACAAGTGCTTTGAACACCTTAAATCTTTCATATGCATCAGATTTCTTAGCAAGAAAATAGACCCAACACATTCGAGAAACATCATCAATGAGTAGAAAATAGTAGAGACTATTACCAAGGCTAGGTACCTGCATTGGTCCACACAAATCAGCATGAATTAATTCCAGTTTCCTTGTTGCTCTCCATGAACTTGATTTGAATGGTTGCCTGATCTGTTTGCCCAGGATACAGCCTTCACACACACTTGCACCCTTGATTTTTGGCATTCCTATCACCATTTGTTTTTCATATAGCTTCCTTAGATTGTCCCAGTTTATGTGACCATATCTCTTGTGCCACAAGTCCACAGAAGCTGTTTGATTGGGAGTGCATGATTCTGCCTTGGTTGCATCAACCACAAACATGTTGTTGCTGGCAATAGGTATCTTCATAACTTCCTGTCCTTGACTGCTAATTGTACACTTATCATTTTCAAAGATTAAAGTGTAACCTTTTCGCATTAACTGTCCAACACTTAATAAATTGTACTCCAATGATGGAGCAAAATATACATTAGCCAAGAGTTTATGTGTATTAGGACCAGTTTTGATTCTTACCTCTCCTTTTCCTTCAACTGCCAAAGATTTCTTGTTTCCCAACTGAACATTTAACTTAAAAGTTTCATCCAGCTTGGTGAAACTGGATCTGGCTCCAGTCATATGATTCGAACAGCCTGAGTCCAAGAACCACAGGTTGTTTGTTTCATAGACAGGATCAGTGTTGACCATGAGTGAAACTGGTCCATCATGACACTTGATAAATGCCATGAACAAGTGTTGTTCTTCATTGATCTCTCCTTGTTCAGTGGGTTCAGCAGCAACATTCACATGAGAATCTTCATTATACCAGCAGTCTTTTGACATGTGTCCATACTTTTTACAAGTATAGCACTGGGGCACCTTGCTTCTATCAAACATTCTTCCTCTCCCACGGCATCTGAATCCACCTCTTCCTCTACCACGAGAATTAAATGGCCGATTGCTTTCTTGGACAACTTGTAAAGCATGCTCCTCAGTGTTTTCATTCTTCTCAGGCTTTTCAACCTTTTCATTTGATCTATTGTTTAACCTTTCTTCTTGGGACTGCAGAGATCCCATCAGTTTTACAGGAGTGAGGGTAGTTAAGTCAAATGAAACCTCAATAGATGGGACAATAAAATCAAATCTTGGTGAAAGACTTCGTAAAATCTTTTCAACAATGGATTGATCTGAAACAGTCTCACCATATGATCTCTTTTGACTAACTATCCCCATCACTCTTGAAAAGTAATCACCAACATTCTCATTTTCTTTCATTGAGAGATTTTCAAAATCTCTTCTTAGTCCCTGCAGTTTAATTGCCTTGACTTGATTATTTCCTTGAAACTCCATCTTCAAAATCTCCCAGATTTCCTTAGCAAATTCAGCAGCAGCAATTCTTGAGAAAAGTTGATCATGCACAACCTGCTGAATAATGGCCATGGCATGAGCATCTTTCCTTCTAGCAGATCTGAGTCTTCCTGCATCTGCATCAGCTTCATTTACTCCTTAATCTACCAATTCCCACAGATCTCTAGATTTCAGAATAGTTTTTAATCGAATGCTCCAGTATTCGTACCCTTCTCCCTTGAAGACTGGATTGGGGTTGGAGCAGTAGGTAGGGTACTAGTTTGTTCAGCCATAGAGGGTAAGATTGAAAGGGATCAGATGAATGAGTTAGAACACAGGCTCTGATACCACTGTTGGATCAAGAGCACAGATTATCAAGAATAACAAGAGTAAATAAGGATCAACTCTAGGCTTTTTATTATTGCTTTTTGTGAATACTGAAACAAGAACAAAGGCTGCATATTTATAAGCGACAAGTTACAACGGTACTATAACTGAATAACAAAAATAGTGGATCTAAACCACCTTATTCAAACTTAAACATAAACAAGGAAATAGTAAAAAGCTGAACTGAAAAAGCCTGAGAATAGGGAAACCCAAGGGCGAAGGATATATAAGGGCCAGGGGTGGCCCTGCCCCCCCTGTTTTTTTGGCGCAGCAGTGGAAATTTACGATTTTTGTAGGTAAATTGAGTCCGGGTTGAGTTCGGCCCCTGCCGATTTGCCATTACCGATCGCGAAAAAATTTGAGTCGGCCCCCTCCGATTCGAGAACCAAGCTTCGCCACTGGGGAAACCAGTTGACCCTTTACGTGCATGTTGCATGAGGAGTTTGGAATCATATTTTAATAATATCGCTTTCATGTTTTGTTATTCGATATTTGTCATTTTTATTGTTCTCATTCGACATATTATCACTCAATTTGTTATCCTTCTGTGTTCTCGTTTGATTTCGATCCATTTTTTTTTTTTCGACCTTTGATTTGGAAAAGGTACGAATTTTTATTTGTTTTTCGTATGAGATGAACAGACTCAAATCTGAAAACTACGAATATGTTTTAGATATGGGAGGTACACTACACACTAGCATGCACTGGCGAAGGATAGTAGGGGCGGGGAGGGGCGGCCGACCCCCCCGGATTTTCGCGCAGAAGTTCCGATTATATAGTATTCGTATAGAAAACTTTGAAAATATAGGGTTTCGACCCCCCGAAACTGGTTTTCGACCCCCCGAAACTAGTGACTTCCGACCCCCCGAACCTTCGGGTCAAGCTTCGCCACTGCTAGCATGGAGTAGTGTTGATTTCTCCCATGCAGTCGTAGGTTTTTTTTTTATCAGTCATCTTGTAAACAAAGAGCAGATCATCTTAGACTATATGGTGTGCCCCCCTTCTCCCCCAACTCCCCCAAGTGCCACATCATTTCCCCCATTTTCTCCCCCAAAGTTTGGAAATGCTTTCCCCCAATTCCCCCATTCCCCCTTCTTTTTTTTTTATTATTTTATATAATATTATTATATATTAAAGAAAAGAAAAGTTAAGAAATAATATTATTATATATAATAAAAAACAATATATAGTAATCGGGGAGAAGGGGGAGATAACCCCGAGTTTCCCGAAAAAATTCCCGGGGGGGGGGGGGGGGCGGTGTTTCACTTCGGCACCGATGCCACGTATGATCCCCGAATTGATTCCCCGAGGGCACACCTTGTAGTCTTATAAAAGTGTTCTCAAATTTAGTGATGCTCTCTAAAAACTACAATATATAAGGGTTGACACGAGATCATAAATAACACAATAACTGTAAGATTATTAAAAAAGTTATATTTGTTCGTATCCATTATATAATTGAAAACAATAAATTTTACGATTCAAAGATTGCATCCTCCATTTTAGGTGTGTCATGTGGCATGCTATGCTATGTGGCATTAATTGATTTTAGAAAAAAAAATTAATTTGAATTTTTCTCTCTTATGTTTTCTCCCATAATTTTTAAACGTTAATATCTTTTATATACGGGATTTTTTAAAGAAAAATTTTACACCAAATTAAAGAGCATTTTATTATCTTTACAACGAGTACCCGGGGTATAATCTAGTATTATATGTATCTTCACATGTATAATCAACTACAACTTTCTTATATATATATTTTTTTAACTTTGAACTTCATTAAAAACGATGCGTCCTCAAAACAAGGGGCAAACACACCATTACAATATATAGAACGGGTAGTTAGCCCAATCATTCCATTGAAGAGACGTATACATAGAATGACTCCTAAACCACAAAAAAAGACAATGACTTTATGGAAGCCAGCACGTCACAAACCTTCGGATCCACGCCTTCAAAAACCCTCCTATTTCGAACTTTCCATATCGCCCAATAACTTATCCTAATAACCCCATTCAAAATCTCCCCCCCCCTTTTTAGAACCTGCTCTAAGATTTAAAAAAAGAAAGAAGACCTGTAAATGCAAAAGCAAAATTCGGCCTAGTTTTGCACCACGGCCCAATACCGGACCAAACTCCCGTAGAAAAGCTGCAGGCCGTGAAAATATGGTCAACAGTCTCATCTGCTGAAGAGCAGAAAACACACGCACTATCCTGAAAATTGATACGCCTTCTTAGTAAAGCATTCCTAGTCGGAATGCGATTTATTTTAGCCCGCCATATAAAAAGATTAACCTTTAAAGGAACCCAGCGCACCCACTTCATCACTTGCTACATATCACGACCACGTCTCAGGTCTCAGAAGGAAGAGAAAATAAGAGTTTAACTAATTAAAAAACAGTAATTTATGTATGTACTAATTATTAACTTAAGTAATATGGATTCATGGTTGTATCCTAAGCTTTAGTGGTTGTACTCACCTTTTGCAAATTTTTTGTTTTATTTTTATTTTTTTTGTCTTTTACAATTGTTTTAGTTTACATTTTATTCTAAATTTTGCAAGTTAAGACGTCGCAGCGTGTAGTTATGGTTCAACGTTTTTATGCCTATTTTTTTCCAAGCGGCCCCATCGTAATACACAAGTCCTATATCTACTTAGTTATTGTTTTACATTTTGTGTTTGTGGTTTAACATTTTTACGGCTTTTCATTCGGTTTTATTTTTTTCGTTTTTATTTATTTTAAATACGAGATTTTCAAGCTTCGATAATCGATGTCGGTGGCATGATATTGATGCTACTTGGCAGTGTGTGTGGGGTGGGGGGCTAAATACTAGTTCATTTACTATTTCCTAGTCATACCTTCCTTTCTTTAACTCTTAATAAAATATTTAGATGGTATTTAGGAATCATACACCTTGGTACACATCATATACTAATAGGAGGCTGTCACATATCTCAAAATGTGATGTCACAAGGTGTATGAAACCCAAAATCCTATTTAGATTGGTTCTGGTAGTTATCAAACCACTGAGTGAGGTAACTTGGACAAGAGAGATACTGGTGTGGACTCGTTTTTAAATATGTTGTTGCAGATGCCTTTACATTATAGGGGGAGAATCATTTGAGAAGAATTTCAATTTGAGAAGAAAAAATAAGAAATAACATTAAATAGTTTAACTCATTTCACATTAATTATTCAATTAATTACTTTTAAATATTTTATCTTATACACATCAAAACTTGTCCTACACATATCAAAATTCATCCTACACACATCGAAATTATCATACTTTTATTCTACATATATCGAAAATATCATTAGGTTTATCCAACACATGTAGAAATTCATCCTAAACATACCAAAATTTATCTTTCACCATAAATTATCTTTGCTTTAAAGATATATATTTAAAAAAGAATCATGATTTCATTTATTTAACTAGTTTAATGGGAGTTACAAAAACTTAAAAATTTATTTAACATTAAATACAACTACTAAATGAAAGATTTCTATTGGTTTAAATTTCTTTTTTTTCTTACAAGAAAATTTCTTCTCATTTAAACTCTCCATTTATATATATAGTTATATCTATAATCTATAATCTATAATACATTATAAAGGAGGAGTGATGTACCATATTGGAATTTTGACATGGGTACAATTTTTAAAGCAACAAGTATAGGAGAATAAAGCTTATTTCATAAGGGTATTATAGGGATATTGGGGACAATTAAGACACTTAGAGGGTTAGTAGAGTAATTTTATCTTTTGTTTTTAGTTAAAAGCTAAAATATCATTCCTATAGTACCCCTAACTCCCTTCACCTTCCCTCTTAGGCCATATGAAGAGCTCTCCTAATCAATTATTCATTGATTGTGTTTTATTTATATTAATCATTCATAACAAATTCCATTGATAGTATGGAGAGTTTTATCTTCATGCTTATCTAAATTCCTTTCATATGCAATTTCATAGTTAATGGTAACTAAAGAGCCGATTAGAACAAGATCCTCGCGCACAAGAAGATTTTGTTAGTAAACATAGTGGTTATAAATCAGAGGTAACCTTTTCTTAAACTCAATTCTACTCATGTCTTTATAGTTTATATAAATCAATTTTATACACTATATTTGGTTTATTTCTTATTTTGACTTGTGAATTGTAGGTCTGTGGACTCAAATGGTCTTATGATATCCATGAATTACATTAGGTGGAATTGATAACAATGTAGGTAAATAATATACTTATCATATTGATCTCTTTTTTGTTAGTAACTAACTTCACTTATTTTTCTAATAGTTCTTTGTGTTTATATAGTTTTTTTGTTGGAACCAACATTTGACTCAATCTGTTTTGAACTACTGTGAGAATACAAGTGCTGTGAAAGTAGTTGCTTGGTATCCACATCTTCATGGACTTTTGACTTCTGGTGATGGTACTGTAGATCGATGTATTCGACTATTCGGTTTTGGAACACGATCATTAATTCTCACCTGAGCTGCATCGATACTGGTAGTCTGGTTACTTTTCTCATAAAGATTTCTATATTTTTTTTCAAAGTTTTCAAAATCATTTCAATCATAGTATTCACCTTTAATCCACCAACTCAAACATCATAATATCGGTTTTGAAATTCCATAAGCATTTTATGATTTTGATTGTCAATCCTAGAAATCGCAGGCCTCAAATCCATGGTTGATACCTAAAACTACAAGATGAAACTTCAGGGAGATTATTTGATTTGCTATTGTTTGCATTAGTTACTCTTTTAAGGTAACTCTCCATAGTCCATAAATTCAATTGGTTTTATTGCACTATATTATCTAAATAATGACATGTTAACAGCAGCATCAGATCACTGAGTCAAGATACTTCGGTTTGAAGCAATTTCATGTTTGGAAAGGTTTTTTCAAGATCTTTAGCTTCAAATAATATGGATGACACTAGGGGTGAGCAAAGTAACCGCCATAACCGAAATAATCAAACCGATTTTAACCGATAATCAACATAACCAATGGTTATCGTTATTAAATTTCTTTAACCGGACGATCGCTTATGGTTATGGTTATGAAGCTTTGGTTAACCGATATAACCGAACCAAATTTGTAATGTTAACTTTATGTGATAGATTTACGTTTTACATTAACTATGTAGAGGTTTTTACTATAATAAAAGTATGTTATTAACAAAATGATCTTGATGAAATGCTCTTTTTTGTGACGAATTAAAATTATAATCAAACGCTAAGTATGTTTTTTTTGTTAATATCTTATTAAAAGAGATCACACATTGGAAGTATAACTAGAAAGTGTAGTCTTTACCTTGTATAAAATAACACAAACTAAGTCCAACATTGTAGGTTTCAGTTTTTTTAGACCCATTGACTTTTAATTTTATACTTTACCCTAAAGTTAGTTTTAGTTTATTTTTTTGGTTAATAACCGAAATAACTATAACCGAATTCATAACCAAGTAACCATAACCGAAGTTTGGTTATGGATATGGTTAGGATTTTTTTGTAAAAATCGAACCAAACCAAACCGACCCATGCACACCCCTAGATAACACAAAACAAAAATACCCGCAGCAACGCGCGGGCAATCCTACTAGTACATTATAAAGGAGGAGTGATGGTTAACTTAGTAATTTTTATTTCCGTACAACTTAAGAAGCAGCATGCACAAGTGATTTATGCTTACATAATGAGGGTATAATTGGAACTTTGTGGAACATTAAGACACTTAGAAGGGTATAATAGTAAATCTATTGTGACATTTTAGTTCAAACTAAAAAAATGATTCCATCATTGCCCTTAATACCTGATGTTGCTGAACTTAGGATCACTGAATCGACCTTTTGTATTAGTTCAACACTCTTGAGTTGCCCAACTCCTCAATTGAAACCGCCAAATACATGAATTCCACCTTTAATTCATCCCCACAAATATACCTAATCAAGTTACAATCCTATATACTCCTTTATTCTCCTTCATGAATCAGGTTAGGCTTTCTTTAGTTTTTTCTGTGCTAATTCTGTTTTTTTTTATATTGAACTTTACACATAAAAAATGATTACAGTAATGTCAGCATCAGGTAACTTGATTAGGTATATTTTACTGCAATTTAATGGATTTCTCGAGTCAATATAGGGTTTTGATGGATTTCTTGATTTGATTTGTAGGTATTTTACTGCAATTTATTCTTTTGGCGTTTACGTATTTCATAACTGTGACTTTGGAGATTTGGAAATTTATTCATTCTTTGAGTCGGTTGTTTGTCTTCTCGGTTTTGAAATCTAGATATTTGGTTGTATTCACGAAAGAGGTATGTGTATTTGCTTTTAGTTGTTTCTGTTTGATTTTAGATGTGTTTGACCAGAACATAGTTATTGAATAAGGGCAGTAATGCAACAACATCGTAGGTGAAGGTTGTCTGGCGTGCCATGTCTAATCTCAGGTATATGCTATTGTTTGCATATAATTGATTTTGTTTTGTACATTGATCTATGCCCCCATATTCTAATAGCAGAGTTCTATAATTGAATCAATGAATCATCCTTCAATCTAATTGAATTCATGTTTATCACCCCCCATTCAATTGAATTCATATCACCCTTTGAAATCCCCCATTGAATATGAGTTTCAGTTCCCCATTTAGAGCGATCTTCCAGATGGCATTACATATATTACATATATAAAGGGGGTTGTAAAAGACCCCATTGAAGCACAAAGATAACTAATTTGGCTGAGTTTGTTTTATATGTTTTATTGGATAGTGAAGACATTGGCTGGGCACAATGAACGTAGAAGGAAGCCAACATCTGGAACTTTCCTCTCTTCTCGCTATGGAAGTCTCCCATCCTCTATATTTGGTAAGATATCCATAGCATTAGTTTGTGATGTTTTATAGGTGACAAAATGGGTGGATTGGGTAATGGGTTGAAATGGGTTCAAGTCAAAACGGATTATTTTTAATGTGAATCTAAATGTTTGGTTTGAGTTGTGTCGATTGTCCACCCGCCAATACTTTATAACCAGTTATTTTTTTAGTTTTCTATAAATTCTTTGTATTTCATATAATAAGTTAATAACTATACTATTGTACTTAAGACATCTTTGATTGAATAAATCAATTTAGAAGCTTTAAATAATTGAGTAACAAGTTAACTGAGTTTCAACGTGTATGATTTGTTCATATGTGGTTTTTAGGTTGACTCATTTGACCCTATAGATGCATTAACTCAAAATCAACCCAATTAATTTTTCTCCTTATCTCATTTCTTTAAAATTATGATAATCCCTGTTTTCTTTCTTTTCTTTTTTTTTTTTAACAAACAAACGCAACCATTCCATTCAACTATAAAAAACGATTACACATACATCCACCCAAAATCGCCCCGGCACATTTAGCAAGCGGCTACCTGGGCCAACGACCTCAAAATAAAACTAAAATCACAGAAGCATACTACATAAGGCACCCAACTCCCAACCCTTGACTTGACCCATTATCCGTTGTCGAAGATTGTGAAATTCCACCATTTTGTCTTGTCCGCGTCCGGTACCTTCGCCCTTTTGATAAGCCACCAATACGATTCCGACTTGATTTCCTCTAGCATCATTGGCGTCGATTTGTTTACATCCTTAAAAAAAATTTCGTTTCTGCCTATCCATAACCTCCAAATGCCGAGTTGGACCACCGCGTATATGGCTTGTTTCATCTTGTTTGACCCGTCTACAGACCCATGTGTCTCCAATAATTCAGCCACCAAAGTTACCTGTTCCAAACTACGGACCTTTACCCATTTTCCAATATTCCACCAAAGCGCTCTCGCCCATAGATAATCCCTGTTTTCTACATTTCTTTGTATTTTCCTGCCATTTATCATTGCAAATAGCTTGTATCTTGTTCAATAAAGAAATAGATTATAGGTCTATAGTTGTTTGACATGAATTCAATAAGTCAGTTGAAAGTTAGATTTTATAAATTTTTATCTATTATATCAATGTTTTCCATTTGGTAATGTTTCTCTATATGTAGCTGACACTAATTCTTTTCAAAAATGGGAAACTTCAGACTTTCTTATCATTTTGAGGTTGAGACATGACTTTAAAAGTGAAATCGTACGATTTTTGGAACGAATTGAGTCATTGACCAACAATGATAAAAAATGAAACTTTTAGACTTTTGAGATCAAAAGTTCTTCAATTGTCTGAAAAAGAACAAAAGAAAATCGAAAAGCGTCCTACTTTTAAAGTTGACTTTTGTTACTTTTGTTGAACTTTGAGTATTGACATAACATGTATCTTATAAGTTTTAGAACATTTTTAACTACTGGTACTCTGGTAGTGTTTTTGCTATAACTCTAATGTATGCAGTTGGCAAATTCTATTCAAAACTTATAAAAGTTTATGATTCCATGTTATCTTGAGGTTAAATCATTAATCGTTGACTTCAAAAGGTAATACTATGTGGTTTTTAGATTGAATAAATACTGCATAAAAGAAACTTGAAAAGTTCTTAATTTCACGTCATTTTGAGACTGAAACATACACAGTTAACCTCCAAAGTAAAACTGTGGTAGTTGGACAAAAGGAACAAGCCTGTTAAATGAATTTTTTTTTGCTTTACGCCTTTGACATCCACCACATTGTTGTTTGCATTTTAAACTCGAATCTCCAATGTCTTCCCGTATGTGTTTGGCTAAAAGTCTAACCTGGATGTCAATATTTTCTATCTAGAATTCATATTTTCTTACTTAAATGTAACTGAAACATGGTCCATTGACCAACAAAAGTCAAACTTCTAATTATATGTGTTTTGATACAGAACACAATGGTAATTCTGGAGGTTTTTGGTGGACTTTTCATCATGCTCAAGAGGGAGGGTTCACTGGCCTAGCACAAGAGCTCCACCTACTACCACCGCGAAACTGCCGCCACTGCTATTCCATGGCAGATTAACTTGGACAGCCCGCCTCCTTACATCAATCTGAAAGTGCCACATGTACCGGGAGGATTTTTTGACGGACATCAAGATTCCAACTGTGCTTTCTCTCTTCCGTCAAATCGCTCATCTGCTTCAAGAAACCAGACCTTAACCCATGAGTACATCAATCCTGAAGCTGGTAGTGGTTCCGGTGCACACATGGTTCAACCACCAACTAAGACCCTGGTTCAGGGTCAAGCTCAGGTTGTTTGATTGTTTGGTTTGTTAATTGTTCTAAGCGTAAATAGTTTCAGGGCGTTAACTTCTTATTCTTTTAGAAGTAAGTTGACATTCACACAACCTGTTGCTTCAAGGGTACAAAATTTAGAGGTGCACAACGCCACAACATGTTGGATAGGTGATACCGATTTTTAGCTGAAAGTGAATAAATATACGATGGATGTATAGGGTACCTTTTTCCTAACTCTTATTGTATTGCTCTTTGTCGTCTATTTAATATGTTTTTCCATCATGTGAAATCTTCTTGCATCTAACATGACAAAATCATGCTCCGTACCTGGTCTTTGCTTTATAAATGTTGTTTACAACAAAATGGAAAACTAAAGCATTTGTTGTTAAATTTTTGAAACATGCATTACATTAATCTAGACCTCACTTTTTGCCTACTCGAGAGACGCAGTAGCCTGTATGCTTTAGTATTCTAAAATTGACGTGCTTCACACAAGCCACTAGCATATATGATCGAGTACCCACTTGAAAAGTTCCCGAACGGCCAACTTAGTGACCATGATATTGGAGATATGAAGCATGATACATAGTTTACTAATAAATTACTATCACTTTTGAAGTTTTGTTCCTATATCGTTCCAAAGGAAGAAACTTCAGCTCATGAGAGAAGGAACGAAAGAGGTAAAGTGTTTTAAGTGTTTGAAAAGTTAGGTTACATGAACAATGTTTCTGTTCTGTAATCATCAGCTAACAATAAAATGTTAGAAACCCAGAATGGGTGGCGATTTGTAACATACATCATCACAGAATTAGATATAACGTGGGACACCCGCCACAACGCGCGGGCATTCCACTAGTTATATTATAATAATTATGCATTCAACCCTTCCCCATGTTTTATATGCACTCAAGTGGGATGTATATTAAGTTTGTGGTTTGAAATGAGAACTAAACACCGAATGTGGATGTAGGGTGAGATGTGGTATCACCCATTTGGCATAACCTAAAGTAACCAAATAATTATAGGACAACTCATGTGCCATGTTATAATTAATATCATATTTTCTATTTTTATATTCATCTTTGGTGAATTTAGGTGTCATATCTTTTCTATTGTTTTTTTATGGTTATCAAATATTTTATTTCAAGTTACACTCGGAGGTTATAATATTGTGTGTCAAAGTTTGGACATCTTTTTTTATATTTTCTATGTATCCTTCAAATATCAACGGTGTGGATGATTGGAAAATTGGAAGGTGTCTATGAATATATGATGCATCATCTTGTCCTATTAGTAAAATTTTAAGAGCCCAATTAGCTTATTTGACAACCAAATTTGCTACACAACGTGCTTTAGGATGTTAACCATTAAGGCCTTTGTTTCAATGAAATCCGAATTTTTAATCTCAACCCAATATCTAAAACTTGGCTTATCATGTCTACGTATGGGCCGTATGGCCCAAGTTTGGCCAACAAACAAATTAAATCGTAGTTTAAGCAAAAATGTTTAGGTATGGGCCCTGAGGCAATAAAGCGTGTGTTTTAAAACAGGTTGGGCCTGGGTTGTTATAAATTATGAAGTTAGTATCTTTATTTTTAATATCTTTAAAGGACTATTATTAGAAGAAAAAAAAACGAACACACATTGTTGTTTTCCACAAAATCGACTTAATTTTTGCTAAAATATCTAAACAAATATGGCAAAAAAAAAAAAAAAGTGAAACAAAATTGTTCAACCCAGTGTTGTTATATTAAGGGAAGGGTACTCTTAGAGAATACTTTTCACTTCACCGATTAAAACGAATTTTGCACTGTCATATTACTTCACGCATTTACTTCATTGAAACACTTTTTTGGAGGCAACACTCCACCTATTCACTTCACTGAAATATTTATTTTTTAGTTTTTTTTTAAAAACATTAATTCAACATATTATTAAACTAATAAAATAAACTTACAATATTAAAAGTATATATAAAAAAAAAAGAAATGCAAACACACATAATTAAAAATAAACTAAATAAAAAAAACTATTCGGCTTCCACTTCGAGGTCCGGTAGATCAAGTTCGGCTAGATGTTCCTTGAGATCATTTCGAAGTCGGAAATGCATATCGGAGTCTGTCAACTCCGCAAGGGCATCGTCTTTACTGATCATGTTGTGGGATCGCGTATGTGGAACGATGATATCGCACGCTCTTCGTCTTTACTGATCATGTTGTGCAATATCATGCACTTTAGGGATTAGCATATAGCCCCGAATACCGAACCGATACCGTACCGATCCCGTACCAAACTGGGGGTGTTCGGTATTGGTACCCACATTTAGAGGTTTTCGGTGTTGGTATTTTCGTATCGTTACGGGATTGGTATGGTATCTGTATTAGGTTTTGGGATTTTTCGGAATCGGTATTTTTGGGATCGGTATCGGTTGGTACCGATACCGTCCCAAGCTCATCCCTAATGCACGTATAGACGATGACGCTACACCTATCAACGGTCGTCGGCCTCAAGGGTCAGTTGGTAATTCCTCATTTCCCCTTTAATACTCCGAACGCTCGCTCAACATCCTTCCTTGCCGCCTCTTGCGCCCTAACGAATTTCTTTTCCTTGAGGTCGGTCGGATATCGAAAAGCTTTCACAAACGTTGACCAGGTTGGATAGATGCCATCAGTAAGATAATATCCACGTTTATATAAGTGGCCATTTAAAGTAAATGGACACTGCGGTGCCGTTCTGTTTCGTTGGATAAGAAAAAACTGGGGATTGTTGGAGAAAATTCATGTCGCTACCAAAAAATCCATGCAAAACCACATATCTTAGGAGGCAACCGCTTCTAGCATGATCATAGGGTATTGGTGATCGCCTCTCAAATTTTGTCCTCGTAATTCCCTAGGATATGCTCACCATACTAAATGAGTACAATCAATGCTACCGATCATGTCGGGAAGGTGATGTCTTTCTTCGTGTGCTTCGTACAAACTTGCAATGTCGTGAATTGTTGATCTTCGTAAAATCTCAGCCCCGTATAACTTAATGACGGCGTTGCAAAAAAATTGTAAACATTCGCCTTACTTCATCTCAGACATACATAAATACTCATCGTATTCACCTAGAGGATTACCGGTTGTGAGTTGTTTCACTGCTGAAGATACTTTTTGTATGGGCATAAAACTCTTTATAAGCTGACCGTCCACGTCCTCTCTAAACCATTCGAAGTTTGATTCAACATCTGCTACAATTTTTAGAAAAGGACGTCTCGACATGCGATGCTTTAGTTTAAACTGTGCCTCGGTGTATTTTGGTACGTCGGCAAAATAGTCATCTATTAACTAAATATTGCCTCCCTCGCGATCACGTGCGACATATCTTTTTTTAGATGTTGCTGTGTCTTCCTCTGCAGTTCGCTTGGCAAGGTCCTTGAGAAACTCAATGCTACTATCGGTTGAGTGTAAAATCGTGTGCACTTCGATCTGGGGAAAGAAAACTTGATCATCTTCGACGTCAATGTCACTCATTTTTTTAAAAGTATGGAGATAATTTCTATTTTTTGATAGTAAACTGTGGCATTGTTTTGTGTATATATATATAGCCATTTGATAAAAACGGTCATAAAATATGACCGTTTGAAAAAAAATTAAAAAGGTCAAATTAATATTAACGGTCAAAAATGGAATTAAAAAAAATATAAATTCGACAGTTGCATATAATACACCACTTACCAGTCCGTTAACTAGAACCAGATTTTGATTTACGGAACCACTACCAGTATAGATGACGACGGTATTATTATATTGATAGTAGAGTACCCGTTACTATATCCGGTGACAAATTTATCTAGAACACATGTACTTTTTTTTTTTTGGACTTTACCCAATTAAGTGCGCCAGTACACAAGTACTTTCAGAGAATAACAACACCAAAGGCACAAGGGACGCTCCACTGAATGTGTTTTCAATTCACTGATTTCTATCAATCCTGCACTGCCACATCATTTTACTGATTTTCTTTACTGAAACACTTTTTTAAAGGCAGCACTCCACTGATTCTTTACCCAACTATCAATTATTTTCACACATAATAATAATAATAATAATAATAATAATAATAATGGTACAAATAAGAAAAAAAAAGTCATAACTAAAGAGACTTAAGTCTCGTTAACAAGAAAATCATAATAATAAAAAAAAAAGTAGTGATTATCGAACTAGGAGTTTTAACAAGCATTTTGGAGAAGAGATCTTGGAGCTAAACATTGGGTTTTGAAGCACTAGTTTAACTTGGTTTAGATTTTGGAAATTTATAAGTAAATGTGAGTTTGGTTTGTCCCACATTGGTGGGGAGATAAAAAATGGATGGTTTATAAGGTGAAACCAAATGGAAGAGATTAAATTTTTTGTGTTACATTATACTTTAGCACCTACCCGCGCGCGCAGGGGGGTGCAAAAAATGGGTTCTGGTTCGAGAAAAATTCTTCAATCAACGCGACGCCCGCATCTGCGGACACGAATGCAGCTCGAAAAAACCCGGGTACGCGTGACGTTGGTTGAAGTTTGTGCCCACAACCCGTGAACCAGCACGTAACTACAACCAGAATTTGGTTCACGGGACCACTACCAACGTAGTGGCTGAGGGATTACCGTGCTGATACTGAGGTACCCGTAACCAATTATGGTAGCGCCCCGTCCCCCTAATTTTTCCTCACCTTTACTGAAGTTTGATTTAATGTATTAACATTATTGTCAGGTTACCATGATTATGTGTCAGGTCATGATGCTTGCTAGATTTTATAATTATTGATATCGATTTTTAGGTTTACAGTTTTTGGAATAATTAGCCATCCAAAAACTTTTGTTACCCATAAACAAAATAGTTCAAGGGAGGGCACTCAATTTGTGGGTTTTTTTTTTTTTCCTCACTTACTGGTTTTTATTAATGTTTTACTTTCCTATCACTTCATTGAAACACAATTTTAAAGACAACACTTCACTTAGGGGCTGTTTGGTAAGTCTCTTAATGAGGCTCTGAACCATTCAGTGCTGAATGGTTCAGCATTTAACGTGTTTGTTTCAGCTTCTGAATGGAATGGTTAAGGCTGAACCATTAAGATTTGAAATGTTGCTGAACCATTAAGCACTGAACCAAACTGAACCTTAATGAGTCTCTCCTACCAATATCGACAAGAATACTAACCATTAAGAGGTCCAACTTAATGATTCATCACTTAACCATTCATACCTCTTAATCAACCAAACAACCCCTTATTTGTTTATTTATTTATCATTTACATACATATATTTGAAAGTTTATTTTTTTTTCATTTAAAAAACCATTAAATGCAAATTCAAAAACTTTTAACCGTGAGTGGCAGAATGATCATATTACCGTAGCCACCAATGGTTGTTTTTTTTAATGTTAAAAAAATCCTATAAATACCAACCGATGACCAAAACTTTCAACATAAACCCACGGTTACAACACAAATAACTTGAAAATGACACATTGGAACGAGTAAGAGGAGATCGCCTTGTTGGTGTGCTACAAGGACGCCTAAAATGACCCAACTCTACAACAACAAAATCGACGCCGCCACTCGGGTACAACTCCTCTTGGAACCGGGTCTTGACGTACTTCACCCGACAAGCGGGTGAAAACGAACGCACAATCGAATCTCTCCAACGCAAGTGGATCGATCTCAACAACAAGTGTGATCGGTGGAACACCCTATTCGTAACCACCATGAGGGAGAACCCGGTATTGACGAGGAGTTGGCAATCGAGTTCACACATGTCGACTATGTGGCTCGATACCGCAAGAATTTCGACCATGTTTTGGCGTGACAATTGTTACGTTAGGTTTAAAAAATTATGTTTTTTAGCTTATGTTTAAGTAATTTTAATTATGTTTAATATTTGTGTGCTACTTCTCCACTCTCTCTTTATCTTACGGACCACGGATCTAGTCTCGGTGTGAGCAAAGGATTATATCCTGTAGTGAACACGAGTAACGACCCCTCATTGTACTCAGAGTTATACCCATTGTTTTTTCAGATATACATCAATAATCACAATTCTATACAATATATATCTAATAATAAAGCCAATCATAATATGTAAATATATCGGCTAAAAGGTCCCCTTACTAGCATTACTGACAACTGTGTTGACGTACTGGTAGTGGAGTTACCGTGAGGTACCCGGGCCAAACAAGATGAACGCCTCGCCCCTCTAACAAATCAAGTCAATTTGTTCATTTAGATATCAAATAAGTTAGTTACTAGTAACATTGCGCTTCTATGAAGTGGTTGTGGAGGTATCGAACTGAAAGAGAGGCAATTTGGAGAAAAGTTATAGATGCTATACATTCCTCGGTCGAAGATGGGATGAATATCCGTCTAACAAGAAGGGTGTCGGAACTTGGAACCAACTTGTTAGGACTGGATATCGGGTGAAGGTGCAAGGCGTTTCGATTGTTAATATGATCCGGGGCGTGATGGGTAATGGTACTAATGTCAAATTTTGGATCCCTTGTGGATTTTAAGTCAATCGCTTAAGGTTTTATTCTCGGCTTTCATCTTGAAAGTAATAAATGGTGCATGGTTTCCGAAAGGATTGGTTTGCAAAATGAATCTGATACTATCACTTGGAATTGGAAGAAATATCCTAGTTTGGATATCGAGGTCGAACAGTGGTTGCATGTCATCAGTTGATGTCTGGAGTTCGGCTTAATGACAAAATCGATCAGTGGATTTGGAACAAAGGTAGTAATGTTACATACGCAGTTAAAGAAACTAAGAATTGGTTGATTGAGGATGAGTCTAGAGACAATAGTAATGTGCTTATGTGGTGTAAGTGGATTCCAAATAAGTGCAACATCTTTATGTGGCAGGCTAGCATGGGTCGGATTTCGACTTTGGGTGCTCTTAAGAGGAGGAATATTGTGGTAGGAGATGGGGGTTGTTACTTGTGTGGTGAAGCGAACGAGACCATGGACCATAGTTTTACGGCTTGGAGAATTTCGAATGGGGTGTGGGCCGGTGTGGCTTCTTGGTACAGGCTACCTTCTTTCTTCCTGTTTTTCGATCGATGATATCCAAGGTTACATGAATCAGATGAACAGTTCCAAGACAAAGAGAGAAATAGTATATGGGGTGCTTATTTTGACGACTTGGCGTATTTGGAAAGCACGAAACAAGAAGGCTTTTGCTAGTATTGACGCGAATGTGGTTCATATTGTGTCTGATGTGAAGGCTTTGAGGTATCTTTGGTATAGGAGTCGATTTAAAGATTATATGTTAGATTGGAAAGTGTGGTGTAATTTCTTGATTGACATGATATAAGTTTGTTTGTGCGGTTATCTCTATCTTGGAGATATGCCGCGGTTGTTTAACGAAGTATACCTTTCAAAATCAAAAAAAAGATATCAAATCGTTTTAAGGAAGTCAGAATCTTTTCCTTATTCATCAATCGCTTCCCGAAACGTTTCGGTATTCATCAATGTTTCCCAAATGAAATCCCCTGTAAAGCGATTGTTGCAACAAAAAGAGTGACTTTAGTTGAAGATGTAAAAACGTTTGCTATTATTCTACAAAACTAGCCATTTTTATTAACCTTAAGTTTGTCAAAATAAGATGGTCTAATTCTAGTTTGCTAGAAAGTGGATAAATAAAAAGTGTCACTTTATCAAGTTTTGACTAATTTAATAGGTAACATGTTATTATTTTTAAATGCCCATCCATTAGTACGCATATGTTAGATAAGTTTAGACTTTAAAGGCTTTAATAAAATAAAACTGAGTTTTAAATGTTTATCGGCTTTAGTATATGAAAAACTGGGCTGACTTAATTTTTTTTTTTTTTTTGAAAGATAAAAAAAGTATTTGTTTTTTGATACAGTATTAACCCCTTTTTAATAACCAATCACGAAAAGTTATGATAAAGTTTATGTAATTAGGTTGACTAAGAGCCTACAAAGTCAATAATCGTGTCTATCAGTTTAGTCGGCTTAATCGTTTGGGCTGAAAACGATTTTTAATATGAGAAATTAAAATATAAAATATAGGTTCATTGTATCGTCCCCTTTTTTATTTTGATATGATAAGTAACTTGTTATACTATAGCAAACTTGGGGACCTCACCGCAGTATTCTCTTGTTGGTCTTAGGGATAGTGGATTCATGATGTGACATGCAGTAATAAAGCTTGCGTTGATAATCAACATGATTTGGTCTCTTTTGCGTCCGATACTTTTGGCTCTTTGGCTTCAGACGCTATTAGGTTCAGAGATAGAGTGCAAAGCGTCGTACATAGCAATTTCTCGACTTATAGAAACCGAGGTTTTGTTTTCAGTACGATAGATTTTGTTATTCAAAGGGGTTGCAGCGCAGCTTGTTGTCCGTTTGTTTGTCATTCCCACTGTAAATTTGCCTTTTTTTGTTACCCGTTCGATGAAATGAAATTACTACTACTGTTGAAAAAAAATTAATGTTAATTATTTTTAGAGAGAATTACACAAAACGTCCTTTAATTAATAGCCAATTTGCACTCTTTGTCCTTTATGTTAATTTTTCACTCATTTTGTTCTTTATTTTCTCAATTTGCTACACCCTCTGTCTTTTAGCCTAACTTAGTTAAAAAAGTTGGTTAACTTTAGTTTCTAACTTTACACTTTTAGCCCCTGTAGTTTTCCTAAACCTTAACTCCAAATAAAATAATGAAACTAAGGCACGACATGAAACAAAATCATAAGGCTTTTAAACTACATCAAATTCCGATAAAAACCATAATTTTGAAGTAAAACGATTGATGAAAAACATATAGTGTTTTTATAAAAAAACTCATTTTATATATAAACATAAACATATATATAACCGAAGTTAAGCGAATTCACATCAAACATAACCCGACAAACATAAAACCTGACTGAAACTTGTTAGAAACTTATATCGAATCCACCGATTCAAACCAGATTGCAAAACGGGTCAAAAACCTTAACCGAACATGACCCGCGTTAACAAAAACGGATCTTACACCTCCAAATCACACCCAAACTTGAATCTGAACCTACCCACGTGTTTACAACTCTAAATCGCACCATACATTCCAATATTAAATGTTAAAGGTTCCAGATCGCCATCCAATTGACCAATTCTTTAAACGTTTAAAAACCCAGTTGCAAACCGAGCCTCTATACCATAAATTGGAACCTATTATAACATCTTATGCCTTAGTCGACCATTTCTGTGCAAAAATATACCATAAACACCCACCAAATCGTTTACAATTTGAAGAACAAGATCAACCAGTCGCAATTTTAATTGTTCGGTTTAGCTTAAAAAACGATCAGGTCAGTACGATATTATACATGGTTTTGATCGAAATTTGATGTTCTATAATAGCCCTATGATTTCGTTGATTATCGTGGTCGAATTCGAGGTTAATCAAAATGGGTTCAAGGGTTAGGTTCGATCAAAACTACAAGGGCTAAAAGTGTAAAGTTAGAAAATAAAGTTAACCAACTTTTTTAACTAAGTTAGGCTAAAGGACAGAGGGTGTAGCAAATTGCGAAAATAAAGGACATAATGAGTGAAAAATTAACATATAGGACAGAGAGTGTAGGTCCTACAAAAACTTTCTAAAAAAGAAGAACAAAAAATTGAACCAACTGTTGAAGACCACAAACTAATTATTTAAATGTATTTGATATTATTATCGCTCTAAATATTTTGAATTTTTGATTTTATATATTATGTCATCTTTATATAATGATTTATATTTATTGGATGAAAAATACCAATTTGAGTAAATTAATACCGATTAGTTATATCAATAGTCTACTGTTAAACTCAACAGATGATTGGTCTTTAGTAAACAAACATTAAAAATGTAAATGTGATGTTATTGTTAGTAACAACTGTTTAAGCAACAACTGTTTGAACAAAACCATTAAAGTAACATCTGTTTGAATCAACACTGTTTTTAACAGCAGGTGTTTTAGAAAAATCTCCTTAACTGACGACTGCCTTTGAACAAACGTTACCAAATACAGTTTTCTTGCAACAGATGGTTGACTTTTTAATTTGGTGTTTACTAAACGGACCATAACAATTGGTCTATTTATGTTTTTTATATTTTGTTGAGTAATTGTTTTAGAAAAAAGATATAGGATACATGGGGTTTCACGTAGACCATAACAGATCTTACTAAACAGATTTTACTTACAACAAAAGATTGACTGCTTGATCTGGTCTTTAGTAACAGACCTTAAAACATGATATAGTATTATCATGTTTTCACATAATTTGGTCTGTTTATTTGTTTTATGTTTTCGGTAGTAATTGTTTTAAAGAAAGAGATATAGTCATCCCGTGTTTTCACACAGGATTTCACCTAGTGTGTGTGTGTGTGTGTGTGTATATATATATATATCAAAGGGCTAAATCCTACATGACACTCATATAGACATTCTCCCCATTGAGAGTGTCATATAAGATGTCATGTGGCATTGAGTGATTTTAGGAAGAAGAAAAAAAGGAATTTAAAAACAAAAATTGGATTAGAAAAAAATTACACCAAATTAACGAGCGTTTTATTATCTTTCCAACGAGTACCATAGTGCTATATAAAAACGGAAAAAAAAAACGACTATATAAATTTGTGTTCCCTACATGTAAAGAAACACCAATCTAGTCATGTGTTTAGATAATGTTCGATCAGGGTAGATAATGTTCGATCAGGGTGTAGCCTCTAATCTTTAAGAGTTATTTTGTCAAACTATAATCATTGTGAGTCTCGTTACAAGAATGAGAGGTGGGGTTCTCCTTGTAAATTATGTAACCTTTTACCTTTGAGGAATGTAGTATTTATAGTCGAGATGATGGAGGATGATTGGCCAAGACATCGATTTCATGATATTCTTTTGGTCCCCCTCTGCGGATTGTTGTGGATTCCAAAGGAGGGTGTGTGTTGGCACGACGTCATTGGCATTCGTTATTTGTGTCCCCTTTGTCACAACATTTGGGGTGGAGAACATGGAGGAGGGTTTTCCTTCGTTTGATTGTTAGACGTCTTTCTTGGATTGTCCTTTTTGTCTCTTATTACTTGGCAAGTTTGATATGGCGTGTGGGACCCGTCCCGCGGGCTATATGTTTTGCCAGTTGTCATGAGGTATTGGTTGTGATGTGGATTTCTCCTGAGGTCGCGCAATGGTCAAGACCATAAATTCACATGTTGATTTATTTTTTTTAATTGATCGGCTAAGGACATCACCTCGGTATCCCGTTTCGAATCCCCTTTTCGTATCGTCCCTGAGGGCATAAGCCCTTTCAACATCAAGGGGTGTATTTTTGCTGGCCCTAGGATTCGAACCGTGTACCTCTCCCGGGCGAGAACCTCCCTAAGAAGTAAACCCTCTCACCTCTCCTACTCTCCTATGTGTTGATTTAAATTTTAATCCTATGTCTTAAACAATTTGATTTTCTAGGTTAAAAAAAAATCAAAAAGTAAATTAGAGAAAAATATGGGATGTTCTAAATCATCTGAGGGTAAACAAGAGGTGTATTATTTGTGTAATTTAAAGTAGGCGAGTCTATGTTTTTTTTTTTTTTTTTTAACAACAAACATTTATTCAACTAGCCCGAGACTAGAAGGATACGGTAGGGAAACGAAAAACATAAAATAGAGATAAATGTATCTAATCATTGATTAAACAGACTACAAAAAAACAACCATGGGGAGAACATCTCCAATTAGTCCAACCTGAAGAATGATAACTGGACCTCTTTTTTGACTCTATGTAACGTGTCAAACTTAAGTCAACTTCAAGTAGGCTTTTACGGACTTATACTAAGGTTTAGGGCTGCAAACGAACTAAACTTTCAGCGAACGGTTTATGAACTGTTTGAAGGGAAATTCCTTTGTGTTCGTTCGTTAATAAATGAACGAACGAACATGAACAGATGTCACGTTCATTCGTTTATGTTCGTGAACGTTCGGTAATGTGTTTGTTTGTGTTCGATAGTTTAATAGGGTTTTAAATTTTTATTATATTATATTATATTTTATTTATTTACCCACATAAATAAATCAATAATATATGTGAGGTAAATATATAACTATATGAGATCAATAAACCTACTTTTAGTATCCACGCTCATTATATGTTTCCACCTTTTAGCGTCGACGCCCTCCTCCATTCACCTCCGATGCGAACTTAGTTTTTTGAGACACTACATTATTATGTTTACCAAATATTATGTTAGGTACTAAGTATGTTTGGATAATTAAGTTATATTTTAGGTGGATCTAGTTAATGTCTTAATGTATGTCAATTCGATCTTATTCGAAAGTTAATATATGTGCGTTTGTGTTTGCTTCCGTTCATTAACACTTCTTTGTGTTTGTTTGTGTTCATTAATGTTCGTTTGTCTTCACGTGTGTTCATGAACAAAATTAACAGATGAACACAAACAAACATGAACACAAGTGTTTTCTTAACAAACGAACACGAACATAAAATCCCGTTCGGCAAGTGTTGATGACCTGTTCGTGAACACATAAGTTCCTTAACAAACAAGACCAACTAAGGCTGCACAGGGCGGTCCGTGATGACCGTGACCATTGTGAACACGACCCCGGTTAAAATGTGATGGCATGTGATAGCGATGGTCTTGATAACCATCATGGGCTGTGATGACCATTGGCAACGGTCATGTGACCGTTGGATCTTAAGAAAAAACTATTTCCAATATATATTCACCTCTTTAAACTTAAGTATACCACTAACAATAATAAAAAATACTCCAAACACAATCAGTACACACATTTAATCCAACAAAAAATAAAATCAAAAGGAAGCCCTTCGTTTCCACTAAACTCGTCTAGTTTGTCTGACTCGGCGGGTTCTACTCTCAAATTTTTTCAAAGGTTTGCGAAGCCGCGACATTGAAGATATGGAACGATAAAAGAAAAAAAAATTGCAGTGTGATCGGTGGGGGCAAATGAAGTTTTGATGAATGATTACTTTGTTGAAAACGCAAAGTATAATGCCGATGTTTAAAAATCGATTCCGTTTATCGAAGGAATTAATTTTAAAGATTGTCAGAGACATCAAATCTAAATTTGAATGGTTTCAAGAAGGGTACGAAACTAGCGGAAAAAAGAGTTTTACGGCGAATATGTGATGTCGTGTGGTTTTAGTGACTTAAACTTCTTTTTTTAAATGGCAAGTTCTCTGTGGAAATACCAAAAACTTGGTGAAAAAGGTAATTAAGTCAAAACTTTGAGGTGAGACACTTTTCAAGTTTTAAATTTATAAAATAAAACGATAAATACTAAACGTTCTAAACCCACACAATAGACAAGTGCACCTATCGAGTATAGTATAGACACAAGCAAGTACCGAGTATCGAACCCTAAGACACGACTTTCCCTACTCAGCTTTAAGTTGCTAAAGTAAAACTAAAGATAAATAAAAGTGAGAGATAACGAAAGTAACCGAAAAGAAAACCAATGTCCAAATAAAATGTTGCTTAGGGATGTGTCTAAGATGCGCATTCCCGCATAACTATAAAAACGATTTGTGTTCTCTTTTGTTATTGTGAGGGTCTCCCTACCCCGGTAGGCTCGCCTCTCAACAGTGAGGGGCGGATCACCCAAAATTGTACATGTCCAACCCTGAATAACCTACCTCTCAATGTTGTGATATAGACATCTAACGACTCTAAACGTTTATGACCAACTTGTTGGCGGCCGAAGCATGGCCGAACAAACTACCACTTGACATCATAGTGGAGTCGTGGCTATCCCGCTCACGCTCATCCCCTACTTGAATTAATTAACTTTTCAAAAAAGTGATTGGTCTATTAGTAATTGTGCGGCAATATAGTAATGGAAGAGAATAAAGACCGTTCGCTTCCAACACGGGTTCACTAATTCTTAGTCTGCGCCAAAGCTAACACATAGACCATGAAGCTTAGTCGCACAACCAAGTCTTGGCTTATCACTAAGACCAGTGGCGGATTCAGGAAATTTTTCAGTGGGTTCACCGTTTTTATATGCATCAATTTCAAAGAAGAAAACATAATATTTTCGGGTCGGTTTGACGGTTCGAATCAAATAAGGTTCATCATATAATAAAGATACGCACATAAATCCTAGCAACTAATAATAACTTCCTTCATCTTTAGTATGTTAGCCAAAAAGTTAAACAATTATTACAAATATCATATATGCACATAAAATAAAATTGAAATAAGTAGCAAATAGTTGGTGTTAAATGTTCGATTGTTACTTGTGGTGAGCAGAGAAAAAAAATAAGAGCTTAGTTGTTGCATCTAAAGAACTTAGGACTTCTGTGCAGTAACTATAAAAAATTAAACTCATAAATAAAACAATATATAATAAGTAAATAAGAATAACCTATGTGTTTTAAAAAAAGTTTGAATAAGTGACATTATGATGATAAGAAGTTTCCAAAATATCAATATTGAGGGAATTTGAAATGATAAAAGCAAAAGATGAATAAAACCGAGAAGATGCCATAAAAATAAGGAACTAGTTTAAAAAATGGGTAAGAAAAATGATAGTGGGAAGAGTAGAACCGGTGTCCTATTGTTTAAAACAAATCGACTCAACCACAAGGATGGTATGAGATCTTTGTATATGGGTTCACCTCAATTTTATTTATGGGTTCACTCCAGACTATTTACATAAAAACCTAATAAAATTTCGAAACTTAGTGGGTTCGTATGAACGCGTCCCGACCTACATAGATCCGCCCCTGACTAGGACTAAGTATAAAGACAGTACCGACCCTAAGTGAGATTTTGATAATAGAGAGTTAAGCCACAACGTGTGAATGTTTCCAAACACAAATGGGCCAATCACTACACGTGGAATTAGGTTAGCTTACAAGTGTGTGGGTTGTTACACACCACGGGTACACTCATAAGTCCATCCACTTTCTATCAAAACACCCACAAGACCAAATACTAGATGATTGATTAGTTAATTCGTCAAACAAAGTTATAGTAGAAAGAATTAAATGAGAACACAAAACATCACTCAATAATAAACATAAACTGTATAATCCATACCAAGATAGTCTTCACCCTAGCAACACTCTACAATCCTAGCCAAGAGATGGCATTACAACAAGCTCACTAGATAGGTTTTGATATGAAAACAAGGTGAGAGTTGCTAAAGGATTTAGAGGGTTTTTGGATGATTTTATGTGGTTTCTCTCAAAGCTCACACTTTCTAAGTGTTTATGGAGTGATCCCAAACTCCAAAGCTCACACTTTGCAATGTTGTTATTTACTTATATGGTAAAGAGTATCTACGGAGACCGACTAGACATGACATGACATGACATGTTTGTACGTCGTACATGAAGCTAGATGGCATCTTCTAGTGATGGTCAGCGGCATCGACTGTATGCACATTGTTTGGAGAAGTTGTCCAAAGGCTTTGCGAGGCCAGTCTATGAGAGTTGACCATAAAAAACCGACGATTATGCTCGAAGCCGTCGCGTCGAACGATTTATGGATTTGGCATGCGTACTTTGGTCCTTACGGCTCAAATAACGAAATCAATGTTCTACACGAGTCACCGCTGTTCGATTCCGAGTTACAAGGAATCGCCTCGATGTGTCCGTTTACGGTGAAGGGGAGACAATATAGACGTGGGGTTCTATCTTGTTGATGGCATCTACCCTAGTTGGGCAGTTTTTGTGAAATCTTATTCATTTTCGACTGTCGGCAAAGAACTATTGTTCAATAAGCTACAAAAATATGCGAGAAAAGACGTTAAATGAGCATTTGGTGTTTAAAAAAATAAATGGCACATAATTGATTGACCGGTGCGTTTGAACAATCAAGTGGAAATAAGAAGTGTTATGTACGCGCATGTCATATTGCACAATATGATCGTAAAGGATGAGCGGCACGCAATATCTCTATATCACGTTATGGACCCTCCGACACAGACAAACGTTAGCAATAATACTATTTTGGAGTTGAGGAATGAACAAACCATTATCAACTTCGATTTGATTTAACGAAACACGTTGGTGGTTTAGATATCCAATTCGATGAGCCAAACTCTTCGGTCACTTAATTTAATTATTTAATTTTTCTTTTAACTTGTATTTTTTATTTATTTTATTTTATTGGGAATTTAAGTTAATAAAATGGGGTTATGATCAAATACAAAGGACTCTTTTTCTAGGAATGGTGAGAAAGATTTTGGTCCATTGATTTTAGATTTAAATGATTGAGATTAGTTTGATGGGAAAAAATAAATATTAAATTAGGGGACCGGCATAAAAGCAAAAAGCCATATTTGTTGACTTTATCTCTTCACATGCAAGACACATGTCAATTTTACCCATCATCTTATAACAACTATGAGCATGTTTGGCTCTCCTTATTTCCACCTCCTTATAACTTATTACTTTTTCAAAAAGTTGATAAGTTAAAAAAAGTGTTTGGCAAATGAAAAAGGACTTAATGTTTTAACTTTTCATTTGCCTATATTAAGTTGATTTGGAAAAGTAAGGAAGGTGTGACTTTTTGAACCTCTTTATAACTTATTGATGGATATATACCTACATGCCCTCCTTATATCCTTATACCTACCATCCTTATATCCTTTCTGGTCATTTTACATAAATAATTTAAACCAAACACTTTTTTACAAAATAACTTATCAACTCATTGTTTTTTCCCATCACATAAGCTAATCCAAACACTTTTCTAAAAACTCATTTTTAAAAGTTATAAGTTAATAAGTCCTTTTAACCCAAAGTCATTTTGGACTTTGAGTCTAAAAGGACTTTTGGTTAAACTTATTTGAGTCTAAAAGGACTTTTGGTTAAAAGGACTTATTAACTTATAACTTTTTAAAAATGAGTTTTTAGAAAAGTGTTTGGATTAGTTTATGTGGTGGGGAAAAACAAGAAGTTGATAAGTTATTTTGTAAAAAAGTGTTTGGTTTAACTTATTTAGGTAAAATGACTAAAAAGGATATAAGGATGGTAAGTATAAGGATATAAGGAGGGCATGTAGGTAAATATCCATCAATAAGTTATAAGGAGGTTCAAAAAGTCATACCTTCCTTACTTTTCCAAAACAATTTATTATAGGCAAATGAAAAGTTAAAACATTAAGGGGTTGTTTGGTTGATTAAGTGCTGAATCATTAAGAGGTTTGAATGGTTAAGCTCTGAATCATTAAGTTGGACCTTTTAACGGTTAGTTTTCTTGTCCCACGTTGGTAGGCGAGCCTTATTAAGGTTCAGCCTAGTTCAGTGCTTAATAGTTCAGTGCTTAATGGTTCAGCAACATCCCAAATCTTAATGATTCAGACTTAACCATTCCATTCAGAAGCTGAAACAAACGCGTTGAATGCTGAATCATTCAGCGCTGAATGGTTAAGAACCTCATTAAGAGGCTACCAAACAGCCCCTAAGTCATTTTTCATTTGCCAAACACTCTTTTTAACTTATTAACTTTTTGGAAAAGTAATAAGTTATAAGGAGGTGGAAATAAGGAGAGCCAAACATACTCTCAAATAAGTTTATCCAAACATGTCCTATAACTTTTTTCATACGATATTCTTTTTAAAAAAATCACCATATTAACGAGCGTTTTTTTATCTTTAATATGAGTATCGCATTGCTATATTAAAATTGAAAAAAAAATGCGTGTTAATCGGGTTTTCTTACTTCATTGTGTCTTATGCTCGTACATTGTGTTATAGTATGCAAATATATGTTATAAATATGTTTATTGTGTTTTTTAGACTACACATGACTTAACTTTTTCCATTGTGTTTTTTGTATGATTGCCATTGTGTTTTATGTTGTTCATTGTGTTTTACGCAAGTGGGTTTGTGTTTATGGTATACATTGTGTTTTATTATTTTGTTTATTGTGTTTTAGTCTACTGTCCATTGTGTTTTAATATACTGTGCATTGCGTTTTTAATGTCCTCCATTGTGTTTTATTAGACTGTTCATTGTGTTTTATACCCTTTGTAAAATAACTCAATCCTAATAAAATGTGGTATTTAGTGTGTTTAAATATCATTTATTATTTTTATTTAAAAAAAAAGTTTAGTGATGAAGGTGATAAAATGAGGTAAAAAAAAGTGATGAATGTGATGGTGTAATGACCACTCAATTTAAAATCTAATTGAATGTGATAAAATGAGGTAAGACAATCCGGAGCGGGGAGGGGGGGGGGGGGAAAGCTTGTTCACGCCCTGTACACCACCCCTCTTGGTCCTGGGCGTGGGGGGGAGGAAACCTACTAGCGTAGGGCGGGTCTTGCTTATTTTTGATTGGCTGATTTTTTTTTAACTTTAACATACACATTAATGATAATAATATTTCTTCCCCCCTCTTACACTCCCCACAATTTTTACCTTTTAAACACTTATCCCACAAATGCCACACGACTTCATGCCCCTCTTTCCCCCTCCACTCCCTATAGTAATACACAAACTCATGATTAAATCCACGAATATCTTATATGTCTTATCGAATATTGTATCCGATTCAGGCTTTAAGTTCATCATGAAGCAAATTAAAAAAAAAAGGCTGCACGTATGTTTTCTGAAAAGATAATTATTTGTACGGATATAAATTAATCTAATATAGTTTTAAAATGGAATTTAAAATTACCCACTACTCCATTGGCCAAAATGGGACCGAATCAAATTATCGTCTTATCAAGGCTTAGAAACGAGATAATGAAAACAAACCACTGCCTACATGCCCCTTCGGGGATATATCATAAATTTAAACGATACAGCGAAAATTTGCATGGCCTATATACATGTACCAATTAATAAAAGCCAGTTGAAGTCCTCGCAAGTTACGGCGAATATTTTGTATATCCACAAAATATAAAATATTGTTTAGAGTAGTAGTAGCACACCTAATTACATAAAATGTTTGTGGACAGAAAACATAAAGTTTGCAAGTTACAAAATGATATTGTTCTGAATACGAGTGTTAAACTTTAGGTGTAGGGTTGATATATCGTGTCAAACACGACACGGTAACTTGATGAGATAGACACGAATGCAGCATGATAACTTATCATATCTTTTTTTTTTTCTTCTCAAATACGAACATGAACATGTTTATAATAGGTTAACACAATAGGAACTGATAGCTTGAGGTGGTTGTTGATTGAGGACCGTGAATGTGATTGACGATGAGGCGAGAAAGAATGGGAGAGGGAAAATGTGGGATGCAATTTGTGAGACGATGAGTTCACGTTTAGGGACGTAACAGTTGACTTGTGGAATGAAAGCTTCGCAACCGGTGAGTTCTATCCTCATTTTATATATAATTTGGCGCTAGCATACATGCTTTTCACATCTCTTCAAACATGCTACGGGTTCCTTTAGATTGAGGAGCTTTGCAAAGTAAACATTTTCCAACAAGTCGATTTTATAACAATTGTATGAGTCAAGAGGTCTTAGAGATAAGTTTTCGTTGAGAGGGTGTCAGTTCGAGGCGAGTAGTCCTGTGTTTGATGTATGAACGGGACGGGTATAGTTACCTTTGGGTAATTTTGAATGAGATGTAGAGTTGGATTAATCAATTACGGGATCCATTCGTGTTTATTATTAGTCATAGTTATAAAATTAAATGGGCGGGGTTTAACAATGGTTATGAGAGATGCATGGTTAATCCAAGTTTATAACATGACGATGAGGTCCTAGACATTGCGTGCATGTGTGTATGTTTATAAAGAATGTATCATCACATAAAAGCATTGACCATCATCTTAAAGATATTGACCAAGACTTGACCAAGACTTTGTCCAAGACTTGACCAAGACTTTGCATAATCTTAGCTCAGTCAATTATAATTGTAATTATGTAATTAAGTGTATCCCTTAGTATTAGCCTTTTCCTTATTGTAAATCCTCTATATAAGAGTCTTGTAATTCTCCATTGATCAACACATCTTTCATAATACAAAAACACACAACATTGTTCATTACTTTATATGGTATCAAGAGCCTAAAAGCTCCCTTGAGCCATCTTCGATCCCAACCTACTCGACAGACACCTTCTGTCCGCATTTTGCCTTTTTTTTTCTTTCGATTCATCATGGCCAAACAAATCACCCACATTACCGCCGCCACAACCCGAAACCAAGGGCCACCACAAACTACCAATACCAACACTCGCCCGACTCGCAACAATAACACCTATTGCTACTATTGTAACATTCCCGGACATGACACTAAAGATTGTCGCAAACTTAGTCGCTTCCTAAGAGAACACAATGTCTCGCCTCAAAATACCAACACCCTGGTGGTTAACTACACCACCCCTCACCCAATGGCTACAACCTCATCTTGGATGTGGGACACCGGTGCGTCCAACAACACCGCGAACAACAACCAACAATTTTCTGTTTTTTTCGAATACGGAGGACCCGATAAGATTGTGCTAGGTGATGGTAAAACTCTCCCTATAACTCATATTGCTCAAATATTCCAACAAATTCTCGCCCACTTCTTTTAAATAACATTTTAATTGCTCCTAATCTTCGAAATAATCTTATTTCCGTTGCCAAAGTTTGTCGTACTAATCGTGTTTCCGTTGAATTTTTTCCTTATCATTTTTTTGTAAAGGATATACGCACGGGGGCGCGCCTCATGCGGGGAGTGAACGTAAATGATGTCTACTATGAACCAATCTCATTGTCTCCTCAAGTCAACAACACCCAAACAAACTCTCTTCTCATGTGGCACCACATACTTGGACATCCATCGCTTCAAGTGTTCAAGTCTTTAATTTCTAGATTGGGACTTCGTTTTAATAAGGTGACCCATGAGTCTTTTCATTGTACTTCATGTTCCCTAAATAAAAGTCACAAACTACCTTTTGGCAAAAACTCTTTTGTTGTCAATCAACCTCTACAACTTCTCTACTCCGACGTTTGGGGTCCCGTAAAAACGTCAGTCGATGGCTTTAAATACTATGTCATTTTTGTTGACTATTTTTCCAAATACATTTGGTTATACCCAATCAAACGAAAATCCGATGTCAAAATTCTTTTTCCACAATTTAAATCTCTTGTTGAATTTTTTTTCAAAACCAACACTGTTGTGTTGTTCACTGATAATGGGGGTGAATATGTGGGTCTTTCACCTTATCTTGCCTCTCAAGGTATCTCCCATTACACGACACCACCTCATACATCGGAACAAAACGGTATTGCCGAACGACGTCACCGACACGTTGTGGAAACCGGCCTCGCCTTACTCCACTACTCCCACTTACCACAACATTTTTGGTCCCATGCCTTTCAAACCGCAACCCACCTAATCAATCGTTTGCCTACACCCATCCTTAACAACAAATCTCCCTACGATATGTTGTTCAAAACCGCTCCTACTTATTCCAAACTCAAACCGTTTAGTTGTCTTTGCTACCCATGGTTACGACCCTTTGCTACTTCAAAACTCCACTCCCGTTCAACGGCGTGCATATTTCTTGGGTACTCATCCTCCAAATCGGCATTCAAATGCTATGACCCTACTAGTCACAAACTATACCACTCTCGCCACGTTGAATTTATCCCACATATTTTTCCATCTCAAAACACCAACCCCCAACCCAAACACATGTCATTTGATTCCTTCCTATCCACATACCAATTGGCCTAATCAACCTCCCCTTCTAACCAACCCACTCCAGACCCAAACATCTTGCATCATCCAACCCCTACTCCATAGCCCATATCACCCGAAGCCCAAACCCTTATCCCTACAGAAACCCACGGCCCACCCCCTCTACCTCCTGCACACAGCCAACCTTCCCACACAATAGGTCCAAACAGCCCAACCTTCCACACAACAGGCCCTACACCCCAGCCCACCGAGACACCCTCACCAACCGGCCCACCGACTCCACCTGATAGCACCACCTCTACCCCAACCGATTCCCACTCTACCAACCTCACCTCACCAATGTCTTCATCCAACACATCCGATGATCCCACGAACTCACCTCCATATAACCCTCAACCACCTCGTCGACAACCAAAACCCAACTCAAAGTATTACAACCCTAACTTTGTCAACTCTACCACCATTCACCCTCTACCCGTTTCTCTTGAACCATCCACTTATACTCAAGCCTTGAAAGATCCGGATTGGCGCCATGCCATGGATCTTGAGTATAATGCTCTCCTTCACAACAACACTTGGGAACTTGTCCCTCACACAACCCAAACTCCCATTGGTTGCAAATGGGTATTCCGAATCAAACGCAAACCCGACGACACGATTGACAAGTACAAAGCTCGTCTAGTTTCCAAAGGGTTTCACCAACAATATGGAAAAGACTATCATGAAACGTTTAGTCCCGTTACTAAACCCGTTACCATTCGCACCGTTCTCTCCATTGCTCTTTCAAAAGGATGGTCTTTACGTCAACTAGACGTTAATAATGCGTTTCTTCATGGGACTCTTCACGAAGATGTCTTTATGGTGCAACCTCCCGGGTTTACCAATACCGAATTCCCACGTCACATTTGCAAACTCAAAAAAATCCCTCTATGGACTTAAGCAAGCACCGCGTGCTTGGTACATCGAACTAACCACCTTTCTCACTCGTTTTGGCTTTAAAAAATGCATTTCTGACCCCTCTCTCTTTGTATACAATGTCAACAACATCACTTGCTACCTCCTTGTGTACGTTGACGATATTGTCCTCACCGGAAATCACAATCCATTTATGGATTCCTTTGTTCAAGCCCTAAGCAACCAATTCTCTATCAAAGACTTAGGCCCTCTCCATCATTTTCTAGGAATTGAAGTCATTCCTACGCCTCATGGTCTATTTCTTTCCCAACATCGTCACATTCAAGATATTCTTACCACCTTTAAAATGGATGGTGCAAAAGAGGTTCTCACTCCTTTAAGCACTTCCGACTCTCTTTCTTCCTTTGACTCCACTCCCCTAGTCGATCCCACTCCCTACCGCCAACTTGTAGGCACTTTGCAATATCTTGCCTTCACACGTCCCGACATCTCATTTGCCGTCAATAAGTTATCTCAATTCATGCACTCACCTAAACAATCACACTGGCAAGCTCTCAAATGGGTACTCCGCTATTTGAAAGGAACGGTCCATCATGGGTTGTTCTTGAAACACAATACTAACCTAAACTTGCAGACTTTTTCGGACTCGGACTGGGGCGGTATTAATGATGGGGGACGGTCCACTACAGCATATCTCATATATCTTGGGTCTAATATCATCTCTTGGAAATCTGCTAGACAAAAAACTGTCTCTAGATTATCTACCGAAGCTGAATACAAAGCACTCGCTAATGCTGCGGCTGAACTCTCATGGGTTAAAAATTTACTTGGTAAACTCGGGCTCTCTATTAAGAGCACCCCATCTCTTTACTGTGACAACACCGGAGCTACTTATGTATGTGCAAATCCTGTTTACCATTCCCGCATGAAACACATCGCTCTGTACTATCACTTTGTGCGGGAACAAGTCAATTCCGGGCAACTCAAAGTTCTTTATGTCAGCTCAAAGGATCAACTCGCGGATGTGCTCACCAAACCGCTTGAACGTGCACCCTTCCTATATTTTCGGTCCAAGATTGGAGTCTCCAACGGATCCTCCATCTTGCGGGGGCGTATAAAGAATGTATCATCACATAAAAGCATTGACCATCATCTTAAAGATATTGACCAAGACTTTGTCCAAGACTTGACCAAGACTTTGCATAATCTTAGATTAGTCAATTATAATTGTAATTAAGTGTATCCCTTAGTATTAGCCTTTTCCTTAGTGTAAATCCTCTATATAAGAGTCTTGTAATTCTCCATTGATTAACACAACTTTCATAATACAAAAAACACACAACATTGTTCATTACTTTATACTTTTGGTAAAGTAGCATCGTTGAGATGCTTGATGCGGGTCATTCGAGATTGGGGGCCTTTCTTGCCTTTAAGGCATGACGTGTCCTGGTAATTGTCATCTTTATTGTGTCGATGAGTTTGGTGAGTTGTCACCTATGGTGATGGCGAGCTCTGTAGTCATTGTCCTGGTAGCAACGATGAGTTATGCAAGATGGGAACTGCCAATCTAAGCGGTGGTGTTGACATGTTCTGGTAGTTACCTTTTGGTGGCAATGATTTTGAGATGATGATGGCTGCAATTTAATAACTTGGCCAACGAGGAGGGTTACATGCGGAAAAATGAGATGAGTTATGGTTACTTCTTAGTTTGACCTAATTATCTGTTAGGTCCCCACCTTATGTGTTTTATGTGTTCGCGCTAGATGAATCGGGTGGGTGTGTTATGTATTTTAGATATGATGTTAACTTAGTGTTGTTGTGATTCGTACTAAGCAGTCCTTTGTAAGATTTTGAAATGCATCTAGAGGTGTGGTCGTAGTACATAATGACAAGCGTATGTAATTTGCCCTAATGCGGTGGATTACATGTAAGAGTTAGGAAATGTTGGGTCCTAGTTTTGGGTTGGTTTGGATGACAAGCCTAGTGTCGGCATATGTCAACTATGAGTTGTTTGTATGTGTTATTAGCAATTTGCCCCAAAGAAGGGGATTACATGTGGGTGTTACTAGTTAAGAGTTATGGGTCATATTAGGTGACGAGTTTGTGTCGATGAGTATTTGTCCGGAATTAGATGTGCTTTAGAGACGATGTTAGGGATTTTATAAATATCGAGATTTGATTTTAAAATAAAGTGTTTAAACGTGACATGAATGCTTTCAAATTTAACTAATAGAACTCACTCAACGTAGCTTTTGCATGCATGTTATTGTTTTGCAGGTGTACGTGAATCGAGTCTTGGATGCTCTTGTTTAGCGGAAGGAGTTACTCGTGCTGATGGTTGAAAGCCTTTGTATATTTGAGTTTTAAAATAATCATGTAGTGTTTTTAATTTAAATTTTGCTAGGTATTTTGAGAACATACTTATTTTTAAACAGTACATTGTGATGTGACTCAACTGTAGAGAGCCCATGTTGGGGGCCTTACATTGTGGTTATTCTGTTGGTTTCATGGCAGCGGCAATTATATATTTGCATGTTTCATTGTGTTTGCTTTCATGCTTTCACCTCCTGCATAATTTGTGGTTGTTATATTGTTATGCTTGTTGATCATGCCATGTTTGTTGTATAACATGCATATTCAATTTTAATGTGGAGGGAAAGCATAGGACTCACAATGCAATTTTATGAGGGGTACAATTATCTTTTCACTTTCAATATAATAGAAAGGGGATTGGTGTTTGAGAGAGAGACTCAATTGACCAATGTCAAAAACAACAGGGATTCATGGAACCAATTTTCAGAATCAAGGGCTCATCAAATAGATTAAGTGTAACCACACGAACTCAAATTGCATTTAACTCTTTAACTTCTAGTCCTATATAGATATAATGTGTAAGTTTAAAAGTATGAACATAGGTGTATGAGTTAGCTTGTTGAAAAAAGAAAACTTATTTTAATATACCACATTTTTGAATTCTAAAATTTATAATGTGTGCTACTTTTTCAATGAAAGTGTAGAATCTCAAGAAACGTGGAAAATGGATTATAGACCATGCAAATTACCCTTTCTAGAAAGTTAGTTATATGGTCAGAGACCAAAGCAAGCATGTAGGACCTTTCTTGGTATATATAAAAAATAAAAACAACTGTAAAGAGAAAACTTAAATTTGTTAAATGTTAAGGACTTTTTTTTTCTTTTAAATAAAGACGAAATTACATCAAATAAGTCAATCAAACTATTTAAATTGAATGTATGTTTTGTTATCAGGATAAAAGAGCACTTCTTTTTGTGGAAAGAGAAATTGGTGGATCAATTATTATAACTACTTCAGTTAACAATAGACGTTTGTAAAAAGTGAATTTTCATGAAAATAAAAAAGAATTAATGTACAACTTAGCATTCACCAATGATTACTTTTTTTTTTTTTTAACGGCCAACGAATCAATTTTCGAGCACTTTTGGGCACTCTTTTGACGAACCAGGTACTCGAGAGTACCCGGGCCACCAATTGCCACCAATTCTCGGAAAAACCCGATCACTCACCCGCCCGAAGGCACGACAGTGAAATAATTGGTAAAACCGGTCGGGATCAAGACTCAAACCTAAGCCAATGGCCGGGTCATCCCTCATTTCCCCTCCACCAATGTCCTCCAAATGTAGCTAGTAGGAATTGACCCCAACCTTTCCATAGGAAACTTTAGGCCCTCAACCAACTGGGCTACAAGTGTTGGACTCACCAATGATTACTGATAAACACCATAGTCATATTCTATAGAAAATTGATCAATGATCATTGAGACTAATGGGTTTGGGGTACGTCTTAAGGCGGTCTTGGCCGTATAGGACGGAAAACACCGCCCCTAGGACCGTTCCCGTTTTATTATTATTTTTTGAACGTTAAAGCTTAAGGGGAACGTGGCACAACCAGAAATGCTCATGGGTATTCCAGTACAAGCACTGTAATACCGCCGCCGGTGGTGCTGCTAATGGATCCGTGGAGGGTTTCCGTGAGATTGTTAACGAATGGGTACCCGTGAGTTTGTCTCTCTCTCTCTCTCTCTCTCTCTCTCTCTCTCTCTCTCTCTCTCTCTTGTCATTTTCTCTATTTTATTTTTGGTGGAGTGTTGCCTTCAAAAAATTGTTTCAGTGAAATGATGTAGCAATGCAGGATTGATAGAAATCAATGAAGTTGAAAGAAACCAAGTCGCGCTCTGTCCCCCTAATGGCTATTAAAAAAAACTTAATTTTTCAAATTACAAATACCACAATTTAGCACTAAAATTTTCCCATAAAAATTCTCTCTACCTTAACCTAGTTCTCTCTAAATTTTTTTAAAACAATTCAATTCTCTAAAAAAAACCCAACCATGTCGTATTTACCTTTGTATGATTCGTCATCTTCGTCGAGCGAGGAAAACCAACTTTTTATAAACGCCATTTGGGAAGCGGCTCAGATCATTGCGGAGGAGGAAGAGGAGGAAGAAATCAACTCGTAATCACGTACTAGGCAAACGGCCATGAGCAGAGACCGGGAATGTTAGTTTATATTTTTTTTAAATTAATATCGTCGCTATATTTTTTTAGAATTTATATCGTCATAGTATATATTTTTATTTACAACATACGTGTAGGTGCCCACGAGAGATTAGTAATCGATTACCTTGCCGATCAAGCGTTGTACATGGCTGAGATATTTAGGCGTCGGTTCCGAATCAGTCGTTGACTGTTCCTACGTATATCCGATGACTTGTCGAGCCGTGGCCCTTTTTTACTTTACAATACGATGCAAGAGGCAAAAGGGGGTTCACTACCTTACAAAAATTCACAGTAGCATTGCGTCAACTAGCTTACGAGACAAGTGCCGATTCGTGGGACGAGTATTTAAGGATGTCCGAAAGAACTGCACAAGATTGTTTTTATAAACTTTGCAAATGTGTTGTGAAGATCTACAGCAAAAGATATTTGAGAAAGCCAAACTCGAGTGACGTCTAAAAATTGTATCAGTTCCACCACGAAAAACATGGTTTTCCAGGAATGCTTGGAAGCATTGATTGCATGCATTTGCTGTGGCGGAATTGCCCGAATTTCCTGAATGCATGGCGCAGGCAGTTTATGCGAGTCGATCAAGGGCATCCGTCAATAATCCTAGAGGCTGTTGCATCCCAAGATTTATGGATTTAGTATGCTTTCTTTGATGTTCCCTGTTCGAATAATGACATTAACGTCATACATCAATAACTGGTTTTCGACGATATTGTAAAGGGAACCGGTCCAGATACTAGCTTTATAGTTTTGGGGGTGCAATATAGGCATGTGTATTATCTTGCTAATAGATATTCCCAACCTACTCCACAATCGTTAAAACTGATCCGCACTCTGTCGACGAAAAAAGAAAGAAATTTGCCAACTATCAAAAATCGACGAGAAAGGACATTGAATGAGTATTTGGGATTCTACAAGCAAGATGACACATCATCGCAAACCCGGCACGTGCTTTTGAACCCAAAAAACTGTGTTATTGTATGTATGCTTGTATCTTGCTGCATAACTTGATCCTCGAAGACGAAGGGTGAGTTATTTGTGAGTTCGACGAAAACGCGGTGAGGAGAATACTATTCCAGTTAGCCTGGAACAACAAGAGATAACGAATTCTCATTATGTATCGAGCACACACATTATCATCTTCAAGCGAATTTGATTGACTACATTTGGAATAACAGACACGCCGAGTAGATTTTGTATTTTTTTTTAATGTTATGTAGTCGGTTATTTTTTTTAACTTTATTTTTATTGTAATTTTTTTTTATTAATTTTACTATTTAATTTAATTTTATATTAATTATTTATTAATTTGAAATAAATTAAAAAATAATATCAACAATAAAAAACAGTGGGTTGTTCCCATACCCATGGATTGTCCTAAAAAAGAGGACAACCATCTATGCTTATTTGGCATTCAATGTGGCATGAAATGGCTTGTCCCCATACATAATAGCTTGATAAACACCATAGTCATATTCTGTAGAAAATTGATCAATGATCATTGATAAATACAATATTTTAATGCTCGATTTTTAAATCATACTGAATTAGGCTCAGAAATGGTTCAATCGGTTGAACGGGTTATATCAGATATCAGATTGACTAGTTAACCCTATAATATAATAAAATACAACTTCAACTCAAAAAATAACCCAATAGTACATGATTTCATAATAAAAATAATAATTCAAAAATGAATCCATAATAATAAAAAAAAGAATCCATAAGGAGTCAATTTTTCAACAAAGTTTTTTTTTTTTTTCATATAAAAGGGTATGATAGATTTATGCCATTGGGGGTGTTTAAGGCATCAAGTTCATCATCGCTTAAAGATAAAATCACCACAATCCATACTCGGCTCACCCCAATCGTCCTCCAGTAACCAAAACAATAGTTGAACCCAAAAATAATCTTACCACTTTTTGACGGAACCAACCCACTAGGATGGATTTTTCAAGCCGAAAATTTCTTTTCCTACTATCAAACACCCGTCAACAAACGAGTGTCTCTTGCCGTCTTCTACTTCTTAGGTGACACTTTGGCTTGGTATCAAAACCTCGCCAACACTTAGATCCGACCTGACCCGACCCAAACTTTTCTGGTTCACCCCAACATTCCCCACTTGTCTTATCTTATAATCACATATGATACTTAAGATCACTAAAAAAAACCTTAATCTCAAAGACGATTTATTTCTCTGTAGCCTAAACTTTGTTGTGAGAATAACTTATTTCATGAACAGTGGCGGATTCAGAATTTATTTTTACGGGGGCACAATTTTATTGGGTTAAAATAAGACAGACCAAACACAAAGTCAGGTAAAAATCAGTCTGTTAAAACTAATTCATGCTTATCCACTTAACGAAAATTGGATAACAAATCAGCTTGTAATATAAGCTAGTGTTAACTAGATAGCAAGTTAAATCATATTATAAATAGGTGATAATTAGATTAAATCAAGATACAATATAAACAACTAATAATCGTATGATATAAACGAAAGATACAGAGTTACGGAACCAGAAATTACTAACTAGGCCGAATAGAAGTTCAAATTTTGATTTATAACTAATTGTATATTGATTATCTTTTAAGAATGAATGTCTTACATACCTTGTGTAATAATATATCTCTATTTTATAAAAAATATATCAACAAAATCTCTCTGTGTCTAGGAATACAAAATATAATTGACAATAAACCAATTAAATGTAAGGAAAAATTAAGTAAAAATATAAATAAAATAAAAAAGAGTTTTATTATATCAAATAAAATACTAATAAATAATATAGATAGTTATTGATGTAGGGCCACTGTACTTACTCGTGCTTTACTGACACAACTTTGAAATTTGGTAGATAAAAAAAAATTATATTTTCTAGTTATCTTCTTCCTTTGAACCATATTAGTTTTACAATACACAGAGACCTCACTCCTTGTTATACAAACGTCTTTACTCGTCGGAAAAAAAAGGAAAACACACACACACATATATATATATATATATATATACAGTGAATCCGCCCCTGTTCATGAATAACGGTTACCATCTTCACTCATGTTTTACATATTCAAACACGTATATTTTAAATTTGTTGTGATTCGTCTTCTAAAATCTTGTTATTATTCTGTATCCAACATGTATTTGGTAATTTATTATATAGTAATTAGATTAGATGTTAAGTTGAATGAGAATTGCTAGCTTAACTTAAAATCCTACGATAAATCTCAACCAATATACACACACGCAACTTCATTTGATCATATGGTCCTAAACATATCTTGGAGCATTGCAAATGGAAGTATATGGATTCTAGAAGATGCTCTCATAACGGGTCAAAAAGTGATTTAATCACCTGAAATGTAGAATTCGTGAGTACCACTATGACCTTAAATTGATTGTTTACGTGGGGTTTAATAAAATGAAAAATGATATGAGTGGTCATTTTCATTAGTTAATTCACTATTTGACTTAAAAATATAACCAATAGATTGTTACATATATTTTCTACAAAATTATAATCCAATGGGAACGCGTCATGTTGACTTACATACCGACATTGATAACATGGTCCAGATTGTAAAGTCGACCTTAGCGTTGAAAAATGACTAAAAATATCAAGTATGGTGTTGTTTTGTGGTAGAAAGGGAAAAGGGTAATTCACTTTTGTCATAAATAATATCAAGATATTCAACAAATCAAACAAAGAATAACAAAATTTATAATCGAAAGAATAATAGTAAACACAAAATCTTTAATTTTAACACTTATCAGATCATCAACTAGATGATCTGATTACAAAACTCATAAGATCTAACGTGATTTCTATGAACTAAACAAGAACAGAAAACCCTAGACTTGACTAAGACTCGAGAGAATTCTAAAGGAAGAGAGAAAGTATAATATCTTAACAAACACCTAAATGAACTAATTTCCTAGACTATAGACATTTAACCCTGTCAGAATCTACATAAGCCTTAAGCTCGAAATTCTTATCATTATTAAACAATAACCCTTTACCAGTGAAGCCTTTAAATATCTTAAAACCTAAATGCTATTTGTATATGAGCTTTAGTTGGCTACAAAATAGGAAATATCAGCTCTAGTATAAGACAAGTTTATAAGTTTTCCCACCAGTCTTTGATAGCCACTGATGTCCACCAGTAAGAGGCTGTTTGGGATTGCGCTTTGAATTTGATTTTTAGATTATTACGTTTTGAAAACGCAGATAATCAGTTTTTAGTGTTTGGATTGCGTTTTGAAAACGCAGATAATCAGCTTTTTAGGCTACCAAAACGTTATAATCTATAAGCAGCTCCACCTCTGCTTTTCCAAAACGCATAATCTGTTTTGAATAATCAATCCCAAACACCCCCTAAATCATCTTCCTATTTACACAAAGAAGATATAACATAGTGTTGTTCTATAGAACTATTTACTGGCTTGCATCCAGTCATGTCATACTCATCAAGCAATTCTATACAATATTTCCTTTGTGATAAACATAACCCCATATTAGACTCAACAACTTCTATTCCTAAAAAAATATATTAAAGAGTCTAGGTCATTGATAAGAAACTTGGATTTTTAAAAAAGTTTTAACATATATAATTTCATTAAGACTATTTTCTGTAACCACAATATCATCAACATAAACAAGCAGAACCAAGAGACTTAATGGACAAAGAATGATGGCATCTACTTTGAACATATCCCGATTCAAGTAAGTCACCATATAAGAATGCATTATTAAAGTCCAATTATATAATGGCCAATTATTTTTAACATCTTTAAACAAGACACACCTTACAGTCACCATTTTAATAACTGGTGGAAAAACCTCTCCAAAATCTCTTCCCTATCTTTGGCTAAAGCCTTTGGTAATTAACCTTGCCTTAAACATTTCTATCTCTCTTGAAGACCTCTACTTAATATTGTACAACCACTTACACCTAATAAGTTCTCTATTATGAGGTAAATCTTCAAGATTTCAAGTATTATTTCTTTTTAATGCCTCTATTTCTTCATTCATAGCATTAATCTAATTTGGATCTTTGGATGTTTCAAAGAAATTCTTAGGTTCAACAGTTTTATTAAGAACAATAGCAAAATATAAATTTTCACTTGACAAATTGAAGTAATTAACCACCTTTCCAACCCCATATTTAAAGAAAAAAGATTCTTTGTTGTTTTGCCTTATGACAATTTCACAAGGTAAAATGGTTTTAATATTTTTTACATTTAGATCCTCCTTTAAAACATTTAAAACTATGTCTAATGGATGTACTGACCTTGCATGCTAAACCTCAGTTAAACCATAACTATTATAACATGCATTAGGCACAACAATAGACTCACCACAAACATTTGACTATTAGTCACCACTCGCCAGAAACTTCTTTGTTAGTGAATCCCGAATATAATAGTTGTTTACTTGTTTTCATCAAATGACACGGCCAGATAACCATTCTTAGCAAGTTTATTGATGTGCCATCATTTACACATATAAAACATGCATAATTAGTCTCATAATAGGGTAAAATTGGGCTTAAATTGATGATTATAACTACTTAATTGTTCCTATTTGTGTTTCTTAAGAAACTGGAGTTCTAACCCGAAAATAGATGATTTTCGGGTAAAAATAGCTATAACCGGAGATTCCTGGGAATACCAGACCCGAAACATGTTCCAAGTATGTGTAAAGACCTTATCAGGGCTTAAACGATGATAAAATTGACCTGGGGTTGACCAAGCACGCTCATGCTACCTTGCACAAGGGCTCGGGCACACTAGAAGACATAACAACCAACTTGGGAGAAAAGAAAAGCAGACTGGTCAACCTTGTAACAACCGGCAAAATTAAGGTAATTCCGTACTAATTAACTATACGCGATTAACGTAATTAAACGTAATTATGTGTTGATTATTTAACTAAGGCCTTAGAAAGATAGCAATTCCCAAATAATGCATAGGAATGCATAAGTTTAATGACAAAACATGATAGGATCATGCGCAAGCAAATCTATCGGTATGGACACTGGCGATTACCCGGTAAAAATTAAATAAGCGAAACGAACCCCGGACACCCGGAATATAAAATAAAAGATAATTTCACAAAATATAATGAGTTTTGGAAACCCAAAGCCATACGTGAAAACTTATTGTACAAACCTCCCGGTAACGAATAAAGTGCGCGTACCGCACCCGATACGCGCGTAACACGAAATTTCACCCGGCAAAAGCCAAAATAATTTATCAGTAATTAAACTGGACTATGTTTAAGGAATATTAAGGGTATTTTAATATTCGGATAGCACGCGAATAAAAACCCGGAAACACCCGGACGGTACCCGAACAAGATTAACTTAACTAATGATGGGTATTATTTAGCAAAGTGGACCCCACCAAGACCCCCTTGGGGCCGGCCTATGGCCCTCCAAATGATTAATATCCTTGTTAATCTCATTAAGCCATTAGAATTAATATTAATCATGAGGTTTCATGATCAAGCATTGGGCAATAGAATTCACCAAATCCTCTCCACTCTCTCTCTCTCAAAACTCACAGCCAAGACACCCTCTTAATCTTCCAAAGATTTTATTTTGTGATCTTACATAATCCCTTGTAATCTTCCATAATCCAAGACAAGATATTGAGTGATCTTTGCAAGATTTGAAGAGATATTATATACACACTAGTGAGAACACTTGAATCAAAATCCAAAATTTCTTCTTCTTCTCCTCTTGTGGCCGTAGCATTACACCCCTTCATATACATTCTTCTTACAATTTTTACACTACCAAATCACCTCTAGATCATTAACCTTCAAAACCCCATTGTGTGTTTCAAGAGCTTGGAGCTTAACCCTTTGGAAGAACACACTAAACCCCATCCAATCCAAGGTTCTTGTCTTCCCTAGCCTTGAGCTAGTAGTAAGTTTTAACCTTGTTTTGTTTGTTAATGTTCATATTATGTGCTTCTATGAGCAAGTTGTACATTGATGGGTAGAAGGTAGTTTTGAAATATAAAAGTTAACGTATCTCACAAGATGAAAATGAAATAATAATAATATGGATAAAACATGGATTTGATATTAATAATATAATATTTTAAGAAGATGTAAGAATATGAACATACACTTGAGTTGGATAGTGATTGGAACATGATTTGTGAAAAGGACTTGAATATGATAAAAGATGATTTTAATCATCATAAGATGACTAGTTAATGTCAAAAATATATTAGAATGTGTTAGATGATCATGAATGAAAAAGTTGCATGTTCAAAGTCTACTCACTTGGATGAGTGAAAATTTGATAGATTGGATAAAAACATGAAACCCACATGTTAATAGCATTAATAATGGAATAAAAGACTATTAGAAATGAAATGGTGTAAAAATAACCAAACATGAAAAATATGATTCTTCAAAGTCCACTAAATTAGTAGGAAAAATGCTAACCTTAAAAGATGAGATGAAAAATGCAACAAGTATAAGTTAAGGGACTAATATTGCAACTTAGGAAGTTGAGGGACTAAAATATGTATTTTAGAAACTTTGGTCCAAAAATGTGTTCGCGGAAAGTTCGGTGTCAAAAACGTAAATAATAGTTTTTCTAAGTATAATTTTGATAAACATGAGAAACCTACTTATGTATATTTTGAAAGAGGTATTTTTATAAAAATAGAAGTTTTATAAAAATAGGAGGCTAAGTTAACATAAGGATTTTATAAAAATAAAGGTTTTATAAAATATTAGTAAAGACTTGGGAAGACTTGTACAAAAATGGATACTTTTATATAAATGGGAATATAAAAATATCGGAAACATTTTGGGTTACAAGTTAACAAGTTGAGCTAAAAATACAAAAGTATATTTTTTCAAGAAATATACGTTCGGAATTGGAAGTACGAATAATATTTCCATAGAACGCATATTGGAAGAAAATGTGGAAAAAGCTAACCAACGGGCTTAGTCACATGAACTAACAATAACGACTAAACGGACAAATGAGAATAGAACGCCATTACGACAAGATGAAAATATATATATATATATATATATATATATATTTTAAGAAATAAAATATACATAACAAGGGTGAAACTTATGTAACACTTTCCTAAGTGTAGAAAGAATATTCGTGGGAGAAAACATAACGTAATGAATTAAAAACGCTAAACGACACATGGACTTAACAAGTAGAATTCACGCATTGATATATGTACACATGCTCGTTTCGACGGAATTCTAGTATATCTATTTGAATGGGAAAGTAGATATGCGAGAAGGAAAACCGAGACGAGTGGGTGAAGTATGTCTACGAACATGTGAATACCGACAAGATCCTAGTACATTTATTTAAATGGGAACATAAATGTACGGCATGGTGAGTCGAGTCGGGCGTTAAGAATATATTACCAAACGACAAGAACCTAGCATCTTTATTTAAATGGGAAAATAAATATGTGGCAAAGTAAGTCGGATCGGGTAATGAGAAATTATATTATATCGAGCGAAACGATCCTAAGTATAATTATTTAAATGGGAAAATAATTATACGTTGGATAGAGTCGTGTCGAGAATAATAGTATACAAGTTACAAAGAGTATTAAACTTGTAAGAAAAGGGTAATCCATCGCCAATGAACCTAGGATACGAGACTAATTAAACGGGAATTTGGATAATACGTGGTCGGGGAGTTGGGTGTACAACTTGCCAAGGCACATGCACTATAGGTGTAGTGACTTATACGTCTAGGACGTTTGTAGGTGCGAGACCGCAAAATTTGCTATTTTCTTCTTTAAGCCGAGCACAGTTTCAGGTGAGTCTCACGGCCCCATTTCTAAACTATTTAACGTTTTTACGGGGGAAAGATATGTTGGGATTTGTTTGACGGGTTGGATACTTGAGTTGTGATCGCCACTCGGGGTTGAGACCTCTCTACTATAATCATTAATTCAGGAAAGTGAAACCGAAGGAATATTTGGATAGTACTATTGGTGCCTGACAAGGCCCACCCCTAATCGATAGCGTCGATTTTGCATCGGCGTATGCCTGGGGTGCACGTATTCTGAAATCAAGTCGTAGGAATACCGAGTAACGACTTGGAGCGGGGCATTATTATTTGTCTTGGTTTGGTTATAGGCTCAAGTAGAATTGTAGGAACTTGCAACTCCTATAAATTGCCATAACAAGGAAATTCCCATGAAATAAAGTTTTACTTAAACTAAAACCTGTGAACTCACCAATATTTATATATTGACAAATTTTTAAACATATCTTTCAGGTAATTGATAGATGAAGGACGACATGGCAAGCAGGGTCGGGAGAATCTCTAAACTGGGCGTTGGATGTTTTGAAGAGGTCTCGTCACTCTATTCCAAGGAAATCGGGATATAGTTGAGGAGCCTCCTTATTTGTCTTAAAAACAATTTTAATTATGTATGAATAATCGACATGATTTTTCGACCCTTGAATAAATGACCCGTTTCTTTAATTACTTGTGGTTTGCATTAATCTTGGCTTAATCCTCTTGAACCGTCGCGCCACGTGTTTCCGCCATAGGCGTGGTGTGACAAATCTGCACGCCCGTGAACGACCAAAAGTACAGACAAGACATATCCTACAGCAACAGAACGTACGTGGGGCAGGTGCACGACCGTGCACACCTATGAGCACGGCCGTGCTTGACCTGACAACTCTATAAATAACAAGCTCAACTCAATTATTTGGTGTTTCTTCTTGTGCCTTCTTGGGTCGACTTCCAAGCTTCTTCCAAAGTTCTTGGGGTCTTGTTGGATGCCTTAGGGCCACCCTAACATCTCACAAAAGTTAGGATCCATCCTACCTTGATTATCTTGGCCGAGAATGGAACCATAGGAGTAGTTACATGCAATAAAACATCGAGGGTCGTGAGGATCACATTTGAAGCATAGGATCAAGGAGGTGGAAGGCTTGTCTATGAGTTGGAAACATCCATGTTCTTGTTTTGATTATCTATTATGGTTATATCCATATAGTATCTTTTGTACCTATTTCGATTTGTTGACTTTTATTATTAGTAGTAGTTTATTTTAGTTATTTGGCGTGTTTATCTTCTTAACTAATTCTTGTTTCTTTATCTTTGTGACAGGTTCAATTAGTGATTAACTTGATAAACCTTTAAAGTCAACCCTAACTTAAATTAACTATAATGGGGTTCGTGCGGCTTCTGGTAGCCCTGAACTAGATCCAAGGCAATGATACCGGTAGTGAGACTGTCACACCCTCAAATTTCCACTGCGGGGTTTATACCGTGAGGCGTGTGACTTACCAGGATCCCATAGCCATAAGTCATATGAACTACTAAAAATGCCTAAGCCATTTAGTTCGTTTCAAAAACCAAGTTTAATAACTAATCAAAAGTTTTCAGAAATGCGGAAGCGAAATCAAAACAGTTAAGTTAAATAGTCATGCACAAAACAAACGCGCCCAAACCAAAGTAAAAGTTATGCAAATGACAAAATAGTTCAACAATGCTTATTATCCCATGACAACCATGATGCATGACATATCGTGCTCCAAACCTAGCTAGAGACCTGCAAAAGCATGCTAGCGTATGCCAACATAAAGTTGGTGAGTTCACAAATGAAGTAGCTAAAGTAACGTTTCCAAAGTTGTAAAAATACCATCAGTTTCTATGCGTGCCAGGGGTAGCTAACCCACTCATTGTAACTAAACAAGAATATTATTGGGAACATATAGAAGTTAACAATTTGCCTTAGTACTAATGTCTATCAACACTAGTAGAAAAAGTGGTCAATTGTTCATGCCCGTGACCTAAGCACATCAAGCATGAGGCTACTATACAATCTAATAGCGCTACTAACTAATACCCCGTTCGCCTCCAGTGATTAGCCCAATAATGTGTAAGGACTTTTCAAGTGATAGAAGTGTTTAGTTCACAAAGGACAAAAGTTGCAAACTGATAAAAACCCGATCCACACAAGGAATTGGAAACCCAACCCACACAAGGAGTCAAAGCATCCCAAAACCCGGGATGGAAAAGTATTCCCAAACCGGACTAGAAAAGTTTATGAAGTTGTCTCAAACCCGAGACACATGCTTTTGATAAAAAGTAGTGAAACTCACCTTAGGTTGCAAAAGCTAAATCCAAATCCGAACATAATAGGAACGTGCTACCTACTCCCTATTATATGTGTCACTACGTGAGTACATGTGCATACACAACACATCACAAGACTCGTTTGTCCAAGACATCCAATGATGTGAAAACGTTCAAGTGACACCTAATGTAACTATATGCACAACTAACCCTACGAACCCATCGTTGAACATTATGTTTAAAATCAGTTATGCATACCATATACGTTTCATACAAGTGTACACACAATCTCAAGTCATAACCAAGTCATACAAGCATTCAAATAAGCACTTATACACAAAAGTCATAATCTGCGTTTCCAAGGCAGATTATGCGCTGTAAAAACGATTTTATGAAAAATACTTGCACAACATATTAGACTTTCAAATTTTACTGAACATCCTTATGTGTTCAGTTTTCATACCAATATTTTTGTTTCGTGGCAAAACCACGCTGAAAAATTATAAAAACTCATTTACTACAACTAGGTTATGAAAATATTCAATTCAGGTCAGTTTATGAGAAAAAATCTTAAAAATCGTGTATTTGTACAGATGGGATGAATCCACTTGGAAAAGCCAAGTTATTCATTTATCTATCTACTTTCCAAATTTCGTGACCCAACTCCTTGTAGAACTCGAGTTATGGCCGTTTAAAGTTGACCCAATTTACTAATCCGAAAATCAAATTTAACCTTTATTTGTATAAAATTCCAAAAACATAGTAAACAACATCCAAAACGCACAAACTTACACATTCTGTAAAGCTAAGATCATAAACAACATGTTCAAACCAAGAAACAATCAAAACAAGCACTTTAGTACAACGTTACTTGTCCTACAAGTTACCACATGCAATCTGTCTGTTTTTAAACATACAATTATCTTAACTTTTACAAACCCTAGGTGTATAATATCGCTTAAATACATCATATAAACATAATACAAGACTCCTCACGTATAAATCTGATCAAAACATGCAATATTCATCGTAAATATTATCATCTATAACCCTACATGTTCAACAATCATTATCATTCAATAACATAACATATATCACATAATAACACAAATACACATAATTAATCATGTTAAACCTTTATAAAAATCATGTTTTAATCTTTATAAGTTTACATCAGACATGGACAAACTTATTTGTGGTATTTTAAAACATAATAAAGAAGATTAAAACCAAAGGTTTAAGTATTATACCCAAAGCATTTCACAATCACGAACTGAATACCTTCTAAGCCTCCCGAATGATGTTCTTGAACCTTAGCACATGTTGAGGGTTTATATTTTTGTAAGGGAGAGTTTAGAGGCGGATTAGGGTTATACGATTATGAAAAGTGGGGTTAAAAATCGATTTATAGGGGTTTAAGGCGGTTTGGCCGACCTGGGCCTCCCCCGCGAACCGCGGAGGGTGTGGCTGGGGCGTTCGCGTACCGCGGCGCGTGTCTGGTCGAGCTAGGCCTGGTCCAACTTCGGTTGGGCTGGGTTCAAGTTTTTTTTTGTTTGGGCCTTAAACACTTAACCCAACACCTCCACTATCCACCCAATATTTTTAGACCCTAGCTATCTTGCCGATTCGTCGGGTGTCGGTTATAAGCTCGGTGACGTGTTTCGTTTAAATAAAAATAATTGTATAATAAATCACAAATAATTTCACACAAGCACAAAATTACAAATAATATCAAACAACTATTTCACAATTATTTAGTATTATCATTACTATCACTATATGCAAACCTATTATATCAAAATCAAAATCATTATTAAAACTTCAAAGTATCTTTTTTACGGTAAGATCAAAATAATATTTTGCTAAGGGTGCAACGGATGAGGTAACAAGTCACAAGTCACAACTATGATTAATTCTTGATATTTAGAAGTTGAAATCAAGTGTAACCAATCACTTAACTACAAAAAGTTACTCGATATCTAAAAGTAAAATAAGTCGAGAACAAAAAATATATACAAACACAATCGCTCAATAGACAATATACTGAATATTGACTGATACTAGCTTATTGCTAATTTAACACGCTAAAAGATTGTGTGTTATGAACTTATGATCAATGAAATTTTATTTTTGAAAAGAGGTCAAACACAAGGGGAGTCCATACATTATTGAATATGTGTTAGGATATTTATTTACTTAATATTAAATTGCGACCGAGTGATAGTATGTACTCGTTATTCCATTCAAATATGGCCAACTTCTCCCTAGTGGCATTCTAACATCTAAGAAGTAAGTCATAATTCGTCAATAGTCAACCGGTCAATGGAAGTTAAAATATCTGTAACTTCAAGCATGTTTAGCTCTCTATTTCCACACTTCCTTTTAACTTATGACTTATCTAATAAGTCATAAGTTAAAACAAAAGTGTTTGGATGGTTGTTTGAAAAGTAACTTATGAGGAATTTTGTGTTTTGAAAAGGAAAAATTGGGGGAAAAGTCATAAGTCACAATTTGTGACTTATGAGATTAAGTAGCTTTTAAAGGAGGAAAAGTTATAAGGAGAAATGAAGGAGAGCCAAGCATGGCCTTCTTTAGGGTGGAGGGCAATACATTAAGTTACCTTAAACCATGAGTTCCACCAACCACCCGCAATCTGTCCCTTTTGCCTCCTCCTCCTACCCCCATAAGGGCCAGTGTAGTCGAGCGGGTATGGGGTACCTGAGCCCCTACCCGAATGCCACACCCAGCACACTTATAAATTGTAGGGGGTGTAAAAGAGCCGAGCCAGGCCCGAATCTGACTGGGCTCGAGCTCGGCTCGTCATGCTTTTATGAAGCTCGAGCTCGGCTTGGTTCGAGCCTAATACTTTGAGCTCGAACTCGGCTCGAAAATAAAACTCAATGGCTCGAGTTCGGCTCAAAATAATCATAGAACAATTTAAAAAGAACTAAAAACTCGGCTCTAGCTCGCTTTGATAGCTTAAACGAGCCAAATCTCAGCTCGAGCTTGACTCGCCAATGTTAAATATTAGGTATACCATATATAGAATGATAATAATATAAAATTTGTTTAGCTTAAGCGGTCTTTGTATGAAAAGCTCGAACTTGGGCTCGATAACTAAGCGAGTCATGTTTCAAGCTCGGGCCCGTAGGCTCAAGTCATTCGAGCTTTTTACCGATCCGATCCCGAGTAGCTCTCTAACCGTTACGCATCAATTACATCCCTAAACAATTGGATAAATTATGTAACTTAGCCAAATCCACGAGGTTGTTATTAAAAATGTTTACCATAGTCACCAAAAAATCTTCGAGAAACTAGTCAACAGCCCACCGAAGCCCATGCGTCACTTATTAAGTCATTAAATATTTTAATTTTACACAGAATCTTTAATATAAAATAACCCATGATACTACAAAATTTGCAATATAATACGCACACAAGATTATATCTCCAACGTGATTCCTGCATTCCATCATTTCATTATCTTCGACAATACCATAATTCATCAAATACCGTATCTTGGCTCTGTTTTGTGTCTCAGTGCAATAGTTGTTTTAATTATTTTCAGGTATATTAAGATGGTATTAATTAGGTTGCTTTTGCTATAAGATTTCCTAAATAAATTACTGCCTTTATGTTTTAACGACTTTGATGTTTTATTTTTCTATTTATAATCTTTTTTTGCATAGCAATCATGACTCAAATAAGCTATTCTTTTTCTCTGATTTTCATGTGTCTTTTTTTTTGTTAGGTAGGAAACAATGATTTGATAAATTGGGTTTGCTTATTTTAGGGAAACAAAGAGTTTTTTATTATCTTTTTATTGAATTTCATGCTTTTGTTCCAATTAATTTGAAAATCAGATCAAAACAGAGTAAAACAGAGCAAAACAGAGCAAAAACAGAGCAAAACAGAGCAAGGTTGGATTTTGAGCACTTTTTTGAGGTAAGAATTGTGATTAATGTTTGTTTTTTGAATTCTAATGACATGTTTTTATTAATTATCTTTTAAAATATTGAATTTTGATAAGGTTTTGGATAGTAACATTGAAGATAGTTAAAGATTTGAAATATTATTATGAGTGATGCTCAAAGTAATGCCAATGGGCTGCCTCCATTCATTGCAAAGACATATGAAATGGTTAATGATCCTTTAACCGATCATATTGTGTCATGGAGCCATAATAATCGGAGCTTTGTCGTCTGGAACCCGCCTGAGTTTTCGGGTGAATTGCTTCCAAGATACTTCAAACACAACAATTTCTCAAGCTTTATTAGACAACTCAATACATATGTGAGTAATGCCTCATTTACTTTCATGGATTTCGGTTTTTTAATCTTTAGCTAGTTTGTGTTTAGGAGAAAGTTGTATGCCTGTTATTTTGATGTAATTTTCGTTTTTTTGAAATGAAAAAATCAGGAATAAAAAAATATAAGAAAATGATTGATATAAAATGTTTATTCATCTATCCAGAAATTTGAAGAAAAAAAAAACGAATAAATTTCGTTTATTTATAGAACCTACACATGCGTAGGTTATTTGTAGGTAACATAACATAATCTACATATAACCTACACCTGTGTAGGTAAACGTTTATAAACAAAACGTCTAAACAAAGTAGTTTGATGGTTTTTATGTACATAACCGTATTTGCATGTAAGAAAATAAATGTTAAAAAAATATTTCTTATAGCTTATATTATCATAATTGCATAAAAACAAGGATTTACATCAAGGTGGTAGGTAAGCAGGCAACAAGCTGCGCTGTCACCCTAAAAAAATGAACCATTGATAAAATAATTAAACGTTTAGGTTTATTCTCGCGATATTTAGTGTTCTGTAATGAACCTCACCTGGTTTAATCTTTCAGGGTTTTCGCAAAAGCGATCCAGAACAATGGGAATTTGTAAATGAAGATTTCATTAGAGGGAAACCATATCTTTTAAGAAACATTCAAAGAAAAAAGCCAGTTCATAGTCACTCAATTCAGAACCTTCATATCCATGGAGGTACTTCATCTTCTCCTATGACCGAATCCGAAAGAATTCAATATAGAACCGAGATATACAGGCTGCGCTACGAGAAGGAATCACTGTCTTTAGAGCTTCAAACACACCAGCAAGAACAAGAAGGTATTGAATTGGCAGCACACGCGTTAACAGAACGTTTAAAGATTACTGGAGAACATCAGAAGGATATTTTGCGCGTATTGGATAGTAGTTTGCATAAACCAGCTCAAATCTTGGACACGAATGATCGAAAGAGGCGTTTTCTAGCTGAAATTAATGATCAGGTTTCCTTATTTGATGTCCCGGTCGATGAAAAGTTAACTGTGGATGCCTTACTGGCTTTTGATTTAGAATTGGTTGAACAGTTAGAGTCTTCAGTTATGTTTTGGGAGGATATATTGGCCGAATTTCGTGAAAAATGGCCGCCCGAGTTGGATAACGAGGCGATGATAAACGTTGAAACAGGTTTTAAAGAATGCGAGATTGTTACAGATTCTGAAGCATACAGGCCTGTTGCTTACACAAATGAAGAACAAGAAAGTGAGACCAGGGTAGTCGCGGGTGGGAACGATGGGTTTTGGGAACAGTTTATGACCGAGAATCCTGGTGGTTCGACGACTGAGGATCAGGGTGGTTCGATGACCGATAATGATAGCAGAGGGTTTGATCAATACAGGAAGTTTTGGTGGAACATGAGTTCTGTAAATAGTGTGGCTGAAAAAACTTAGAAGTTAAATGTTTTGTAGACATTTAGTTGTTCAATTATTTGTGTGTTATGTAAATATTAGGAAATTTAGACTTCAGATTATTATTTTTTTTCTGTTGTTTTTATGTTTTGTGTTTTCATGTTAGGTGATTTTGGCAGTTGTTTAGAATATTTGGGTTTTAATGATAGATTTATGTGTTTCTTAAAGTCTGTTATTCTTGTCTAATCGGAAAAAAAAAATGTATGTATATCGTCCGAGTGGGATGTTACTCGGTATGTTTGTAAAATCGGGTATAATCCTAACCGAATTAGCCATACCCAATTCGGAAAGCTCGTTATTACACGTAGGGCCGGTAATTCAGACACGAACACGATAACCTGACACGAACTTACATGATTTTAACAGGTTTCGTGTTTGGCCTTAACATGTTTCGTGTCTATAACAGGTCGATACGTTAAGACTTGTTTATTTTCGTGTCGTGTTCGTGTCTTAGCAGGTCTTATCGTATTTCTTATCATGTCTTATCGTGTCTTGTCGTGTTAGCTTGTTTTACTATGTGTTCCTTATCGTGTTAACCTGTTATACACAGGTTCGTGTTCGTGTTTGAAAAAAATGACACGATTAGATTTCGTGTCGTGTTCGTGTTTACAGATTTCGTGTTCGTGTCTTAACAGGTTCGTGTAACCTTTTATGCCAGCCGTAATTACACGAACAAAAATAACCATCTTTTAAAATGACTCGTATGACCTAAACCCGTTCTGACCCCTTAACCTTGCGCGACCTGACCCGCCCGTTTTGCCAAATCTACTCAAAAGTACTATGATAGTGGTGAATATTCAGTTTTTGGTGAAGGTAGTTGTTAACCTGTTGTGGATGTGGAGGTCGATTTGACCTGGTCAAAGATGGCTGGATAAGGAGTCATTATGGTCTCACATTGGTCAACGGCAAAAATCTTGTTTTGGCTGGTGTAAAGTGTAAACATGAAGATTTGAATGGGTCATTGAAGAGGTGCTTGACTTCACTTGTATGATAGTGAAAGATGAGAAGGGTTGTGGCTTATATTTCATTTCTTGTACTAGTTGCTGATTTGTCTTTTGGAATCTAGGTGGTTTTGTAACCATATAATCATTACATTCACACATATGATGGATGATAAATTTAAATAGCATTTTAAATGAATAACAGAATCGTCTTGGAGGGTTGCATATTTTTTTCAACCTTGTTCAAAAATCTTTTTTTCTCGACTGAACCACTAAGGTTTTAAGATTATTACCAAATAACATTTCTTTTAAATCGAGTTTCAATCACATTTCGCTTTTTGAATCAAGTGTTCGATTCTTCAACACGCCAAGGCTCAAAGTTTGAACCTCGGTTGATTGATACGAAGTGCAAGAGGTTAACCGCTTCTACTAAACATGATAACTAAATGCAGTTTTGCAACTATATATTAGGGTCATTATAAAAAAAAATGAATGAGATCACCCAAGTTTTGGTTATACGTATATAAAAAATAAAAAATATATGGGGTTACTTAGGGGCTGTTTGGTAGCCTCTTAATCATTCAGGTCTTAATCATTCAGTATTCATACTGTTTGTTTCAGCATCTGATATGAATGATTAAGTGCTAAACCATTAAGCTAATAAGAGATGTTGAATGATTAAGCTCTTAACCATTCAGAGCCTCTTAACCATTCAGACCATCTTAATGATTCAGCACTTAATCAACCAAACAACCCCTTAGCCCGTTTGGGCCATGGTTGATCCACCTTATATACGTGTGTAAGGGCTGGCAAATCGTGTCCCTAACAGGTTAACAGGTTTTGACGCGCGCGAACAAATCAAGTTCTAAACATGAACACGACTCGTTTAACTCATTTATATCTCATGTTTATAACACAGTTTTATGTTTTATGTACCAAAAAAGGGAAATGAAAGATTTTTGCCTCTTAATTCTAAGTATTAAAAAAAGTCAAAAAATTAAATAGTGTACTTTTCAGTCAAACAGGTCTTATCGTGTCTTAACAGGTTACCCATTGCCAGCTCACTCTAAGGTATATTACAAAATATGTTATTCTAGCATCTTAAAAAATTAAACTTTTTAATTTTATGAGAAAAAAAGATTTTGCCAAATGTTAAAGAACTTGTTACAAAGATTGATGTAAAAATAGAGGTTAAGCCTGTAATATATGTTGTATGTTTTTTGTTTTATTGTTCTACGGATCATAATTATATATGTTTAACTAGCTGATTATCCCGGGAGGGTCCCGGGGTTAAAAAATCTAATTTTACGTGATAACCTATTGCAAATGGCTCAAGTTAACTAACCACAAAATCTCTCAATCATTGCATGTTCATAGTATTCTAATCAGTAATAACTCATATTCCTTAATCTAAAACCTAATCAGTAATCATCTAAAGAATCACTTATGTAAGTTGTAACTATTTAAAAACTCATCACATCTCTCTAATTTCTCACATTCTAATGGCTATTATAATTCCTAACCTAATCAACTAAACAAACACTTAAGTTGAAAGTTGTAACCATTGCATCTCATTATGCCACGTGGCATAATCAAGAGATGGTTGAGGCCACCATTGAACGCCACGTCAGCAACTATCAATATTCCCGAGAGTGTCCCAGGATTGAAAAATATTACCATTCTAATAATACTAATACTAATGGTAATAATTATTACTCTTGTAATTAAATAAATAAAAAAATAATCTTGCTATAAGCTGACACCATGTGTTGCAGTGTTGCGCGATTCTTTCTCCTAGCTTCTCTTGATGAAGTATACCTAGTAAAATTCCAATGATAACATGGTGATTGGGCTGATTTTCAACATCGTAGATAAGAACGTGGTTTAAAAGAAAAAACATGATTAATGAATAACATGAACACTTTGTGTGTTTTTTTTCCTGTACGAACGAAACCCTACAAAAAATAGTTGATTTTTTCTCCGTTTATTATATAGCACTATGGTACTCGTTGGAAAGATAATAAAACGCTCGTTAATTTGGTGTAATTTTTTTCTTTAAAAAATCTCGTATATAAAAGATATAAACGTTTAAAAATTATGGGAGGAAATATGAGAGAGAAAATTTTAAATTTATTATTAAATTCTTTTTTTCCTAAAATAACTCAATTTAATTAAAAAGGGAAATAATTCAAAAACACTAAAATCTTTGAATTATGATGCCACGTGGCAGTTTCATGGAGAGGTTGAAGGCACCATTGCATGCACGTCAGCAATGTTCAATTCTTTTATATATATTAATAATAATAGATAGATACTTGTTATATATTGTACGCTGAATATATGTGATTTCAGACATGAAAAGGGTGTCTTGTTAAAGTCTAGTTTTGATGGGTCTATTAGCTGGGCTACATAGAAATACAACAAAGGCTAACTGGGCTCACAGTTTGGTGGCTGTAACTGATCCAAGAATTAGAAAAGGTGGAGCCCAATGCTATTTTGTGATGGTACTTTGTACAAGTTGAGGTGCACAAATCGATTTTTTATTTTTTAAAACTAGTTCTAAATATGGAACGAGTTTCAGGTATGGTCAAGAGAGTAAAAAACCAATTACTCCAGTAACTAGTTCGGGTATGGAACCGGCCTTTGAAGAGAAAGTGATCGGGGTTTTCAGGTTTTGATCGGTTCGGGTTGGGTATAAGAAGGTTGGAACCGGTTTCATATAAAACTATTAAAATCCTACGGTTAGGGACAATTATAGAACCAAGTATAAAAAAACTAGTTTTGGGTTTTTTTCGTTGGTTATGTGAATACGACACTCTACTTAATTTATCTGCATGGTTAGTCCATAGACTTCGTGAACTCGTAAAAATTCTTTAAAATTTCACCTATAACGAACTAAGTTGATGTAGTATGCGAATCGTGAGGTATAGGCAAACTTTACCATTGTCCCCAAAAAAAAAAAAAAAAAAAAAAAAAAAAAAAAAAAAACTTGCATAAAGAGCACAATATCAGCTCATACAATTCACTCAAATCAAAACACAAAAATGTCATCAACCTACTTCCCTTCACCACCACCAACACTCCAACCCACAAACAAACCCACCACCATCTCCACCCTCCATCAAACCCACGCTCACCTGCTCAAAACCGGTCTAATCCACGACCCCTTTTCCTCCAGTCGCTTAATATCCTCAGCAGCATCCTCTCCTCACACCTTATTATACGCTCACTCCATCTTTACCCACTTACACAACCCAAATACTTATTCTTACAACTCATTAATCCGTGCCTATGCTAATAGCCCAACCCCAGAAACCTCAATCAACCTCTTCATCAACATGTTGTTTAATAATAATAATGTTGAACCGGATAAGTATAGTTTTACGTTTGTGTTAAAGGCGTGTTCTGTTGCTAAAAGGGTTAATATTGGGGAACAGGTTCATGGGTATGTGGTTAAAGTTGGGGTTGGGGATGATTTGTATATTTGTAACACTTTGGTACATATGTATGCGAAATGCGGGTGGTTTGAAGTTGCACGTAAGGTGCTCGATGAAATGCCTGAGAGAGATGTGATATCGTGGAATGCGGTTTTGAGTGCGTATGTTGATGCGGGTATGATCGGTTTGGCGCGTGAGGTGTTTGAGGAAATGCCTGAGAGGAATGTGGAGTCTGGGAATTTTATGATTTCGGGGTATGTTAAGGATGGGTTGGTTGGTGAGGCGAGGCGAGTGTTTGATGGGATGGTTGTGAAAGATGTTGTTTCGTGGAATGGGGTTATTACCGGGTATGCTCGGGTTGGGGAGTTTGATGAGGTGTTTCGGCTTTTTGAGGGTATGCGGAAGGATGGGATGGTTCCGGATGATTATACGTTGGTTAATGTGTTGTCGTGTTGTGCGCGTGTGGGTGGGTTGAGTCAAGGTGAATGGGTTTATGGTTATATTGATAGAAATAAGATTGAGGTGGGTGGGTTCTTAGCCACTGGTCTTGTGGATATGTATGCAAAATGTGGGTGTATCGAGAAGGCGTTAGAGATCTTTAATAAAACTTTAGATAAAGATATTAGTACATGGAATTCAATGATTACCGGATTAGGTCTCCATGGATATGGAGAACGTGCGATAGAAACGTTCTATGAATTGCTAGCGGACGGTTTTAAACCCAATGAGGTGACTTTCGTTAGCGTTTTGTCAGCCTGCAGCCGTTGTGGTTTACTAGACGAAGGTTACAAGATGTTTGAACTTATGGTGCATGATTATGGGATCAAGCCGACTATAGAACATTATGGATGTATGGTAGACTTGCTTGGTCGGTTTGGACTGTTGGACGAGGCTGAGAAGCTTGCAAAACAGGTTCCGTTTGAAGAGTCTCAGGTGGTTTGGGAGTCGCTTTTGGGCGCTTGCAGAAATCACAATGATGTCAAAATGGCAGAGCGTGTGTCCAAGAAGCTTCTAGAATTGGACCCGCGTGACAGTGCTGGTTATGTTCAGCTATCAAATGTTCATGCGTCTAAAGGTAGGTTTGATGATGCTATAGAGTTGAGAAGGAAGATGAGGGCACAAGGTGTGTCTAAAGAGCCTGGTTGCAGCATGATTGAAGTCAATGGTACTCTTCATGAGTTCTTGGCGGGCGAAGGGTTGATCTTGTAGACGAAACGGTATCATGTAGCTGATTGAAAATGAGGTAGTTACCGGTTTATGTAGCATGAAGTTAGGATCCTATCCAGTGGCGTACCCACACTATAGCCAATGTGGGCAGGCGCCCCCCTTAAAATTTAAAAAGTTAGTGTAATTTGTAGGCAAAAATCCTGACCACCCTCTTTAAAAGTTCGGTTAAACCCCTTGATCGCCCCATTGAATACAATTCCTAGGTCCACCGCTGCCTATCCTAGTATGTAATGGTATGACAAGATGAATGCGTTATTAGGTTGTACGACGTGAGTGCGTATGGATTTGTAGAGTAGAAGACCCTTTAACCAATCCGGCGATTGTCAAATCCGAGTAAAGAACAACCTTTAACTTGACACAAATCCAAAAAATCGTCACACGTCAAGTATAGCGCTACATGCATAGTCATGGTTTAACGCGACGTATTAACCTATTGATCAAAACATGTAAAAATACATGTAAACTCGCAAACCCGTCATATTGATCAAAACACGCACGGCCTGTTCAAATTTCATTATGGGTTCAGCTTGATACTGATGACTGATCCAACCCGCTTATTATACTAAAAGCCCAATTCTACAAATTTCATATTAGATTCATGAGTTGAGCAAAGAAAAAGTACACAAGCAACATGCTAAGACAGAAAGCAACCTGAAGCAAAATGTGAGACAATGGCAAATCTATTAGACCATACGGTGTGGGGTCTGCATAGCCCCGTCATGACCGGTATGGGGAAGACGTTGGAGCCGGGCCCGCTCATTGGTGATTTTTTTTTAATTTTTTTAAAGGGAGGGAGGTCTATCTCCCCCCTTTGCTCCATCCCCTTCTTGACTAGTCTACCCCATAATGACGTGGTGCTTACGTGACGGTCCATCCTCGAAGGACTACCCTCCTCCACACCCCATAGCCTTAGGATTCTAACGGATCAAGTGCATGTCAATGTTTACCACTGTTAATGCATAGTGTACAAGAAAACCGTTGTTAATAACCTGACAAATGAAGCGATTACCCTCCACGGCTCCACCTTTAATTCGGTTAAAAAAAAACTACTTAATTTGACAAACTATCACGGTAATCAGGAATAAAATAGGACATTACTGTATTATAACTTACTACTTTAACACTAAACAAAACAGAAATCCAGACTCTTATTTTGAGGTGGAAGATATTATTAAGGGAGAACGTGGCGCAACCCGTGTTAGCCACATGTACCCCTTTACCCCCAAGGAAACACCGTCGTCGTTAGTGACGGATACATAATTTTTTTTAGGGTAGGCACAATACGAATAAGTTAAAAATGATAAAATAACATAGTTCAACTAATTTAGGCATAGAAGGAGTTAAGATAGGTCTCGGACTCGGGTTATTACTATATGAAATATCACTTAAACATGGTTCTTTTCTTTTTAAGAAATTGTTAAGAAACTGTTAAGAGTTCATAGATTAAAAAAACAAATATAAATTAACAATACAAATAGGTTAAACAACTCTAATCGTCGAATTAGGTTCAACAACATATAGCCTACGAATTTTAAAAACCGTAGAAAACATAAATTAAAATTTTAATTCGAACATAAATAAAAAAAAAACTTTCAAAAAACCCTAGTAAACAAACGGGCAATCACAAATGTAAAACTAAAAACGTAAGGTCAAGACTCAAGGAGATAAAAGCGCAAACTTTGGTAAATCACAAACTAAGGTACCTCCGCAAATGGCCTGAGCATAGTTGAGCTTGTCTACTTGTCTGCATCTGTCTTTGTTCACTTCTTATTAATTGTCGGTTACAAATCCTCTTTTCTTTTTTATTACGTAAGCTGTAAGCATGCAGCAGCTTAAGGGTTTTAGAAGTTGGGCCATGGCACTAGCTTAATAGAAATAGGTGTTGGTGAATTGGGCCAAGGTACCTCCACAAATGGCCTGAGGCACTACAAAAATAGTGGAATGCACTTTACTAGCTTAATAGCACATGCATATAAAGATTCTGCCTGAAACGGACGGTGGGCACAGGCCCACCATCCCTTACAGTCTCTTCACGTGAAGTAAAACCTGGTACTAGGCAACAGGCGTGGAGTAAATTTGTAACCGTAGTTTTTTTTTAAATGACCATTGTAAATTTTGTGTTAACACCCCAAAATCTTGTTTTACCTAATTCGGCATTGCGTCATTAGACGTGATTAATAAATAGCGAATTAACCCCGTTAATCCAAATTGTAGAACATGAACATGATTAACCCCAAAGCTTGACTAAGTTAGCAAGGTTAAATAAGGAGGTTAAAACTAGGAGGGACCATAGTTGCCTAAATGGTAAACTTGTGTATTAAGAAAGTTAAAAAGGGAAGAACACACACTAAGTGTGTGTGTCGAAAATTATACATGAGCATAAGGCTCCTTCACCTACAAATCCTAAACACCCAATTCTTGCTCAAATTCAAGCCAAGCCAAAAGGGAAACCTATGCATTACACAGAAACGAATCATCTAAGGTTCAAATCACACCAAGGTACTTTTTATTTGGCTAAATTTGATGTAATATTCATTCTTGATCATAATGAAATTATAGGGTTTTCATAAAAACGTGAAAGTGTAGGTTGATAGAGGTTTCTCTAGCTTTAGGGAACCTCAAACATGTCTAAATTGGTTACGAATAGCATTCCACGTGTGGACAGCAGCAACTGGCTGTAGGCTACGACCCTCAAGCCGTAGCTTACGGCGGGGTTGTTCTTCAAAATCCTCACTTGGCCATTTAAGCTTGATTGTTTCGTTTTTTTACGCGTATCAACGTTTTAACTATTATGAAGGTATACATTTGATGGGAGTCCCAAAGAATGGATCAAGTACGAGGAGATCCGAGCACACCTGAACACAAAAGTGCTTTCACAATAGAAATTCCCGTTTAAGACACAAACTTTAATACATGTTTTTAGTAGTTAAAAATGTAAAATTTGTTGAGATCAATCATGGATGAGACTTCATTGAATTGAGTTTTCATAAAGATCGAGTATTGCAGAGGAAGGGAGTTTGGTATCGATTTTATAATGATGTAAATACAAATCTATTAATTTTAGCTTTAAAGCATCTTCAAATGTTTCATGATCATTTCAAAGCCCCATAAAAATCTTTTGTATCTTGAAGTAAAAGATAAATTCTTTTTTTTTTTATGTTAAATTCGACTTTGTAATTATTATTATTATTATTAAACATAAGTGTATGCTATGAAAAATATTTAATGGTTACAGTGCTTAAAATTCAAAAGATAATCAATAATATTTACTAAATTACTTATTGCCTATCATTTTAAGTTACTATCAATAACCATCATCATGATCACTAAAAAGTAAAATATGATGATGATAATTTAATAACTAAAATACATTTAAGTGAAGAATGTAATTGGAAAATGCCAACTTTCTATACAGTGAATGTTATTCTACCCATACTACTAAGAGTATCCAAAACGCTAGTCAAAGTTCAAAATCCAGACGAGCCATATCAACCACACCACATCCTTACAAACCATATTCATTTTAAACCCATTTTTTCTCTAACACTAAACCATTCTAAACTTTCACATAACACCCCACTTCTTACACACAAAAAAAAAAGGAAAAAAAAAGTGAAAAAAGAAATATTTGTGTAGTTGGTCCTCACTAAAACCAAACAAACTTATTTGGTGGATTAAACTGGACGACAAAAGCCCACTACCTTCAACGTGTGTCGTCAAGTTTCTTCTTGTCCAAAATCCTGACCACTTCAGTGTATTGCATGGTAATTGTAAAAAAGAAGTGTCTTGATGGCTCATTGAGAAGCTTTGTCTTAATTGCCCATTAAGGCCTCAATGGTCCGTTAGGGTTTATTATTTTTTTTTTAATTTTCAAATGATTGGAGAAGCTTCCTCAAGAAGCTTTGTCTCAATGGCCCATTGAGGCCTCAACGGCCCATCGCTTTTCAAAAATTTGGCCTCAATGGCTCATTGTGGCCTCTACGACCCATGTGTTCCATTTTTTTAGTGTTTTAGTGTGTTTTATATATTTTAAGCTTGAAATTTGTGTTTTTTATAAAAAAACTAAAAAGTACATTCTTATCATAAGTATAAATTAGCGTATACAACAATTTTTTTCATTAAATAATTCAGTATACATGATAAAAACAATAACATACGATAAACTAGGTTAAGTCAAAATACTTTGTTCTTATATGCACCCTTGGTAGACAAAGCTTGACATACGGGACTTACCATTCGAGCGGGAATGATGCTAAGGACTTCGAAGAAGGTGATAACAATGAGAAATGTGCTTCGAAGAAGGTGATAACATTGAGGCCTCAACGGGCCATGGAGAAAGTCTTAAACAACCACACTACACTTCTTTTTTACAATTACCAATCATTACCAATCATTGCCAATGATTGGTCAATGATTACCAATAATTGACAAACCTCAACGGGTCATTGAGGCCTCAATGGACCATCTTTTTTTCAGTTTTTGGCCCTCAATGGGTCGTTGAGACCTCAATGGGCCATTGGTTTTCTCTGTTTGACCCTCAATGGGTCATTAAGGTCTCAATGAGCCATTGAGAGGGGTGTTTAGATAAAAAAAACCCTAGTGTATGAATATCCTAGGCCCAAATTAATCTCAATCCACTTCATGTCAAGAGTTAAACCCTACCTAGTCTTCTCTTCAAAAGGTAAAAATTCTCTACCACCTAGCCAAAGCTGGAATGATGCCAAATTTAGTTAACCCGTTCAACACAACATATGGGGTAAATATCATCTATCTATTATCTATTAATATATATAAAAGAATTCAACATTGCTGACGTGGCGTGCAATGGTGACTTCATCCTTTCCATGAAACTGCCACGTGGCATCATAGAAAGATTTTAATGTTTTTTGAATTATTTCCTTTTTTAATTAAAAAAAAAGATAAACATAAAACCCTAAATTTATCTCTCTATCTTTCAATTCTCAATTACTAAAATTAAATTGAGTTATTTTAGGAAAAAAGAATTTAAAAACAAATTTAAATTTTTCTCTTATGTTCCTCCTATAATTTTTAAACGTTAATATCTTTTATATTCGAGATTTTTTAAATAAAAAAATTACACCAAATTAACGAGCGTTTTATTATCTTTCCAACGAGTACCATAGTGCTATATAAAAAACGGAGAAAAAAACGACTATTTTTTGTTATGTTCATACAGAAAAAAAAAACAAAGTGTTCAGGTTATTCATTAATCATGTTTTTTCTTTTAAACCAGGTTCTTATCTACGATGTTGAAATTCAGCCCAATCGCCATGCTATCATTGGAATTTTACTCTTCTAAAGATGGATAGGTATACTTCATCTATTAATCTATTAATATATATAAAAGAATTCAACATTGCTGACGTGGCGTGCAATGGTGCCTTCATCCTTTCCATGAAACTGCCACGTGGCATCATAGAAAGATTTTAATGTTTTTTGAATTATTTCCTTTTTTAATTAAAAAAAAAAGATAAACATAAAACCCTAAATTTATCTCTCTATCTTTCAATTCTCAATTACTAAAATTAAATTGAGTTATTTTAGGAAAAAAGAATTTAAAACCAATTTAAAATTTTCTCTTATGTTCCTCCTATAATTTTTAAACGTTAATATCTTTTATATTCGAGATTTTTTAAATAAAAAAATTACACCAAATTAACGAGCGTTTTATTATCTTTCCAACGAGTACCATAGTGCTATATAAAAAACGGAGAAAAAAACGACTATTTTTTGTTATGTTCATACAGAAAAAAAAAACACAAAGTGTTCAGGTTATTCATTAATCATGTTTTTTCTTTTAAACCAGGTTCTTATCTACGATGTTGAAATTCAGCCCAATCGCCATGCTATCATTGGAATTTTACTCTTCTAAAGATGGATAGGTATACTTCATCAAGAGAAGTTTGGAGAACGAATCACGCAACACTGCAACACATGGTGTCACCTTATAACAAGGTTATTTTTTATTTATTTAATTACAAGGGTAATAATTATTACTATTAGTATTAATATTATTAGAATTGTTATATTTTTCAACCCCCATCATGAATTTTACATCTATATAAGTCAAAGTCAAATTGTAACATATTTTAAATTACGTGAAGATGATTATATGTTGAAGGTTATCCTTTTAATACTGTATTATGTTTAATATGGTTTATGCTTTTTATTTTTTTAACTTTTTAAATAAATGTTTTTTTAACTAAGATTGATTATGTTTAAGTTATTTACGCTTTTCGTGATTTGAGTTTTCTTCTTCTATCATTTTTTTTTATCATTTTTTATTAAATCACATTAAATTTTTCAACCCCGTGACCTTCCCGGGGTACTCAGCTAGTATTAATATAAATCAGTTTCTTGTTTATATTTAGTGTTCAATGTAAAAATAGGAGTAAAGCCATACATATAGCGAAGTTATTCTTGTGCCCGTAAAGATGAAAACACTGTTTTCAAGATAAATTTCCCCAACGAAATTTTCAAATTACAGTGGAACTTTTTTGATAAAGGCCTCCGGGAGGCAATTGAAGATATTGTAGTTTGTGGGGGGTCATATTTTGGGGACCTCCAGTGGCGGGTCGCAACCTTACCGGTGCGGCATGGTGGGTTGGGTCTTCTCTCGGCCCGAGATGTAGCCACTTATGCCTTTGTGGCGTTCAGATCTCAATCCTGGGGGTTGCAAGACCATATTTTACGTAACAGCGGGGTTGATAACACGGATCCGGATTATGTTTGCGCTTTGGAACGCCTGCATGAATATCTCCCTGACTTTGATCTTGGCGGTTTCTCCAATAAAGACACCGCCCCCAAAAAGCCACAAAAAACCTTGGCGAATGCTCTTTATTGTCGAATTGCACAAAGTCTGGGGGAAGATTTTTGCTTGACCCCACGCCAGAAAGCCGTCATGGAATGCTTACAGAGGCCCCACGCCCAAGATTTCCTAACAGTTATCCCTATCGAAGGACTGGGGCAACGAATGTCAGCGGTGGAATATAGAGCAATCCTTAAATACCGTTTGATGATTCCCATTTTCTCGGATGATGAAACATGTCCGGTTTGCCGTAAAGCGTGTTTGGATAAATATGGGGAACATGCCCTCCATTGTAGAGAGTTACCGGGGTTTAAGTACAGGCACGATTTCGTTCGGGACGTATTAATGGATATTCTTAGACGAGCAGGGATCTCGGCAAAGAAAGAGGCCCCGGTTAACTTTCTTACAGACCCGGCAGAAGGGAGGTCCACTTTACGTCCGGCTGACCTGCTAGTGTTTGGTTGGGAAGGTGGGAAACACGCATGCGTGGACCTTATCGGTGTGTCACCTTTAGCGGGATTCAGGGAGAGTGGGTTCGTGGCGGGGCAAGCGGTACTTAGAGCAGAGTCGAACAAGGTGGCAAAGCACGCTAAAGCGTGCGAGGATAACCAACATGCTTTTGTCCCTCTGGCTTTTGACACTTTTGGTTCATTGGCACCGGAAGCGATCAGGTTTCTGACGAGAGTCTAGCGGGTGGTCCACAACAACTTCTCGACTCCCCAGGGGCAAGGATTTGTATTCTCTAGATTAGGGTTCTCTATTCAGAAGGGGGTGGCGGCGCAGCTTGTTGCTCGACTACCTTCTATTCTTATGTAATTTGTCCCTTTTGTTGAAATAAAAATATTATAAATACATAAAAATATAATATTTTATTGTTTATTTAAAAATATGATGAAAATGAAAATGCCTTATTAAATAGTTTACAGTGTATTATTTAAATGCATAAAGTTTTATGACTCGATTTATATTAGTTTTTTTTTATCGGCGAACAACTGTGTGGCAACCATCCTTGCGTGGCGCCGTGCCCAAGAATCGACTACTCGACCTCCAGCAGCCCCCGCCTTCTCACTCGACTCGATTTATATTAGTTAATTAAGAAAATATTTAAGAGAATGATTTTTTTTTTGAAAATTGACTTTCATTAAAACAAGCACCACCGACCCCTATCCCCAAGGCGGAGATAGAAGGCGAGAGCCAAAAACAACAAATACAATCACGTTACATCAAAACGACACCATTGGTTCCAATCTACTACCCCTAGCTTGGATCTATATTTAAACCAAAGAAAACCAAAAGATTTAACATCCATAACTATCTCCGCTATCTTTGTGTCCCTCCCGAGAAAATCTTGTCATTCCTAGCACGCCAAATCCTCCAACAAGCAATAATAACAATACCATGCACAATCAAACTCTTGGTTCCCGAAAGCCCACTCGCTTTATGAAGATCTACCAAGTCGTTAACATGAAAAACAAAAGGTCTAGGGATCTTGCACCACAACGCTATAGCTTCCCACACTCCCGACGAGATGAAACAACCGGTCAACAAATGCTCAATCGATTCGCCACCATCATCACAAAACACGCACCTTTGATCCCCGCAAGGAATATGCCTCCTCACTAAAGCTTCCTTTGTAGGCAACCGATTCAAAACCGCCCTCCACATGAAAATATTGCACTTTTTAGGAACCCACCCGCTCCATTGAAAAACAGCCTCCCCGGCCCCTTCCAAGTCCTGGCGCATCCATTTCTTAATCGAGGAAACAGCACAATCTTTACTATTGCCAACCGCCCACAACCATTTGTCTTCTTGATCCGTCAATTCAACCGTATCAAGCATTTGCTCCAACTCAGACTTCTCACGTAGCTCCTGCTGAGAACTAGGAGCTCTAAGCCACTCCCAAACAATACGACGAGAAGACCCTTCCACCACCAATCGGTCCACAACCAAAGAGTGTTTATATTTGTCTAGAGCAAATAAACCCGGAAACTTATCTTTCAACCGATCCGGACCAAGCCACAAATCAAGCCAGAAACGGATATCGTTACCATTCCCAATCGAAGCCCGGATCACTCTATCAAAACCCACGCCATCAACCTTGAACTTATTCCAAAACATAACACAATTCTTCCAAACCCCGGGGATCCCATTGTTAGCCGGCGCAAGGCCCCAACCTCTCGTTGACCCGTGAATGGCCCAAATGACCCGTCTCCATATAGCTTGATGTTCATTAAGAAATCTCCCCAACCATTTAGAAAGCAGCGCTTGATTGCTAATTTGTAAAGGAGCAATTCCCAAACCCCCTAATTGGATGGGTTTAGTAACTATCTCCCAAGCCACCCAAGACATCTTACGAACTTCGTCCGAACCACCCCATAAAAATCTTCTCATCAAGGCTTCCAAATCAAGAATCACCTTCTTTGGAGCTTTGAAAAGCGAAAAATAATAAGTGGGAAGGCTATCCAACACCGATTTGATTAGCGTAAGGCGCCCGGCGATAGATAAAGAATTAACTTTCCATTTAGAAAGTCTCTTCTTAAATTTGGACACAACCGGCTCCCAATTGGCCACCCTATTCATGTTCGCACCAACCGTAATACCAAGATAAGTGAATGGAATACTACCCGCCTTACAACCCATACTCGCCGCTTGACTACCAATAACCCCATCATCAACCCCCACACCGAATAAAACCGACTTATGAAGATTAATCTTTAACCCCGAGCATAAATAGAAAATGCGAAGAATACGTCTCAAATTATCAAAGTTAAAGCTCGACCATTCTCCCATAATCATAGCGTCATCCGCATATAGAAGATGAGAAAGCCGAGGACCATCACCAGGAAGAATAACACCATGAAAAGCACCAATGTCGCACGCTTGTTTCATCATACCTGAAAATGCTTCCATTAAAATAATAAACAAGAAAGGGGAAAGCGGGTCACCTTGACGGATGCCTTTTTGACACCCAAACTCGAAGGTAGGAGAACCATTGACAAGGACCGATGCTCTGGTCGCCAATAATATGCCACGAATCCATTCGCACCAAACAGAAGAGAACCCCATCTGAGCAAGAACCGATAACAAGAATTCCCAGTTAACATTATCATACGCTTTGTCGAAATCAATCTTAAACAAGAAGATTCTTCTATCCCTCTTCTTAGCCCAAGCAATAACCTCATTCGCCACTAACGGCCCATCGAGAATGTACCTGCCAGACAGAAAAGCCGACTGATGCTCTGACACAACCTTGTTCATAACACACTTCAAGCGATTCACTAACACTTTCGAAACCGTCTTTAGAATACAACCGATAAGGCTAATCGGCCTGAAATCGCCCAACGAGGACGGACTATCAATCTTCGGGATCAGCGTAACAAAAGACGACCCAACACCCGGACAAAATCTTTTGGAACTGTGAAAATTTGCTAGCACTGCGACGAAGTCCTTCTCAAGATACTCCCAAAAAAACCGAATGAACCTAAAGTTAAATCCATCCGGCCCAGGAGCTTTGTCACCACCGCATTCGAAAACCGCTTTCTTAATCTCAACCACTGAAAAATCACCAACCATAAGAGCCGCCTCCTCGGCAGCCAATGTCGAAAACCCGTATCCCACCAAGCGAGGCCGTTGACGAATATTCTCTTTAAACTTTCCAGAAAAAAATCGAAGAACCTCCCTCTTTATCCGAACCGGATTAGTTTCCCAAACACCATTAACGTCCAAACCCGGAAAAAAATTAGAAGCTTTACGTTTATTAATGAAACCATGAAAGTATCTCGAGTTTTCATCTCCATGCGTCGCCCAATTACACCTCGCCTTTTGCTTGAGATCCCGACTCGCGAAAACATCCAACTCACCTAATCGTCTTTTAATCTCACCCATCGACCATTGCTCCTCTTCTGTTATATCTCGTTCCTCCAAAAGAAGATCCAACCCTTTCAACTCTTGTTCCAAAATAACCCGTTCCTCCTTTTCTTTAGTTTTACAATCTATCGCCCATCTAGAAATGACATCCCTCATCGCCTTAAACTTGGCCAGAAGCCGCGCATCCGGGGACCCCACGATCGCCCCATCAACAGAACTATCCTCGAACACCTTCTTAACCATAGTAACAAAATCTTCTCTACCAAGCCATGAATTAAAAAACCTAAACGGTTTAGGACCAAAGTTTCTAGGGGTACCAATTTTTAACACCAACGGGACGTGATCCGGTTTATTCCTATCCAGCGCGATATACTCCGCACATGGCCAATCCATAAAGAAATCCCAACTAACAAATATTCTATCAATGCGGCTCAATTTGTTCCCTGCAACAAAAGTAAACCTCCTCCCTTGCAAGGAGTACTCGTGAAGATCTGAATCGTCAATGAAGTCATTAAACTCGTTAGCCTCTCCAACATTAAAAACCGAATTCCTCCTATCCTCAGCGCACCTAACCGCATTAAAATCACCCCCCACAATCCACCTCCCATTACCCTCCCCAATCAAGGTCGTAATTTCCCTCCAAAGTACACGTTTAGCGCCTATATTTTGAGGAGAGTATACATTCAAGAAATGAAATAAACCAATCTTCCCTTTAATAGAACCCGACACTAACAACCAATTACTATTCTTGATCACCCTTTCCACAGTAAATACTTGCGCATCCCATACAGACACTAGACCGCCCGAACGACCGGACGAAGGCACCCAATCATACGCATGAGTACCATGTCCCCATAACCGCCCCACATCCACTGCATCAATGGAACCGAATTGAGTCTCTTGTAAACAAATAAAACTAACCTCATGATGAACACGCAGACCGCGGATCCAATCTGCTTTACTGGAATCCCCTAACCCACGAATGTTTAAGGACATCACATTCATTGAACACCAACTTGATAACCTTCGGATACAAGAACCTCTTGGACATCTGACGCAAAATCTTGCAAATTCTCTACACCCAACGCCTTACTTAATTCTATAGTCTTCTCAACTTCCACTGCAAATGGACTTCGCTGCTGTGAAGGAACCTCCATACTACAAGGAGCCGAATGCTCAACACCCTCTTCACCAATGATAGAAGCTGCCGCCACAGAAGATGAACATCCCCTATTTAAATCCGGCGTCAAAAAAACCTCATCACCACCGGACTTATGACCCATTGACGTCTCCGCAGGAACATGCATAATACCAATTAACCTGTCGATGTCGAACATATCATTGTTCTCCCTAGAACGCTTCTTAGGTCGCTCACTAGAACCACTACCTCCACTCCTATTAACACCCAAAGACTTCCTCCTAAACTTTTTGCGTCCCATGCCTGTCTGTGCGTTAACATTAGACGTATTACCAACTATATTTTCTACCGGCATCTCCGAAGATAAAACGTTGGAACTCTGTTGGACCTCATCCCCTTCATGCGACCCATCCACCCTCTGATCCTCGTCACCACTCCTATCAACATAAACGACCACATCCTCAACCACAGGAGAACATTCACCATCTACATGATTCGCCGGCTCATCATCATAATGGGTGTTTTCAACATTACAATTTTCCTCCTCCGGTATAACGGAATCATCATCCTCTACCTCCGATGATGCACACTCCGGCGTCCATTCCCCTGCATCTTCGTCCACCCATGCTCTAAACACTCTACCCCTCCAACTTATGTCCACCCTATCCACAATCCGTTTACACTCATTGCTCAGAACACCAATCAAAGCATAAGACAGATTGTTATCATCACCTGAAAGAGATGCCGCTCGAACCACCTTACCATAACGACTACCGATCAAATCGAATACCCCATCAGATGCCAGTTGAGCCGGGATCCCGTGGATTTGAAGCCAAGCAAACCGGCCCTCCTCCACTCTAGAACTATCAGACCAAATCTCGAGAGTTTCGAACCACTTGGACCAAGACTCTTTATCATCCAGCAATACTTCTCTAACCTTACAATCATAGAACACCAAGGCCACTGATAACCCTCCCAAGTATTTTATATCCAAATCCCTCCAACCACCCTTCCGAAGCAAAGTTTTCAAGTTAGTTAACGTATGAAAGTTAATCACTCTACCCGTAATGGCATAATCTTTCCAATGGGAAAATCGTTCCACCGAATCATCCACCTTCACGACATCCACCTTGTTACGGTTGAGTAAAGAGTCTACGAATGAACGCCCATTCCCTTCAACATTAACAGACCTCCCACCCCCATCAGCCCCAACAGACGCGTTCCTTTCCTGGCTGCTAGAAGTATCGTGATTAGGGTTTGCATGTCTTGCATGGTTTGTAACAGGGACTTGAGTCTCCTTTCTCCTATCCACATCAACCGGTCTGTCAAGCTTCATCCCATCCACGAACCGAGCAGGTGCTATAAACAACTTGTACGACCCCATCCAAACATCTACTAACTCCTCTCCTAAACGTTTAACATCTTGAACCCCAGAAAACGACGCAAAAGCAAACCTCTTACCCCATTTATCTAATTTTCTAGCGATATAAGAACCTTCATACCGACCAAATCGACCCAATACCTCTTTTAAATCTTGCGAAGAACACTTTGGGGGAAGATTAGAAACAAAGAACTTCGAGACAACCTTGCTATTACCTTCATCATGATGATCGTTGCGTTTACCTTTCCTCCTGCGTTGAAATTCCCATCCGTCTTCATCCATGCCGCCGCCGAGGATCGCCCGAAAGTCTCGGAGCGATTAGGGTTTTTAATTTTATTTAAGAGAATGATATCATTAAAAAGTTTACAAAGAATATTCGAGGCAAATGAGAGTTAATTGAGCGTCACGTAACCGTTTTTAACGAAATCATTAAAGGACAAAGTTGAATTATTGTAGACAGATATAATGATTCAGATTTATACATTATCCTGATTTTTATAAATACAAGTAAAGTTTATAAAGTGTTCAATCAAATAATTCAAGGTTAAGAAATAGTTTACCATATAATCGATTATTGGTGACATACTATAAAATAACAGACTATAAAATAGTTTTATATATTCGTTAGTATATTTTGTAATGAAACTAAGAACCATCACACGATATCAAAAAATCAGTTATGCGTCACTTGGGTTGCAACCCAGTCGTAGGAAGCAAAGCTTCTTTGGAGAAAACCGAAGTTCTAGTCTAATTAGAGATGGTGTAAAATATAGTACTAGTACGTATTATTGTTGTAGTAATTTTGGCCTTCAAGAAAAAAAAAAAAGCAGTCAGGCTTAATGATACGTACCCAAATGTCCATGCAACCCACGTTCTGCATATCATACCCATGATCTCATCAGTTAATAATTGGCATGCATGTTTTACTTAATGGCTAGTCTTCCACGTTCCCATGAAAGCAGTAGTAGTTAATTATTAGTGTTTTTTTACTTCTAAGTATTTAAGTTCATGTATCTTGCATTTCAGAAACAAGAAGAAAATTATCAAAAATAAACTTTAGTTTATGTCTCTCTTTTCTTGTGTTCTTGGGAGTTTGTAGGTTTTCTCCGTAAACCTATCAAATGGTGCTTTCATCGAGCCGTTCTCCTTCCCGCCTTGTCTCACCGGAGTTTGAGGCATGGTTTGCCGCAAAGGTTGCACACTATTGTTGGCAAGTGAAGTGTTACATCGCTGAAGCTAATGGCACCGAACCACCCGGTCCCGAACCGCCACTACCACCTCCTACACCGCCATCCAAACCATTTGGCCCGAAACCTTCCCTACATCAAATATCCTCATTTGCATCCAAAAAACGCACCCGTCGGCACCAAAAAACAACACCCAAAACCATGCCGAAAAGACCCGCTTCTACCACCCCGTTGAGACCACAAACCCCACCCAAACCCGGCCCCAAATCAGCACCAAAATCAACCTCCCATGTCACCCTTCAACACACCAAACCAGCCTGTAAACCCACATGCACTCCCACCAAACATGGCACCCACAACAGCCGGTTATTGCCCTTGAACAACACGGATCCGAAGGCAGTCAAAAGACGAGAATGGAGACCGCCATGGCAACCATCATCACAGTCCGTTGACTCCGCTCCTAACGCCATTGTTGCCTCACCCACACCACCGAAACTGCCAATTACACAACCGCCAAAACAACCATCTTTCATCGCTATCAAAACTAAACCCAAACCAGCAATTGGAACCCATGTTCCTATCTCACCTAGTGGAACGATGACGGACAGAAACATGCTCACAGTGGTTGTGACTTCCGCTGTGAATTTGAGGGTCATCACAAACAAAAGGACACAGCCCAACGTTGCAATAAAGGAAACCAAGTTGCCGTCACCATTTTATCTCACCAAGCCTTTTGTTTTGACCAACGAAACATCAATCAAACAGGTGGTCGGGAAACGCAAGTGGCTCAAACTGTGGTGGACGGTAGCCACTACACCGAACGCCGTTGGCAGAGTCGAATGGCGACCACCGTGGCAACCGCGTTCTGTTCTTGAGGACAAGAACGTTTTGAGGCGCGTGGGAATTGATACGTACCCAAATGTCCATGCAACCCACGTTCTGCATATCATACCCATGATCTCATCAGTTAATAATTGGCATGCATGTTTTACTTAATGGCTAGTCTTCCACGTTCCCATGAAAGCAGTAGTAGTTAATTATTAGTGTTTTTTACTTCTAAGTATTTAAGTTCATGTATCTTGCATTTCAGAAACAAGAAGAAAATTATCAAAAATAAACTTTAGTTTATGTCTCTCTTTTCTTGTGTTCTTGGGAGTTTGTAGGTTTTCTCCGTAAACCTATCACTTAAAAATACACAACATTTTCATTTAGTAAAAGGTGCTCCTAAACATACATATTTTCTCACACATTTGGTGGCAGTGGCCCATTAAAAAAAAAGTAATATATTTCTCACATAGGGTCGTTGCATACATGAATGATCAAACGTTTAGTAACTTCCTTTAGAAACAAATTATAAAAAAAAGGCTATTGGATTTTAATAATCCAAGCTTTTACCTATTGGTCGACAATAATTTGTATTTCAAAAATTCCAACAACGATCATAACTTTCAACGTATTGACTGACAATAAATCTTTGTTAACTGAGAACTAACTCAGTTAGTGGATGATGTGGTATTCCAACACTGACATGGATGATGACGTGGACAATGACATGGCTTGCCACGTCATCATCCACTAACTGAGTTAGTTCTTAGTTAACAAAGGTTAATTGTTGATCAATATGTTGAAAGTTGGAATCGTTGTTGAGAATTTTTGAAGATTATTGTCGGCCACTAGGTGAAAGTATGGATTATTAAAATCCAATACTTCAAAAGAAAATTTGAACGATTGATTCACACAATTTAAAGACCGGATATCGACTACGTAAGAAGTAGCAGTGTAACGCTAACCACAACGCTAATAACACTAGGCTACAATAATAATTTTGATAAATATATAGTTTTTATAATTTATATAGTTTCTAATTAATAAACACTTTATTTGTTTTAAAGATAACTCAGTTTGAACAAGTTAAATATAAAGTTGTTACATCAATACATTCCCATGGAATGTGCAGACCCAAATCTCTTTATTTATTAATGCAACTGCTTTTTCTAGTGCATCTCTGTCCTCACTTTTCCCGCCCTTTAATCCACCATCATCCACCATAATCTCCGGCATACCACCACCACCACCGATGGCATCAACCACCTCCGTCCCATCTCAACCGCGAACAAAGCTCTCCAAAAGCTTTCACAGAGTCATCACTTTTAGAAAACCATCAAAATCTCCATCAAACAATGGCTTTTGTTTTCAACTTCCTAATGATCACAAACTCAAGAATCCTGACAAGCATTTCAAGTTGGTAGACGACGCTATGGATGCGTTTGTTGCGAAGCTTTTCGCCTCCGTTTCGTCGTTGAAAGCCGCGTACGCCGAGCTACAGGCGGCGCAGTTTCCATACGACGAGGAAGGCGTAAAGCGCGCAGATCAAGTTGTGGTGGATGAACTAAAAGAAATCTCCGAGTTGAAACGGAGTTTCATGAAGAAGCAGATATCTGCTTCTCCACCTCATGTGACTCTGTTGCTCTCAGAGATCCAAGAGCAACAGAGTCTCGTAAAAATGTACCAGATCACAATCAGCAAAATGGAAAAGCAAATCAAGACAATGAATCAAAAGATCAATTCGCTTCAGATAACATTATCTGAAGCGAATTCAATTAACAGAGTGATGGAAACAACGCTCGAGTCAGAGCGTTGTTTCCCACTCTTGGACTATATAGATCTATCAGATCTAACAGCAACAAACTTCACTGAAGTCTTGCGGTACGCTTTAGCATCCGTACAAGACTTCGTGAAGCTGTTGTTACATGACATGCAAGTTGCACGTTGGGATATTAATGCAGCTGTGAGATCAATAGACGCGGATGCATTTTACCCAAAACCGAGTTACAAATGCTTCGCTTTCGAATCATATGTAACTCGGGAAATTTTCGAAGGATTCAGCGTTACAGAAGAAGATGAAAACGATCGTTTACAAATGTTCAATGAGTTCAAGAAGCTAAAATCATTACCAACTATGCAAATATTAAAAGATAACCCTAGATCACCATTCGGGAAGTTCACACGCGCCAAGTACATGCGCGTGGTTCACCCGAAGATGGAGTACTCCTTATTCGGCAACTTGAGCCAACGCAAAACGTTGAACTCGTGGGAGTTTCCGGAGACCGGATTCTTCCACGCGTTCGCGGAAATGGCGCGGCGCGTGTGGCTCCTAAGGTGTTTGTTTTTGTCTTTTAATGAGGAGGTGAGCGTGTTTCGTGTGAGGAAAGGGTGTCGATTCTCGGAGTTGTATATGGAGAGCGTGGTGGCGCGTGAAGATTGTGAGTGGCGAGTGAGGTTTACGGTGGTACCGGGGTTTAAGATTGGGAAAGAGGTGGTGCAGAGTCAGGTGTATTTATCTCCGGTTGGTGGAGAGTTCGGTAGATTGAGGGGTTAATGGGGTTTTGACTTTTGGTCAACGGTACAGGTTATAGGTGATTATACAAATTTTGTATTATACGATATAAGTTTTTATTAAATTTTGTTTAATAAAATATTTTAATAATCTGCCATGTGTGTGTAATTATAAGTTATAACGTATCTGGTTTAGATTTTAAATTTTAACTTTGATGACAAATTGTGTATAAAAGAAATTTAATGGTCAAAAAAGTAAAAAATAAAAATCACATATGAGCGCATATAGTTATTACTCACTAAAGCCTTTCAAGTGTATCTCACTTATATATTTTGACGAATATAGTTTTTTAAATAATAAGATGCCTTTATATTACTTTAACTTTTAATTTTAGATTTTACCTTTTCTCGTTATTTAAATTCAAATATTTTTTCTTTGACTCAAACACTTGGTTTTTATTTTCAATAGAATATATAAAATTTGGTTACCCCAAATCTCAAAATTAATCAAAGAGTGTAGCAAGGTATGATAATTCTACACAAGAATTAAATTATTGATACTCATTTCATATCCGGCTCATTATCACTCTACTCGAAAGAATCCTACTAGCATGGCATCCCCACAAATACGCACACGCCTTTATTGAGTTTAAAAGGACCATCTTCATCCTTTAACATGTTGATTATATTAATAAGAACATAAGGAATAAACATAAGATTTAATCAAGTGTACCTGATTTGCATAACCATTTAGGAACTTCAGTAATGGAAGACACCATCATCTTGATTGGGTTCCCTTTAGGGTATGCAGTTCTGATGGTTTATGTGTTCTTAAGTTATGAACACATTGAGAGAGAGAAATAGGGAATGGCTAATGGTGTTATGTTATTATGATTATGAGTCAACCCTAATCTCATAATATCTCTTCATATTTATACATACCCAGGGGACACCCTAATAAGGCCCATCTAATGATAGTCCGCCCATCAAAGACATATCTGTTATTGGGCTTAGGATAATATTAATAATTGATCATCATTATATAAATGATTATAATGGCTATCGATAAATATACAAACGTTACGTATATTTATTCCAACATAACAAAGAATGTTGATATTGATGCGACTTTAATCTAGTTAGTGCTATACATACATATGTTTACATGTTTATATGATCTATGTGTTAATGATGTTTAAATTTAAAAAGTCGAATAAATTAGTAAAGTTATACATTATTTTAATCATTAAATTAAAAAAAAAAAAAAGGTAAACTAAGGGCATGTGTGTGTGTATGGGAAACCCTAATAGGAGAGGTGCTAACCGGCGATCACAAAACCCTACTGCCGACAGCGATGATCCGGCTACAAGGACTACCTTTTACGTCACAAATATCTCGGATAGGGTTACGGGCTTAAAGCTACGTGAGGCTTTCAATCCTTTTGTGCATGTAACTGATGCTTGGGTTCCTAGAAAGCGTTCAGCAAAGGGTAGGGTGTTTGGTTTCGTACGATGCAAAAAAATCAATGATCCGTATCCGATACTGCAAACGCTCAACGAGATTTGTGTTTTGGAGGCCCGGATTTCAGTGTCTTTAGCCATGTTTGATCGGCAACACCAGAAGATCTCTTACGGTTCAGATGTTCCTGCGAATAAGGCTTGGGTACCGAGGGAGAAGAACATTGTTGACGAGGATTTTCCTTCTATCAGATCCGTCTTTGGTGGGACGTCTGGTTCGAAGAAGTCTTTGAACGTGGATATGGGTGAGGCGGAGTATCCGTTGTATTGTAGGGGTAGGGCTGTCATTGGTGTTGCAGACAATATAAGAAAGTTGCATGGTGTCAAGGTGATGCTGGCTAACGCAGGTTTTGTGGATGCGGCGGTCTCTTATATTGGGGGTCTTTCAGTTTTAATTTCGTTCCGAGACAAGGAGGAGATGGAAATCTTTCGTGAGAAGGACTGGAAGGAAACGTTTGTATCGGTGTTTCCTTGGGTTGGTCAGAACCTTCCATTTGAACGGATAGTTGTGTTGAAGGTGGTGGGTTTACCGATCTTTATTCGTGATGCGACGGTATATGATATGGTGGGGAAGTTGTTTGGCAAGGTCGTTTGGCCGTCGGATTTTTCCTGGTCGGATGTTGATAATTCAGTTGGCTTTTCACACGTCCTCACTCAGTTGTCGTCTCGTATTGATGAAGAAATTTTGATCAATTGGAAAGGAAAGGCGTATAATGTTTGGGTGACAGAGGAGAATTCTTCGTGGGTTCCGGAATTTGAAGAACCGGTGGGTAATGACGTACTCGATGAGATGGAGGAGGGTGAGATCAGGGAGGAGGTGCCGGAGAATCACGCCGGTGGAACCGCAGGTCCGGAATCTGGTACGGAAAAAACGGAATTTACGGGGGAGGTTAATTGTCCAGCTGACTTGCCTTGTAGAGCTGGGAGTATTGGTGCCGCCCAAAATTCAAATTGTGTGGGCCTTTCATGTGGGCTCGGATCTGGATTTTTTGGAGTGGCCCATTCGGTAAATATTGGAGCTGGGATTGTTGGAGTGGGCCAGCAGTCTTTATTTACTCCTAATGGGCTTTGCTTTAATACGGGTCATGGGGATATCTATAAAAGCAGGAAACGAACTAGAGTGGTGTTTCATAATACACCAGAGGATGTTAGCCCTATTCCTGTTACTCCGGTTGCAGCTACTCAGAGGGATATTCCGGATGTTCCTGATCTGAATACACCCGGGGCAGAAATGGAGGTTAGCGAAGGTAGGTCTGATTCGGATCAGGTATGTACGCAGCTGGCCTAGGAAACGGAGATTACAGGTATCCCTTTTAATTTACCAACGGTTAATTCCGAAGTTGTTGATGAAGCGCTACTGATTAATAGGGAAGTTAATGATACTGTGCGTGTGGGTAATCTTGTTGGGTTAAACCTTAATAATGTGGTGGGCGAAGTAGCTAATGAGATTGTTTCGGAATTGGAAACTGTTGTTGATCAATGAATACACTTTCTTTAAATGTCCGTGGGATAAGGAGTAATGGAAAAGCGGGTTGGTTAAAGGGGTTGAAGTTGAATCATGGGGTAGATTTTATGGCGGTGCAGGAATCAAAAATTGCCGATCCGCCGAGTTGGTTAATTGCTAGATGTTGGGGAAACTCTGCTTTTATGTGCGATTGGGTTGATTCAGAAGGTTCGGCAGGGGGTCTAATCTGCTTTTGGGATCCTGCTGTTTTTTCTCAAACGGGTAGTGTCAAGTCTCGTCATGTTTTAATTGTTTCAGGAGTTATGGTTAATGCAGGGGTTAATGTTCACGTCGCAAACGTTCATGCTCCTAACGATGTGGCTGAAAGACGTCGATTTTGGAATGAGTTGTTGTTTTACAGGCGGACTTTTTTTGGTAATTGGATTTTTCTGGGGGATTTTAACGAGGTAAGATCGTCTAATGAGCGGATTAATTCGGAATTTTCTGCGCCAAATGCGGTTCATTTTAATAAGTTCATTGAGGACGCTGATTTATATGAGTATAATATGGGAGGTCATTCTTTTACATATATGTCAAGTGACGGGGTTAAGTTGAGTAAGCTTGATAGGTTTTTGGTGGATAATGAGATTATGCTTATGTGGCCGAATGCAGTTTTAACGGCCCTTCCTCGTCACCTGTCTGATCACAGTCCTCTTTTATTGGCATTGAAAAGTGCGGACTATGGTCGCATACCGTTCAAATTCTACAATTCCTGGCTTCATATTCCGGGGTTTGTGGATTTCGTTAACCATACGGTTGACAAGTTTGTGTTCGATGGTCCGGCAGACGTTGCTTTGGCGACTAAGTTAAAGTGGCTTAAAGGGAGAATTCGTACGTGGATTGACGCTAACCGACGTAATAGGGAGGCGAATTACGTTCAAAGTAAGAAATTAGTTGCGGATTTAGAATGTATTGCGGACTGTAGATCGTTGTCGGAAGTGGAATTGAAACAAAGGGTGGATGCTAAGAAATTTGTTTTTGAAGAGGAAAGAATGAATTGTATGGACGCGCAACAAAAGTCGAGATCGAGGTGGGCTTTAGATGGGGACGAAAATTCCAAATACTTTCATGGCATCTTAAAGATGAATATGGCGTCAAACAGGATTCATGGGGTTCGATGCGATGGAGTCTGGGTCGATGATCCTGTTGTGGTGAAAGAAAAAATTGAAGATTTCTTTTCTAATAAGTTTAGCTTTGTTGCAGGGCCTAGTCCTTCTTTTATTATCCCTGATGTGATGCAGCTGTCAAATGAAGATGTTATTTTGCTGGACGCCCCATTCTCGGTTGATGAGATCACAGGTGCCGTTTTTGATTGTCATGGTGGGAAAGCTCCCGGGCCTGACGGCTTTAATTTTACTTTCATTCGTAAGTTTTGGCCGGTTCTCAAAACGGATTTTATCAAGATGTTTGAAGAATTTTTCGTGAATGGTTTTATTCGGGAAACTTGTTTCTCGGCGTTCATTGCTTTAATTCCAAAGGGTAAGTCCCAGGCTACTCTAGCAGATTATCGCCCGATTAGTTTGGTGGGAATCCTTAACAAGGTGCTTTCAAAGGTTTTAATGATGCGTCTATTAAATGTGTTGCCAAACTTAATCTCGGAAGAACAAACTGCTTTCATTCGTGGTAGAAACATTTTAGATGGTCCGCTGATTTTAAATGAAGTGGTGGCATGGTTGAAAAAGACGAAAAATAAAGCTTTCTTTCTAAAGGTGGATATTGAAAAAGCGTATGATTCGGTAAGGTGGGATTATCTTGAAGATGTTATGGTTCAAATGAATTTCTCGCCAAAATGGGTCGGGTGGATTATGTCTATTGTGAGAAGTTCTCGTGCATCGGTGTTAGTTAACGGGTCTCCTACGGGGGAATTTTCTTGCCAAAAGGGTCTCCGGCAAGGTGACCCGCTTTCCCCTTTTCTTTTTCTTATAGCTATGGAGCCGCTGACTCGTATTATGAAAAGGGCTGAAGATCTAGGGGTGTTCCACGGGATTAAAGTCGGTAGCAATGGTCCCTTGTTATCGCACTTCATCTATGCTGATGACGCGATTTTTTGTGGTGAGTGGTCGGTTACGAATGCAAAAAATTTAAGAAGACTTTTGAGGGGCTTTTATCTTGTTTCGGGCCTCAGAATAAGCTCTAAGAAGAGTCGGGTTTTTGGTATTGGATTGGAAGATACTGAAGTTGCAAGTTTAGCTTTGGCCATTCATTGCTCTCATGGTGTGTTCCCTATTATGCATCTCGGGATTCCGATAGCTACTAATATGAACCTGGTGAAGAATTGGGATCCGATTATTGAGAAGATCAAGAAGCGGCTGTCTTCATGGAAGTCGCGTTGTCTTTCTTATGGTGGGCGTATCACTCTTCTCAAATCAGTTTTGAGCTCTCTTCCACTGTATTATTTTTCATTGTTCAGGGCTCCGGTTCAAGTGATTGATTCGCTAGAGCGTATTCGCCGCAAGTTTTTTTGGGGAGGGACGGACGATGTTGATAAACTTAGCTGGATGGCTTGGCACAATGTAGTAAAACCGGTGCAGTACGGAGGTCTTGGGTTAGGCGCTCTTAAAGATGCTAACTTAAGTCTACTATCTAAATGGTGGTGGCGTTTTAAATCTACCCAAAATGATCTTTGGCGCAAGGTTATTTGGGCGATTCACGCTAATGGGAAAGGTTGGTATTGTATCCCAACAAAAGTTTCAATTTGCGGCTCCTGGAAGCAGATTGCTGCTGTGCCTAAGCTGTTAAGGAATTACAATTTGCAGCCACATAAATTAATCAAAGCAAAGCTGGGCAACGGCTTAAGTATATGTTTCTGGTCGGACTGGTGGATTGCGGATGATCTGTTGCAGAATTTATTCCCTTTATTGTACGATTTGGAAAAGAACAAGTCCTGTAAGGTTGCGGACAATTTGAGGTCAGACGCGCAGGTAAATCAGTATACTTGGGTGTGGCGGAGATCTGTTTTAAATGCGGAAGAACTACTGCAGCTGAATGGCCTGCTGCAGCTTCTTTCGGACTTTCATTTGCTGCACGTCGCAGATACGTGGGCTGCAGAATTGGATGGCTCCGGTAATTTTGAAGTTAAACTGTTAAAGAAGAACATTGTGGAGGCGACGAATAATGTCCCGGATGTTGCGTTTGAGTGGTGTAATTGGGTTCCACAGAAAGTGTCCATCGTGGCGTGGCGAGCGTTTCATGATCGTCTACCGACGGCTGCTGCGTTGGGCCAACGAAACATCATTATTGAGTCTCCTATTTGTCGGATATGTAATATTTCTGTGGAGTCAGCTGAGCACTTGTTCACAGGGTGTCCGGTGGCTTTGGAGGTCTGGCCACTTATTTTCTCTTGGTGCCGTGTGCCTAATTGTTTCGCGTTTCATGTCCGGGATCTTTTGTTTTACCACAAATCGGCCAAGACAGCTACTCGTGCAAAAAAGGCGTTCTATGGTGTTGTACTTACTACGTTTTGGAGTTTATGGAAAGCTAGAAACGGCCTCTTTCACAATCAAAAGCAGGTTGAGGTGCGGCATATACTTGATGAAATAAAGATTATGAGCTACCTATGGATTACTAATAGAGGTAAGTTGACGGATATGACGTGGGAATCTTGGGGTACTTTCGACACAACAAAGATGGGGTAATTAGTGGGGTCGCGGTGGGTTATTTCTGTTTTGTTTTTTGTCTTTGTTGGTTTCCCTTTGATGTTTGTATCCGGATTTCTTTGCTAGCATCTTGTTGGCGCTATTAATAAAGTTTGTTTTGCCGTTAAAAAAAAAAAAAAAAAACAATAAGAATTTTTTTTTGGCAAGGGGGTACCCCATCCGACAAGTAGAGCCTTATGAAGTGGATTTCATGTCTTATGCAAATTATTCCTCGGAATTTCCTTTTTAATCATTTCTCACATTTTTAATGATGCTTTCTTTCCTAACAAGTTTTCCAGAACATTCCCATCTATAATTAAACCATCATCAATTGTTATTTACCTACATTTATCTATTTCTGTTGAAAATTAATTATAATTCTAGTTTGAGTTTAGCATCTAGTTTAATTTTTTTAAGTGAACATTAAAAACGCAAGCGGTTCTCAAAGAAAGGATCACCACAAAACCAATTATAACATCTTTCAAAAAAAAAAAAAAAAAAAACCAATTATAACAATTACAAAAGATATAAAGCCCAATCTTTCCAAATTATATTCTTAAATTTGGAACGAGTTCTAAGCCAAAGATTTACTATTAGCCACAACGTCAACCACTTTCGCGTCTTTTCTCTAAACATCTTCTCGTTCCTTGCTTTTCAAATCACCCACACAGTTATCATAACAATTCCATGGATTACTAATTTCTTGGCCCAAACATTACTTTTCCTATCGTTTGCAATCTTGAGCGGATCTTTGATCTCAAGAGCGAAGATTGGCCTGACCCTACACCATTTACCTATCAAAGTCCAAACCTCAAACGAGAAACGACACCCAGTAAAAACATGCAAAGAACTTTCAAATCCACATCACAAAAAACACATGTAGTATCAGGGATATTAATTCTTCTTCTAACCAACACAATCCGAGTCGGACTGATACAAATTAAAACACGCATATATCACACTTAAAATGAAATTCGGTTCCATTAATTGATCCTTCTTGTAATCCCACACAAACTTCATGTGTATTCTTTTACCAACTTTTTGCATAATATTTTTCACTTCAGAATATCAGTACCAAGACATAAAATATGTACTCACATCAATATCAAAACATAAAATATATGCTCGCACTATGTTCAATAATAACAAAAACACAAACATTATACCAATAATAAATAACGTATTTACAAAACTATGTGATAAATTTCCGTTTATGAATTGTAGGTGGAGTAAATTAGGGAATTATATATGTTGCGCCTCTAAAAAGACATATTTTTTTCAATAACTAAAATAAAGCACATTCTTATTCGTCTGAAACACATTATATTTTACTAACTCACCTGTTTTACTATATATATTTGAAGACAAAATATTTTCTTTCATTGATTTAATTAACGATATTATTATTAGAGTTTCAGAAATGTATATGCATATCAATCACACGCACACAAACTATAAAGAACAGAGTGAACTTTCCCTTTGTGTTCTTTTTACTATTTTATTATATTATACGGAGTATTTCTTTTGCCCCTTTATCTTTTTGTTCACTTTGATGAGTTTTCTTCGGTCGTACTTTTGTTTCTTGGGATTGTTTAAAAACATACTTCATCTAACTTTCGGTGTTCCCATTAAATATTAAATACTGGGAAAATGGTCAAAATAGTCCGTTGACCGGGCGTTTTGCATAAATAGCTCTCTCCACCGTCTTTGGAGAGACGGGACACGGCTCCCAACGTGCCTGAACCGTCTCCGAGATCGTTTGGTTTTAGATCCAATAACCAACCAACACGTGGCGTCTCTAATCCTGAGGCTGTACCGTCTCTCTCCAGACGGGTCAGAACTCTCTCCCAGACGGTTCACATTTCTCCATGCCGGCTGGCCTTTGGTTCAACCGTCTCAAAAGACGGTTCACATTTCCCCATGCCGGCAGCCGTTCGGTTCAACCGTCTCAAAAGACGGGTCACATTTCCCAAGTCGTCTTAAGTCGTTTTGGGCTACCGTCTGAACCGTCTGAACCGTCTCACGAGTGTATATAAATACCCCAATTCACTTAACGAAATTTGCACCCACCGCTCTCCTCAAAGCTTTCATCTTCCAAACCAATGACGTTTTTTGCTTTCCCAGCCGAAGCGTACCGGCTTACGAAAATATTGTCCGATTACTTGGATTGTTGTTTCATCTGCGTACGGCTACTTGGATTGTTGTTCCATCTGCGCGTGGTTTAACCCGTGTAGAATGGATCGATGATGTGGTGGTCTACATTTGAGGCAAGTTCGTTCGCTTCCCGAATTTATGTCTCGATGTTCGACGTGTGCACACTGAGAACTATTGTTACATAAAACGAGGAAACGTCTCGGACTTGTCTGTGTAGAGCACATACACCATTCGAAACAACGTCTATGTAGACCACTGCTACTACCACCACTGTGGAGGACAAAACATCTAACACTAGGATGTAGTCTTCAATAGTTGGTTAGACACTTCGATTACTTCAAACAAAGTTCTTAGTTCTTTGGAAGTAAATTTAGGAAGTTTGTTGTAATAGTATAGTTTGTTTATTGTTGTTGTAATAGTATAGTTTATTTATTGTTATTGTAATAGTATAGTTTGTTTATTGTTGTTGTAATAATATAGTTTGTTTAATGAAATATTTACTTTAATATAAAAAACAAAATTAAACATTCATTGCATTAATAAAAATAAATACTTCGATTACTACAAAAGTTTAATAAACTACAAATTAATTAAGACGATCCCTCATCATTTGCCAGGCAGACACATGTTTAAATTCTTTGCGCTCCCTATTTTTATACTGTCTTTTTGAGTGTCTAATTGACACGTCTTCGGGCATGTTGGAGGGTACCTCCTGAAGTGTCCGGTTGTGGTACCCGTTGAAGATTTGACACTTCGTGGTCAAATCGGTCAACTTCCGGCTAAGGGACTCGGTTGTTCGGTCTGACCCTCCAATCAGCCGATTGTACTCGTGCAAAATACGGAACCATTTGTTGTTTTGGTGGGTGCTTTCTTCGACATGACGCCATGCCGCAATCAGTGCAATTTCCTGTTCTTCGGTCCATCGTTGCGGTGCCATTTTGGATGAATTAGACGGTGTTGGACGGTGGTGGTGGGGTGGTGGATAGTGTTAGACGGTTGTGGGGTGGTGGATATTGTTAGACGGTGTTGGGGTGACGGGAATGGGACGGGAGAACGGTATTTATAGGGCTGAGCTGGACAACCGAAGCGTCGGACTATCATCGGGACTCACCGGACTTGGGAAATGTGAACCGTCTTGAGAGACGGTTGAACCGAAGGCCAGCCGGTACGGGGAAATGTGACCCGTCTTTTGAGACGGTTGAACCGAAGGGGCAGCCGGCATGGGGAAATGTGAACCGTCTTTTGAGACGGTTGAACCGAAGGGGCAGCCGGCATGGGAAATGTGAACCGTCTGGGAGAGAGTTCTGACCCGTCTGGAGAGAGACGGTATAGCCTCGGGATTAGAGACGCCACGTGTTGGTTGGTTATTGGATCTAAAACCAAACGATCTCGGAGACGGTTCAGGCATGTTGGGAGCCGTGTCCCGTCTCTCCAAAGACGGTGGAGAGGGCTATTTATGCAAAACGCCCGGTCAACGGGCTATTTTGGCCATTTTCCCTTAAATATTTACAAAATAAATTTTGTCTTGCATAACATATAAAATCAATTGGGTTTTAGTCATCCTGAACAAATTCTAGATTTGTAGATATAGTTTTTCTTGAACGAAAAATTTGGATCACTGGCGGACTAATGAAAAAACTCCATTGTGGCGTGGGAGGGGCAGGAGGGGGCGGGCGTGGGGGGACTCACCGGCGTGGGGCTTGAGGTGGGGGTGAGGTGGCACCATTTGATTGGCCAGTTTTTTTTTTTTTTTTTTTTTTTTTTTTTTTTTTTTTTTTTTTTAACTTTAACACAATATAATATTATTTCCTTCCCCCCTCTTTCCCCTTCCACTCCCCACAATTTTTTTCCCCCCACATGGGTCTTACAAGTGCCACATGACGCTTCATCCCCCTTTGTAGTGTGAGGACATTGCATTTTGATTGATTCTTAGAATGGTCCCAACCACATAGTGAGGTTGATCTGATGTCTCCTATGGTAATGGCAGGCAGGCCAGACCATGCAAGGGTCGCTTTCAACAAAACGGAATGTATATCATATCATATCATTGTTTTTATATATATATTTTTTAAAGTTTCAAACGGTTAAAATGTTTTTTATTTATCTTTTCATAGTTCTTACAAAATATTATTATAAAATTATAGTTATGTTAGATATAGTCATGAGTTACACGACATCATGGTCGCGTAGTAGTTTTTAACTTTTCTATTTCATTTTATTCCATTAAACACAAGCTAAAAATTGAACTATACATGAGTCGAGTATTTTGCATATATCATAAATTTATGTATATCGTTCGCAAAACGCACATTATGTTGACAACTTTTGTTAAAAACATGATATCAACTCAAATATTCTTATTAAACTCAAAGATTAAAACTGAAAAACAACTGAAGAACCAAAGAACAAACTAACAGACTGATCTCTATACAGACTCACAATCTAAACTCTATCCAAATCCACCAGGATTACACACAAACTAATACCAGAAACAAGATGTTACTGGTTTACAGAAACCCTAGACTTGAACACAAGAGAACGATTGACAATGAGTTTTACAGAGAAAAAATAACAAAGAGAAGCTAAACTTGATGAGAGAGATGAGACCTCCTTTTATATCACCTCGAGAAACATCTACTCGATCCGTGCGATATTACCTTTAAATCGTAGAATTATTATCACTTTAAATGAACGATCAAGATTAAGAGATAAGAAGCACAAAACCCAACTAACAATCTGACATTAATAGTGGGCTGGCTAATGGGCTTATCTTGCTGGGTATTGGAACTTCTAATTTTTTATGATTATGACGAGTGAGCTAGTGTTACACTAAAGCTCTTCTTATGTGAAGTCCATATTAGCACATCCTAGTCAACAAGCACATCCTGGTCAGCAACACATATCATCAACATGTCCTAGTCAGCATCATGTCATGTCCTAATAAGCATCCTAGTCAGCACTCTTCAAACCTACAAAGACTTATGCAACATATTAAAGCTACTTGTAATATAAGAACTACATACTTTGGTTAATTAAATTGAATAAGATGATTCCTCATCTTTTAACACCCTCCACAATTTAATAACCAAATGGGTCAAACATTGAGCCTATTACATAACTCTTCATGTTGTCCAGGTCCTAACCCTTTTGTTAGAACATCAGCAACTTGTTCACTTGATTTAATATCACAAGTTTTAACCAAACCTTTTGATATCAAATCTCTAAGGAAAAACAAATCCAGTTCAAAATGTTTTGTTCTATCAAAAAAACACTGGATTTGCAGCAATGGATAATACTAAACTATTGTCACAAAACAAAGGTACAGGAATATCAATGTTGATACTCATTTCAGATAGTATATTGATCAACCATAACACTTCACAAGCTGCAGAACACATGGATCTGTATTCTGCCTCTGTATAAGATCGAGAAACTGTTGCTTGTTTCTTACTCTTCCAAGAAACCAGTGTTTTACCAAGAAATATACAGAAGCCAGTAACAGATTTTTTGGTTTCTGTACATTTTGCCCAGTCAGAGTCAGAAAATGCAATCAGATTCATACTTGACCCATTTTCTAAAAGTATTCCTTTCACTGGAGCCTTTTTTTATGTACCTTAATAACCTCATAGCAATAACTAAATGTCCATCAGTTGGTTTATGCATATACTGACTCAAGAAATGCACTGCATAAGATATGTCTGGTCTCGTGTGAGACAAATATATCAATTTTCCCACCAATTGTTGGTATCCAGTGATGTTATTTAAAACATTAGGTTTGCTATTGCAAATAGAGGTTATCATGTGATTAGGCTCTATAGGAGTATTGACTGGTTTGCAAGCAGTCATGCCATACTCAGTCAATAGATCAAGGCAATATTTTCTTTGTGATAGGCACAAGCCTTGTTCACAAGGAACTACCTCAATTCCTAGGAAATACTTCAAACTACCTAGGTCTTTTATCAAAAACTGATCCTTTAGACTCTGTTTAACACTATTAACATCATCAACAGAATTACTTGTAATAACTATGTCATCAACATACACAAGTAATAACGTAATTATAGATTCGGTGTTTTTTATAAACAAAGAATAATCACACTTACTTTGTTTAAAACCTAACTTGCACAAGACTCCTACTAATTTTTCATTCCACATTCTAGGAGCTTGCTTTAATCCATAAAATGTTTTTTTCAGTTTACACACTTTTTCCTCATCCTCAGAAAAATACCCATCAGGTAAAGTCATGTAAACATCCTCATTTAAATCTCCATAAAGGAAAGCAATGTCTACATCTAACTGGAAAATTTTCCAACCATTTTTAACAGCTAAAGACAACACACATTTAATTGTAACAAACTTGACCACATGAGAGAGTTTCATCAAAGTCTACTCCCTCCTTTTGACTAAAACCCTTAGCCACAAGTCTAGCCTTAAACCTCTCAATCTCACCATTTGATTTATATTTTATTTTGTATATCCATTTACACCCTACCAAACTTCTTCCAGGAGGAAGTTATACCAAATCCCAAGTATGGTTCCTATTTAAGGCTTCTATTTCATCATTCATAGCAGCAACCCAATTTTCTTTAAAAGGAAACACTGACTCATAGAACTTTACATCTCTAGAAAAGAAAGTGTTTTTGTTATCTAAACTAAAAACTTTGTATCCTTTCTTTTCATTTGAATATCCTAAAAAGACACATTTTTCAGCTCTACTAGACAACTTATCACTCTCATTTAAGACTGTTTCAAAACACAAACACCCAAACAACTTTAAGTGACCCAGGAAGGGTTCAAATCCATAAATCAGTTCATACGGAGTCCTACCATTCAGCACAGAATAGGGTGTCCTATTAATAAAATAGCTAGCAGTTAAGACACAATCAAACCAAAAACGAACAGGTAGATTACTTTGAAACAATAATGCACGAGTAACATTTAACAGGTGCCTATTTTTTCTCTCAGCTATACCGTTTTGCTGAGGGGTATAAAAACATGATGTTTGATGAATGATACCCAGTGACTTGTTAAAGTCATTTGGTGGTTTACAAATTCCAAACCATTGTCACTTCTAATACACTTTACTTGTTTATTAAATTGAGTTTGTAAAATAGTTACAAACTCCTTAAAATTTTCAAGCACCTCAGATTTTTGTTTCATCAAACATACCCATACAGCACGTGTATAGTCATCAACAATTGTAAAGAAGTATTTATATCCTTCTCTACTAGAGACCCTATAAGGACCCCACACATCTAGGTGAACCAATTCTCCCATCATAGTACTTTTGTGTTCACTAAGAGGGAAAGGTTCACGATGTTGTTTAGCCTTGTGACACACGTCACAAGGGCTTTCACTTGAAGTGTATTTTATCTTTAAAATAGACTCAAGTTTTTTACCAACAACATCAGAAGGGTGTCTCAACCTAGCATGCCATAAACTAGATTCCTTTTCGCTAGAACATCCTACCTGATTACTCACAAAAGACCCACCACAAAAGTACAATCCTTCTACTTGGTTACCAGTCACCAGGATTTTCTTGGTTGACAAATCCTGTATGTAACACTTATACTCATCAAATCCAATAAAGAGCTTATTGTCTTTAGCTAACTTATGCACAGAGATTAGATTGACACTATACTCAGGAACTACCAACACATCATGTAAGACAACTCCATTGGCCAACTTTAAGGAACCTATTTTAGTTACCAAAGCATCTGTTCCATTTGGATGTTTTACTTTGATGTTTAAATCAGATACATCTACATAATCGGTTAATTCTTTTTCATCACCAACCATGTGTTGATTTGCCCCTGAGTCTATTATCCATCTAATTCTCAATTTAGACCCATCTTTGTTAAAGACAAATACAGGTTTAACAAATACATTAGCACAAAAAGGACCAAATACACTACCTGTTACATTACAACTTTGAACCTTTTCAGCAGAGCTCTCATTCAACAATGATAACAACTTTGCTACTTGTTCACTGGTCAAAGATGTAGCAACAGTATCAGGTTTTTCACAAACACTATTATTCACACTTGCCTTCTTTCCCTTAGGCCTAAGCCATGATGGATAGCCAATGATTTCAAAGCATTTATCCATGATATGACCAGTTTTATTACAATGACTACATTTCAGATTTTGGTTTAAACTTTTATTTGGTTTTTTATTGAGATCAATTGATTGACTTGATTTAGAGAAAAAAAACCCATAGTTTGACCTTTTTTAGAGGCATTGCTTGAGTTTCTATGAGATTCCTCTCTAGAAACTATAGCAAAAGCTTCTTTGACTGAAGGTAGTTCATCTTTTAATAACAACTGAGTTCTAACACTTATATAAACACTATCTAACCATGAGAAATTGCATTAATTTTATCATATGGTTAAAATTATTGAAATCTTTGGCTGCATTACAAGAGCAAGAAGGTAGTTGAATATTCCGATCAAGTTGTTTCCACATTAAATTCAGCTTATGATAGTATTCAGATACAAGCATACCATTTTGACTAAATGAATTTATCTTTTGATATAAATCAAACATTACTGACCCATCTACTTTGTCATAAGTTTCCTTTAATTCAGACCACACATCACAAGCAAATTTAGAAAAAAAAAACTTGACCCATATAAAGCTCTTCACTTATTGAATTCAATATCCATGTTAACACAACAGAATTACATCTATCCCATTGCCTAGCAAGAATAGGATCAGTCTCAGATTTAACACATGTCTTGTCTATAAATCCCTATTTATTTTTCACTTGCAAAGCAAGTGTCATGGCATTAGCCCATATAGTATAGTTTTCAGATCCTTTTAGTTTTATTGATACAATAGTTAAACTACTAGAATCAGAAGCATGTAAGTATAAAGGATCTGATGCATCAAGTTTGCTAAACAAAGTTTCATTGCCACCCCCATTATTACCAGGCTGGGCAATAGGTCCAGGGTTAACAACTGGACCACCTTCAGGTCCAGGTTTAACAACTGGACCACCACGTTGGTCAAGATTATCACAAATAATAGCTACAATTAGTTCACACAAGCAGCTACACAAACAGAGCAATCACACAAGAACCAATATACAAACAATCACTTAACAACTAAACCAATAGCAAAACAAATTTAACTAATCACACAAGACACAAACACAGACAGGCGAAGCCAAGACAGGGACCAGATCACAGGTTCATCACTCAAGGGTGCGTGTGCAAGTCTTAACTTGGGAGCCTTTCCTAAACCTCTACACATACAGACACAACCACTTATTGAGTCTCAATGCCGGTCCCCCTAACCCAGCCAGGCGACTCCTAGACTCTTAAAAAAGTAAAGAGACAAAAAAGGAACAATCTCACCAAATAGACCCAAGTTAGGGTTTCTCCAAAAGAGGCTACCCTTTGATTGGGGGTAGCAGCAACGGAACTTCTCGCTAGGGTTTTTATGACCCCTAGCACATCACCTTCAATCTCTGTTAGTAACAACCCTCAAGAAAATTAGGGTTTCCTTATCCCGTTCTTAACTCAGGTGATTAAATCCTTGAGTAAGAATATTCAAAGCCAGCAGCGAAAATACCAGAATCTTCTTAGGGTTTTCCAATCAAAACCCTAACAGTGCGAGTACCAAGAGCCTCCAAGAACCCTCAGCTTAACACATATCTGACTTGATTCAACCCAATATATTTCAAGACCACAGAGAAATCAAGAACCACAGATCTATTTGTGAAACGAAGCTAGATCTTGACAAAACTCAACCTAGACGCTCTGATACCATGTTAAAAACATGATATCAACTCAAATATTCTTATTAAACTCAAAGAGTAAAACTGAAAAACAACTGAAGAACCAAAGAACAAACTAACAGACTGATCTCTATACAGACTCACAATCTAAACTCTATCCAAATCCACCAGGATTACACACAAACTAATACCAGAAACAAGATGTTACTGGGTTACAGAAACCCTAGACTTAAACACAAGAGAACGATTGACAATGAGTTTTACAAAGAAAAAATAACAAAGAGAAGCTAAACTTGATGAGAGAGACGAGACCTCCTTTTATATCACCTCGAGAAACATCTACTCGATCCGTGTGATATTACCTCTAAACCATAGGATTATTATCACTTTAAATGAACGATCAAGATTAAAAGATAAGAAGCACAAAACCCAACTAACAATCTGACATTAATAGTGGGCTGGCTAATGAGCTTATCCTGCTGGGCTATTGGAACTTCTGATTTTTTATGATTATGACGAGCCCATGATCTACATGTATTTGAATGCCTTTACTAGTGCATTGTAAGGAGATAGCGCTGAGAGAAGCTGAGGAATAGCAGTCAAACAATGTCATAAATTTCCTGAAAAATTCCAACTAACATTCATCATTGTATGTACGTTTTAAAATTTTATGTTGTTAAAATAGACATCCATCGAACCGAATTAACCAATAATCAAGATCAACCGACAGTTATGGTTAGGGGTATTGTTAAGGTTATTTGACTACCTGATAAACCAGTTATGGTCATTCACACACGACTCGAACTTAACATGAATTTTTTTTTTGTGGGGGGGGGGGGAGTTAGTCTACACAGGTCTTGTTCCTTTTAGCTAAACGCACCAGGTTCATATTAACCCGTTTAACCCATTTATATTTTATTTTATTTTGTTGAAATGTGTTTTATGTCATAAATTATGTGTATTGGGTATATTATGCCATAAGTTTAGCTTAAAAGAGGATTTTGCCCAATATTTATGAGTAAAATGTAATTGTTTACACACAATACCGTCTGAAACATGTAGAAATCTGGAACACCAACCAATACCGTCTGAAACATGTCTCAATGCCATCCCGAATGTATAATTATGTAATAAGATCATAGTATAAGGTTATATTGGAAACCCTTGTTATAGTGAAAACCTTGGAAACTCTATCAAACTCTAACTTCCTGACTTTTTTTATGAAAATTTTAGGATATGTAACATACAAGATTTTAAACATTTTGGGCAAAAAAAAAATAAATCGAAAAAGCGCCGAGCAGTTTAAAAAATAAAAATAAAAACCGTCTTCGGGTAAAAAATGGGTAACACGTGTTACTTTGGCTTAACATGTGTTAGTCGAAATTTTATTTATTTAAAAAAAAAAGTGCTCGGTGCTTTTTTGATTTTTTTTTGGCCTAAAATGCTTAAAATCATGTATATTACATACCCTAATTTTATCAAAAAAAAAAATTGGGAAGTCAGAGTTTCCAGAGTTTTCACTATAAGAGTGGGTTTCTACATTATCCTTACCCTATATATATATATATATATATATATATATATATATATATATATATATATATAGGGTAGGGGTCCTAAGAGAACCAACCCCTATTTGAGAACTGAGAGAACCATTCTGAGCCACACATTTCATATAAAGGCAAATTTTTTTTTTTTTTTTTTTTTTTTTTTGCTTTAATCGCACATTTTTATGCAAGGATTTTTTTTTTATTTTTTTTGAGTTTTTTTTCATTTATGCATATGTGTATATGACAATTATACATATGTGTATATAGCAATTATACATATGTGTATATAGCATTATACATATGTGTATAATGCAATTATACACATGTGTATACTGAAAAAAAATACAAAAAAAATTAAATTTTTTTTTTCCTTACAGATAAAGCAGCGATTTTTGCAAATATATATATATATATATATATATATATATATATATAGGAATAAGATCAAATAGGAACCAATACCCTAGTTAGGAACTTAGGAACCAATCTTAGCCCTCCATCTTTGATTTTGATCTAAAGGGTAAGGGTGTAATTAAACATTTAAATAATTATCATTTTCTTTTAATTATATTTCATAATCTAATCAGTTATTTTTTGTTTCCTTAAAAAGCCCACCCAATTCAATCTCCAAATCAATTCACAGATTCAAACATGATTAATCCCAATCCATTGATTTCCATTATAAGTGCTTCCTTGAAGAACAACCCTAAAAAATTTTAACGATCCTCCAAATTCGTTTCTTCGCAAGACAAAACCATCCAGGGGGAACATTTCATCAAAAAAGTAGTAACAAAGATCGATGGAAGCCACTAATTAAATCATGTTGTTATTTACAAAATTGAAGCCACCAATAACAGAGGTGAGGACGTGTGGTCACATATTGACATTTTCCATCACAATATTTCTTTTGTTTTATAATCCATTTGTTTGATTCTTGATTGAAAAGAACAAAATGACATATGTATGGGATATTTATAATTTTATATTCAAGATGATTGATATGTAATTTTCATTTGATTTTATAGTTTCATATTTTTTTTTTCTTTCGAAAAGTTTGATATACACCAAGAATATAGGGTTTCAGTTTGGACTGGTGCGTTATTGCTAAAGGTTGAAGATGATACATATTTTAACATGCATTTGTTTATTATCCTAGGGTTTCAGTTTGTTGATGGATTGTAGGGTATGCATACATACACTTGTGTACCTATTGTTTGGTTTTACATTATATATGTTTTTAACTTACAATTGTGTATGTTATAAATCTATACAATGATGTACATAGCTGTATTCATTTTGTACACACATGTATACAATGTACACAATGTACATCAATTTCTTTCTTTTTTTCATTCATTATCCTTATCGACATATATACACTAGTGTACATCAGTTTCTTTTTTGTTTTTTGTTCATTTATCATTATTATCGTTGACACAGATATACATTGATGCATATCAGTTTTTTTTCTGTCATTAATCATCATAAACAACAACACAGATATACATTGGTGCATATCAGTTACTATTTTTTCTTTCATTCATCATCATCAACCCAGATATACATTGGTGTATATCCGTTTTTTTCCAGCTTACATGACTATAATTTGGACACACATATACGTTGGTGTATATCTCTGTAGAAATGTAAGTTAAAACACATCAGTGTACACCATCAATAGATGTTGAGGTTCTTTCGTTTTTGTATTTGAACAAAATATACATTGGTGTATACCTCCTAAAAACCATCTCCTTCTCCATTTACTGATTTAGGGATAATATTAAAAAAAATTGGATCCTACAAAACGTAATTATCACGTCAAAAAAATGAGACGCTTTATTATTATCAAATGCCTATACACTAGTGTATATTATACGTTGGTGTATATTATGTACACCTGTGTATTTATATATAGGTAACATACTAAACAATAAACCAATTTTACCAAATTTGTAGTCATTATTACATTAGTATACATTAAAGTATAACCTTTATATACATCTACGTATACTAACATACGTCAATGTTAATGTATTTCATAAAAGCGCCGGAAGGAAACTTAATATTGTTTAATAACAAAACCCATTGATACATTGTTCATGATCTCATATACACAAATGTAATCAAGTACATTATTTCCAAAATTTAAAAAACTTGGCACAAAGTTATAACTATATTAATATTAAAAATAATTCTTTTAACATGTGGAACACAATAGCAAATGTAAAACACGCGCGAACAAAGATATACAACACGAGGGAAGCCCGTGCAAATCAAGAGTAATCTGCACAATAAAACAAAAAAAATCAATATTAATGTATATTAGTATACATAGATGTACATATATGTTATACATTAATGTATACTAATGTACTAATGTCTACTGTTAGTAAATATACATTAAATTAATGTGTGTTAATATATATACATAGATGTACATAAAGGTTATACATTAGTGTACTAATGTCTACTGTTAGTAAATGTATCTATTTATGTATAATATATACTAGTATTAATGTATATTAGTATACATAGATGTACATATAGGTTATCCAAATCAAGAGTAACATGCACAATAAAACAAAAAAAAATCAATATTAATGTATATTAGTAGTATACATAGATGTACATATAGGTTATACATTAATGTATACTAATGTACTAATGTATACCGTTAGTAAATATACATTAAATTAATGTGTGTTAGTATATATACATAGATGTACATAAAGGTTATACATTAGTGTACTAATGTAATGTATGTATTTATGTATAATATACACTAACAAATATACATTAATATTAATTACTGTTTTTATTGTGATATATGTTTTTTTACATTTAATATACATTGGTGCACATAACAATAACATGCCTAACCTCTGAAGACTAATATATACGTAGGTGTACATACAATAGCATGTCTAAAGAGTTCGAAACAATATTTTTTGAATTAACACTAATGTAAGATTTCTTCTATATACATAGGTGTACATAACAATAATAGGTCATACAGTGTAAGAAGCATATATACATAGGTGTACATACAATAACACATCCAACGATTCGAAACAACACATTTTTTATTTAACACTTATGTCAGATTCTTATATGTACATAGGTGTACATAAAATAACAAGTCTAACGATTGAAGACGTATATACAGACATATCATACGAACAAATGTCTAGAAACCCTAAAAAAAATTGATTCAACCTACAAAATCGATTTGATACTATACCTGGCATTGTTATTGTGATAAGAACATAATTGATTCAATAATAACAAAATCGATTTGATACTATACCTGGCATTGTTATTGTGGTGTTTGTCAGTTATAATGGATAATAAATAACCTATTAATAATCAAATACCAAAAGACAATATTACCCCTTGATTTAATTAAAAAGTTAATTAATGTTTAACATATTTACCATCATGCCATTGAAGATGGATGGATGAGATTGGTTCCTAAAGTTCCTAACTAAGGGTTGGTTCTCAATTGAACCCTACCCTATATATATATATATATATATATATATATATATATATATATATATATATATATATATATATATATATATTTGCCTTAGAGAAATGTGTGGCCTAAAATGGTTCTCTAGTTCTCAATTTGGGGAAAGGTTCTCATTTGAACCAAATCCTATATATATATATATATATATATATATATATACATATATACAGGCTAAGTATATACAAAAAACCTTTCAAAATGAAGAAACCCCCCACAAACCCAATTAGTGGCCTAGATTAATCCACACCATCCTCTATTATTTTAATCAATAAGGGTAAAATTGTATTTTTTACACTCCCCCCTCTTTTCTAATTTGAATATTTCTCTTTTCCCACCTATATAAACAAGTCCGTCTCTCTCCCTTCATCCCTCCTCCACCATCTCCACCTCCATGGATCTAACCAGTCTCCATGGATCTAACCAGATCCACCACCATCAATACTCTGCATCATTTTCTTGAAGAAAAAGCCCTAAATCAACCAGGTACCCCTATAAATAGAAAATATTATTTTTGATTTCTGTGTTTTTTTTAACCCCTCGTATTCTCTTTTTCATTCTTTGAAAAGTGAGAATGCATATTGGTTTTCAAATTTTAGTAATTTAATAATCATTATTTTTATTATAAGCATGCAGAGAGGGCAATTGTGCGTGTTTTTTTGTTGGATCAATCAATTGTCGATTTCTAGGTTTAATTAAACGGATCGGGTTTTATTTTAGGGTTTTGTGATGGATAAAAAGAAGGTCGGTGTTCCTCTTGTATGTCATGGTCATTCACGGCCTGTTGTGGATTTGTTCTATAGTCCGGTCACTCCAGATGGTTATTTTCTAATCAGTGCTAGCAAAGGTTTGTTGTTTTTTATTTCAGTTTTTTTATTTATATCAGTGTTTGGATTGATTAATTTAATTATATATGTGTTTACTTTTGTTCAATTGTGAATGTGCTGTTAATAAAAGTGTTAAGTGTTTGAAATGTCATGCTCTAATCATTTGAAAGTTATATTGCTGTGTGAATGTGCTGTTTATCAAAGTGTTAAGTGTTTGTACATTGCTATGTTTTTTTTGACTCAATAAAAAGGGGCAGCTTTAAATTTGTATTTATAAGAAATTAGTTTTTTTTACCTATTCATGACTAAGTTGCTCTCTGTTTTTTTTTTTTGTTCTATGTGTTTAGTTATAGCAATTTTTTTTTTTTTGCGGTCAAAGTATGTTTTTTTTATGCAGTCTAAATGTATGATGTTTGCAGAGTACAAAGTTTTGTCTGTTTTTGCAGTAAAAAACATCTGTTACACACGTAACAGAAAATGTCTGTTTTGTCATGGTATTGCAAGTTATTAGTTTTTTATATATTCATGGTGTTTCAAGTTATTATTTGTCTTGTTAGATTGTTATTTTTGTTTTCCAAAAGATTCACGCCATCATTTTTAGTAAGCATAATAATTGATTTTATTTTTAATTTGCTTTTTTTTTTAATTCATAAAAAAAGACCATGAATATTTTACTTTTTTTTTATAGGAAATGTCTTGTTTTGGGGGTTAGGTGGTTTAATATTTTTATTTTTTTAAGTTGAAAATAATTGTTGTTTTTTTGTGTGTTACTAGCATCTTTTTTTTTTTGGTGATTTATTATGTTAAACATCGAGAATGATTTTTTGTTTTGTGATTTATGTTCGTAGTATCTTTGTGTTTTAGTTAGGGTGTTTTTATCGTCTATATTTTCGTATAATTTTTGTGCTGAGTTAGGCTGTTACGTGTGTAGCATATCCGTTTTTTTTGCAGTCAAATTCTGTTTCTATGTTTTCTAGCATATCAAATCCTGCTCTATGTTTACTACAGACTACAAAAGTTTTTGCTGTGTTTTCTTGTTACACATGTAACACTCGTGTGGTTTTGCACCATGTCTGTCTATTTTTTTTTGTTTTCGAATGTATGAGTTTTTTTATGTTACCTATGTGTTTTTTTTACAGAAAATGTCTGTTTTTGTATGGCCTCTATTTTGTATTATGTATTTCTTTATAAAGAATCATTTTTTTATTAAAGAATCATTTGTTAAGGTGTTTTATTTGTGTTTAGTTATACCATATCTATGTGTAAGTTAAGGTGTTACATGTGTAGCATATCTTTTTTTTGCTGTCAATGTGTGTTGTGTGCAGTCAGAATGTTTGATGTTTGCAGACTATAAAGGTTTGTATGTGTTTGCAGACAAAAACGCCTGTTTACACACGTAACATTCGACTTTGCCATGGCTCCTTATTATATATTAAATAAGCTGTTTTCCGCATCTTATGTTAGTTTTTTTTTTCATATTAAAAATGTCCACATTTACTCTGTGATAACATATGTTACAGGTCCTTTTTTAGTCAAATCATGAATTCCAACCCCAGCACTCCCCCTTGGGAGGTTTTTGAGGCCCGCCACCATCTCAACCCAATCGCACACGAGCCACCTCAAAATGAACCGGACATGGCAATTGCACCTGAATTACCCCCACCCGTTGAACTAGATATCCTCCCTGTTGCAGCTGAACATGAACCCCTCCCCCTTGTTGACACGGTTATCCCGCCCCTAGAACCGGTTATACCCCTAGGGCAGGCGGATGATGGGTTTGTAAGCGACGAAGATTTCGATTGGAATGCGGCATTTGATTACGTTTTCCCTGAAGAATATCCGCCACCAGAAGACTATATGACACCGGAGGATGATGCGCATGATGTAAGATGAAGATGATTATCAAGGATGAAGTGTAGACAATTTTTTTTTTATTTATGATACTTTTTTTTTAGCATTTGTTGATTTGTAATGACCGTTTTGTTTATTTTTAGCACTTTGTAAGAAACAATTCTTGTATACATTTGAATGTTTTTGATCTATAAAGTTTTTAATTGATTATATACAATCTGTGCAATTTTAACATACGCAACATTGCATATGTTACATATGTAACATGACGTGCTGACAGATTTAGGACCATGGTCACAAAAGTATGAGAGAGATGATGTGACATGTGTGGGGTTCACTTGTCATATCTGCTTTTTAGAAAAATGGCATTTGACACCTTAATAAATCTATTAAAATATTACACATTTGATCTACACCATTGATCTACTTTGATCAATGGTTGAGAGAGGGTTTAATGGGTTTCTTCAATTTAGGTGGGTTTTTATTTAATCCTCCCATATATATATATATATATATATATATAGGTTATATAGAAAACCTCAAAAATTTAAGAAAACTCTATAAACCCTACCACAACCATTGATTAAGCATGATCAACAGTTGTAATTCATGGTCCCACTTTTGATTATAATAATACAAATTAATTAATAGTATAATAGGAAATAGTAGATGGGTAATTAATCCATCTTCTCTCTCCACCTTTTTACTTTCTCTTTTCATCTTATCACATTCTCTCTCTACCTTTCATTTTACCAACACTTTATCTCCACCAATAGTATATCTTCAGGCTCAACGTCATTTATGAAATCATCATAATTAAACAGTGTTATTTTTGCTGACTCATCTTTCAATAATGAAATTGAGTTTTTGTCCTTGAAGGGGCGGTAGTGGTTGGATAAATTGGAGGTGGGAGTCGTAGTGTTTGTAGCGACGATGGTTGTTGAGTGTGGAGGTGCGGACGCTGGTGGTTAAATCGGAGGTGTGTGTGTGTCGAGTGGGAAAGAAGAGGAAAAAAGGAAAAGAAGAAGGGGGAAAGATGGGGTGTGTTGTCGTTATTGATGTTCAGACGCATGTTCAGGTTGGTGAGGTGGACCGAACTATTAAAATGGGCTAACTCTAAACACAAAATTATAATTTATTTTTCTTGAAGTCGGTTTCAAAGTTCAAGGGGTGCAATTGAAAATTTTTATGGGGTGCGGACGGGATTATTGCATATACATACTACTAATTTTTTTTCAAGTAGGCACCCGCCCCTTAGGTATCAGAAGGGTGGTTGAAGTAGATCGGTTCGACTTCCAGTCGAGTTCTGGAAACATTGGTGAGATTGTAAGGTGGTTGTAGTAATTGTTTGATTTCATTGTTTATACTACATGCTTGTATATGGAATTTCTTCTTCTTTGATGCTAATTCAGTTTTTCTAAGTTCAGCATAATGCACTTGATAAGGGTAATATAGTGATTCTTGTAAATAGTTATCTTATAGGGATGAGTGTGTTTAATCGGGAACTAACGTGTCATCAGAGTATCCACAATGCGTCCGGTTTGTAATTTTGGAATGGTGTTGCGGTTTGAAATTCCAAACCAACGTTTGCATTGTGGATGCTCTTAGTAGGATAACATGTTTTGTGTTGGGATTTTGCTTTAAGCTGTTTTGTAACTTTTTTAATATTCAACTAGACGATATAGGATATACAGATTAAAACAGATTTTTTTTTTATTTTGTGTTTCATGTATTGAACTCCTTGAATGCTAGAATGAAATGAAGATTGTTATGTTTTAAAATCATTGAATGCTAGAATGAATGAAATGAACTTTGTTATATAATGTTGAGTTCCTTTTGTTGGAAGCAAATAGTACATACAGAACATGCCTGTTGCCACATGCAAAGGTAAATCTTTTATGAAATCATGTAATTGCAATCTTTTTTTTTTTTTATTAAAGATGGAATCAATGAAAAACTCAATCAAGAAACTCACCAAATTCATGACGGGCTGGGCTAATGATGATGGTAAGTAAATTAGGTTTCTGTTGTACTTCCTAGTTGGGGGTTCAATCTTGAAATTTATATAAAAGATTTACCTTTTGCAAATGGTAACATGCTGAAGAAACCAAAAGCTGGGAAACATAAGGGGCCATCAATGGCGCACAACTTCTGGCAATGAGGCGAGAGTTTTTTAATAGGAAACTAAGCGGTACTGATGGATGAAACATAGGTCCGAAATTCGGTTTTTTCGTTAGCTATTAATCAAATAAATGTTGCCTAGGATCATGTTCGAATGAATAAACTGTGTTTAAGAGTATGAACAAAATATATGTGCAGTGACTCTCGAAACAGAGGGACAAGATGTCCACTCCAAACTTTTTATCTTCCCAGTGTTTATCTGCAAATTAAACCAATTTAGCATGTAACAAAAAAAGGAACAAAAAAAATTATGACATTCCAACTACAAAAAAAAAGGTAATGTAAAATGTATGTGGGTTAATAATAGCAGAGGACGAGTGTGCTGAAGGAAGTCTTACCATTAACCAATAGTATATCTCCAGGCTCAACGTCATTTATGAAATCGTCATAATTAAAAGTGTTATTTTTGTTGACTCATCTTTCAATAATGAAATCGAGTTTTTGTCCTTGAAGGGGCGGTAATGGTTGGATAAATTGGAGGTGGGACTCGCAGTGTTTGCAGCGACGATGGTTGTTGAGTGTGGAGGTGCGAACGCTAGTGGTCAAATCGGAGGTGTGTGTGTGTCGAGTGGGAAAGAAGAGGAAAAAAAGGAAAAGAAGAAGGGGGGGGGGAGATGGGGTGTGTTGTGGGTATTGATGTTCAGACGCGTGTTCAGGTTGGTGAGGTGGACCGAACCGGCCACAACAGCCAATAAGATGGAAGCATCACCTTGATAATCCAGTCAGAATGCAACACTCACCTAATTAACTATGTGCGACCACACAACAGTTAAATAAAAAGCAAGAGAAAATAAAATGATGTGGGAATCAAACTGAGGCAGAGAGAGTAGAAACCAACCAACCCAACCACTAGACCACCATTCAATATCTTACCTGTAGTCAAAAGAAAATTCTTTTAACATGAGAAAAATGAATAGAAAAATTAAAAAAAAAATCAGTTAGCAGCATTGTGACACCTGTCATGATACTGTTCAAATAAGCTGGTCTATTAATAGTAGTATAATTCTAACAATAAACTATTTATTTTTTGTGTTTGTAGTGATATGGGAAACTTTACAAGAGGCTGCTAAGAGTCAAGACTTGCATTATTGACAAAAGATTTTTGTTGGACATGGCCTTCGCCTAGTGAGGCCGTGTAGAAATACTGCTAGAATTAACCTAGCACCTGAAAAACTACCTGAAAATGAGAGCATGGACGGCTGCGAAATTTGGAAACTCGTTTGAATGGTGGTTTGAATTGAAATTTTTCTGTATATTCAACCAACTACTCAAGCCTGATATATAATCTATGCTGGTCAATGTTGAAAGCGACATGCACCTAACTTGCACTAAGTAGTGCAGCACTGAGCCAGACAATGCTGGTCAATGTTGAAAGTGACATGCACCTAATTTGCACAACAGTTACCTACTCTTTGATAGTGACATTTACCAAACTGGTTAGTCACTGAGCCATGACAGGATGTTCACCAAATGGATGTTAAAACCGCTTTTCTAAACCGCAATTTAGAAAAAGAAATTTACATGGAGTGATGTGCTAAAAATAGTTTAATAAAAATAACTAAATTAAACCTAAAACTAGACACCTAGTAATACTCTAGACTCTCTAAAACTAAACTACTGACAGGCAAGTGAACCTATCGACTCTAGTAAAGCTAAAGTAAGTCCGGATATCGAACCTACAGGACTCTAATGGAAAACGGTAACTAGACTCGAAAACTTATCTAAAACTGAAATAAAACTATTTATTATTTTTAGAGGGGGGTTTACTAAAACTAAATTCAAGAAAAATAAAGCTTAACTAAAATAAACTAAACTGAACTTAAGACGTAAACCGAGCTGAACCAAATTCAAATAATGGTGGAAATACTACCTAGGTTAGAATCCTACTCATGACTGACGAACTTTTATGGTTATGGAACTAGCTATGGAACCGGGATCTTCAGATACTAAACTTACACGATAAACTAGAGGACCCTCGACCCTTCTCAAGGAGAAACCTAAGGTTACCTATAAGCCGTTAAACTACCGATTGAGAGGTTACCCTTACAGGCTTACCTACTCTGATGATAAAGTACCCGCTAGACAGTCTACCTTACGGCGCGAAAGCCTCACTACACTAAAAGTGCAAGGGGTAACTATAGAAAACCTGACCTGACTCGATACGCAAGTAGTGGTAAGGAAACTAGGAAGATCTTCTTACAAAGCATCTAAATCTAGCAATTTAACACCCTAGACATATCAACAATCCCACACCTTACAGCTATTGGAATTGGAAGAATACCTAGAACTACTCAATCAACAAAAACCACTCCTATGGAAAACACTAGCAATTTACCATAAACTAGTTGCTAACACAAAGTCCACAACCTAACATGCATTCATACATGAAAGACATTCACAAAAACGCATGTGGAGTAAATAATTATCAATTGAATAAAACTAGGTACGCATATACACCAGATAAAAAATAATCAAAGTCTTTACTAAATCATCAATCCACAGTCAAAGTTCCAAAAACCATAAAAACGTTCAATCAATCATGAGTATTCATCATAACCTAAGTAGTAATGAAAATCTAGCCAATAAACATGTTCAAAACAGGAATAAAATCAATTCTAAGTTCATGAAACATAGTTTGCAATTCAAAAGAACAAAGGAACGAAGAACCCGAATGATTAAAACCCGAAACTCTCGATCCCAATGCTCAAAATCTTGACCCTTGGCCCTTCTCTCACCTCCTAGTGCTCTAGAGCAGCTTTAGTTCGTCAAAAGTGATGATAAAAACGATTCATGGCCGTTCTAGGGTTTTTAATATCGAAATTGGGCCAAAAACCAAGTTTTTCACGTTTTTACTCCCGTCACGTAGCGTGACGGGCTTCAGGTGATGTGGTCACGTAGCGTGACCAGCTTCAGGATCAGGGGGGATCCGTCACGTCGCGTGACCAGATGTGCTCTTTCCCGTCACGTAGCGTGACGAGACATAATTTTTCATTTTTTTTCTTTTTTCGACTTCCCGATCAACCGCGACTCGTCCGGAGGCTCGTTTTTTCTCGTTTAAGCTCCATTTTACTTCCTTTCTTGCCCGGACTCCTGTGCAACACAAAATACTAAATAGAATACGAAAATACCACAAAAATGACACTAACTGACTCGAAAATAATATAAACTATAGACCGAAAAACGGATGTATTTTGCAATACATCAAATATCCCCACACTTATGTTTTTTTCGTCCCTGAAAAAGAATTATGCTATGGAATCACAGTTAGGTTTACATCCGGTTTCAAAACATAGGTTACTTAATTAATAATCTACTAACGTGTTGATTGCGATTGCAGATATATTGATCCTCTTAAACCCAAACCGGTTTCCAAGCCCCCTTTTTATTTATGTTAAGTTCTTGATTAGTCTATCTAGGGTCTCACTCAAAGGAAGCCTCAGTTCCTCCTAATCCCGCCTCAAGCTTATGAAGCTAAAGGAACGACCAATTGACCATTTCCCAACCGTCTTATGTAGAAAACCAAGAGAATTTAAAATCACTTTTTTTTAATACTTAACTCAGAGGGTGTGACCAATCCAAGTCGCTATCCCAGTGGCCAGGCACCTTAAGCTTCAGCATTTTTTTTTCAATCTCAGCATACTTAACTCAGAGGGTGTGACCAATCCAAGTCGCTATCCCAGTGGCCAGGCACCTTAAGCTTCAGCATTTATGCTTTGATTTCTATTTTTTTTTGTGATTAGAAGTTCTAACGGTTTTCTACTTATAACGGTGCTTCTCATACTATTTTTGCCGGTTTCGGTCTCCCCGTTTCTCCTAGATGAGAACCCACAAAATAGCCTAACATAATTAATTTATTACTTTTCAAAGGAAACCTTTCTACCGGCCGAGCCTACCCACATATCCCAAATCAGACACGTTTTCAATTAGTTTTAATCTCTTACTATACATACTATTTGAAAACCGGACACCTAACTTTACCTATCATTTTCCATATTTTTTATAATGCAAACTTCAAAATCAGGGAAATTTTTTTTTTCATTTTTTTTTTAATTTTTTTTTCCGACTATGACAGACACGGTCCATCCCCACACTTAAATTTTGCATTGTCCCCAATGCAGGAATGGACAACTGACTCAAACGAAATAATACTGACACTAAACAAAAAGAAAAACAAAAAGAAAAGATAAAAAGGAAAAGACTTAGCTGGAAATATAGCAAGACTGTCATGTGCCAGTCTAATCCAAAAACATGCCCTCCAATTCGAACGTGCTCAGGAAACAATTCCAAACTCCCACACACGAACGAAAGCGGCTCATCATGCTAAATCATACTCACAAACCATAAACCACCAGATATATATATATAAACAAAACATCACCAACCAACCATCCCAGTACCCAAAGTATCAAAATATATCAAGTTTAGTACAGACCATGATCAAATCAAAACATCAGATAAAAGAAAAATAAAGGAAAATACTAAACCAGTGATCATGCTGCACTTCCATCCCCACACTAAGTCTCATCAGCTCCACCTGGTGGCTCATCCTGCGGCACATGCGGCTCTGGGGCTCTGAAACTGTCTGGGATAGCAAGGTTCATTGCTCCCATCATACACCTCCACATGTCCTCCTGTCTGCGATGACCTGCAACAATCAACTCCCGTAACTCCAAATACTGCCTATCTGTCCTCTCACAAAGTGCCTGTAGAGTCAATGGTACTGGAGGTGGCTCTCTAAGAGGATACTGACGACCAGGCAACTCTCTCCTATGCCTAGGTCTCTGTAAACGAGTAGGGATGCCGGCCTGGAGTGCCTCAGCTGCTGCTGACCCCTCGGGGGGTGGTACCTGTGGACCTGGGATAACTGTGTCCCATTCCACAGGATCAGTCGATACTAAAATGCCTGCCTGCTTAAGCTCTTTCTCTCCAAAATACTTGGCCATTGGCCCCTCCACTAAGTAACTCTTTTTATACCTGTCAAAAACCTTCAAATTCTCTGCTAAAACAGTAATATATGGACCCATGTCTAAAGCAGCCCGGTCTCCTCCCCTCCTTGGCCTAGCAAAAGACCAAGCCAACACACTAGCTAAATTGGCCTCTCGGCCCTGAACCATACATAACAAGCAGAAAAGATCTATCCAGTTCACCTTATTCTCTCCTGATTTCCTACCCACCAAAGTACATGACAAAATCTTAAGTATATACCTGTAAACCGGATCCCGAATATCTGTTCCAGCCAAATTTTTAGAAAACGGTGTAATAGCAATGGTCTCCCAAAACTTAGTTAAATCATGCACTGTCAAACTATACTCTTTCTCCACCTTATAAGCTCCTCTCAAACTAGTCAAGAAACCTGGAGTCGCAACCTCCTCACTCGTGTAGAAGCCACTAACCACAGCGAAATCAGGTATAGACATTTCATAAAGTACCCTACCCAGAGAAAACGACACTGCATCCCGCTAAGCAAATGTGCCTTCCTTATGCTTAAATGTAGAGTGAAATTCAATGATCAACTCCTCGTACTGTTCTTTATCACAAGTTAACACCCGCTTAAACCTAGGCCCCAGCAATCCCCCAATTCTCTCTCGCTGACCCACTGTATGCAGCCAATCCCAGTCAATCGTGTGCGGTACTAAAAGCTCTGTATCAACTAAAACATCACACTTCTCTGCTTCTCTGGTACCTTCCTGAAACTGTAGGAGAGTATGCCGCCTGAGGTCCTCTCTTGTGCATATTGTGAGTGTCTCCGGTGCCGAATATAGAATCTCTCGGCGTCTCTGATGTTTTTCTCGAGCATTCTCCTGCTGTGCTGGTACCTGCCTTGGGGTTGATGCGGGTGCCTTCTTCCGTTTTTGACCAGCGCGAGACGACGACTCACCTGCCATGCCTGCAAAACAACGTTAAACACAAACAAGAACAAGCAAGCAAGCATTAGTAATCACAATCTTATTATTATTATTATTATTTTTAATTTTTTTAAATTTTTATATATATATATATATATATATAATATACAAAAATACGACCGTATAGCATTTCTTTCGCGGTCGTGACCGAAATAAAAAAAATACAACTCGAAAAGTGGGTTACCGTTTACAACTTATCGAATTCTAGACCCAAACCTCGCCCGAATGGAGATTGAGTACGGGCGAGGCGGTCTTATACCTGTGAATAGCATACTAGTAAACCCAACGACTCATAGAAGACAAAAAAAAAAAAAAAAAACTAAGACAGACTCGACATACAAGCGTGACACTAGAATGAACAAAAACGACTCAAAGTACACTACCCCATCCCGGCACTTTAATTGTCCGCAATTAAGTACAAGTGCCTAATTGATTCAAAATGGCGACCCGAAAAACAGAATTGAGAAAACAAATAGTTTTGGTAAAATTTGATTCGGGTTGAAAAATTCCCCTTAGACGGGGGAGTTTTGGCCATTTGGTACCTAAAAAAAAACCGACAATAATATGACATAATCCCAAACCATAGCAATCAAGACCATAATCGACACAAAAGACGCGACCCTAACGGACTAGCGACCTAAGTATAACTCAACTAAATACTATTATGACTCGACCAAAGGACATTATCAATGACCAAAACAACGACACTATGACACAAACCCAACAAAACAATGAATACAAGACTAGCGACACCAAAGACGTGAAACAAGCAACATAATCCCAACAGAACAAGACCAACACAATCTAAACAAAACACTAATAACACGCCATGACGACCTAATTCCAAACACATCAACGACTACAAGAAAACGACATTAGAGACGCGACATAAACAACACAATTAGAACCAAACATGACCAACACAATATGACCCACATACTATGATGACAGAATGAAAAACACATTAATCAAAAGACGATACAAGACGGAAAGTGTAACAGTCAAGTGCAAGAAACCATACCTGTCTTGTGTAACCGAAAAAGAAAAAAAAAACGCAGGTTTGGAATTTGGGTGTGAGGAGGTCAAGCAGAGGAGGAGGGGTTCGTGGTGGCAGGGCCGAGGGTTGGGTTGTGGGTAAAAGGGTTGGTGGCCGGTGGTTGGGGTACAGGGTGGGGGGCCGTAGATGGCTGGAATGGAAGGCAGAGGCGGGGTTAGGGTTGGGGCGGGAGGTGGTTGTGGAGGAGGGATGGTGGTGGTCGGGTGGTTACGGTGGTTTTGGGAGGAGGTAGGGGCGGGTGGATGGAGGTGCGGCGGAGGGTTTTGCAGAGGGCCGGAGGGAAGGTGTGCAGAGGGCTGGTGGTGGTTGGGGGCGGCGGGATGGTGGTGGTCGGAGGTGCAGAGGGTAGCAGGTGGGTGGTATCTCTAATGAAGGTTTACTACTCTCCTCACGAACCTCACTAATCTCTAATGCCTCGGGAAACAAAGGGGCTTCCTCCCCAACTAACTCTAACTCCTCATCATGGGTCTCAACTACCAAATCACCCCACAGATGTAATCAAGACATCGGTCCACACGAGAGATAAAAGAATTTATGAAGTAAACAGAGTCAGTGGGACCGCTAAAATCGTCTTGACTACCAGGGTATCTCATGGATTTGACGATCTCAAAGGTGACCGTCTCATCTCCTACGCGTAGAGTGATCTTCCCGTCAAAGACATCAATGAGTGCCTTGGCGGTGCGCAGAAACGGACGACCTAGAATTAGAGGTACTTTGTCGTCTACCTCCATGTCAAGAATAACGAAATCCACGGGGAAAACAAATTTATCAACTTTCACCAACAAGTTTTCCACAATGCCCCATGGATATTTGACCGATCGGTCAGCAAGGGATAAAGTCATGCGCGTTGGGGTCAAGTCACCTAGGTCTAGTTTCTCATAAAGAGAATAAGGCATCAGGTTGATACTAGCACCTAAGTCTGCCAACGCGTGGTTTTGAGTGTCACTACCAAACATACACGGGATTGTAAAAATCCCGAGATCTGTCAATTTCTCGGTAGCTTGTTCAAAACCACCGCAGAACATCCCGCAGTCAATGGAATGTTTGAGACCTCCCCAGCCTATCTTTCCTTTTCAGAAGATCTTTAAGGAATTTGGCATATTTAGGCATATGCTGGAGGGCCTCAATAAACGGGAGATTGATTTTGAGCTGCTTAAACATATCTAGAAAATGTCCATACTCCTTAGCATATTTCTGGTTCCTAAGGCGGGCTGGGTATGGAAGACGAGAAGGATCAATCTCAGGGGTAGGCCTAATCGGTGTGGGTGTCCTAACTACAACCTTCTCTATCTGAGGCTCTTTATTTGGTGTGGTACTTATTGGGACTAGCCTAGGTTGCACCCTACTAGGAGCCTCCATCTCTATTTCCTCATCTAACTGCTCCTCTACCTCACTCTCTACCTGCTCACTAACTCTCTCTGCCCCTCTACCACTACGAGTGGTGACTACTTTCAGTTGGGCGGCTGGGTTGGGTTGAGTACTACCCGAGAACTGGCCTTGGGGCCGCCCTTCCAACTGCCTAGCAATATCACCAACAGTACGCTGAAGATCCAAAAATGCAGAGTGGTGATTTTTCAACAAGGTGTCATGCTCTGCAAGAGTTTTCTGGGTGTGGGCATCCTTAGCTACTAACTGGGTTAAAAGTTCTTTTATTTCACCCAAACCACCCTCAATACCCGAACCTACCTTATTACCCGAATTTCCTCCCGAATACTGACCCTGCCCCTGGTTATGAGTAGAGTTTGATGAGAAACCAGGGGGATTACCGGAAGATTTCCAGCTAAAGTTTGGATGATTCCTCCAACCTGGGTTGTAAGAATTTCCATAAGAGTTATTTGACCTGCGGTTCTGACCGCCTACAAAATCCACCTGTTCCTCCTGATGAATCAAAGGGCACTCAGAAGTAGCATGCCCTCCCCTACACATCTCACACTTTTCAGATTTCAATTTCAACTCCTTCACTTCCTTAGTTAATGCATCTAAAGCAGCAGCCACACTAGTATCCAATGTGACTTGGTGAACACCTCGGGCTGGGGAGGTGGTACTAGGTGCAAGAATGGAATTCCTGAGTAAAGTCCGCTGCTCATGGTCTGTTTGGGCAAAACTTTCAAATAAGTCATTGCATTCGGCCGCAGTTTTCTTACCAATCATGTGGCCGCCTACAGAAGTATCAAAGCGGTTCCTTGCCTCATAAGTTAGGCCATTGTAGAATTTCTCTACAAGGGCCCAATCAGTCAGACCATGTTGGGAACATCTGCTAAGCAGGTTTTGAAAACGCTCCCATGCAAGATAATAAGGCTCATCAGGTTCCATCCGGAACAAATGGATCTGATCGCGAAGGAGGGATGCCTTGCTAGGTGGAAAGTACTTATTCAGAAAAGCTTCTTTAAGGGCATCCCATGTGGTAAAAGTGTCAGTAGGGTGAGAGTCGAGCCAAGTGGCGGCTCGACCAGAAAGGGAAAAGGGGAACAAGTGGAGGAATTTAGCATCATCTGTGGCACCCTGTAGCTTAAAGGTAGCTAGGATGCGAGTCAGGCGGGCTATGTGGGTCGGGGCATCCTCATCATCGCGGCCGTGGAATTGACAGGTGTTATTAATGGCCGTCATGATGTAGGAGGGTATCTGCCAGGACCCGTCATTGTTGATGGCTGGAATGGTAATAGGGGAGTTAACTCCCGTAAAACCCTGGGTGGATTGTTGGTGGACAGTGCGACGCTCAGCCATTTGGGAAAGGTTTGGTGGTGGACTGGGTGGTGGGGAAGACGACCTAGAAGAACAAGAGCTAGAAGAACTTACCTCTTCAAGCTTAACTTCAGCAGCTGACTTGCTCCTCGAACGAGTAACTGGCATAAAACTGCAGAGTAGACAATAAGAGAGGTAAGAGAAAAGCAGATAGAAGAAACTAAGAAAAATAGAAAAGACTCGAAATAAAAATAAAAATTAAAAATTAACTGAAAAAAATAAAAATAACAAATAGCACAGATATTTCAGATAAGTTCAATCAAAGCTAATTAACGCAATCGCCAAGAGTCCCCGGCAACGGCGCCAAAAACTTGATGTGCTAAAAGTAGTTTAATAAAAATAACTAAATTAAACCTAAAACTAGACACCTAGTAATACTCTAGACTCTCTAAAACTAAACTACTGACAGGCAAGTGAACCTATCGACTCTAGTAAAGCTAAAGTAAGTCCGGATATCGAACCCACAGGACTCTAATGGAAAACGGTAACTAGACTCGAAAACTTATCTAAAACTGAAATAAAACTATTTATTATTTTTAGAGGGGGGTTTACTAAAACTAAATTCAAGAAAAATAAAGCTTAACTAAAATAAACTAAACTGAACTTAAGACGTAAACCGAGCTGAACCAAATTCAAATAATGGTGGAAATACTACCTAGGTTAGAATCCTACTCATGACTGACGAACTTTTATGGTTATGGAACTAGCTATGGAACCGGGATCTTCAGATACTAAACTTACACGATAAACTAGAGGACCCTCGACCCTTCTCAAGGAGAAACCTAAGGTTACCTATAAGCCGTTAAACTACCGATTGAGAGGTTACCCTTACAGGCTTACCTACTCTGATGATAAAGTACCCGCTAGACAGTCTACCTTACAGCGCGAAAGCCTCACTACACTAAAAGTGCAAGGGGTAACTATAGAAAACCTGACCTGACTCGATACGCAAGATGTGGTCACGTAGCATGACCAGCTTCAGGATTAGGGGGGATCCGTCACGTCGCGTGACCAGATGTGCTCTTTCCCGTCACGTAGCGTGACGAGACATAATTTTTCATGTTTTTCTTTTTTCGACTTCCCGATCAACCGCGACTCGTCCGGAGGCTCGTTTTTTCTCGTTTAAGCTCCATTTTACTTCCTTTCTTGCCCGGACTCTTGTGCAACACAAAATACTAAATAGAATACGAAAATACCACAAAAACGACACTAACTGACTCGAAAATAATATAAACTATAGACCGAAAACGGATGTATTTTGCAATACATCATGGAGTAACCCGAGGGTTTATCAGCATAACCAATGAATATGCAATCAAAAGTTTTGGGTCCTATCCAAAGAGCCATAGGAGGTGGTGCAATCACTATGGCTAAGCACCCCACATTTTCAAGTATTTGTATAAAGGTTTTCCACCCTTCCACAACTCATAGGGAGTCTTGTCCCTATTTTTTAGAGGTATCATATTCAAAAACATACTAGCCTTGTAGGTTTTCACCTACCTTGTTGACTTCTTCCACCATAGCTCCTTTCTTGGTGATCATTGCTACTAGAGGCATGCCATCTTTATCCACCACATGCGCACTCTCACGCTTAGGATTCTTGTATTAGTTCGCGCGGTGTCCTGTCTCTTGAAAGTTGTAACAAATACCTTGGAAAGGCGACTTCTTTTTCGCAGCCCCTTTTTTCGGTCCAATGTCCACCTTCGCTGTAACAACCCAGAGCGAGCCCCAAAAAATTTTCCTGTTATGTTAACTAAAAACAAGAAGTGATACGATTATGCACGGAATTAAAAACCGAATCATTGTATATAAATATTATTATTAGAATACGTATTGTGAGACCGGGCCGAATTAACGTTACGAACCCGAACCCACACCCGAGCCCCTTGCTTAGTCACAAGGGGAGGACACTTGTCCTCCCCACCTCTTGCCAACATATGGTTAAAAACCATTTAACCCAAATGGTTTTCTTGAAAACCATCTTCCACCCCCTCCTATAAAAACCCAACCCAACCCATCCCTTAACCCACCTGCCAATATTAAACACACACACACACATTTTGTATTGAGAGAGAGAGAATTAGAGAAGAAAGAAGGAAGAAGGAGCCGGAGGACTCCACCGCTGGACATGGCGGAGCTCCGGTGAACCCACTCCCAAACCACACGACCCTCACCCCCTTACAAGCACTTGCCAGATCTAGAGAGAGAGAGAGAGAGAGAGAGAGAGACGCAGAGACAGAAGAGGAAGAGAGAGAGAGAGAGAGAGAGAGAGAGAGACGTCGAGGAGAAACAGAGAGGAAGAGGCGGAGAAGAAGGGGACTATCGGTCTGTTTGGAGAGAGAGGAGGAGGAAAGAGGAAGACGACGACGGCGGAGGATGGTGGTTCACAACAGCAGCGGCGGCGGCGGCCCCATCAGCACTCAGGTATTATTGAGTATGAAGGTAAAACCCCTTTTCTTGTATATTATTATGTTGATGATGATGGGAGATGATGATTGTTGAGGCGGTTGAAGTGGATGTTGGTCACTGTTTAGGAGTTGGGCTCGGGTACCGAAGGTGGAGGTTGTCGGGTGGTGGTTTACGATAGCAGTGGTGGGAACGAGGGTGGTTCTGGCAGAAGGGTGTTGATATTGGGTCATGGAGATGAGTGGAGTGTTTCATGTTTGGTTACAGTCAAGGGGCGGGTCAAAGAGACGGGTCAACAGTCAAACCTTGGTCAACATCGGTCAACTGTAGTCAACCGGGTCAGACCCGGTCAACACGAACCACAACCCGAGACGTGAGGCATAACAGAACTCGAGAACTCAATAATTATATTATATTTATTTATAAACTAATTATTTATGACTTGTGTATGGGACTTGACGAGCGTATCGACAACCTTGGATATAGTGGATTGAGTACCGAAGCTATTAGTGTGGACACTTGGGACTTGAGGCATCAGATATAGGAATATATATATATATATTACGACATGGTTACAACCAATCTATACTAAGACACAAAGAGCAAGCATAAGGATTGGAAAGGACAAATATTAGACACTTGAACATTGAAGACTTAGAATTGGACTTAGACTAGGAATTGGTAAAAGCGACGTACCTCTTGAAGTGTACCTATGCTAATGGATTGGATTCAATCAATGATAGGCGTTACTTAGACATCCAATGATAGGCGTTACTTAGACATGGACTTGGAGAATATAATATCGACACATACCCTTAGCGACTAATGTATACCTAAACCTTGAGTAAACCAATTTGGACACTTGACTTGAACATAATAATAGGGCATAAGGGTTAGATCGAGACATAAGCAACATGCACTAGATGTAGACTTATACACATAGAAATAATTATTGGAACCTTAAGACTTGGATTACTATTGGAACAAGAATTCGGATATAATGACGAAAAAGTGTATAATATGCATCTTGAAGTGGATCATGGAGGCGATATTGGACTTAGGACTCGAGACATGAGGCGTGATATAAGGATAATAGAATACGACACTTAAACCATAAATGCGGACATAAGTTATAACTACTACTTGTCATGTACAAACGGATAGGTTGTGGATTTTTGGAACCCGAATGTAGACATGGAACGTTAATGGGTAGAAACCATACGCTCGAACTCGTCCCCACGCGTAACCATTATATATAAAGCCGACACTAATAATATTTGTCAACTTAGGATTCGACCGGGGGAATACTGTAACACCCCAACCGATGGCGGAAACATCGAGGTGTCACGTAAGAACGAGTATATAGTAGCACATGGTATTCAAGTTTTAATTTGAAATTTATTTAAAGTAAAAATATCCAAAATTGAAATACATAATAAGTTTTGAATGGAAATCTAATACATCAAATAACCAAATAAGCATAAACTTCAATTTGTCTTCTCATGCTAACACTCTAGTCTTCACGCATCATTATTTCCTGTTGAGTTGTAAAAATGGGGGGTCAACTAGAAGTTGGTGAGAATACATAAGCCATGTCAAGCAAATAGTTTAAGTATAAAAGTTTAGCAATTCGTATGTCTATCGTAAGTTTAAGTCTACATGAATAAACATGATATGTTGAATCGACATAATCAAACCTCCGACTAGTTTAGGTCCATCCCGTCATCCACGGTTCACCTTAATATGTTGGAACGATAACAATCACCCACGCTACCTATGTAGGAGGTACACGTATCCGGGTGGGATTGTCAATCCAATAGATCTATTATTGAGTATCGCCGGCTTGGCCATAGCTAATGATTATGTAATGTTGAAACTCGTTGAAACTGTTGTTGTTGTCTAAATCATGAGGCATTAAAGTTTACAACTAGACATGCATGTTGAATTGCTTAAATAATTGTTGCAAGTATAAAGAATCGCATAAACATGGTTACGTAAACTCACCTGATTGTGATGGGCTTGCTAGAGAATAACGAGAATTACTAAGCTTGAGTCTTAAGCGCGCATATATAAATTTGGTAAAAGAAGACTTGAACGTCTCTCTCGAAATATTAACAACCTAAATTAATATATTCAATATAATTATCATGAATCATTTGAGGGTAAATTTATGTGTTTGGTATAACAAATTTTATGAACCCAGTGGGTCGTTTTCAAATCGTTTCTAATAATATTAGGCTTGTCCATTTTAGTTTAAAAAAAAAACATAATGCAAATTATATGACAAGTTCATTCACGTTAATTCAAGAAGTCCATTAAATCGAAATTATTGTTTTGTACAACATGAAGAAGATTGCATCTCTTAAAATAAGGGTGTTTATTTAGTTTTATTATTATCATTTTTTTTAAAAGAATTAACTACAACAGTTTATATAAATAAATAAATCATCAATACTAAACAATAAATATATGGTGTAAATAGTTATAGCATCCAGAGAATGTGACCTGAAAATAGGACGACGGAAACGGAGGATTCGTGGACCCTAGTTGAGAGACACCACTAAAAGTGCTCCGGCGGCGGTGACCGTATAGTCAGTAGATAGAGGAGCAGCCACCACTATTGCGAAGGTGGTTATTTCAGGTTGTCAGGGTGAGCGGAGGTGAGTACAATGGCGCGGTCGGTTGATGGTGGGTCTTTATTGGTGGGTGGACGGTTGTCTCATCGGAAAAATAGAAACACGGCCGACAGAGATGGTTTAATAAGGAGAGTTGAAGCGTGTTCTAAAATGGCTTAGAGGTCACCCATTTATAAGGGTTAAGGTAGTGGCTCGATTTATGGAATTCCTCGGAATAATTGTGACCTTGAAAGAAAAAAAAAATGGAAAGAACCAATGATTGAATGCGTAATAATTGATTGATTTGTGATTGGGTCTAGATTGAGAATGATTTGGTGTTGATTACACTGGTTATACGCGAGATTGTCGACCGTTCCGCTGTTTGACTTGCCGGATTTTCAGTAAGGCAAATATGAAGATGATAATGTGCATTTAATACTTTTGACTCAAGTCTACGTTGATTTTTGTCTCATGAAGAATGGAAATGAATTGATTTTTGTCTCATGCTATTTTTTTTTAGTATATGACACTCATGGTCTAATTGTTTCATGCTTTCTTAAGTAAATTTTATTATTATTATTATTATTATTATTATTATTAATAACAAAACTTAATCTTTTATAAATAGAATAATAAAATTAGACAAGGTTATACATATTCAAAAGAAGTATATTATAGGTAAAGTAGTGATTTTACTAGTTCAAATTTTTTGGTGAAAAATTCGCGATGTTACAAATACCAGTACGAGATATCAGGCGCCTCGTTTATTATAAACTATCCATGTGCAATTCTTCCGGGTGAGTTCCGTGAACCATCCCCCTATTTTTGTATTTTAAACTGTTTTGGGGTGAATACATGCTTCCAGGGAAGAACCAGTAGAATGTGATGAACCAGTGATGTGACAAGATGTGCTCCCGATAACCAAACCATCACACTCATTAACCCAATGGGAGATTGGGCCGCCTAATATGTGGGTAGCGCTACTTGGGGAATCCCCCGCACGCAGTGGACCCGGAAACCCGGTAAACCCTCCACTGAGGTATGTGTCATGTATTTTGCCAAGGGAGTCCATAATGGGAGCAGATGGATCCAGTGTTAGGATTGAGGTGTGGCTTGTACATCACCACGTGTTAACCTGTTTTAACTTATTGAACTTGTATTTGAATGACAACTTGTTTTGAGATGATAAACCTTATTTTAAAACCAATTAAACACACGCACGAACTCACCAACATTATTGTTGACCCAAAACTATTTTAAGCATGTGTTCGGGTACCTGTTCTGGAGTTTAGAGGATTATGTAGCTGCAACTCAAAGTATCCCCGACGGACGAACCAGAAGGCAAGCGAGAACATTATTACTTAGAATACTTGTGTTAGAGATTGTACATTACTATAAATGTAACTAGATATTTATAAAAGATTAGTCATTTATATTACTTCCGCTGTTTGCTTGCATTACGAGATGTTTGGTAACAATCTGGAATTCCGTCTAGGCCCACCTAAGTCGGGGTTTGACATTCGCTTTCCCTTATTCTTGTTGTCCATTTTCCCCTTATTCTTCTTGCCTTTTGATGTGCTCAAAGCGGTTTAATAAAAACTAACTAAATTAACCTAAACTAGACACTCTAAGTTTTAAATTTATAAACTAAGACTCTCTAAACCTAAACCACACAACCGGCAAGTGTACCGGTCAGTGCAGTACAGCTAAAGTAAGTCCGAGTATCGAACCCACGAGACTCTACTAGAAAATGTAAACTAGACTCGATTACTTATCCTAAATACTGACTTAATAATGTTTTGTTACTTAAAGGGGGGTTTTTTCTAAAGACTAATGCAAATAAATAAAATAATAAAACTAAAATAACTAAATACACAAACTGGAGACTGCAATTGAGATCAGATGAATGGGAAGGCACTACCTAGGCTAGAATCCTACACATGAATGATAAGCTACTAATGGCTATGGAACTGGTGTGGAACCGGGATCTTAAAATACTAAACATCAAGAATAAACTACACCCTCGACCCTTCTCAAGGGGAAACCCTAGAATATTGTTGTGCTGTTAAACCACCGTTGAGAGGTTACCCTCACAGGCTTACCTACTCGAATCTTAAAGTACCCGCTAGACAGTCTACCTCACAGCGCGAAAGTCACAATACACCCGAAAGTGCAAGGGGTAACTACAATATTTCTGATAAGACTTGGCCTACAAGGAATGCTAGGGAAACTAGGAAGATCTTCTTACAAAGCCTCTAGATCTAGCAATTTAACACCCTAGACAGACCAACAATCTCGCACCTTACAGCTATTGAGAATTGGTAGAACACTTAGAATCATCTAACTAACATATTCATGGTGTTCACAACGGGTTTCAAATAAATAAATAATATATATTGAATTAGAACCGACCCGTGCTGGCACCTAGGCTTCAATCCTTGACCTCCTTTCCTTTCCTCTTAATGCCGTTGTTGTGTCTTCTTGTCCAAGAATAATCTTGTTCCTTCGATCCCTTCTTCGAAAATAATTATATCGCTGCTGCTCCTAAACTCCAAAAATAATGTCGATCCTTCAGTATAATATTGCTCCTCCAATTTTAATAATGCTTGCGCCTCCACTCCAAATCTCTCGGAGCCCTAAAAGACTTTTGGCGTCTTTTGAGCCATTATTCCAAATCAAGTCTTGTTTATTCTTTTTTTTTATTATTATTATTAACTAACATATTATTATTATTATAACATGATCTCGACTCAGGTGCTTGACTTAACCAAAGGTGCTCGTTTACGCTCCAACGTTCATGAACACCTACAAAATTTAAATTAAAATAGATAAATACTAAAAAAGGCACAAAACAAATAAAAATCTATAAAAACCTATACTAAATAAAATAGACCAGTACAAGCCTAAAACTAATAAAAATACTATCTAAATGACTCAAAAATTATACAAACTATACACTGAAAACAGATGTATTTTACAATACATCAAATATCCCCACACTTACCTCTTTTTCGTCCCTGAAAAAGAATTATGCTATGGAATCACAATCAAATAATCTGGCCTCAAAACATAGTTTACTTTGATTTTAAAAATCTAATCACATGCCAAATGCGATTGCAGGTATACTTGTCCTCTTAAACCCAACCACCGGTTTCTAAGCCCCTTATCATGTTAGTTTAATTTTAGGTTCATTTAGTCTACCTAGGGTCTCACACTAAAGAAGCCACAGTTTCACCTAATCCCGCCTCAAACTTATGAAACAAAAGGAACAATCAATTGACTATTCCTAACCGTTTTATGTAGAAAACCGAGAGAATTTAAAATCATTTGTTGTTTTTTTCTTTTTTTCTTTCTTTTTTTCCTTTTTTTTTCCATCTCAGCATACTTAACTCAGAGGGTGTGACCAATCCAAGTCGCTATCCCAGTGGCCAGACACCTTAAGCTTCAACATTTTCGCTTTGATTTCTAATTAAGTCATGAGCTTTTATAGATATTTATTTTCAGACAATCCTAGAGGGAGTCGAGTCCGGAGTCACTATCCCTAGAAACGACACAATTGGCCTTGTCCTTATTTTATATCCGGCTTTTTTTTTTCAACTTTTGATTAAAAATTCTAACGGTTTTAAACTTAAAACGGTATTCCTTATACTATTATTGGCGGTTTCAGCTTCCCCATTTTTTCCTAGATGAGAACCCACAAGGTATCCTAATATATTTAGTTGTATTAGCTCAAAGGAAACTTTTCTACCGGCTGGGCCTATCCACACATCCCAAGTGAACACGCTTTCAATTATTTATTCTTCTAATACATATAATATTTGAAAACCAGATACTTGATTTTATCTATCATTTTCCATTTTTTATAATGCAAACTTCAAAATCAGGGACATGTTCTGAATTTTTTGATTTTTTTTTGATTTTTTTTATTATTTTTTGACTCAAAACGATTTATATACAGACTAAACGACAGTTTCCCGTCCCCACACTTAAACTCTACATTGCCCTCAATGTAGGAATAGAAAACGACTCAAAACAAAATAAATTCCGAATACAAAAATTATAAAAATAAATAAAAAAAACAAGGGCAAATTGGAAAAGACTTAGCTGGTTAATTTTTTCATAAGCTCCAAAACTCTAGTCCAATCCAGCTCGATCGTATAGCATTTCATTCGCGATCGGCTCTGACACAATGGTAAACTCTGGGTTTGCCTTGATAAATGATAAACAGCTTCGGAATCACCCAAATGGAGATTGGGTACGGGTGGTACAATCCAAACCTGCGCAAAACGAAACAAACAAAACCCGAGCATAATACCGACTCATACAGAAATAAACGACTCAATACAAAAATAAAAACCGACGACAAAGAAAAATTAAAAAAACTCATAAATAAGTAAATGTTTACAAACTCTACAAAGCCTCCCCACACTTAAACTTAATCAGGGGGCTTCTCTTTAATCTGGACCCGATCCAACCCGTTTAATTCCACTCGGTCCTTATTAATTAACAAAAATATACTAGTGGAATTGAAAAATATTTTATCGAATTTAAATGGGTCGGGCCACCAATATTTAAATTTATCTGGACCAAACCTGATTCTTGGTAGGTAATGAGGGGACTTGTTGTCCCTACAACACCTAGCCCTCAGCTTGTGCCGGTCCACGTGCCTCTTCGCCTTCTCCGGTGATTTTGGGTGATCAAGTGGCACTCCATCTTCTAAAGTCTTAACGGGCCAGCAGTGGTGCTCTTCCTCTTCCACAACTTCTTCTTCAACTTCCTTTGGTGACTCTTTTATTTCCACAGCCGGTGCCCTTCCAATAATGCCTCTAAGATGTCGAGGTCACCCATTGGGTCAAAATCTCTGTCTACTTCTGGAATCGGAATATCAACCAACTCATCACCAAACTCTGCCTCCCATGATGGTTCATTACCTACCTCACCTTCAACCATCAATACATCCTCATCTGTTTCCTCATCATCAGAGTCACTCCCGAAATCATATATAGTAACCTGTGGCACAGGAGGTGGGACTTCAGCGTCCATTTTTGTCTCCGGATCTAACTGTGATTTAGGGGGAGCGCTACAAACTGGGTGCAAATAAACTGTTTCCATCTTCACTGGAGGCGGCTTTATTCTTGGGGGAAGTGGGATTAACGGGCCGGAGCCAACATGATGACCAACTAAGTTCCCATTTTTATCATAGCAAGGAACCTTTAGAACTATGGGACTTGGTCTATTTAGACGCTCGATTATGGACTTACGTTCCCTATCTCTCTCTTCCCTGTATGATCTAAGCCATTCATCAAATTCCTCTTTTGTGTTCAGTTCTGTCCAATGATGTTGTAGGAAATATGGCGTGGTATACGTATTCGCACGATAACCTGGGGGATACCTTGATGCATTTGGGCATTTCACGGTAAAATGGGGTCCTCCACAGATCTCGCACATGGTTAATACAAAAATTTAAATATAATTATATAATAATAATAATAGACAGACTCAAAACAAACAACAAGTAACACAGATATAGCAGATAAGTGTAATCGAAGCTAATAAACGCAATCGCCTAAGAGTCCGCGGCAACGGCGCCAAACACTTGATGTGCTCAAAGTGGTTTAATAAAAACTAACTAAATTAACCTAAACTAGGCACCCTAAGTCTTAAATTTATAAACTAAGACTCTCTAAATCTAAACCACACAACCGGCAAGTGTACCGGTCAGTGCAGTACAGCTAAAGTAAGTCCGAGTATCGAACCCACGAGACTCTACTAGAAAACGTAAACTAGACTCGATTACTTATCCTAAATACTGACTTAATAATGTTTTGTTACTTAAAGGGGGGTTTTCTAAAAAACTAATGCAAATAAATAAAATAATAAAACTAAAATAACTAAATACATAAACTGGAGACTGCAACTGAGATCAGATGAATGGGAAGGCACTACCTAGGCTAGAATCCTACACATGAATGATAAGCTTCTAATGGCTATGGAACTGGTGTGGAACCGGGATCTTAAAATACTAAACATCAAGAATAAACTAGACACCCTCGACCCTTCTCAAGGGGAAACCCTAGAATATTGTTGTGCTGTTAAACCACCGGTTGAGAGGTTACCCTCACAGGCTTACCTACTCGAATCTTAAAGTACCCGCTAGACAGTCTACCTCACAGCGCGAAAGTCACAATACACCCGAAAGTGCAAGGGGTAACTACAATATTTCTGATAAGACTTGGCCTACAAGGAATGCTAGGGAAACTAGGAAGATCTTCTTACAAAGCCTCTAGATCTAGCAATTTAACACCCTAGACAGACCAACAATCTCGCACCTTACAGCTATTGAGAATTGGTAGAAACACTTAGAATCATCTAACTAACAATTACAACCCCTATGGATAACCGTAGGCAATTAACCATAAACTAGTTGCTAACACCCAGTCCGCAACCTAACCCGCATTCATACATGAAAGACATTCACAAAAACGCAAGTGGAGTTTATAAAAAGTTACTTAAACAAAACTAAATATGCATACACATCAAACCAGAAAATAAAGAGTTCTTTACTTTAAAATTCACCCACAACCAAAACTTCCAAAACCAAAAGAAAATAAATCAAACAAGTGTAATCATCTTTAACCTAGATAGCGTTAAGGTTTAGCCAATAAAAGTCATGACAAAATCAAAACAATAGAAACCAAACATATTCATGGTGTTCACAACGGGTTTCAAATAAATAAATAATATATATTGAATTAGAACCGACCCGTGCTGGCACCTAGGCTTCAATCCTTGACCTCCTTTCCTTTCCTCTTAATGCCGCTGCTGTGTCTTCTTGTCCAAGAATAATCTTGTTCCTTCGATCCCTTCTTCGAAAATAATTATATCGCTGCTGCTCCTAAACTCCAAAAATAATGTCGATCCTTCAGTATAATATTGCTCCTCCAATTTTAATAATGCTTGCGCCTCCACTCCAAATCTCTCGGAGCCCTAAAAGACTTTTGGCGTCTTTTGAGCCATTATTCCAAATCAAGTCTTGTTTTTTCTTTTATTATTATTATTATTATTATTATTATTATTATTATTATTATTAACTAACATATTATTATTATTATAACATGATCTCGACTCAGGTGCTTGACTTAACCAAAGTTGCTCGTTTACGCTCCAACGTTCATGAACACCTACAATATATAAATTAAAATAGATAAATACTAAAAAAGACACAAAACAAATAAAAATCTATAAAAACCTATACTAAATAAAATAGACCAGTACAAGCCTAAAACTAATAAAAATACTATCTAAATGACTCAAAAATTATACAAACTATACACTGGAAACAGATGTATTTTACAATACATCACCTTTAGAGGATTGCCCATGTTCCACCATATTTGCTTTAGCCTCGGCTTGCAAAGTGGTGCCTTTTTGAGCTATTTTGTTGTCTTTCTCAATCCGAAGATGAACCACAAGTTTCTCCATATTCATTTCCTTCCTTTTATGCTTAAGATAATTCTTAAATTCAATCCAAGAAGGAGGTAACTTTTCAATCATGGCTGCCACTTGAAATGTCTCCCTTAGTCTCATTCCTTCCAAGTGGATTTCATGAAGTATAATTTGTAGCTCTTGGACTGGTTTTATCACAGTCTTGGAATCAATCATTTTGTAGTCTAAGATATGGGCTACAACATATTTCTTCGTTCTAGCATCCTCCGTTTTATACTTTTTTTCTTAAGACTCCCATAATTCTTTGGTAGTCTTTATGTTGTAATATATATTATACAACGAATCCACGAGGCTATTCAACACATTGTTACGACACAAGAAGTCTGAATGTTCCACACATCAACTGCGCTCTGAAATTGAACGTCATTCTCCCCATCCCGTGGTTGAGGAACAGATTCTTTCAAGAACCGTGCAAGGTTCAAAATGGTCAAATAGAGAACATCTTCTATTGCCACCTTTTAAAGTTCAAACCCGAGAACTTTTCAGGGTTTTCAACATGATTCGCCACAATGGACGCTCCCAATGTGTTTGACAGGCAAAGGGGTACCAAGTACAGCTTGGTTCATCACAGTGTTGTTTTCGTTAGTTGACATTCTGAAAATTTAAACAAACCACGTTAATATTTTCAGTTTATAAAACTCAAAAGCTATATAAAGATGACAACTTTTGATACTGAAAACCAAACCATAGGCTTCTAAGTTCCACTTTGAAGACCAAACAGTAAGTTTTGTCGATTTTAGAAAAGTTTTTTTTGATGTAACCTATTTTGTTTCTAGCAAAGTGCTCTTTTGATTCGAAATAGAAAATAAAACTGTTTTTAAAACATAAACCGTGTGAGACAAAACTGGTTTGACTCACAAATAAGAAGGTTTTGATATACACGAATGGTATTTTTTAAAAAAATTGTTTTAAGATTGTAGTAGCAATTCATGTATAAAATTTATAAACAATTTGTATTACGATTACAATACAAGAAAAAAAGGAAAGAAGTAAAATACAATATTGGTTACAACTGAAATAAACAGAAATACAAGAGGAAGTGAAAACCGGAATCGTATGATGGATGAGAATCGTATTGAACACATGGCCATTAAAACAAATTCCGAGTCTATAACGAAAGCTCGTGTTGTTTCACATGGTACAACAGTTGGAGCAGGAGTATTGCCGGAATTAACCTAGCACCTGAAAAACTACTTGAAAATGAGAGCTTGGAGGGCTTCGAAATTTAGAAACTCACCTGGATGGTGGTTTGAGAGCATAGATTGCAGTAGAAATTTTTTGTTTATTCCACCAGCTACTCAAGCCAGGTATATAACCTATGTTGGTCAATGTTGAGAGTGACATGCACCTAACTTGCACTAAGTACTGCAGATATGAATTGCCGAAGTTTGTGTCGAGTGATCCAACAAACCTGAACCGTAGGAGTTTCATGGATTGGGTTTTTGGTAAGTGAAGCTTAATAACCATACGAGTTTCATGGATCGAGTTTTTCGTAGGTAAAGCAAAATAGCCGATATGTTTGTTTTGTTTTATGAAATAACAAAAAAACACAGATGCATGTGCATTGAAAACCTGCTGACCGATTGGCTTTTGATGATTTCAAAAAGCTATGATAAAATTATATATAAAACTAGTCGTATTTCATATGTGAGATGTCATCTATAGTTAATTAGTTGTGTCAGATAGTAATTATGCTTAGTTATAAGTTATGCGACACCATGGTCGTGTAGCCACTTTAACTCATGGATCCCACTTTAAAACGTACCGTACATTGACAGCATTGGTTAATACGCGTACCACACACATATTCCCGATAATATTAGTGCACTTGACTATGATATGATATTCATGTTTAATGCATAGAGTTTGGACATCAATACATCAAAATCCCAAACCATATAAACACACATTGAGAGTAGGACTAGCACTTATTTTATTGATAATGGGTGGTCAAGCATATAGGTCAATCATGATTTCTTTTTTCCGTCGATATTGCCGATTTCCCCATCCTACGTGTCTCTTCCCTGACTCCACATACATTAGCCTTAAAAGGATGGTTAAAAAGGATATAATTATACTAGTTTATTTTTTGAGAGCGTCCCGTGACAGACAAATCTAGAAGTGACAAAATGCTTGTGCTATAAAAAGGAATGCCATTTTTTTAGATATTTTTTTTTGTAAAGGATCAACACTCGTCTCAGTACAACTGTCACTTTCCCAAAATCAGTATCACTCCCAAATCCCAATCCTCATAAAAACCATCATCCTCCCAACCTAGAATCAAACCCTCATCATCCCAACCCAGACTATGGTTTTCTGATCGTATCCCTAACCCTCATTGCACAATCAAATCACTTGTAACCCTAACCCAGGCCATGGTTACGGTGTGCCCCAAAAATTTATACGTAAGCCGCTTTAGAATGCATTCTCTGAAGATTATTAAGCTTCTTGAAAGCTGAAACGTTTTTCGGGGCGGTTAAGGCTATTAACGTTAAAATCCTCTCGGTTCCTGATGAATCTATGAATCTGAGTCTGGAAGGGTTGATTTAGGTATGTTTTTTTTTTGCTGTTTTAGCCCCAATTTGCGGAGGTACACCTGATAAACGCAAACGGGTAGCATTTGAATCACTTCTATGATTGTTGTTTTAGCCCCAATTTGTGGTATGTTTTTTGCTGTTTTAGCTCCAATCTTTTGAGGATGATATATGATTTTAGGTTGCTTGATTAAGATATAATTTTTTAGGAACTGTTATTATAAGGTAAATTTGAATGCTCAGATGAAATTACCAATCCAGTTGGTAGAAGAAGGTTTTGGTGTATAATCTGATGTTTTTTTTTTTTTTTTTATTAATTCACCAATTTGATGGAATGCTTAGATGAAATTACCAATCCAGTCGGTAAAAGTTACTAAATAATCCATTAGAAAAAAAAAACATTTAGGGGTATTTAATTTAATATGCAGAAAAGACAAAACTAAACATAAATCTTAAGAGCAATTTGGTAGTGTGTAAAATAACAAAAAAAAAAAAAAAAAACAAAAACAAAATAGTATTCTACGTCCTCCTCATATATAGTGCAACATCATTACTAGAACCCCTGCAAAACCCACACTACCACCGTTTTGCTATCTCTCTCTCCAAAGGTATTTTTCTTACAGCTGTATTTTTAGCTTGTTCATGTTTTTCAGAGCAATGCTTTTATTTTTGTGTTTATAATACTTGTTTAAATCGTTGATCATTTACAAAATTTGTAGTTCGTTTTGCATTATAAAGTAATTATTAGTGCTTTTCGTTGTTCATGTTTGCACTGATCATTGTTTTTGTTTAGTTAGTAGCTGAAACCGTACTATTTTACTTTGTGTGTTTACAGTACTTGTTTATATCGTTTTTTGAAGAATTTTGGTTTTATTTGACGATGTTAGGTGATTTATTTGTATAAATCGTTGTTTGAAGTATTATCTATGTTGTGTTTGGTTGTTGGCTGCTTGCTTGGTGTACAATTCAGTGTTTTGAATCCCAGGCTGGTCAGTCGGGCCTGTTCGGGTATCAGACCGGATTTTAGGGTGGTTGAAGGAGATCAGTTTGACTTCTGGTCGGGTTCTGGAAACATTGGTGTGATTGTAAGGTGGTTGAAGTAATTGCTTCATTTCATTATTTATACTACATGTTTGTATATGGAATTTTTTCTTCTTTGATGCTTCAATTTTTCCAAGTTTAGCATAATGCGCTTAATAAGGGTAATATAAATAGTGATTCTTCTAAGTAGTTTTCTTTAGGGATGAGTGTGTTTAATCGGGAACTGACGTGTCATCAGAGCATCCACAGTAGGTTTGGTTTGGAACACCGGTTTGGTATTGTACTTGGTTGAGGGTGGGGGGGGGGGGGGGGGGGGGGAGGCTTGGAATGATTTATGATTGTAGGAAATAGTGGGTTTGGAATGGTTGTGGTTTGAAATGATATTGCGATTTAGAATTCCAAACCAATGTTTGCATTGTGGATGTTGTCAACAAAAATGGATGAACTACTGAAATACTCAATATTATTAAGACACCTAGACCATACTATAGAGATTATCAAGATGATAACCTTCACAACTCTCACTGATCTAACCCTTAGATTCAATAACTCACAATAGAAACCCATAGGAAAAATATCTTGAGAGAAAAGTCTAGAAAGATGAAAAATATGATTGAGTGAATTATTATCTAAAGACACACTCCCTTTTATATGGAGGCTGAGACTAAAGATAGGGTTTGTTATAACAACTTGCTCATGGGCCAAACGGTTAGTGGCCCATCCTCTTTTGTAATCAGTTGAGCCCACTTTGTTGTGAATTAAAGAATCACATGAGTCGAAACGGTTCAGGTAGTTAATATTTTTAATTTTAAAAAGTTTTTATTAATTTTTAACCTTTTTTTAAAATTTCTCATTATTTTTAAACTTTTTATTATTTTTTTAATTCTTTTAACCATGTTGATCTGAACCCATCTTGATCCGAACTATCATGACCCAAGCCCATCCTGACCCAAACCCTTCCTAACCCATTTTTTTAATCTACCAATCCTGACCCAAACCCATCCTGACGCAACAACCAAGCCAACCCAACGTACCCATTTTGCCACCCCTAGTTACAATCACCAAGCTATTCTAATATATCTGCGAACATAGCGCGCCGCTCGCTAACAAATGGAGACCCGAAGCCCATTGACGTGCTATCTGATACACTTATAATTTCAGCCCTGCTCCTCCATTGACTAAAATAGTAGACTTTTAACTTCAGTAAGTTTAAACTTAGGAACATCGACTAATTTCAAAGTTTTAGACTTCCATTGCCTTATCTGAGTTTTATTCAGCAGCATCCAACTTCTATTTGTAGTCAAATTCTTGTAAATCCGTCGACTTTGAAGCTGCAATTTCTTCATTAGATAACATGCTTCATCTGATCTTCAATAACAAATTGTACAATTAGCAACAAATACCAATCAACACCTTGGTGAATATCATAACTTACTAAGCAATAGTTACTCTTCATAGTGTTCTATAATATACTGAAAACACCATATTAAATTCAGATGGGTAGCATATGAATCAACAAACTGAGCAATTACCTTAATTTGCACCAGATATTTTCTAATTTCCGAATTGAGAACAACTTCGTTGATTGGTAATTGCAATCGTGACCCGGTAAAATGCCACAACTGGTTATTGCTAGCCGTTGGTTGGTACAATCGGGTCATAGATGGTCATATGGGTCGCGTTCAACAGACGGGTTTGCATCAACGTAACCCATGCCCACCAGGTTGAAGCAGTTTACCCATGTTCCTTCTGATATGTTTAATGGCCGGTCGGGTCGAAACAGTCCGGGTCGTTAATGGGCGGTCGGGTCGAAACGGTCCGGGTCGCTAACGGGCCAGTCTGGTCGGGTCAAAACGGTCCGGGTCACTTACGGGCCAGGTCGGGTCTAAACAGTCCGGGTCGTTAACGGGCCGGTCGGTTCGAAACGGTACAGGTCGTTAACGGGCCCGGTCAAGTCGAAATGGTCCGGCTCATTAACGGGCCTGTCGGGTCGAAACGGTCTAGGTGATTAATGGGCCCATTCGAGTCGAAATAGTACAGGTCGTTAACGGGCCCGGTCGAGTCGAAATTGTCCGGGTCGTTTACTGGCCCATTGAGCCGAAACGGTTCGGGTAGTTAATATTTTTAATTTTTAAAAAGTTTTATTAATTTTTAACCTTTTTTTAAATTTCTTATTATTTTTTAACTTTCTATTATTTTTTTAATTCTTTTAACCATGTTGATCCGAACTATCATGACCCAAGCCCATCCTGACCCAAGCCCATCCTGACCCAAACCCTTCCTAACTCATTTTTTTTAATCTACCCATCTTAACCCAAACCCATCCAAACTAAACCCATCCTGACCCAACAACGAAGCCAACTCAACCTACCCATTTTGCCACCCCTAGTTACAATCACCAAGCTATTCTAACGCCGCTCGCTAACAAATGGAGACCCGAAGCCCATTGACGTGCTATCTGATACACTTATAATTTCAACCCTGCTCCTCCATTGACTAAAACTAGTGGGAATGCCCGCGCGTTGCCGCGGGTTCGTCTATTTTGTCGCCTCATAGTTGTTGAGGTTTGTGGTATGTGTAGTATGGCCTTTCTGAGTGATTTGTTTCAGGACCGCTAAACCATTAAAAATATTTTGTAAACAAAGTTGACTGTGTAAAAGCGTCATGGTTAATAAAAAAAATGACATTTTTAAAAGTAGAAAATGTTGACAATTTGTGAAAGTTAAAAAGTATAAGAGTACTCGTTGGCGGGAAGAGTCGATATTTTGTGCTCGTTTTTTTTTTTTAAGTTTCCAATCTCTTGGTGGGAAGAGACTTAGGCCTGTAAACGAACACATAATCGAACACATTTTTGTGTTCGTGTTCGTTCATTAAGAAATTTGTCGTGTTCGTGTTCGTTTATGTTCGTTCATTTAAACCTAAACGAACAGTTTATGAACATAAAAATATTTTCATCGACTCAAAGAAGTTTCCTTGCATACCGAGCTTCTCATGACCAGATGTTCTAATCTTTTGCAACCCCATTTCAAGTTTTGTTACATACCCACTTAAAAAATCCAAATCCAATCCTGCTGTTTTTTTTAACATTACTTAATTCTCTACTCAATCCACCAACAACTTGCAACCCTTGATTCTTAAAACCGTTGTTTCGTGATCTGCACCTTCTGATCTGATAATCTCTTGAACTACAAAGTGAAGTAACATCGTTTTGCCATCTGTTCCTTTTATATCAACCAGTTTCAAAAGGGTGTCAAGTTTAAAAGTTGTAGCTTCACCGCGATTAGTACCAGCATTCATCCGATTACCCGTTCTCAAAACAACTTCTAGAAGCTTAAGGAATAGACGACTGTTCTTCAGCTCCTCACTTGCTTCCTGATAGAAATTTGTACATAATAAGCTAACATAACTAAAAGTATCTTATCATGGAACATGTTAAAAAATATGAAATACCTCTAGCGTTAAAAACGAAGTCCTAAGGTATTTGACTTCTGTTTCAAAGTTCGCTCTGTAAAGCATGGCTTCAACTCTTTTGAACGCAAACGGTATATCAAGTACTGCCTTCTGAAACTGCTCTGCCGAACCCAGTTTCGACACGTCACCTTTATACTCTCTAGGTGCCATCTTTACGAGTGTTTCTAAAAGCTCAGCACCCAACCCTTCCGGATTTCCTGTTATATAGCATACGCACCTAACTCATTAAACTAAAAATCAAAACTATAAAAGTTATAAAATTTGTGAATAAGTACCATCTAAAAGTGCATCAAAGACTTCATCCCTAGTCACATTCAACGCCCTTAGTAAAATGGCTATGTTTTGTGATTTCTTTGGATCCTAAACTCTGTTTTCTTTAACAACTGGAGGCAGAACCGATCTACGCGGCTCTTCTTTTTTAACTGGACCACCCGAGTTGCATCCAAAAAGCGATTCCACCATGTCCTCATTCAATCTACACACCAAAGGGATTATCACACACATTGCACATTAATCTTTTAATTAAATTGACAAAATATAAATACACCATCGAATAAAATAATACACCATCGCTATAACTAAGAATTCATTGAACACAAACTGATGAAGTTTACAATACTACTATAGATATAGCTATAACTATAACTGAGAATTCATTACGAAAGTTGACAAATATATATAAACAATCACAAAATATATATAAACAGTCACATAATTTGACATGAACATGTTCATGGTAAACAACGAGTGGCCTAAGTGACCATTTGCTTGGTTCAGATTAATCGTTCGAAAGTAACTAATCGTAAAAAAAGTAGGTCTCAAATCTTAATAAGCGAAAAAAATTAGAGGATATGAGGTTTACGTGTCTCGCGTAAGAGAATCAAAACAATATGGGGTGTTGGCATTTTGCGACAACCGGTCGGATAGTCAGAGATAAAAAAGCGAACGGCGACGACAACAGGATGGTGGTCTGTGACACCGACGATGGTGGCACTGGCTTTTGTAATTGTGACTGGAGGATGGAAAGGAAACAAGGGATTGATGTACGATGATTATTAAGAATTGAGACCTAATTGGAAAAAAGGGAGCAGAGAGATTGGGTGATAGAGATTCAAACGATGGTTAAAAGATTGCTCAATTGGTTGGGTTAATGGTCTAGTAATTATTTTTGGGGAGTTGAACGAATATAACTTAAACCCTTATGATTCATGGTTGTTAATATTCATTGATGGTGACAACGTAAGTTAGAGAAGGTGAAAGGAAGGAGGGTAGAAAGGGAATGACATTTGAGTTGTAAACTAAAAACAAAGCATAAAATTACTATTATAATCTTGCAAGTGTCTTAATATACACAAAAGTGACTAATTTACCCTTATCTAATAAGCTTTATTAACTTGTATATGTCGGTATAAAATTTGTACTCAAGACAAAATTACAATATTATCCATCACTCCTCCTTTATAAAGTAGTATAGATAACAGACTATCATCTTTGACTTTTAACTTCAATCCATAAACTGGACCAGAATTAATCTTCAAGTTTATAGCTTTTAATTAATATTGACCCCTGCTATGGTAGTGTTGACCAAAACTAAAGCAATTCTATTCCCATGATGTTACATTTGATTCTCAATAGTAATCCATAAATTTTGACCCACATTACAGCCATATTAATCCTGCCAAATTGAGTTTGACTATCCAGTTTCGTGTTCATTTAAGTAAACCATGTAAAAACTAGACTTTTATTTTGATCCCACTTAGTTTAGATGTGTTAATCAAATTCAAAGACGTAACCCATGCCCACCACGTTGAAGCAGTTTACCCATGTTCCTTATGATATGTTTTATCTCCTGCAAGTTTAGTTTTCAATCATGGATGGTTGTTTATGCTTTCCTAATTTGTACTCTAAACATTGTGACTAGTCCCTTGTGTCTCATTTCTCTAACGACTCTAAACGTGAACTAAGTGGTGATTTCTGTATCTTAATTTGTGTTTAGATTGTCCAACGGATTACTCAATACTCGAGTGGTATTTCAGTATCTCGAGTGATTAGTAGTTTTATTCGTTTCATTTAAGTTCTACTTTTCTAGCTGCTTGATACTCCGATTTACATCACTTTAATTAGCTAGGCCTGGATTGGCTCCTATCAATATCTTAAAGCTCAGGTGTATCAAGACTCCTACCAATTCGGATCAAGAATCATGTATGCCCATGAACAAACATCATGTGGAGTCCTTGTTTGGGAGTTTTGCAATAAGCCATGACTCAAAATACTAACTTTTCTTCAACACAAGATGGATCATAAATGCATCACATAACTTAGAAAACCATAGATTAATGCACAACATACTCACTTTCATATTTTTATATCAAAGTGCAGGAACGTATTTTTGTCAAGTAGATGAATAAGAAAATCTCTCAAATATAATAACTTAACAAGACGGAATAAGAAAATCTTTCAAATAAAATAATTGAACAAGTTCTTTAAGAAATTATTGTTACTCTGACTATTGAAGAAGCCCTAGCTGCAGAAGTGATCTATTCTGTGTCAATGTAATAAACATTCGCACATGTGTTCATCATTTCACAAAACCATTCCCATCTAACACAACCCTAGAAAATAGACATTTGAAATTAAAAGACGTGTTCATTTCACCCAACCATTCCAATCTAGGCAAAAGACTTGTAGTAAAATCGAAGTTTGAATTTAAAACTAGAATAACCTACATTTAGATCCTGAAACACAAGGTGAAACCAAATCATCTTGCATTGCACTTCAATCACTATAAATGCCATTATAAACCATATTATTTGGCTGATCAAGCAAAAATAGTGTTTCCATGTAAGGATACACTTTATGTTAAACATAAAGGCGCGCCTAAACGTTTTGGGGCGCCTAAACATAAAGTTGGTATTTAGTTCGTTTATTGGTATTGTTTTGGGATTTTTTAGACGACTTGTGTTGTTTGGTTCGTACAAAAACAGAGGAAACTCTACCGAAATTTTTGTTGTGATAATGATCTTTGTTTTGTTTTGCAGATATAACACCTAAAAGGAAGCGCGCTCCCGGGCCTGAAAATGGGGATCCTATGGCGTTGAATGAGATGACCGACTGGGAATACAGGTCCCACCACGATTCTTATGAGTCCCCCCGGTGGGACAAGATGGAGTCGCATCCTGTTAACTCATCGCGCGCCATTGACTGGTCTGCACTTCGGGCCATCGATGGGGCGGCTAGGTTTTTGGAGTGGATCCCCGCCGACAGCCCTTGGGGGCGGATGTTTGCTGAACTCCACCAGGATGTGCATCGGCCCGATCGAGTTTATCTTGACGTTTTGCTATACGCCGCTCCTAGCCGGTGCGGATCCCGATGCTGATCATGTTCCTGAGATACAATTCAGGATGTTTGGAGGGCTCCATACGTTTTCGCTGGACGATTGGGCTACCAGGTGTTTAGGGTGGTACACAGAGGACGAGCTCGTCTACGACATGTACGTTGCAAGCTTGACCACTTTGTCTGACGACATGCTGGTGGTGTGGTGGCCCACTATCGGTGGTGGTGTAGTGTATGCGGCGGAGGCCGAGAGGTATTATTATTTTCAAGTTTTAGCTTTATTTATTATTATTGTTGTTGTTTAGTTCGTTTAGGTTTTTAGTTCGTTTATTATTATCGTTATTTTAGACGACTTGTGTTGTCTGGTTCGTACAAAAACAAAGGAAACTCTGCCGAAAATTTTATAATGTTATTATTATCCTGTGCAGGGCCAGCAACATCAAGGACCCTTTGATTCGTTACCTACATCGTGTGATTACCTGGTCTATTGCCGGGCGGTGTTCGTCTAACGAAAGGGTCACACAGATCGACCTTTTCTATTTGTACTGCGTCCTCAGGGGGAGGCCGGCTGCGTTGCACAAGTGCTTTGCTGAGCACGTTGCCAGCTACCCTCTTAGGCATTCAGCCGGGGTTATTCCGATTGGGGGTTGGTCACCGCCATTGCAATGCGTGTATGCCCGGCCGACTTATGGGTCCATATCGAGGTGCCACGTAGTGACGATTGTTCAAAAGCTCATGGTACTAAAATGTAAATATTATTGAATAATCAAAATTGTCTTACATGGAAATGGAAAATACATTGTCTATATGAAATGTAAATATTGAAATAACTGAATTAAAATAAGCACTAAATGTTCCTTGCTAAAGCACTAGATCAAACTGCACCTGAAACATGTACAAAAATAGGTTTGGTCAACATATGAAATGTTGGTGAGCATTCCTAGATTTGATATATATAGTAGATTAAAAAGTTATACAATTCAAGTGCAAGCTACAGTGCAAATATGTAAACAATGTATCATACAAATGAGCGAAATCAACCCTGTGACTGTATAATGTACTGTATGAACTGTAGTGTACTTATCCAACAAATGGATAATAACTTAACAATGGCCACGGATTCTCCGATGAAAAAGGGGGAGAATCAACCTAGGCGGGTTGTCAATCCAAATAGCGCTATCCAATGTTAAGGTCGGCTTGTACCATGTTAATGATTTCACTAAGTACAAATGTAATCCACATGTAATGTCTAAGCATAAAGCACGTTGTAAGCAATGCACATAGTACTAGAATTGTATTGTAAAAATGTAAACTTGTATTTGAAATTGTAATAGTGTACATGTAACACCCCAAAAATGTATAAAAGCAAAAAGGGGTAGAAATACTCACTGTTCACGTAGTAACTTGAAATTGGACTGGACAACGAAATATGAACTTGAGATTTCTCCCAAATGATTAACCTAAAGTAATTGATAACGTGTGAGTGAAATAACTCTAGGATACATGTATTTCTAGGGCTTCGAATTGGGGATAAATGCTTATTTGATTAATTAATGAATTGTTTATTAAATATATGAAATTTAATAAATAAATAAATAAAGTCTCTTTGTAAAATCTTAAGTTGAATATAATCATAACATAAGGTTTTGAGTATGAAAATAATTTTTATAAAATTATTTTCTTGAAAATAGAATATTTAATCTAATTATTTCAAATTGTCAAAATATGACTTTAATATCTAAAAATATTAAAATCAAAGAATTTCTGAATTAAAAATTGTATTTCAATTCTATATGAATAGAAATAATTTATGTAAAATTTTGGTACAAAAATATTGTAAAATGAATTTATTATGAATTATTTATGATTAAAACTAACAAAAATTGATTAAAAATATTAAATAAATGATTTTTCTGAAATAAAAATCATTTCTGAAAAGATTAATGTTATAAAAACTCAGGATAATTTTTGTGGAAATTAAGAAGATCGTTTTGATATTTTTATAGATTTTAATAAATATAAATGAATAAACTTGTATTATTAATAATATATATTAAATAAATTATTTTTGAAAAACTAAAAATTGGGTAATGAACTTTCTCATCAGATCAACATAATATAATTTTTGTAGAATTTATAAAAAGGGTCTTGGTATTTTAAAATGAATTTTAAATATATAAATGTATATATATGTATAAGTAAAAAAAATGGTGCTTGTGGGACTCGAACCTGGCCCCTGGCCGGTTCATTGATTTATCACAAGTGTGGCTCACCACTGAGCCACACCCTGAGAACATTTTAATTCAGAAACGAAAAATATAAATACACTAACTGTTTTGACTTCATCTTCCCCAATTATCAATTCGAGCCCTAGTTTTCCAATCGAGTGATTTACCCAATATTAATCTAATTAATCATAGGGTAAACACTTTGTAGGTTCCCATAAACAAAAACCAACTTACAAACACGTTTGCGAACAGATTTCTCGGTCAAAGCCAAAGTCAAACAACGAACGAAGATAATTATTTAGAGTGTTTCAGAATGATTGGAGGTTAAGAGAGGTATGAGAGCGAGTTGTGATTGTCCCACAAGGTTCAATTTATAGGATTGGTCACTGGTTTGAAGATTTGGTAAGAATTGACCACGAATTAAATGTTATGCGCGTTCTTCATGATTTTGGTATTGGTTAATTGATAATCAACGTGTAATTGATGATGATTAGGCCGGAAATCACGTATCAAAGGTCAATGATAATTAATCTTAGCTTAAAATGGCCATTTACGAAAATAAAAAAAATATAGATATGCTGCTGCTGATCGCGAACCAGGAAGAAAGAAAAAGGAGAAGCAGAGGTGGGCTTATATATAATAAAGGTTAGTATTAAACCAAGTATGAGGTGTAGGCCAAGTGGTGAGGGCGGGTGTGTTTGTCCAAGGCTGCTCGGGTTCGATCCCGGCCCGCAGCAGTTTTGGAATTCCTTTTTTTTTAACAGACAAGGGGGGCAAGGGGGAGTGGGCTTTGGGCCAGCCTGGTTTGTGGGCTGAGAGCACTGGGCTCAGGGGTTTCTAAGGGAATAAGGAAGGTGGGCTTGGGCTGTTGTTGGGGTATAAAGAGGGTATTTTGGGTTTAGAAGTGTTGGGTTTTATAAGACTAAATGTATATAAAATCTGAAAATTATTATTATTATTATTATTATTATTATTATTATTATTATTATTATAAGGATAAAATGTGACGTATAAGATAGGAGGTGCGAAATAAAATGTATATATGTATAATAATAATAGGATAAAAGTGACGGATGTCACAGCATCCCCTACTTTTAGAAACTTCGCCCCGAAGTTAATAGTATCATAGGGTTATGGAAGTTTGGGTAAAAATTTAAGATAACTGTGGTTTGGAAAATTTGAGTGATTTTGAGTAAGAGGTTTGATAGGTGTGGGCTAAGGATTTGGATTTGTCTCGAATAATAAGGAAAATAAGGATCTAGTAACTCAATAAGTTTCAAGTTTTAGGAATCCTATGATAAATGTACGAGTTGGTTGACTATAAAAGACTAAATGAACTAACAAGCAAACAGAGTTTGTTCCTGGTTCGACTTCCAGTCTCACTTTCAATGCATCATTAGTGTTTGTATACAGGGTGTACCGCAGCTAACCCACCACACCTTTGATACCTTGAAAACGTACTGGACATCTTCCCAGAAACTCTAATAGAATTTCACACTACCCTAATGTACCTGTAAATTCATGATTACGTTCCGGACCGGAATCATCAATTTACCTTACATTAGGGTTTTGTGTCCTTCTATGACCCCACCGATTGTTGAGCAGGTTTGATAGCCTTCACCAGCCGTGGAGTAGGTTGTAGGGCCTCTCCCGACTGTTTGAAAAGGCATAGTGACCTCTACCAATCGTTGAGTATGTTTGATAGCCTCCACCAGTCGTGGAGCAGGTTGTAGGGCCTCTCCCGACTGTTGAAAAAGGCATGATGACCGCTATTAAGTGCAACAATTATTATTCACATAGATTGCAAATTGATAGCATGTTTATGCAAGCAAGTTTGTAAGTACTACAACCATTAAGTGTAAGTGTTTATCATGAATAATTAAATGTTTACGAGTATCATGAATAATTAGATGCTCAATGCGTAGTCGAATTAAGGGAAAAATCTAGTTTCATGTAATAACCAATGATGTTTTCTTAGAAAAGCATCTGTAAGACCAAGTATCAAGTCCAAACGTTTCAAATAAATGTAAGGTAGAGTCTTGTATGATTAAAAATAAACGTAATCAATAAAATAAATTTCCAATCTGTGTTAATACACAATAATACGCAAGGAAATTTCTAGATGTTATACGCTTATGAGTATGACATAATTGGGTACAAAATGATAATAAGATCAAGAAAATGAAAACACGAGTATCATGAATAATTAAATGTCCAGTGAATAGTCAAATTAAGGGGAAATCAAGTTTCACAAACAATGATGTTTTGAAAAAAAAAAAAATCATGTAGAATCAAGTATCAGGTTTTTAGTAGTTTGATTATCATGGGTAACTAGCTCACGTATGAGAAGGTGAAGGATATGAATTTAGTTCTTGAGAGGATGATGATGAAAAGTCTTGAAGCAGAATCAAGGTTGTGAGAGGTGGTGAATGTGAAGATAGTTGATAAAGAGTTTATTTTATAGTAAGGAGGTTATATAGCAGTGTAAATTTTGGGGTTTGGATCAAAGGTTATAATCAAGTGTATAAGAAAACATGATTGTGGTATATGCCAAATATTGTAAAAATTTGAACAAGTTGAAAATGAGTGAGTGTTGATGGAGAATCTAGAGGCTAAATATTATTCCAAAAAAAAAAAAAATATTTTCAAAATTGGTTTTGTACATAAGGCAAAAGTTGTTAAATAGTACAAGCTAAGTAGGCTTTGTAATAGTTTAAAACATTATATAGAAAATCGTTTGTTACGTCAATAAACAATCAATTGAATTTAAGTTCGAGGAAAATATGTACTTTGTAAAGTTACTAGGTAATACAACAAGTTTTAGAAATCTTTAGTTTGTGCTAAGGTATGAGGTTATAGTTTTTAAAATAAATAGCATGTGGAGAAAGGAAATAATATGATTTGGGTAGGGTGTTGAATATTTAAAAAGTGGCTAAGAGGGTAAGGTGAAGTGTGATTGTGAAATCCATAGATGGTTATGAAAGTATGAACTTGTAAGCAATATATGAAAATCATGAAATACAAAATATTGTATATGAACCGAGAGAGTATTATTGAAAAAGCTTGCATAAAATGCTTGGAGTGCCCTTGTCTAGCTGTAAAGCCCAACAAGAACGTTGACTTTTCAAAGGAATTGAACCCAATGGTGATCAAAGAAGACGTGCTTTAGCCTATAAGTGGACACTCACTCCAGGAATCCCCAGGTAAGCATAACAGGTCCGTAAATGGATTTATGCGCTATGCTTGCCTATGCCAGAAAACCCAGTGTACAGGCGTCCACCCTTCCAGATTGCACGTGTTCAATCACACTCATTAAAGCTCAACAACTTTGAAGGAGCAAAATAAGAGTAGGCATTATGTCTAAGAGTGTCTTCATGAAAGGTACTGCTCCCGCTCCATGGTGATGTAGGCTTTCCACTCCTTGTAGGACACCATCTCTATGCACCATGATGAAAGATGAGAAGAAGGGAGAGAGAGAAAGAGGGAAAGATAGAGGAAGAAAGTAGAAGGAAAAGAGGGATAGGGTAATTTAGGAAATGTTATGCATGAAAGTTAAAGTTCGGTTATAGTCTAGGCCATTTTATCTAATAACCTAGTTCCCTATAACCATGGCTCTGATACCAATCTGTAACACCCCAACCGATGGCGGAATCATCGAGGTGCCACGTAGTGACGATTGTTCAAAAGCTCATGGTACTAAAATGTAAATATTATTGAATAATCAAAATTGTCTTACATGGAAATGGAAAATACATTGTCTATATGAAATGTAAATATTGAAATAACTGAATTAAAATAAGCACTAAATGTTCCTTGCTAAAGCACTAGATCAAACTGCACCTGAAACATGTACAAAAATAGGTTTGGTCAACATATGAAATGTTGGTGAGCATTCCTAGATTTGATATATATAGTAAATTAAAAAGTTATACAATTCAAGTGCAAGCTACAGTGCAAATATGTAAACTATGTATCATACAAATGAGCGAAATCAACCCTGTGACTGTATAATGTACTGTATGAACTGTAGTGTACTTATCCAACAAATGGATAATAACTTAACAATGGCCACGGATTCTCCGATGAAAAAGGGGGAGAATCAACCTAGGCGGGTTGTCAATCCAAATAGCGCTATCCAATGTTAAGGTCGGCTTGTACCATGTTAATGATTTCACTAAGTACAAATGTAATCCACATGTAATGTCTAAGCATAAAGCACGTTGTAAGCAATGCACATAGTACTAGAATTGTATTGTAAAAATGTAAACTTGTATTTGAAATTGTAATAGTGTACATGTAACACCCCAAAAATGTATAAAAGCAAAAAGGGGTAGAAATACTCACTGTTCACGTAGTAACTTGAAATTGGACTGGACAACGAAATATGAACTTGAGATTTCTCCCAAATGATTAACCTAAAGTAATTGATAACGTGTGAGTGAAATAACTCTAGGATACATGTATTTCTAGGGCTTCGAATTGGGGATAAATGCTTATTTGATTAATTAATGAATTGTTTATTAAATATATGAAATTTAATAAATAAATAAATAAAGTCTCTTTGTAAAATCTTAAGTTGAATATAATCATAACATAAGGTTTTGAGTATGAAAATAATTTTTATAAAATTATTTTCTTGAAAATAGAATATTTAATCTAATTATTTCAAATTGTCAAAATATGACTTTAATATCTAAAAATATTAAAATCAAAGAATTTCTGAATTAAAAATTGTATTTCAATTCTATATGAATAGAAATAATTTATGTAAAATTTTGGTACAAAAATATTGTAAAATGAATTTATTATGAATTATTTATGATTAAAACTAACAAAAATTGATTAAAAATATTAAATAAATGATTTTTCTGAAATAAAAATCATTTCTGAAAAGATTAATGTTATAAAAACTCAGGATAATTTTTGTGGAAATTAAGAAGATCGTTTTGATATTTTTATAGATTTTAATAAATATAAATGAATAAACTTGTATTATTAATAATATATATTAAATAAATTATTTTTGAAAAACTAAAAATTGGGTAATGAACTTTCTCATCAGATCAACATAATATAATTTTTGTAGAATTTATAAAAAGGGTCTTGGTATTTTAAAATGAATTTTAAATATATAAATGTATATATATGTATAAGTAAAAAAAAATGGTGCTTGTGGGACTCGAACCTGGCCCCTGGCCGGTTCATTGATTTATCACAAGTGTGGCTCACCACTGAGCCACACCCTGAGAACATTTTAATTCAGAAACGAAAAATATAAATACACTAACTGTTTTGACTTCATCTTCCCCAATTATCAATTCGAGCCCTAGTTTTCCAATCGAGTGATTTACCCAATATTAATCTAATTAATCATAGGGTAAACACTTTGTAGGTTCCGATTAAAGAAACCCATAAACAAAAACCAACTTACAAACACGTTTGCGAACAGATTTCTCGGTCAAAGCCAAAGTCAAACAACGAACGAAGATAATTATTTAGAGTGTTTCAGAATGATTGGAGGTTAAGAGAGGTATGATAGCGAGTTGTGATTGTCCCACAAGGTTCAATTTATAGGATTGGTCACTGGTTTGAAGATTTGGTAAGAATTGACCACGAATTAAATGTTATGCGCGTTCTTCATGATTTTGGTATTGGTTAATTGATAATCAACGTGTAATTGATGATGATTAGGCCGGAAATCACGTATCAAAGGTCAATGATAATTAATCTTAGCTTAAAATGGCCATTTACGAAAATAAAAAAAATATAGATATGCTGCTGCTGATCGCGAACCAGGAAGAAAGAAAAAGGAGAAGCAGAGGTGGGCTTATATATAATAAAGGTTAGTATTAAACCAAGTATGAGGTGTAGGCCAAGTGGTGAGGGCGGGTGTGTTTGTCCAAGGCTGCTCGGGTTCGATCCCGGCCCGCAGCAGTTTTGGAATTCCTTTTTTTTTAACAGACAAGGGGGGCAAGGGGAGTGGGCTTTGGGCCAGCCTGGTTTGTGGGCTGAGAGCACTGGGCTCAGGGGTTTCTAAGGGAATAAGGAAGGTGGGCTTGGGCTGTTGTTGGGGTATAAAGAGGGTATTTGGGTTTAGAAGTGTTGGGTTTTATAAGACTAAATGTATATAAAATCTGAAAATTATTATTATTATTATTATTATTATTATTATTATTATTATTATTATAAGGATAAAATGTGACGTATAAGATAGGAGGTGCGAAATAAAATGTATATATGTATAATAATAATAGGATAAAAGTGACGGATGTCACAGTTGCCCATGTATGATTATAATTTATTTTATTATTTATTGTAATTTATAATTTATTATTTATTATTGTTTAATATTATTATTATTATTGTTGTACGTTTCAGGCCGCTAAATATTACGACTATGCAGCAGATGAAGGTGGTGAACAGAGTCCAGGGCAGCCGCCCACCTGCATATTTCCAGCGCGCTTGGGGTCCACCTGGCGACCGTGGCGAGCATTTTGTACCACAGCCGCTGGTACATATTGAGTGGCCGCTTGCCCCAGAGGTTCAGATGCCACACGTTTGCGACGGTGATCCACCGGAGGAGGTACAGATGCTAGAGCCTGCCCCTGATGCCCGACAGTATGCTGCCCGCGTTTATCACGCTGTTAGGTTGCCTGATACCACGAGCCAGCTACTTCAGCAGGTTCTGGATCAGATTGGGTCGCTTCGGGCTGAGATGGGGTCGATTCGGGCTGACATGGGGTTGATGCGGGCTGATATGGTGGGGATGCGGGCGGATATACGGTGGTTTGTGCAGAGCGAGAATGATAGGAGATCACATTTTGGTATGGAGCAGGGTGGGGCGTCCATCAGTCAGCAGGGTGGGGCGTCCACCAGTCAGCCGGGTGGGTCGGGTCAGCCGGGCGGGTCGGGTCCTTAGTTTGTTTATTTGGATCTTGTATTTTGAATAGTATCGTTTCTTTATTTGAACAACATGTTTTATTTTGTATGTAAATGTTTGAATGTTATGCTTTATTTTATTTTATTGTTCGTATCTTTGGTTTTGTTTAGTTCGGCAATATAAACGTTAATAAAAACCAAATATTCATATTCACATCCATATAAAAAAATCATATTATACAAATAAAAAAACATTTATAAAAAACCAAAAATTTATATTCACATCTCTAACCCATTTTAAACACCCACACTACACTTATAAAAAACCAAACAATCATTATTCAATCATTGCCAATGATTACCAATGATTGGTAATCATTTAGGGTTTTCATACAGGTCGTGGGGGCCTTGATGAGCCGTCGTTTTGTTGGGTTGGCACCTATACAGGCAGTGGAGGCCTTGACGGGCCATATGTGGTTGTGCAAATAAAAAACCCTATTGTGTATATAACCGAAGCCTTAATTAAAGGGCCTTCTACTCTACAAATCCATATGCACTCATGTCGTACGTACAACCTAATAATGCATTCATCTTGCCATACCATTACATACTAGGATCCTAACTTTATGCTACATAATCGATAACTATTCTGTTCTGGATGGAAATAGAATTCGTAGTTTAAACATGATTAATAAATTACCTAAACACATTGTATTTTTTTTTCTTGAATGAACAAAAACTCACAAAAAAAATCTTTTTTTTCTTTAGTTTTTTGTATGACGCTATGACAATCGTTAGAAAGATAATAAAATGCTCGTTAATTTAGTGTATTTTTTTCAAATCTTATATATAATAGTTATTAACGTTTAAAAATTGTGAGGGGAAACATGAGAGAGAAAAAGACTTTTTTTATGAAAATAAGGGGGAGAATGTCACATAGCACAGTCACGGGGAGGATGGCCTCATTGTACGTCATGTCAGCAAAAGAGATTTTTTTTATTATATATAATAGATAACTTTATCCAAATATATGTGGTCAAAACAAGAGAGTGAGAACACAAAGTAATGGATTTTAATTCTAATAACTTGTCTTTATAGTTTTTTTTTTTTTTCAATAGATTTTTTTAATTTTATTAAAAGATAAACTGATAAATTAATCCCAAAACTATAGATTTGATTTTTTTTTTGAAAGATAACTTTTATTAACCACCAAACAAGGCAACTATCTCCAAGGCGGAAATAGCACCTGAACACCACAATACAAACTTACATTACATAATCTCAAATCTTTTCCATCTATCCCAATCCACCAACCCGTTTTTAAACATGTTTTTGTACCATAAAAAGCCCAAAATCTTAATGTCCGCAACCATCTCGGTGACCGTCGACTGTTTGTTGGCGAAGATCTTCTCATTCCTGGCCTTCCACATCCGCCAACAAGCAATTATCATAATACCATGAAAAACCATCTTTTTGTTCCCAGTAAAGCCATAGTAGTTGTGCATATCCACAAGATCTTTAACATGAAATACAAAAAAACCTGGAATGTTGCACCAACTTGTTATCGCACTCCAAACTCCAGAAGAAAACCAACAAGCTGTAAGGAGATGTTCTATAGACTCGTTGACACAATCGCACCACACACACATCTGGTTCTCCACCGAAATACCTCTACTAACGAGCGCCATCTTGGTCGGAAGACGATCAATAAATGCCCGCCACATGAAAATATTACATTTGTTTGGAACCCACTTACTCCATGTGAAGCCAAATCGATCTCCCGTATTCATTATCCCAAGCATCCATTTCTTTACCGCTCCAACCGAAAAACCATCACCCCTACCAGCGTCCCACCTCCACTCGTCCGTGATTCCGTCAAAAGTCACCTGCAAAAGGCGATCTTCCACTTCTTGTCTCTGTTGCAATTCTAACGCCGAAGCCGGAGCTCGAGACCAATCCCAACGGACACCCCAATTCACTCCTCCCAACCCAACCCGGTCACAAACCAGAACTCGTTTGCGCCTCTCTAAACGAAATAAGTCCGGATACACCTCCCGTAACGGTTGTGAACCCAACCAAGAATCTAACCAAAATCTAACAACTCTCCCATCCCCCACTTTCCCCGTGATCATACTCAAACCCATCCCCTCAATTTTATAAGCATTCCAAAATTTAGCCATATTCTTCCAAACCCCCGTATAAGAATTGTTCACCGGAACCATACCCCATCCCCGACTAGTCCCATGAATCGAGACTATCACCTTCCGCCACATAGCACCACATTCATTCAAATATCTCCAAACCCATTTAGCTATTAACGCATTATTACTAACCTCCAATTTCGCAACCCCCAAACCACCATGTTTTATACTCTTAGTAACCGTATCCCAAGCCACCCAGTTGAGCTTCCTAGCGTCATCCGAAGCTCCCCACAAAAATCTCCTCATCAACCTTTCTAACGTTTGTACAACCGACTTAGGCGCCTTAAAAATAGAAAAGTAATAAGTAGGTAAGCTATTCAACACCGATTTAATTAATGTAAGACGGCCCGCTATCGACAAAGTTTTAGCTTTCCACTTTGATAATCTTTTCTTGAAAGTGTTAATAACCGGCTCCCAATTTGCAACTCTATTCATATTTGCGCCCACCTTAATGCCCAAGTAAACAAATGGAACAACACCGGGCTTACATCCTAGAACCTCCGCCGCCGCCGTAACCTCTTCATTGCTAACACCAATACCGAATAAATTCGACTTGTGTAAGTTTATTTTTAACCCCGAACACAAGTAGAAAATTCTCAAAATCCTCTTCATGTTTTTAAAATTAAACGAAGACCACTCACCCACCAACATGGCGTCATCAGCATATAATAAGTGAGAAAGAACAGGACCTTCATTAGGAAGCCGCATACCCTCAAACGCACCAATGTCACAAGCCCTTTTCATCAAAGCGGAAAAAGCCTCCATAACAATAATGAACAGAAATGGGGAAATCGGATCACCCTGACGAATACCCTTTTGACAACCAAATTCAAATGTAGGAGAACCGTTAACTAGAACTGAGGATCTAGCCGAAATAAGAACACCACGAATCCAATCACACCATAATTGAGGAAAATCCATTTGCGTCATAACCGACAGTAAAAAATCCAATTGACATTATCATACGCTTTGTCAAAGTCAATTTTGAATAAGAACATTTTTTTACCTCTCTTCTTTGCCCATGTAATCAACTCATTCGTCATCAAAGGACCGTCTAAAATATACCTTCCCGACAAGAAAGCGGACTGATGTTCAGAAACAACACTACCTATCACCAACCTTAGTCGATTGGCTAAGATTTTTGAAACCACCTTACTAATACACCCGATGAGATTAATCGGGCGAAAGTCACCAAGCACAGCCGGATCGCCCACTTTAGGAATTAGCGCAATGAACGAAGACGCCACACCCATACTAAACCGCCCCTTAGCATTAAAAGAATTCATAATATCCACAAAGTCCGTCTCAAACAACTCCCAAAAAGCCCGAATGAATCGAAAATTAAACCCATCCGGACCTGGAGCTTTGTCCACGCCACAATCAAACACCGCCCTTTTTACCTCTGTGACCGAAAAATCTTCCAATAGACTCGCAGCATGAACCCCCGAAAGCTTCTTCAACCCATAACAATTCAATCTCGGTCTAACTCCCATTCTTTCCTTAAATTTATCCCTGAAAAAACCAAAAACTTCCCGTTTAATAACATGAGGCCTCGAATCCCAACTCCCATTAACCATTAAACCCGGAAAATAATTCGCCGCCTTTCTTTTATTGATGCAACCATGAAAATACTTCGTGTTATCATCACCGTTTGACGCCCAATTATTGCGAGCCTTCTGCTTCAAATCACTTTGTCTAAATAACTCCAATTCCTTTTGCCGCTTAATAATCTCCTCCAAAGACCATAATTCATCCTCCAAGAGATCGCGATGTTCCATAGAATCCTCTAACACCTTGCGCTCCATATCTAAAACATTCTGTTCCTCCATTTCTTTCATCTTGGTCTTGGCCGCCCAAACACGTATGTGAGTCCGAAGATGTTTCAACTTTTCGACCAGCTTCACATCTGGTTCCCCCTCGAACTGGGCGGTCAACAGAATTTGCTTCACGAACTCTCCAAAACCTTCGCGACCAAGCCACGAATTATAAAACCTGAACGGTTTTGGACCAAAATTCCTTGACACCGTCTTCAGCAACAACGGACTATGGTCGGAAATATGTCTCTCCTCAGCAATATACTCAGTACTCGGCCATCGCATGAAAAAATCCCAATTCACAAATATTCTATCAATACGACTCATTTTAGTACCTGCCACAAAAGTATACCGTCTCCCTTTCAATGAGAATTCATGTAGGTTCGTTTCGTCAATAAACCCATTAAACTCCGCCGCATCCGTAGGAGAGAAAATCGAATTCCGCCTATCGCTTTCACTTCTAACCGAGTTGAAATCCCCTGCCACGACCCACCAACCTTCCCCTTGGCCCAACACACCCCCTATAGCCGACCACAAAAGCCGTTTATTAACCAATTGTTGTGGCGCATACACATTAAGAACCCGAACCATCTCCGCGTACCCTTTAACTTTACCCACAATCAGCATATAATTATCCGATTTAACCACGTCCTCCCTACTAAAAACTCTAGGATCCCATAACGAAAGTAAACCACCCGATCTACCGTCCGATGGAACCCAATCAAATAAATAATCATCATTACCCCAAAATCTTCGTAAATCCACCGAATCTAAAGACGTGAATTGCGTCTCCTGAATCAGTAAAAAATTCACCTCATTCTTCATACGAATACCCCGAATCCAATCCGCTTTACCTACATTCCCCAACCCCCGAATATTCCACGAAAGAATATTCATAATTCACCGTCTTGATAACCTTCGCTTCTCAAGACCTCTTGTACGTTCGGAATAAAACCATCCAAATCTTCTGCACCTAAAGCACGCCCCAAAGTGATAGTCTCTGAAGTCTCGTTAATGGCACGAGCTGCATCATTCAACACATCCTCAACCAAACCTCTACCTGAATGTTCCTTGTTCGTATCATCGTCTTCACAAAAATCTTCGCCATCCAAGTTAACCATGTAAATATTATTGACCGGTGTGACAAATGCAGAATCATCCAAATCCTCTTCCACTTGCTCGCTCGTAGCACTGTGAGACAAAATACCAATCAGTTTATCCAACCCAAAAGGATCATTCCCATCTCTACAACGTTTCTTCGGATGATCCTGAGAACCGGTAGATCGGCTCCTATTCTGGAACAAGGATCTCCTACGATACTTCTTCCTTTTCACAGACTTCTCCACCCCTATCACTGGACTCGCCACAACGACGTCGTCCGTCTTGTCTTCAGCCTCTCCATTCTGCATCGTTTCACCGTTATCGTTACCAAAGTCATCCCCTCTAAACTCCCCCTCTTCTACCTCCTCCACAACATTGCCCTCTCCATCCGACGTCGCATCCACCACCTTATCATCCTCCTTTTCCGAAGAACCACAATCATGCAGAAAGTCCTCCACACAATCCGGAACCCATTCTCGCACATCCTCATCAACCCACACGTGATAAGTTACACCTCTCCAACTAATGTCCACTCTATCATTAATCCGACCATATTTCTTACACAAAACACCAATATACGCATACGAAAGATCTTTATCATCAGCCGACAAGTTTTCTGATCGTACAACTTTGCCATGTCTTTCTCCAATCATCTTAAAAACTTGATCAAGGCCTATATGAACAGGAACTCCATGAATCTGGACCCAAGCTAATCTCTCCTCCACCTTCCTCTTACCTCCTTCCCACCCTATAACCTCTTCAAACCACCTAGACCAAGAATCCTTGTCTTCCAAAAACCTTGATGCGGCCACCGAACTAGGAAATATTATTAACACAGAAAAACCACCCAAGTACTTGATACTCTTCAAGCCCCATGCATAACGCACAACAATCTTGTTCAACGTGATCAACGTAACAAAATCCACCACCTTACCCATCAACGCCACACCATTCCACTGATTGAACTCTATGGCTTCAACGCTATCATCCACCTTAAGGACATCCACCTTATTCCTATTTAGAACCGAGTCCATGAACGTTCTACCACCTCCAATCTCGTCCACTTTAGGCCCAGAACCAGATCCATCCATACCCCCCGACGAAGAACCAACCTTAGGGTTTGCATGAACCTGATCATTACGGCAGTTCGAATTCCTGTTATTGTCAGCCCCCGGTCTCTCCACAACGTTCCCATCAACGAACCTAGCAATCGCTACGAATAATTTATACGAACCGATCCACACATCTCCCATCTCCGCTTCCAAACGTTTCACATCATTAACATCCTTGAACGACACAAACGCAAACCTTTTCCCCCAACGATCTACTTTTCTAGCGATGTAAGACCCCTCAAACAGCCCAAACCCAACAAACGTATTCTTCAAATCCGAAGAAGAGCACTTCGGAGGGATGTTAGACACAAAGAATTTCGAGATTACCTTATTGTTGTTCCCATCATGGTTAGATCCGCTTCTCCCCTTCCTCCCTGGTACATCTTGCCATTCATCTTCGTGCCGCCGTTTTTCGCTCGACATACTCGGAGCTCTCTAGGGTTTTTGAAGAGTTAAATTTTCAAAAAAAAACGATAAAGCCAATTGCAAGAATAAAGGGATAGAGTCCTAAATCCTCGCGCAGACGAGATTATCCCTAAGCGATAAAGCCCGTAATTACACCAATAAGGCTCCTCACAAAGACCAAAAAGTACTCCATGCGTAAGGGGAAACAGTTGTGCAGATGGCAACATTAACAGCTTAAACTAGTTAACCCGCATTGCTATATGCGCGTGAGAAACAGGCAACATTGTACGACACAATCAGACTTAGAATATCCAGTCAGAATATTGGCGCATGCCTAGCCAATCAGAATGCAACACTTGGCAGGGTTAGACCAACCACCATATATGACCAATACACCACGTAATCACGAGTATAACTAAGGTAGACATCTCCATTACCTATAGCTATAATCGTTGTTTCTTGAAGGAAGATGATAGCCAAACGGGCAACGCTGTGCTGCTACTCTCTTTCAAATTACAAAACCTATCCTACTAAATGTAAACTTAGACTTGTATTTAATGGGGATCAAAACATCAAATTGTGATTTAATTTATGGAGTTGGAATTTGATTGTTACAAGTAGTCATGTATATTGTTTTGCAAAATCATTCACTAATGTAATAATCATCTAAGTAATTGAACATAATAAATCCATAATTATTCTTTTAACCTTATGAATGAAATGGCAAGATGAAATAATGCAACAAAAATAACCAACAGGAACCATAAAGGAAAAGCTCGATGAAAACAACTTGATTGACTAATTCCAAAGTTAAAATATATGAGGCAAAATGGTGGGTTGGGTTAGGATGGGTTTGAATTCCAATTTTCGAATTACATGTCCAACTATCCTACGATTTTTTCAAAGTTCATATATCTCGATAACTATTACATTTCCCTTGGTACCACACTTTCGTGTTAACTCCTTAAATTGGAATAGCAACGTGTTTGGTTCGGGTCAGAACATATTTGACAAAATGGATACAGGGTGAAACTGGCCGTTTCAGAGATGATCAATTTGATTCGGGTGTTGACTCTCTAATTCGGCAGCAATAGTTTTAGTGACAAATCAAAAGACCACCAGCCATATAACCCCAGCAGCAACTATATTGTTCAATAGCTTGCAGGCGCACCTGCAAATTTGTTCTACACATATCTATAGCGCTGATATTTCATTGCTATAGAGAAGTCTAAGAACGGCAACATAACTGTTGATCAAACCTAACGATGTCCAAACAGCAAATTAAACTGATAACAATCAATTCATCGAGTCTTTTTTCCCACCGATGACTGACCAGTTAAAGTTTCCGTTGATGAAACAACCACCAATTGTGTTTCTAATTGTCTAAACCAAAGGGAGAGCCAATTCTGACCCGCTCAACCATTTAACTATACCCATGAAAAAAACTACTTGTGTCCAAAGTAACGCATCATGTTATAAAAAAAACACCCAAAGTGACCCGAAATTTGATGGGCGGGCTCCTTGGCAATCCTTACTCTCCTGCAGATTGATGACATGGAACTGCCAACAAATGCACAGTCCTGCTCCTCCATTCAGCCTCTTTGGCTATTAAAGATTCCTTCACTTTCTTTTGACTGAATAGCTGACTGTATCATCTTTGACTTTCAGCTTTAATCTATACTAGTGTTGACCAAAACAAAAGCCATCCTCCTCCCATGATCTTGCATTTGAACCCATAATTGAGTTTGACTTTCTGAATTCATGATCATATTCAATGCATTTCCATGATCATGTTTTAAACCTTCAACCTGGATTTCTGCTGTAGAAACATCAACTAATTTCAAAGCTTTAGACTTCCATTGCCTCATCTGAGTTTTATTCAGCAGCATCCAACTTCTATTTGTAGTCAAACTCCTGTAAATTCGTTGACTTTGAAGCTGCAATTTTTTCTAAGGTTGTAAATTTCTAACACGACCCGAAAACTCGACACGAACCTAACACGAAATTTGTGGGTTTGGGTTTAGTCTAAACGGGGCTAAACGGGTTCGGTTCAGGTCCGGCTCAATCCAATCGGGTTGGCGGGTTCACCCATTTAACTTATTTAAATTATATATATTTTTTTGTAACATGTTTCATGTCATAAATTAAATTGGTTTAATATTTTATTGCATACTTATAACTTAAAAAAGAAATTGACACAATATTTTATAACTAAAATGTAATCGTTTTAATAACTCCACCAATATGGTGGCGTCCCCGGATCAGTAGAATATGTGATACGGTCCCAAATCCTCACCTTATTACTTCATCCCAAACCAAGCTCCCAATGACCCCAATAATCCCGCACAGGATTGACTCAAAAGGGGTAAAAGAAAAACGATAACACTTTTGATATATTCGGGTTTAAAGCGAACCACATCAGGTGATTGGTATTCAATTCTAAAAAGCTTAACTTGATTAAATCCAATTCCATTTTGATCAAACTCTAATAATCCGAATTACAGTTTATTTCTTGGGTCTTAAACTGGGGTTTCGGTGTTGTTAATGTTAAAGTTGGTTTTGATTCGGTTCGGTTCAGTTTTCAGTTATACTTAAAAATCTCCAAACCCATGAACACCCAAAATTCTATACAATTAAAGCCATCAACGACATCTCTAAACGCATGGATGCGGTTATCTCAGTCAGTAAAATAGGAGGATCTGTTCCAAAATGGGGTTGACCTGAATCAACCAGCCTTTTCAACCTCTATTGCAGAATAAATATCCTATGACTTCAGTAGCTGTTTAATGTTTTCCTATATTATATACTTAATGAATCTAATTTAGCATTAATAAAAGTTATTAAGTATGTCAGAAATAATAATAATAATACAAAAAATCATCAAGAAAGTCATTCAAACTTTCAAACAAATGTGAAATCAACATCTAACCAAATGCATCAAAACTCTTACCAATTCGGATCAAGAATCATGTACTACCATGAACAAAGATCATGTGAAGTCATTGTCTTCAAACAACATAAATAATAAATGCATCACATAATTTAGGTACATAGATATTGTTACTAAAACAGTAGTTGAAGAAGTGGTGTATGCTGTATCAACATGATAAACATTAGCAATTAAAAGACACGTGTTCATTTCATTCAACCATTCCAATCTTACACGACCCAAATTCATGGAGATTTTAATTTAAATATTTGAATATGAAAGACGAGTTCTTTTTAGTCAACCATTCCAATCTAGCCATAAGTAAAAGCCTTGCAGTTATATCGAAACTTGACATTAAACCGAGAATGACCTACATATAGCACCTGAAACATGGGGTGGTTAAAGGACATAACCATTAACAAGTGACAAAACCAAATCAAATCAAATCAACTTGTACTGTACCTCAATCATTATTTGTAAACCATATTATCTGGCTCATCAAGCAGAAATATGGTTTCCATGTAGGGATAAACTTCAAATATGAGCTCTGTTGCACCAATACCAATAAAATTGATGTGTTTTGAGTGAGGCTCGTACACAGCAAGTCTACATTCATGTTTTTTTCTAATAGCAATTATAGCTTCACCACTCGTCCGAAACCCCAATAGTGTAGCAGCTCCATATAGTGTAATCGTGAACAGCTTTGTAAACGATTTTGAAACACCATCCCCCATCATCCATACACACATATGTGTTTGACTGACGACATGTTTAACGCATTCACACACAACAAGAGAGTTCCCAAGATTAGACATGGAAAAACGACTATTAATGTCTGATAAACCATCTGGTAGGGTAATTTCTCTAAATTCTTCACTTGTCATATCAAATGAAATAATCAAATTACTATAGTTAGTTACACCATCAATAGTAATCCTATCAGAAGCATGCCAATAAAAAACTCCATCCAGAAATAGCGCATTATTGCAATAAAAATGGATTGAATTTCTAGGGAGATTGGTGCCATATGAACTTCTCCAACCCCCCGTGCTTAGTGTAAAAACCTCAACATGATTTTCCATGCCGCTAGACCTAAATCGATAAGCATATCTAACCTTGACAATCTTAGGGTCACTAGTCTGACGACAAACCCCAAAGCCTAGAACTGTTTGAAACATCTTATTGTCCAAAGTAGGCACAACAACAGCAACTGTTTTTCCAAGTGCAATATTCCAAATAACAGCCATGCAAGTAGTAGAGCAGTAGAAACACAGCAAGCCATGAGAAGTGCTGATTACCCTAGGGTATTTAAGCATCTTCTTAACCATTTCAGGGAAGGTTAGGGAAACTTTGTGATGAGGAAAAGTATGGTCATGATCAACAACTGAAACATATTTTGGCTCATATTTATAATAATTAAAATAATCTACATGCAGATGTTGGTGTTGGTGTTGGTTGATGTAATGTTTAATAAAATCAGAGCTGTGGATCAGAGACTTGTATGATTGGCAGACGGATCGGAATCGAAGCAACGATTTGACAGGAAGACGTTTCATGATTTCCAATTGGAGTTCGAATGGTATGTGGTCTGACATGTTTTGGTTTTGATTACGAATTTCTTTTTAGGGTTTACGATAGATATATTATTATTATTAGCCTTTATTTTATTTTATTTATTATTTTATTATTATTATTATTATTATTATTATTATTATTATTATTATTATTATTATTATTATTATTATTATTATTATTATTATTATTATTATTATTATTATTATTATTATTATTATTATTATTATTATTATTATTATTATTATTATTATTATTATTATTATTATTATTATTATTATTATTATTATTATTATTATTATTATTATTATTATTATTATTATTATTATTATTATTATTATTATTATTATTATTATTATTATTATTATTATTATTATTATTATTATTATTATTATTATTATTATTATTATTATTATTATTATTATTATTATTATTATTATTATTATTATTATTATTATTATTATTATTATTATTATTATTATTATTATTATTATTATTATTATTATTATTATTATTATTATTATTATTATTATTATTATTATTATTATTATTATTATTATTATTATTATTATTATTATTATTATTATTATATTATTATTATTATTATTATTATTATTATTATTGGATTCAAATGCTAAGCCCAGCTATGGTTGGGTTGATAATTGGAATCAAAGCAAGGTTGTTGGGTAAACGAAATAATCGGTTATCGGAGGCAGAATTAGAGGTGCACATTTCCGTTTTTCCTAAGAACCCGAACCGGTTTGGGCTGCTACCGGTTCCCTCCTGGAACGGTTTCGCGGTTGGAACCTCGTTTATTGGTTTGAAAGACCAGTTTTGATTTCGGTTAATAATCGGTTTTCGCGCGCACACTTTGAAGAAAAGAAACGTTAAGCCAGCAAGGAAAAAAAAATAAACATAAACACACGACTTTTATTATTTTTTAAGGTTTCCGAAACAAGAAAATAGAAAACTTAAATACAAAATACATAATTCCAAATATTACAATCATTATTTTTTATTAATCTTCGTCCGAACTACATATGCGCATCGGCATCGACACATCGTAAGCGAGTTCTTCGTTCAATAGGGGTTCTTCCACCTCTTCATCATGTATTCCTTCTTTAATTTCCATTTGGTCTTCAAGAGATGTTTGATGTTGGACTCAATCCACTGGGTCGGTTCCAGAAACCGGTTGTTTTTTTGTGCACCGCTAGGCAGAATCTCAAGATCTAATTCTTTGCAACAGCATTCTAAGTCAAGTTCAAACAAACGAAGGACTGGATAAATGGAGATGACGCAGTGATTTGGATGGGTCTAGCTTGGCTTCCTACACGGGTGGCTATTTGAAGGACAACAACGTTATAAATGCATGCCTTGTGTCCAAAGTAACCCATCCTTAATCCATTACACAAGTCCAAAGATAAGTATAATTCTCCTACTCAACTGATTATGTTACTAGTCCACTTGTGTTTGCTGTTTGTTCCATTTCGTAACTGCCATAAAAGCAAATGGCGCGGATTGCCACCTTGGCAATCCTTACTCACTTGCAGATTGATGACATGGAACTGCCAACAAGGCGCGGATTCACTTTTCTTTGACTGAATGGTTGACTATTATCTTTGACTTTCAGCTTCAATCCAAAAACTGACCAAAACAAAAGTCAAAAGCCATCCTCCTCCCAGGAACCATAAAAGTGATGATTGTCAATTTTGACCCGCATTACATCCTATTCAGTCATGCATAATTGAGTTTGACTTTCCGAATTCATGATCATATCAGTAAAAAAATAGTGGACTTCTAAAGCATGACACCAACTTTAGAAGTGTTAATCAAATTCAAGCATTTCCATGATCAGAATTTAGACCTTAAACCGGAATTCCTTCTGTAGAAACATCGACTATTTCAAAGCAAAGCTTTGGACTTCCATTGCCTCTTCTATTTGTAGTCAAATTCTTGTAAACCCGTCGACTTTGAAGCTGCAATTTCTTCATTAGATAACATGCTTCCTCTGACATTTAATAACTCCACCAATATGATGGCATCCCCGCATCAGTAGAATATATAATATCAAACCAAGCGGAACCACATCAGGTGATCAGTTGTCAGCTCTAAAAAGCTCAACTTGATTAAAAGCAAAGAGCCCATGTCCCATTTTGATCAAAACCTAAGAATCATAGTTAACTTTTTTTTTCTTGGGGCTTCTTTTTAAACTGGGGTTTTCGATGTTATCAAATTTGAATTCGGTTTTGGTTCAGTTCGGTTCGGTTATGTTTTCAGTTACACTGAAAATTTTCCAAACCCATGAACACCCAAAATTGTATACAATTAAAGCCATCAACTACATCGCTAAACGCATGGATGGTGTTATCTCAATTCGTAAAATAAGAGGATCTGTTCCAAAAAATGGTAAGCCTATGCTCATAACGTTCATGGTGTTATTCTTGAGGTGCTAAATGTTGGCTCGTTTAATTGTTTGACCCGGGCCCAAACAAACAAATTATAAATTGGACCAGATTTATTACGGGTTGGAGTTGGAATCAAAATCGCTTGGAGATAAAGATCGAAGTCATTGTCGGTTGAGAAGATAAATCAAACGTCAATAGTTTGAATTAGTTTAGTTGTTTTATATATTTTTATTCTTATCTTTTAGCTTTCCTTTTCATAGTCAAATAGGATTCTTTTAGTATATAAGGTAGGCTTCTGTTTTGTTTTTTTACACAGACTTCGATAGTTCTTTTGTTTTGCATTGGTTTGTTTTGTTTGAAGTCCATTGCCCTTTGATAATAAACGTGTCTTTGGTTTTTGAGTTTTTGGACTTGTTTTGTTTGCTTTGCTATCACAGAAGGCAGAAGGCGTGTTCCTTTTGTTTGTTTTCTTTGTTTGATCCAATTGAAGCTTTCACTAAAATGGGGTTGTTTGGCTAGCATAAAAGTTTTACTTTACTTTCAATGTTGACCTGAACCAACCAGCCTTTTTTAAGGTGCTAAAAAATGGGGTTGTTTGCTATTGCAGAATAGCTATAGTAGCTGTTTGATGTTTTCCTATACTTCTTGAATCTAATTTAGCATTAATGAAAGTAATTAAGTATGATAGAAATAATAATGCAAAAAATCATCAAGAAAGTCATTCAAACTTTCAAACATATGTGAAATCAACATCTAACTAAATAAATCAAAGCACCTACCAATTCAGATCAAGAATCATGTACTCCCATGAACAAAGATCATGTAAAGTCATTGTCTGGCACATAGTTGTTAAAAGTCATCGCCTCATGCGCCTAGGCCCATTTTTTACGCGAGGCGATGCAATGGCGCTTTAAGTTGAAGCAATTGCGCTTTAGTTCTCCAGATGATGGTTTAGGGGCAGATTCCAATGAGATTTCCAAAGTCTGGAGAGTTTCGAGCTAAATTCTCTAAATTATGGCTAGATTCCAGGCATATTTCTACTTGTATTTAAGGAATACTACTTTTATACACTAATACATTAATATTTTAAGACTTTTGATACTAATTAGATAATATTAAATGTTATATAATAGCTTTTGTTTGCTTTATTTGAAGAATTTTCAAATAGATAATATATTTATACTTTTTTTCTTTGTTCGCTCTTTTTTTCTCAGGCCTTCGCTTTTTTTACGCCTTGCGCCTAGGCCACAGGCGAGCCCTATGCGCCTTGAGTGCGCCTGACGCCTTTGATAACTATAACTATGGTCTGGCACTTTTGCTATAAGCCATGATGAGCCAGAATACTAAAGCCTTATCTTCAACACAACATGGATCATAAATGCATCAAATAACTTAGGAACATAGATTAACACACAACATAATAACTTTCATATTTTTATATTGAATTTCAGGAGATCTGATAACTTAATGAGATATTTGAGAAATTATTGTTATTATGGCCATTGAAGAAGCAGTAGTTAAAGTAGTGGTCTATTCTATTTCAACATGATAAATTGATAAGTGTTAATGTTAGCAATTAAAAAACATGTGCTCATTTCACGCAACCATTCCAATCTTACATGACCCAAATTCATGGAGATTTTCATTTGGAGAAGATAGACATTTGAAATAAAAAGACATGTGTTCTTTTCAGCAACGATTCGAATCTAGCTATAAGCAAAAGACTTACGGTTAAACAAAGATTTGAAATTAAACCCATCAAAAATCGATGAAACCAAATCATCTTGTATTGCACCTCAATCACTAATGCCATTGTAAACCATATTATCTGGCTGATCAACCAGAAATAGGGTTTCCAAGTAGGGAAGCACTTAAGATAGGCTTCGGATATTCACACAAGTTACAATTTTATTCACACAACTCTATACGGGCCGTAGAGGGCTCTACGGCCCGTAGGGATCATTTTTTGATCATTCTACGAGCCGTAGAGCCCTCTACGGCTCGTAGGTAACGTCTATTTATTTTGGGCATCAATGAGGGTGGGATGAATGAATATTTTTTTGCCTACGGCCCGTATAGACCTCTACAGTCCGTAGACCCAAAAAAACACAAAAAAACGTTTGGGACGAGGTTCGATCTTAGGCAGATTATCACACAAACACACACACAAGTCTTATTGCAAATACGAGGACCATCTGGGCTACCAATTCGCTGGTTTCTATATTAGAAAAATAAATATAACATATACAAATATTAGACACCCTCTACGGCCCGTAGAGCCCTCTACGACCCGTAGAGGATTTTTTTTTTAATTTTTTTAACACATTTTAATTGTTTATTGATTTTTATTATGTAACTATAATTAGAAAACGTGTTGTTTTTACTAATGTCGTCTCGATAAGCGTGTAAACGTTAACACAAGCGTTTATATAATCAAACAGGTAAAAATAAACATTAATTAACATAATTAGGGTTCAAATAAGTAAATACAATGTAGAAATTATTTAAAACGTTTACAAAATATGACCACAAAAGATAAAACTAATAAAACTGTGAATCATCAATCGGCGGCTGCTGTGAGGAAGTCCAAGCCTGCTGCGAGGACGTACCAACCTCATGCGTGGACGTGGGGTCTGCTGCGTGCTGGGCCCTATAATCGGTGCGACACGAGGCTGCATGCCCAGCAGGCGAAAGATCTCCTGCTGGCCAGCAATCAACCAGCGCATCGCCTCGTCCTGCTGCTGACGCCACTGACGCGACTCAGCAGCCTCTAACGCAGTCGCACGTATGTCCGCCCTAACCTCAGGAGGCAACCGCAGGGAGTGATAAACGCGTTACGGAATCTGCACCTCATCAGGCTGCGGCTCAGCCATATCGACGTCCCTCTCAGCGCCCCCTCCCCCTCAGCAACATACCGCAACCCAACCTCAACAGCACCACGTGCAATGGATAACAATAAATAATTAATAAATAATTAATAATAATAATAATAATCAAGGATTTTATAAAAAAATTGGGCAGAGTTTCCCCTGTTTTCGTTTAAACCATACAACACAAGTTGTCTACAAGTTTCCTAAAAGAAACGCCCAAACATATTATATATTCTAATCATCAATACAAGTTGTATGTAGTAAATAATAATAATGTTATAATACCTGCAAGGCCCTGATGTACCAACGGCTCTGGTACAAACGGCACGCGCTTCGGACCCGTAGAAAGAAAGTAGACGGGTGGATCGCCTGTCTTCCCCGCACAAAGCATATTATAGAGCGTGGGACAAGCTAATGGGCTGAAAGAAATAAACAAAAACATTAACGTTAATAATAATAATAATACCTAGGCTGTTGTGGCGGCGGCAGATGCTCGCTAACCCATGTAAAATATCGGTCGGCATTACAACGCTCGGCGATCCTGCTGATCATCCCCCGCATGCGATCATCCCTCACGCCTGCTTAACGGGAAAGGAGACAAAGTAGTCTGCCATGCACCGATGCAGGGCACACGGCGTGCCGGTGATAATGCAATACAAGTACATCAGGTCCGTCTTCGTCACCCGCTCATTACAATTAGCCCGTGCAATGAGGGAACAGGAAATGCAACGGTGAATGTAACGAATGATGGGGTGACGAATGTTGGCGGCCCTGTCACACCTCTCCCTGCACAGGATAATAATAATAATAATAATAATAATAATAATAATAATAATAATAATAATTAGAATAACAATAACAATAAATAATAATAATGATGATGATAATAATAATAATAATAATAATAATAATAATAATAATAATAATGCTTCTGGGCCGGGTTCCCGAACTCTGTAACCCCGATGGTGGGCCACCACGCATACAGCACATTATCAGCAACACTAGTGACAGCTGTAGTGTAGACATCCTAAGCATTATCATTAACATTAACATTAAGAATAAGAACAAAATTAATAAGAATAATAATAAATAATAATAATAATAATAATAATAATAATAATAATATCTCTCTAAGCTGCTCCTCAGTGTACCACTGGGTGTGCGTAGCCACTGATCCAGGGAGTAACCATACTCAATGCGGAGAATGGAAAACTGGACCTTTGGCGGCGGCGGTGGCATCTGTCCAGGATCGTCACCGGGCAGTCGTGGCCGAAGGCGAAAGGTCGATAGGAACTCAATCGCTAACGGCTGATGGGACGGCGCGTTGCAGTCGCCGAATAACCTGTCCCATGGGCTACCCTCCGGGATCCACTGTCGTGCCATCTCCTCTGCACCCCCGTGGTGGCACGAAGCGCGTCCCAACAAATCCCGCGCGACTTTGATGTCTTCTTCTTCCTCAATTTCTCAAACCTTTGCCTCGCGTAATCGAATCGTCGAAACTGGCAATGCTCCCAGTTTAGGCGTTTCTTTTGAAACGCCTTAACATAAAGGTGCGCCTTATGTTAAACATAATGTGCGCGCACCTTATGTACAACTAGAATTTAAACTATGATCAAACTTAAACCTCTTAGCAACATCAACACTAATCTGTTCATTTGTCCCATACCCTAAGATCTAAACAGAAAAAAAAAAAACTAAATCGAAAAAAAATGAAAAAGAAAAAAATTACCTGTTGAGGACGGTGGTGGTGGTGAAGGACGGTGGTGATGGTGAAGGACGGTGATGGTGAAGGTCGGTGGTGATGGTGGAGGCCAGTGGTGATGATGGAGGGTTGAGGATGGTTGAAATGGGTGGTGGTGGTGGCCGGTGAAGGACGGTGGTGATGGTGGTGGTAAAGGACGGTGGTGGAAGAAGGTGGTTGTGGTTGAAGGTGGGGGTGGCACGAAGGGTTAGGGTTTGGGATTGATTTGATTTGGGGGAAACTGGTCGTCTGTTACCAGTTTTAAAAGTTTTAAATTTTTCACCTACGGCCCGTAGGTAAAGAAATTAAAAAAAACGGGTTGGGAAGAAGTTCGATCGTGGGCCTATCATTTCTCACACACACACATCGGTCTTATTTCAAATATGGGGACCATCTGGGCTATCAGTTCGCTGGTTTCACATACTTAGAAATAAAATATATAACATATAACTAAAAAACCACATTTAAAAAAAAAAAAAAAAATACTTTCCTACGGTCGTAGAGGGCCAGACGTCCCGTAGGAACACAATTTTTTTAAAATTTTTTTAAGTTGTTTTATAAAATTCACAATTTTTTTAGAAAAAACCAACTTTTCGTCTACGGGTCGTATAGACCTCTACGGGCCGTAGATAATAGGGTCTCTACGACCCATAGATGGCCTCTACGACCAACTTCCAAACCTCTACGACCCGTAGATATTTTCCCTCTACGACCCCTAGAGGCCTATACGGGCCAGTAGAGGTTTTGTTTTTGTTTTTGTTTTTGTTTTTTTTGTATTTTGTAGATTATTGATTGTTGTTGTGATTAAATATATATCAGGTATACAAGTGTCACTGGCTGATATCGATGTCTTCTGGACACGACTTGACTATATTCCAGAAGCAGCAGAGACTCCCGAGTATGACTTTCAGCAGGAAATGAATGCATTCACTGAGCATCTAAAGTCGCAACTGTCGCAAGAGAAAAAAAAGCATGTTGCAAAAGATGAAGGAGGTGTTGAATCCGACAATGACTAAACATAAACCTCCTGAGGTACAAACCGATACTCGGGGGCGGCCAACAACGAGTGAAAAACAAAAAAAGGAAGATAAGGTTGCGGTTATTATTATAATAATTATTATTATTATTATTTTGATTATTATTATTATTATTATTATTATTATTATTATTATTATTATTATTGTTATTGTTCTTGTTGTTGTTGTTGTTGTTATTGTTATATAAATTTTTCAACGTAGGGGGAAAAGCCGTTTAGAAGAGGTAAACAATCAAAGGACAAACCGATTGTTTACGATAAACATTTTCCACTGTTGGTAGGGGAAAGGTACAAACTAACGATATACACATTCATACATGCATACATATTTATACACATATTAAATCTCATTGTTTGACGGTCACAGGTACAAACTCGGCATCGACACGTTTAAGATATGGCTTCCATCTCAATATCGTGGATGCATTACAGACATTCGAAATGTCCGTGGAGACGGTAACTGTGGGTTCCGATCCGTAGCTGTGTGTTTAGGGTGGGAAGAGAATATGTGGCACTTCGTTCGCAGACAGCTTATGGAGGAGATGGATGATAACACAGAACGATTGATGCCAATTTTAAACAGTGTAGATCACAGTTGGTACGACAGACTATAGAGGTCATTAGATTGGAATGGAGTGGGACAAGCCCCGCAACAGCATTGGATGGAGATGCCATCCACAGGATTGCTGATCGCTCAGAAATTTGGGGTGGTTGTTCAATTTCTATCTCCGGGTGGTCATAGTGAGACTTACTTCCCTATGTTCATGGTCCAGGCAATATTGAAGACCATGCGTTCGTATCGTTTGCTTTTGTTAACAAAGACCATTACATCATGATTGAGTTAGCAAAAGGCGCTCCAATGCCAAAACTGAATAGGACATGGAATGAATTTCGATTTGAAGAGGCAAGTGAGTGGGAGAAGATATATGACGACTGTATACAAAGGGTTCATGTTCCACCACCTCAATACTTCGACTTAACCTAGCAAAAAAATGTTTGAATATTATGCTTTATTTTGTTTTATTGTTCGTGTCTTGGGTTTTGTTTAGTTCGGCAACATAAACGTTAATAAAAAACTAAACATTCATATTCATATTCATATTCACATCCATACAAAAAAAATCATATTACCCATCTAAACACCCACACTACACTTATAAAAAACCAAACAATCATCACCCAATCATTGCCAGTACATCTGCCATATACACCCCACCCCTTTTGATAAATTTCAGGGCCATTCTATTCATGCCTATTTGTTTGTTAATTTATTTCAGGCATTACTTACTGTAGACACGTATGTCCAATGCTTAACAACACCGAGTCTAGGCTAAAATTCATACATCTTTTGACCTTTAACAACACCGAGTCTAGGAGTCCATTATTGCAACTATCTCTAAGACCTTATGAATTTAAAGTCCTTGGCCTGAGAAATATGCTTTGCAATTATAATGTTTGTATGAAGTTTTGATGTCTGGAACTTTTTTGAGTATGTAGTCTTACTGAAGAAGAGTGTAGATATTGTTGCTGATGGTTACATAATTGTTCTTGTAGTTGTGTTGACCAGTTGTTATGGAAGAATTTTATTTCTTTCCTGGAACATCACTAAACTATTTTGTACCCTTTTGAAAGAATGTAAGACTTCTTTTTTGTGTTCTTTATTTGATATTTATCTAAAAATTATCATTACTATTAGTCTAAGAATTTGTATGTTAACTGGTTATAACAGGAAGGATGCAAAATTTGTGTGATTGAGAGAGATTTAACCGAGCCAAAATTGTAGGTTAATTGCTACAACTAGGTGACCTCTAAAGCTTATTGAGTTGGGTCTTGAAGGTATATATAACATGTTGTAAGACAAAATTGAAGAGCGTATTGTTGTGCTACAATAAAAAGTAGCTCACGTGCATGATTTGAACTTTGTATAATGCTTCACGAGGACCATGACATGGTTTATCTTATACACTTATACAGATGTATGAATCTGGAGTTGTTTAAAAACCTCATTACTCTATGATGCTTGTATTTTTAGTACTGTTGTTCATCTACTTTCTTTCATTATATGATAATTAATCACTTAACATGCATACCGTTTTTTCCCTTAAATGACTACTCTATGTCAAGCAAAGTGGCATACTAATGCAATGATCTAGTTTTACATCTCAACTACAACAGAACCTCTATGATTAGTAATAGCAAGATGATTTAACCATGATAGGAAGAAAAAGCATGAGGCTATAAAATGCAAGTGGACATAATGTTTTCAGTAAAAGACTTACACATGTAATAGCTTTTGTCGCTTAGTTTTTTCCCTTATCTTGAATCATTTAGTTGAATTACACTAGGTAAGTATTCGGTCAAGGTCACTATAGAGTGGAATGAACTGGAAAAAAAAAGACAATATGTGGTTGGAATTGATGCGGGCAAGTTGTATGTATTTTGTGACAACATTGGATATGTTCGTCGTATTGTCATTTTAAGGTTTGAATTATGTCTCACCCCTTAATGTCAATTCCGCCACAACGCGCGGGTTCCCCACTAGTACATCCTAATACATATGGTTTATCCTTCTTTAAAATCAAGAACCTAAAAGGTAAAATGTTATGTCAAATTAAACACAACATAACACAAATATTATAAATATTTGTAAAAATAATGCTAGATACTAACATATGGAAAGTTAAATAGACAGGGAAAAAAAAGAATATGAAAAAAGCAACGCTTTTGGTTAAGCTAAAAACAATGTTTACCAAAAAAAGTTGTAAACTAAAGGGATGCGAATCCACGAGAGAAAAGGTGGGGCTCTTACCACCAAAACCACAATGACATTCTTAACCAAAATTAAGAAGTTTATGTAATATATGAATTATGTATAATTTTGTTAACAAATGGGCCTTAAAAATTTAGGGGCTTAAAGCCCTAGTTTCAAAATATTTAGGCTTGAGTTAGCCCTGAGCTTAGTACACTGGTATGCATAAAGCAAGTGACTCCAACAACATAGTGCATGTTATTAGAATAAGGGAGTGGTAGCTTGGGTTTCGCGTGAGTTGCCAACCCAAGCCCCAAACACCAACCCTACCTTGGGACTTGGGTGAGTGGGGTGTTGCCCTTTGGCGTGGGGAAGGCAGGGCGTGAGGCATTGTGAGAGATGAGGTGAAGGGAGGTGATTAGAGGGTTTTTTTTTAATAAATAAATAAACTTTAAACATTCGATACCCAGGCCTCAAACCCAAGCCCTCACTCCTCTCTCTTTTGAGGGCTTGAGTTCTGGACCCCACTCTTGTCATATTGCAATACATGCCCTCAACCCAAGCCCCCCACTTCCTTCACTCTTAATAATAGCAGGAAAATCACGTACACGGATGTGCAATTTTGAATAACGTAAATTAACTGGTATCCCACACAAAAATTGTATCAACAATATGAAAAAACTGAAGACGAAGATAACCAGTACGAATGGGAAAATCACCAAAACTATCATTGACGAACATAAATTACCAAAATGAACGTTTGACAAGTCTAAATTTAGAGAAGTCACGTAAAACAAGTATGCTTAAAGGATGACACAAGTATCAAACATCTATGTCTTAGAACTTTAAAAAAGCAAGGGACCTACGCTCTAAACAAGTTGAAATCAGACATTTCATCATATTCTTAGATGTTGTATATTCTTAGACGTTTCGCGGATTCTTATTCATCATATACTTAAATGTCTCCATTAGATTCTTAGACGTTTCATCAGAAGATTCTTAGATATCTAATATTACACGTTTCGTACAACTCAAGACGTTTAAGACACATGTTAAGTTTCTCTTGGTTTTGCATGAGGGCCCCAAGATTTTACAAAGGGCTAAAGTAGTTAGACACTTCATGCACGTGGCATCGTTTGAACACTCTTGTTATGCCTAATGTCTTTGAATTTAAACTTGTCAAATGTTTATTTTGGTAATTTATGTTGGTCAATGTTTATTTAGATGATTTTTTCCGTACATAATTGATAATCAAACAACCATATAAGTTGCAAATGGGACTTAAAAAGTAAAAAACAATTAATATATATACGTATAAACAATAAAAGGAATGATGAACAATATTAATGCAGCACACATGTTTATAATAATTTTGAACATATGGTGCTAGATAATAATTATGATAGCAAAAGGTGAGCTGGAACTGGTGTTCCCGGTTTCTGCCACTGAAGTGCTTGTGCTGTTGAAGTAGCAGACCCAAAACTGAAAACTTGAGGTGACACAGAAGTAGAGAAAATAAGAGCAGGGGTAGTGGTGGTGGTAGTAGTAGCGGTTGTGATGGCGCTAGTACTGCCGGAAGCTGAAAAAGGAGCCAACGAAGGAGGGTTTGAAGAAGGTGTCGTGTTGAGGGTAGTTAAGTTGTTGTTGGAAGTGCCAAAGGAGAATATACCATCTGTTGATGTGGCTGCAGAAACAGCAGTAGGGGATGATTTTCCAAAAATATTTGTTGACTTCTGATCATTTCCATTTTCATCCTTGTTGGACACTGAAACTTTTACATGATCATTCTTTGTAACTGAATTGAACGCACTGCACAAACACAATAAAGATGAGGACCATACACAACTAATAACTTCAATTTCAGCTATAATGCAATCAACTAACAAGATATAGGTAAATAAATAAATGTTCTAACCTGACAGGGACACTTGTCTGTGTTGTTGTAACAGAACCACCAAAATTAGTCTTTGGACTTGGAGTAGATATAACATTTTCAGCTTCTTTTGACTCAACCTGTTCTGAAACTTTTGAAACCTCTGGAAACATAGGTTTATTATATTCGACGACTAATTGAGAAGTTTTGTTAACTTCAAGTAGGCCAGCAGCAGAGGTCTCGGGTTTATTATTTTCCTCCAATGGCAACGACACATGCCCGTTATCATCTTCGTCATCATCTATCTCAAAGTAAGCATCAGGGGCACTCATCTGAAAAGCATGTTTCTTTTGCGACACTTCTGTAACCTTTAAAGGCAATTCAGTAAATTCAACAATTGGTGCTTTATTTTTCCAAGTATCTGGCATATCACCATTCACCCAAGTATGCATGTCATGAGATACATGAGACTTTCTTAAACTATTTTCTTCCTTAAACTGTTTCTTTTGCTTTGCATAAACTAAGATTAGATATGCAAAGCAAAGACAAAACGGAAGAAAATAGTTTAAGGAAGTCTCCTATGTCTCATGACATACATACTTGGGTGAATGGTGATATGCCAGATACTTGGAAAAATAAAGCACCAATTGTTGAATTTACTGAATTGCCTTTAAAGGTTACAGAAGTGCCGCAAAAGAAACATGCTTTTCAGATGAGTGCCCCTGATGCTTACTTTGAGATAGATGATGACGAAGATGATAACGGGCATGTGTCGTTGCCATTGGAGGAAAATAATAAACCCGAGACCTCTGCTGATGGCCTACTTGAAGTTTCCAAAACTTCTCAATTAGTCGTCGAATATAATAAACCTATGTTTCCTGAGGTTTCAAAAGTTTCAGAACAAGTTGACTCAAAAGAAGCTGAAAATGTTATATCTACTCCAAGTCCAAAGACTGATCTTGGTGGTTCTGTTACAACAACACAGACAAGTGTCCTTGTCAGGTTAGAACATTCATTTATTTACCTATATCTTGTTAGTTGATTGCATTATTGCTGAAATTGAAGTTATTAGTGGCTCAATATTGCAGACTTTTGAGCCACTGGTGTTCTTGGAAGCAGTCTAGATGCCATGTAATACTTTGCCAGCTCAGCGGGTGAAGCAGTCTCCTCCTTGAGCACCTGAAAACAATACAGTCAGTCATGTATCGTAAGCAGAAATTATAAATGTTGAAGAATATGATAGGGAATTGTACGTTTTCTTAAAAATAGAGGAAAGCAAACCTGGTGGCTAATAGTTTAAGGACTTCTGGAATATGGTCCATGGGCCATGCCTCGAGATCTTGGTGTCACAAAACCATATTCGAGATTCCCTAAACTGTTTGCAGACTTTTGAGCCATTGGTTGGCCTAGATCCCATGTAATATTTTGCCAGCTCAGCGGGTTCCGAGTGGCAGCAGAAGCGCTAGTAGAATTACCATTTCCGCGACGCTCTTCATTAATCTCTGGTCACATAAAAGTTATTGTAAGAAGGTGCAAAGCATAAAATAAATTCAAGTGAAGTAGTAATAATAATAATACAAAGGCTATTTGAATATTTTAGGTTTCCCATACAAAGTATTTACAAAAAGACTCGTCATGTCATCGTGTATAGCTTATTGCATCAAAACAAAAAATAAAAGAAGATTTCAATTAGGATAGTACTATGAAAATTCCATACACATAACCCATTGCCAATATCCCACTATACTATGATTACTATCAAACCACCAACAATAGTGAATAGTGATTCCTACCTACCAACCAACCAAACACCATCTTAAAGATGCAGATCCATGACATACAAAAACAATAACATCTTAGTAATGTTTTCAACAAGTAATAGATCGACAACAACATCTTAGTATTGTTTTCAACGAGTAATAACGAAGGCTCTAAATTAGAAAAAAATTTAAACCTGGAGGCTGAGGAAGAAGGAAGACGTTTGCGGAAAACACCAAAGAGTTTATGAGCACCGGTGGATATAAGTATAGAAGCGGGGTCCACGAGCTTCTTGAGCATGCTAGGGTTCGCTGTAGGAGGCCGAGCATAGGGTATTGACGGAATACTTCGCTGGAAAGGTTTCTTGCAGTCGCCATAGGAGGAGCTGGAGGTGGCCGTGGTCGAAGAGAGATAGAGAGAGAGAGATTGGCATCTCATTAAGCATACAAGGAGGGTATTTATAATTACAAATCATCAAATCTCCTAATCCTAAATATGGAGAGTAAATATTCTCTACTAAAGATACAATAATCATTGCCTAATATATTACACCGACCATTCGAACCGACTTGGGATGAAAACTTGGCCTGTTTGCCTTGGGTTCTAGGGTTTATAGGATCATGCTTTAAACCATCGAAAAGAGTATGTTGATGTGTAGGGACTAGGGGTGTTTGGAATGGGTGATAACTTTTAAAAAATTGGTCTTTGGAATGGTCAATGGATGGATTTGTTTGTTTGTTTCAAAGTATTGTTTGTCACCATGTGATAATATTGTTCAGCCGTAAAGGGCAATTTTAGGTCCATGTTATATTATTTATTTATTTATAGGAAATTCACGACATAGTTTTTTAGAAAATTCATAGCTTGCTAATGTTGTGATGACGGTGGAAGAGATAAAACCATTAAGTTTTCTTTGGATAAAAAATAAGTCCTCGTTTAAGCTTTTGTCTTGGAGAAATTGGTGTAATTTTATTTTGTAACTACTTCTACTCAGCCTCCTCAATTTGATTAACTGCCTCAACTTGATTGGTTAATTTAGGCGGCATCCATTTTTTATTGGTCCTTTTTTGCGGCGATTTACTATTATGACCAAACTTTGCTCCATATTTACACTTTAGCCATTTTAGGTTTTCAAACTTTGACCATCCAACTTTTTTAACCTTGCATTGCACTTTGGCAACTAATTTTCTTACTAACTTATGTACTTTATTTTTTTCCCAATTTGACCACCAAACATTTAGCTTTTAGGATTTCAAACTTTGACCATCAAACTTTTAGCTTTTAGCCGCGATTTTTTTTAAGCCTACGCGAGAGTAACAATCACTTAATATTATCTTTTATGTCCACGAAACCCTCCATGCAACAGGAGCTCCCACAGCGACGCACGATCTTTAACGTCCACCAAACCATCAACGCAACAGAAACTCCCGTCGCGAAGCGCGGGGTAATAGAATCCTAGTTTTATATATATATATATATATATATATATATAATATGTATTGAAGAATGATTCAACTCTTTCCATGCAGTATGCACGTGCATGGATTCAGTCATCCGAATTCTCAGGCTTCAGTTGAACTTTAACGTTAATTAGTTTGAATTATTTGAATAAGTTGTTATGTTCCTGTTTTGTTGCATTTTCTGTTTATGGGTATGCCTATATAATGTGCAGCCTTGTTCTTGTTTTAGTATTCACAAAAAGCAATAATATTGAAAGCCTTTGAATTCCATCGTTTGTTTAAGTATTTGTGCTTTGATCCAACAGTGGTATCAGAGCTTGTGTGCTCATATACCTTCTAAATACCTTCCCTCCTGCTACCTTACCTTATGGCCGATCAAAACAACACACAGCCCATTACTACTACCCCAATCCCTGTCTTTAAGGGTGAGGGATATGAGTTTTGGAGCATACGTCTGAAAACCATCCTGAAAGCAAGAGATTTGCGGGACCTGGTGGAACAAGGAGTGAATGAAGCTGAGGCTGATGCAACCAAACTCAGGAATTCGAAAAAGAAAGATGTTTATGCAATGTCTATTATTCAACAGGCAGTGCATGACCAGCTTTTCTCACGTATTGCTGCTGCTGAATCATCCAAAGAATGCTGGGAGATCTTGAAGATGGAGTACCAAGGAGATACTCAAGTTAAGGCCGTTAAGTTACAAGGATTAAGAAGGGATTTTGAGAATCTCTTGATGAAAGATTCTGAGAGTGTTGGAGAGTATTTTTCAAGGGTGATGGGCATTGTTAGTCAGAAAAGGGCCTATGGAGAGATTGTTTCTGATCAAACTATTGTTGAAAAGATTCTTCGAAGCCTCTCTCCCAAATATGATTATATTGTGCCATCTATAGAGGTATCCTTTGATTTATCTCAACTCACTCCTGTAAAACTAATGGGATCTTTGCAATCCCAGGAAGAAAGGATTAACAACAGATCTTCTGAAAAACCTAATGAGAAGATGGAACCTGTAGAGGAACATGCCTTGCAAGTGGTGCAAGAAAACAACCGACCTAGTTTTATACCCAGAAGGGGACGTGGTGGTGCAAGAGGTCGAGGGAAAGGAAGAATGAATGATAGAAGTAAGGTTCCTCAATGCTATACTTGTAAAAAGTATGGTCATATGTCAAGAGATTGCTGGTACAATGAAGACCAACAAGTCAATGTAGCTGCTGAACCTGTTGAATCAGGAGAAAGTAATGATGATCAACACTTGTTCATGGCATTCACTGAATGTTATGATAGACCCTTCTTCTTAATGACTAAAACTGTCCCTTCACATGATGCCAACAACCTGTGGTTCTTGGACTCAGGTTGTTCAAATCATATGACTGGGAACAGATCTAGTTTTGTTGAGTTGGATGATACTTTCAGGTTGAATGTTCAGTTGGGAAACAAGAAGACATTGGCAGTAGAAGGAAAAGGAGTGGTAAAGATCCACACAGGACCAACTACTCACAAATTATTATCTAATGTTTATTTTGCTCCAACCTTGGAGTATAATTTGTTGAGTGTTGGACAGTTGATGAGAAAGGGGTATAGTTTGTTGTTTGAAAAGGATCACTGCACCATCCAGAATAAAGACATGGAACTTATGAAGATACCCATTGCCAGCAACAACATGTTTGTCCTGGATGCTTCAAAGGCAGAAGTTAATTTACCTAATCAGGCTGAAGAGCTTTATCTTTGGCACAAAAGGTATGCTCATCTGAACTGGGAAGACTTAAAGAAATTGTATGCTCATCAAATGGTGACAGGCTTACCCAAGATCAAAGGCACAGGTGTATGTGAGGGGTGTATACTTGGGAAGCAAATTAGACAGCCATTCAAATCAACCTCCTGGAGGGTAACCAGAAAGTTGGAGTTGATTCATGTTGATCTGTGTGGGCCTATGCAAGTGCCCAGTCTTGGTAATAGTCTTTATTATTTCTTGCTTATTGATGATGTATCTAGAATGTGTTGGGTTTATTTTCTTGCAAGAAAATCAGACGCTTTTGAAAGATTTAAAGTATTCAAGGCCCTTGTTGAAAAGCAAAGTGAATGCAAAATCAAGGTTCTAAGGACTGATAGAGGTGGTGAGTTCTGCTCAAAGCAATTCAACTCCTTCTGTGAAGAGCATGGTATTCAAAGAGAATTGTCAGAACCTCATACTCCTCAACACAATGGAGTAGTTGAAAGAAAGAACAAAACAGTTATGGGGATGGCCAGAAGTATGCTAAAGGAGAGAAGACTACCTAACTATATGTGGGCAGAAGCTGTGGCTACTGCCATCTATGTGATTAACAGATCCCCTACAACTGCTGTGAAAGAGATGACCCCCTACCAGGTATAGTTTAATCACAAACCTGATGTTACAAATCTAAAAGTGTTTGGTTGTGTGGCTTATGGTCATAAACTGGGAAATGGAGTTAGAAAGCTTGATGATAGAGCCAACAAGATGATATTCATTGGTTATTCTTCCAATGGAACTGGTTATAGATTGTTTAGTCCTATAACTAAGAAATTTGAAACAAAAAGATTTGGTGATACTACTATTCTAGAAGATGGATGCTGGGATTGGCAATCTTTTTATAAGTCAAACCAGCAGACATATGATAGAATGTACTCTGATCCATTCCCAGTTGAACTCAGTGAGTCTCAAGATTGTGATGCAGGACCAAGTACTGTTGAGGTTGCAGGTTCTCCTGGTGTTCCAACACCCCAGACTAATTCTAGCCATGGTGAGTCAAGCTCTGGATCTACCTCAACACCTGTGAGGGTCAGATCCTTAGCTGACCTATATGCCAACACTCAGGAAGTTGAAGCTGTCAATGATCATGTGAACTGCCAGTTTGCCTTGAACATCTCTGATCCTGTGTACTTTGCTGATGCTGTAAAGAAGAGAGAATGGAAGATAGCAATGGAGGAAGAGCTAGAAGCCATCAGGAAGAATCACACCTGGCAGCTTGTGTCTCTTCCAAAAGGGAAAAATCTGGTAGGTCTTAAATGGCTTTTCAAGACTAAGTATGGATCAGATGGCAAGATTATTAAGCACAAAGCAAGGTTGGTGGCTAAAGGATACTCTCAAAAGTATGGTGTTGACTATGAAGAAACATTTGCACCTGTAGCCATATTCGAAACAATCAGAATTGTATTGGTAGTTGCTGCTCAAAAGGGTTGGACAATACATCAAATGGATGTGAAGTCTGCCTTTTTAAATGGTGAATTACAGGAAGAAATCTATGTTGAGCAGCCAGAGGGGTATCAAATAGCAGGAGAGGAAGACAAAGTATACAGGTTGTTTAAAGCCTTATATGGTCTAAAGCAATCACCCAGGGCATGGTATGCTAAGATTGAAGGGTATTTTTCATGCCATGGGTATGTCAAGAGCCCAAATGAACCTACTTTGTTTGTTAAACATAATGCAAATGAAATCATCTATGTGTGTTTATATGTGGATGATATTGTTTGTACTAGTTCAAGTGCTGACTTGATTGCAGAGTTTAAGGAAGGAATGAAACAAGAATTTGAAATGACAGATCTGGGGCTGCTGCAGTATTTTCTAGGGTTAGAGATTAAACAGTCCATCCAAGGTGTGTTTGTTTCTCAAGAACAATATGCTCTTAATCTGCTGTCCAAGTTTGGAATGCAGGAGTGCAAGAAAGAAGACATTCCTATGAGTCCCTATGATAAGTTTCAAGTTAATGATGGAGAGGATAAGGTTGATGAAACCAAGTATAGAAGCTTAGTGGGTGGTCTGATTTATTTGACCCACACTCGTCCAGATTTAGCTTATGCAGTTGGGGTTCTATCAAGATTTATGCAGTCTCCTTCAAAGGCTCATTTAGGGGCAGCTAAAAGAGTCTTAAGATACATTGCAGCCACTTCACATCTGGGAATATGGTACAAAAAGACTGAGCAAGTAAAGTTAATGGGTCACTCAGATAGTGACTGGGCAGCATGCATTGATGATAGAAAGAGTGTAAGTGGCTATGTTTTTTCAATTGGCAGTGGGGCTGTGTCATGGAGTTCCAAGAAGCAAAGTACTGTGGCATTATCTAGCACCGAAGCTGAATATATTGCAGCTACTAGTGCTACTTGCCAAGGGATTTGGATCAGTAGAATACTTGATGATCTTGGCCTTACTCAAAATGAAGCAATCACAGTTATGTGTGACAGTCAATCAGCTATAAAACTGTCAAAGAATCCAGGCCAGCATGGAAAGGCGAAACACATTGAGCTCAAGTATCATTTTGTTCGTGATATGGTGAATCAAGAAAAGGTGGAATTGCAGTATTGTAGCACTCATGATCAGCTAGCAGATTGTCTAACCAAGGCACTTCCAAAGGATAAGTTTGTCTACTTCAGGTACATGATGGGAGTGCAAGAGTTTGAATCAAGGGGGAGTATTGAAGAATGATTCAACTCTTTCCATGCAGTATGCACGTGCATGGATTCAGTCATCCGAATTCTCAGGCTTCAGTTGAACTTTAACGTTAATTAGTTTGAATTATTTGAATAAGTTGTTATGTTCCTGTTTTGTTGCATTTTCTATTTATGGGTATGCCTATATAATGTGCAGCCTTGTTCTTGTTTTAGTATTCACAAAAAGCAATAATATTGAAAGCCTTTGAATTCCATCGTTTGTTTAAGTATTTGTGCTTTGATCCAACAATATGTTGGGTCGTTTTCTTAAACAAATTAAGCATTATTTTTAGTTCACTCGAGTCAATTTGACACATGATGTGATGATGTTGCTTCTTATCACAACTATAGGTTCTTTTATACTAGTGATCAACTTGTCATTAAGGTCGAGGGAATGTCGTTCAAAAAAAAATTAAGGTCGAGGGAATTGACGAATCTTGTAATACAAAATGAGACACTATTAATTCATGTTTGGGATTGTATGATTTTTTGCTTGCTTAATAAAGGCTTTTAAAAATTATGGATATAGAAATACTAGATAACCTATGTTTTGGTAGTTTGTTTAGAAACCGGTCATGGGCCAAAAGGATCCTATATGGTTTGAGGTAATTGTAGTGTCAAAAATAAAATCTATTAAGCTATACAAGTAACAAGCATAACATGTTTTGAAAAGTAGTTATTTATATAAATACTTGTGTCAAAGTTTATGTTTAAGCACATTTTTACAATATATAACATGAGAGACGTTCAATAAGGAACCTGAATGGAAAAAACCTCAAACCCGATTTATATATAACGTGTATTCATGTATGAGATTGATAAAAAAAATTATTAGTTCAGGTATGAATATGATAATAGGTGATACCTGATCCAATAAACGGAAACCATATAATTTGAAAAGTTAGTTATTATATTTATTTTCGCTCGACCCTTGTCAGTGTTTTGAGCGGCTAAATATTGCTCTCCCTAAACTCCTAAATTTACAAATAATACACCCCTAGCTTGGGATCAAACCAGGTCAATTATCAAATGTTACGCTTTAATGTAGATTTTGCTTAGAAACAAATTGGGTCAAATGTAATACGTTTTGATTCGATGGTATAAATTTGGTCAAATGTGGTAAATACGTTATGATTTCGTGTACGCGATAAATAAAAAAAACTAGTCCTAACACTTAAAAACAATTACCTATATAGAACATAGGGTATGGATCCTAAGAGAATCAACCCCTATTTGAGAACTGAGAGAACTATTCTGGACCACACATTTCATATAAAGGCAATTTTTTTTTTTTGCTTTAATCGCACATTTTTATGCAAGAAATTTTTTTTAATTTTTTTTTCATTTATACATATGTGTATATAGCAATTATACATATGTGTATAGAACATTTTTGTAACCTCATGTATTTTCCTTTTTTTTTTCATTTTATGTCATTCCCGAAATTATTAAACAAAGTTCTATATATTTCTATTTATTTGTATATATTTAATTACCATGGTGTTTATAAATTTAGTAATTTTATACCCTATTCAAATTATTATTATTAGAAAGTTTTTTTATATAAATAAAAAAAATAATAAATTCATTGATAAGAATTTATGATTCTTATTAAGGTTTAAATCAAAACCCACTTAGATCCACCATAATATGCTTGATGAAATCAATAAATTTGTTCAAGATCGGATATCATAACGAAAGATTTCTTCCAGATTTATAATTATCTCTTCCAAACCGACTTTAATCCCATTTTAATCGCGATTTTGTTGTGTTATCTCGGAAATTATAGGATCTAGAAACCGACTTGGAGCTTATCTTTTTCTAAATTCAAATTCGTGTATTATCCTTAAACCCTCTATAAATTGCCCCTTCCTAGCCTCTATATCTTCATTACGAATCAAAACCACAAAGAAATCCCTCTAATTGTTGTCTCCTGGTGGTCAAAATCGAATTTTATTTTATAGGGCTCGTTTAAGCTTTTTGTCTCGGAGAAATTGGTGTAATTTTATTTTGTCTTGGAGAAATTGGAATGGGTGATAACTTTAAAAAAATGGGTGTTTGGAATGGGTTATAACAAGTGGTAAATATGGGTGTTTGGTTAACAATTGGGTCAACTTAATATTGGTTTTGATGATAAGTAGTTAAATCTTAGTTAAACATGCGACTTTGTCGGACAAAACGGCGGGTTGTTTCACATACGGCGCGTCAAGCGCGTGGTGAGGGTTGTAATTACAGTTAATTATAGAGATTTCAATAGTCATATGATAGATCAGAGATAGTGAGCTTATTGGGTTTGGACCAAACAGGTCCTTTAATTGTTTAATAATTACTTAGCATATTGTTGTTTTTTATATTTTGCAAATGTGAAACTTAGCTTCTCATACTGCTACTACAGGTGTAGTTACTTTGGAGTTTAGATTAAGGTGGTGCCTTACGTGCTTATTTTTAGGTATGAACTTTTTTTTACGCATTGTTTATGAATCGTGTGTCGACCATCGTTCGTTCTAGCTTAGTTCGTAGCGCGCCTACCTTTTAACCACGTGTTCGTGCGCTCGGCTCCCACGGATGTCAAGTCATATTTATTCTTACCGGGTTAGATATGTGTCCGCGGGGTAACGCCCACGAGGAAAAAAACTAGTTGCCTAATATATACGAAGTCTATTACACCCCCGCAGTCGAAACCCTAGACATCCTCCTAGACGGACCGTGGAGGCCACGATGGGCCGTGGTTAATCAAAAAGGTCAAAAAAGACGGATCGTGGAGGCCCCCACGGTCCGTCTCCGTACGAGGTACGAGGTGACAGTCTGCATGGATGCAGGTAGTTCATACTGAAAAGTCTGAAAAAGGTACATAACCACGGGCCGTGGAGGCCCCCACGGTCCGTAAAAATGTGTTAGGTTTGCACATTTAAACCCTAGACGGCCCATCGAGGCCTCCACGGCCCGTCTGTTTTTACATTTTAACATAAACGGGAGCATCTTCTTCCTCATTTCAAACAAACTTTCAAAACATCACCACCACTATTCTCTCGACCCATCTCAACTTCCAGGTCTCACGATGTCATATTTACATAGTTTTTCAACTGATGACCTGTCTCCGAACGAGTCTTACGTCTCTGAAAGCTTTTTCAGACCCGGGGTTCAAGTTGTAGAGGACGAGGAGGTTAAATCTAGGATTCGTGGTAATGACGGGATGATGTTGCCCGATCTGAACCAGGAATATGTAGAGGAAGAAGAGTCATTTTTCGTGCCCCCAAGCTACCCGCAGTACACATACGGGACTTACCATTCACGCGGGAGTGGTGCTAAAGACTTCGAGGAAGGTGATAAGGGCTTTGAGGAAGATGATAACAACGAAAAATGTGCTTCTGAAGGTGTTGACATAAAAGTAGGAGTGGTGGTGCTAAAGACTTCGAGGAAGGTGATAACGGCTTTGAGGAAGATGATGACAACGAAAAATGTGCTTCTGAAGGTGTTGACATAAAAATGGAACCTAACCCGGATGTTTCGTATGAAACCGATCAGATGCGTTTATTTATTTACACTAGTGTATATTTATATGTTTTATGGTTTGTTGGATTGAACTGGTATATATTTATAGTAGTATATAATTTAGACTAGTATAAATTTAGACTAGACTCTTATATAAATTTGCAGATATTCGGGTCTGTTGAAGAATTGAAACAATGGGCTTACGATAGAGCCCTTGCTAGTGGTTACGTCCTAGTGACCGGACGTTCTATTTCAAAAGGCAAGGGATATTATGCAAAAAAAATTAAGATATGACTTAGATGCGACCGTGGTGGCGAACACCAAAGTACAGCCAAAGTACGGGTTTCGGGTAGCAAAAAGGTTAACTGTCGATTATGTTTCCAGGGGTAGGGAAGGAACATTTATTTCATACAGCAGAGGAGAATGGGGTGAAATGTCAATACTACCCTTATAAGTGTCTTAATTGTCACTAACATTTCCCTAATACCCTTAAGTTTCTTGCTTAAATATGTTGTACATGACTACATGTTGCTTCTTAAGTTGTTTGGAAATGAAAATGACTATGTTAGCCATCACTTCTCCTTAATAAGATAAAATATAGATTAGAATTAGTCTTTGCTATATCTGTCCGATGTCTAATTGTTTTGCTACCAAAGGGTTTATACGCTAATGTTACATAACTATTTTGCCACCGGCGGCCACACAACGCCAACAAACAATACACAAATCAAAAACAAACAAACAAAAAAAACAAACCTACCCTTGAACATCAGCAGAAAACAATGACAAAATACACCAAATTTACAGCTAAAAAACTCCGGCTAGTCTAACCCATGTCAAGCACCCAAGTAGGTCAACAAATCAAATTATTGGTGTTTTCCATTCTTTGATTGCTATATTATTTCAACTGGTTCATAAGTTCCGTTATTTTATTGATACAACTATTTTGACCTCTTTAAACGTACCTGTTTAATGCGTTTTAATTTGATATTTTTAACCTTACCCAATTCAAACCGTCAAAATAACCCGAATTTTGTTATGTTCCTTCATATCAAAGTGGAGCACCTAAAAAAGTGAACGCCCTGAAAAAAATTCCTGGATCCGCCACTGTCTAGACCGCTTGTTGAAATATATAATTCAATGTATTTTATATTTGGTTTTCTCTCGTATCTTAAAATTGTGCTTATTTATTTGTCTTGTACCTATTGGGCTTTGTGTTGTTGAAGGAGTTTAAAGCCCACTTGTTGTTAGCCCATCTTTCCGGAGTCCAAGGTTACATATTTACTCTTACTCCCATCAAGTGGTGGGAATCCATTTGGAGCTTTGCTTGCTTCTTCTATAAAAGGAGGTTTATGACTTTATGGTTTTCTGGAGTATCAATCATCAATCAATCGATCATTAGTATGGTTCTGTACTTCATGGAGTTGAGTTTACTCTAAAACAAGCTGACTAGTCTGTTCTTATTTTTCTTATCACTTATTTACATTTAATATTGTCTTATGAGGTTCTTAGGATAGTTGGGGAGGACCCATAGTTAGGGCCTGTTTTATTCGGGAACACATGTTTTATAAAAATTTCTATATACATATGTTATATGTGTGTATGCACGTTTATTATTTTTTTAATAGAAACCCCATTTTAAATTTAAAAATTGCGTCTGCCGAAAACTTATTTTAAAACTCAAAAACTTATTAGCTCATTTATAAGCACAAAACTAATTTGAAACTCAAAACTTAAGGCCTAAGAAACATATTTTTTAATGGCTCAGATCATCATTATCATCATCATCATCATCATACTCAGTTAATCCCACCTATAGCAAAGCTAAGATAGGGTCTGAGGAGGGTAAGATGTAGACAGCTTTACCTCTACCCCTAAGAATAGAGAGGCTGCTTCCAGTGAGACCCCCGGCTCAATGTGGTTTGGTATCAAGCCTTGGACATAAGGCACATAACACTTAGCAATCGGGACAAACCCGATCGGTGCATGTACCCCTTGTCTTTTGGCTATCCACGCCACCACATGATGCATGATTAACCGTCCGTCGTTTTTAACGTTATTTTCACGAAATTAGTAAAATAACGTTAAAACTAGTGCAACTTTACTTTTGTCCCCCAAGGGCCACACATATATACATTAATGGCTCAGATATGACACATAAATCTTCATCGACGCCACTCAATATGGATAATGTTGGTAAACCTGCATGGCAGGAGTCGGAAAACTTGTGTGTTCAAACTAAATAATAAAGTCACACGTTTAAACTAATCAGTTGCAATAATCCCTCCTCTCCTCTCTTCTTATTGGTTTTTAAGATATCTTAAGATCAAGTATATTATCGATGGTAAATTGGTACGTAACACATGCGACGAAATTTGAATTATTGATATACTACTCTTAAACGTTGATCACTTATACACATAAGCAGGGCCGGCCCTATAGACTTTCAAATCTAGGCAAGGGCCTAGGGCCCCCAATTTTTAAAAAAAATAAATTTGTATAATAGATGTGTATTATGTATTAAGCCCAAGTGAACAAAACAAAAACTATGTTGAACGCAAGACCCAACCACATAACCAAATTTGAAATAAAAAAAAAAACCCAAATTCCAACTCCAAGCAATACACACTTCGTCTTTAGTTTAGGCACTTATTGTCATTCTAGCTAAATGTAACGTAGTGAACTCACTCAATGGCCCCACCAATAGGGGAGAAATTAGGGGCAAAATTAATGGTGTTGCAAGGATAATCAAGGTTTGTTAATGACAATTTTTTATAGCAATATGTATATATTGGGATTCACTCAATCATTGTTTGCCCTAAATCACTAATTGATACTTAAAATCTTTGAATTTTGATATTGAGCTTGCGAATGCGATTATGCTTGCGAATTCGCGGTTGAGGCTTGGAGGGCAAAAAGACAAACTGATATTTTTTTATACCAATTCAAAATGCCCCCCGAATTTGTAGTTCGCTTAGGACCTCCAAAAACGTTGGACCGGCTCTGCACATAAGGTTATTCCAATACACAATATAGTTATATACACATATTGTGTTGCTCTTACTTCCTAACTTCATTTTGTTATTATTATTGTAATATACTTAACATGCCCATGTATAAATGTCCACCACTACCCGACATTAATTAAACATATATTTTTTTTCTTATTATTTATTCTAAAGAGTTAACTAATATTTATTCTGTATTGACGACGTGACTATAGTTTTAGAGGCTTGTGAAGGTTGGGTAAGTGAAGGCAAAGCAAATGCCATTGTGTTTGACTTTTATCTCTTTTGCCCCTAACATGTTTCATCTTTGTCTCTACTGTACGTATCGCTTTCTTTCTTTTCGCATAATTAATCTTCAAGATTTCTTCATCGTAAGCCCAAAAATAGCAATTGCTCCATAATGGAGTAATAGCACTTACCTTTCCCCATAGTTTTATAATAACTAGTATGTGTCCGCGTATTGCAGCAGGGGAAACAACACTTTGATTGGTGATTTTAAGGGTGTACACAAGATATGTTGTTTGGTTCAGTTGAGTTATGTATGTTTTGACGTAAATTAAAAAAATACGTTATTTAATCATGTTCTTATTTTTATGTAAGTGTCGGTATAAATTCACGTTTTTGACATAAACGGTATAAATTTACAATTTGGCGTAAACTTTTTTTCCTGAAAACGAGTCGGGTCAAATATAATAATTTTTCATATTGTAGATGTTCAGTTTGTCTACGTTTTGACGTAAGAATTATTGTACATTATGACGCCCCTACGTCTTTATACAAAGGTATGGGTGGTGTAGTAGTTAGGTCGAACCTATTAAACGAGCCTACCCGAGTTCGATTCCGTTTCTTTATATGGCATAAATTCGATTTACTTTGCTTTTTGATCCAACACGTGTTTTTACGTAGGTAACGCATCACATAACGCTTTGACCGCACCACAACATGAGCGGGTCTTTTTGCTAGTATGTTATATATGTGTGTGTGTGCGCGCGGGGCGCGTGTGTATTTATTAATAGAAAGCCCATTTAACGCTTAAATTGGCCAAATAAGAGTCCGTTTAAAACTCAAATTTGGTTAAGTTGTTAACCCATAACATATTTACAAGCTTAATACTCATAAAACTATAAAAAGCCTAATAGTAAGTTTATTTTACAAACTAGAACGGGAGGATACACAATATATTATTCATAGAAAATTGTCACTATAAATCCGTGACATATTATATAGTACCATCCATAAAACTAAAAAAAAAATAATTGTTCTTTGCGCAATTATACACGCATGACCATATTCGAACTATAAAACTACGTTATAGAAAAAGAAAATATAAGCGTATCGGTTTCTCAATTGGTCCCAATCTAAGATGAAAGAAACCAAGAACATATATAAGTTTTGTATGAAGACCATCAACAGTCTAAAAAACATTGTAAATACTTGACACACATATGGTGTTGTCTGGCATAGGAAATGGCATCATGCATAGTGTTGCATACACAGCTGAAATGATATGGAATTTTCCTTTTCGTGTTTACACTAATATAAGTAAGGAGATGGAGACTAATGGTTAGTGATTGGTCACAAAAACTCAAAATGGTTTATGTGTAGAGTTTGTCTAATGTGAAATAGATGCTTAAATTGAATCAAGAATTGAGACATGGTTGTTGAACCATATGTTTAAGTTTCACTTTTTGATACAAAAATCTACCGACAAATAATGAAGCAAAAATACAAAAAATATAGATACAAAGTCTAATAAATACGCTGACCTTTTTTATTGTTAATAGTTTTGCGTTTCGACGATAGAATATTTTGCATTGATGATGGAGTATATGTTTATTAATGTTGTTGCTTGTCAACTCGTGTTTACTTTATTAGCAAACAACAATTTTTCACAGTTGCATTTATAAATATTATCCATTTGACAACACATATATGTTGTAATAAGCAATACAAAAAAGAGTATAGAAGATAATATAGATGTAAATGACATCAAAACTACTTTGTACATCATCTTATACTTGTTTAATTTTTTCAATGTATAGACCATTTAGGTAAAACTGATGCTAAGAAATAATTATGACGAAGGAGATTATCTCCAACAAGTAGTAAAATAATAAGAGTAAACTACACTTTTATTCCTATAGTCCTAAAAAATAACTCATTTAGTTCAATAATTTATTTACTACACTCTAGTAGTTTCAATAACACTAACGGCCATCCTTTATTACAGTTAAGTTGGTGTGGAAAACAATGCTATCTCTAGACTGATTGTTATTACAAATTTATTATTATTATTATTTTTATTTTGTAATAAAATTATTTTTATTTGTCCAACACTTGTATCCCAGTAGATTGAGGGCCTAAAGTTTTCTATGGGAGATTCGGGTTCAATTCCTATACTAGCTACATTTGGAGGACATTGGTGGAGGGGAAATGAGGGATGACCCGGCCATTGGCTTGGGTTCGAGTCCTGATCCTGACCGGTTTTAACGATTATTTCATTGCCGTGACTTCGGGTGGGTGAGTGGTCGGGTTTTCCCGAGAATTGGTGGCAATTGGTGGCCCGGGTACTCTCGAGTACCTGATTCGCCAAAAGGGTGCTCGAGAGTGCTTGAAAATTGATTCGTTGGCCGTTCAAAAAAAAATATTTTTTTTATTTTTTTTAACAGCAAATTTTATACCACCTTATTTCCACCTAATTTTGCATTTGCAAGGATTTGAACCCACAACCCCACATTTGTAAGGGAGACACCATACCACTAGACCAAGATGTCATATTATTATTATTAAACAAAACGCCAACTTCGTTCACCACCTCCCCTTGCCACCACCGATCACCATGGGCCACCACCAACATCATTATCGTTATCTTCCTCCGCCACCATTTACCTTTAAACCACCATCGCAAGCCTTTCACCATCACCCATGTCCTCCCCTTCGTTTTTGCATCACTTACAATCATTACCATTGCCCCACCAAAATCGTACCCTAATTGAATCATCGCTCACCATCTTCATCACCACTCACTAAAAATTAAACCCTAGTTGAACTCTATAGCCTAATCAAACCCTCATTGAACCAAAATCAAACCCAAACATAACCACAAATCAAACTTGGCTATTAGGATGATGATGATGATGATGATGATGATGATGATGATGGTGATGGTTACAAGGAGGGTGATAAGGGTCAATTAGGTATTCTGTGGAGGTTGTTGTATGTGGTGGGTGGTGATTGCTCTTTGGTTATTGATTTATGTAATTGTATGATTAAATGTCTAATTATTTATGTATTAATTTCATATTAGGCATGTATTCGTTTTAATTTAAGTTTAATTTATAATTAATTAAAATGTTTATTTAAAAAAAACAACAAAAAAAGAACATTTCAAAGTAATGGTTTAGGGTAGTGTTGTCTCCAAATATACATTTTAGGGTAACGAGGTGACAGAGCAAGATTAGAGGAATCATGGTACACCAGTGTGACACCTCCCCTAGGCCTGTAAACGAACCGAACGAATACGACCATATGCGTATTCGTGTTTGTTCATTTAACTTTAACCGAACACGAACACATAATCGAACACATTTTTGTGTTCGTGTTTGTTCATTAAGAAATTTGTTGTGTTTGTGTTCATTTATGTTTGTTCATTTAAAACCTAAACAAACAATTTATGAGTATAAACGAACACAAATGATCAATATAAATGAACACACGTGAACATAAACGAACACAAACAAAAACAAGTTATTAATTGTTTGTGACAATTCAACCAAGTCTAATACATCACAATGTAACCAAAACCAAATGACGGGGATGAGAAATATGGCGGCGCTGTGTCTGTGGAGATGAGGATGAGAGAAACGACGGCACTGTGGAGGCAGAAGAGTGGAGACGGGGCTGTTGAGGCTAGAGACGAGGCTGTGGACGACCGGAAGTAGATGAAGGTAGGGTTGTGGAGTGTGGAGAAGAAGGGATGTGGGGCTGTGAAGTGTGGATAACGTCTGATAAGTGATATGGTTAGAATGTTATGGTTAAGTTTTTAGAACATATGAATTAAGATACTTAACAAAAAGAAAATAATAATAAAAATAAAGTTGAGTTTAATTAAACGAACAAAAATAAACGTACGAACATAAACGAACATAAATGAATATAAATAAACGAGTACATAAATGAACAAACAGAAATAAACGTTCATGAACGTAAATAAACGAATTTCCCGTTGAACAGTTCATGAATGTTCGGTTCGTTTACAAGCCTAGCCTCCCCTGCCCTTAGAGCATTCACTATAGAGTGTTTTTTTGGTGTTTTTAAATGAGAAAGGGAGTTAGGTGGAGGAAAGAGAAGGTGAGGTAGAGGTGGGAGAATGAACTTAGTTAGTGACCAAAAACATTAAAAACAAGGTTGTGATGGTGAATTGGAGAGATAAGAGATGAGAGAGAAACTCATTTTTAGAGGAAGATGAATTAATTAATGTGAGTGGGCAGGTGAGAGAAAGAGTTGGGTAGATGCCATGTGGCACACCAAAAACACCACTTAAAAGCACATTATTGCTAAGACCACCCGTAGTGGGCTTTAAATAGGGCGTGAAAAAGTCATTTAGCGCCTTTTAAGGCCCCCTACACCACACCAGGCCTTAAAATCCCAAAACAGGTCCAAGGGGTTAAATTTTTAATGATACAACACAATTGAAACCAACCAATAGTATTATTTTGTTTTAATTAAAAAAAATATAAAATAATTATTAGGTAATCATTGGGAGGCATTATTGGGCCTTAAACCACTACACCTCATTTTCTTTTAAAGCTTCCATGCTGACTACGATGTCATATGTCGCAATTTACCCAACTTGGGGCCTTAAACTTAAGGGTTCTAGGATTCATACACCCTGTGACGTCACATTCTGGGGGCGTGACATCACATTTTGGGGTATGTGGCAGCCTCTTATTGGTATGTGATATGGGCCAGGGTGTATGAATCCTAAATAGAGGGTGTATAAATCCTAATTACCTAAACTTAACCCGCACTATATGGTCTAATGCTCTTAGGGTATCGTTGTTGGAGAACCCACAATGCATGCTTCAAGGACGTAAGATGCAATATGTGTCAACAAAGCAACATAGCTACGGGTTCTCAAAGGAGGTCGTGCGATCTATAACTTGATTTACCATTCCCCAAGATGCTCATATATGATCATGCTTGATTTTGAACCTAAATATTTATGTCCCATGAAGTATAAATAGTGATTATAGTTTATTTATATTTACTTAGAAAAATGATTGAAAACTGACTTCTAGTCTATAGACTAGAGAAAAGAATCGGACATAATAAAAATACAAAAAAAATAAAATGACATAAATCATTAATTTCTCTACGTGAATAACAAATAAATTATTACACTTTTCATCTTGAAGCAAAAAAACTGGCCAAACCTACAAGCTATATGAATATAAGCTTCAAATCTATATCCTTGTATATATCTAAATAATCAAAAGAATTGAATCTATCTAGTATATTTTTAATAACATCCAATCAATAGTATACTCCTAATTTTACATCATTCTTACACTTCGAGGCTCGAACTCTTGTACTCTTATAGGGCACTGATTTACACATCTGGATACCGCTATGCTATACTGCCATTTGGGCTAATTGCCGGTTCCGGGACTGGGTACGGAACGGAGAATCCGGTCAACGGCTACGAGGTGGCGGGCAATGAGCTTCTCGTTGGTGATGGAAGCATGGCCTTTTTTACTCGGAGTAGAAGCCGGAACAGTGCCCTTTGGTAGGGCATTTAGGTATAAACTCTTTATTTCCATAGGGGAAGCCTCCTGTTTGGTGTCGGAATCCGGTGTGTTTATGAGTTTTCGGCCCTTTGTTGGAGATGTGAATAGAAGCAGTAGTGTGAAGAGAGCAAGACATGCAGTTCGTGCCATTCTAGAGAGAGAGAGAGAAAGAGAGAGAGAAAGAGAGAGAGAGAGAGAGAGAGAGAGAGAATTCTATGAGGGAAATTATGAAAGCTTTGAAGATGAAATACCGAATATTTATAGTGAAATTATGTACTCTATTATATCTCTTTCGGTGTGTTATGTGTACGTGTGTGTGAGAGAGAGAGGTGCCCACGAAGTTTGCTGAAAGTCAAATATTGACTTTGTGTGTGTGCATGCAAAAGATTTATGGAAGTTTTGATCGGAAAAGGGGGTGTTTCACTGTCTAATTTTTGCGGTTTTTAGGTTAAACCATGAATTAAACCGTTAGTAACGGTTTTTGAATTTTGTAACCAAAACAAAACCGTAAAAATTGTAGAACGAACCAAAACAAACCATTAGTAATGGTTTGGTTTTGGTTTGGTTTCACGATCTGGGCTTGTTGAGTTATTATACAAAATGTATCAAATTGCCAAAAGAAAATAATATGTATCCACAACTTCAAGTTCCATTAAACATAAAATAAGCTTTTTACAATAACAAACAATCCTAATAGCTCAAAAGACCATCCAAATTAACAAATACATCATATATATATATATATATATATATATATATATATATAGGGGGAGGATATTCTGAAAACCCACCCCAGTTAAAGAAACTCTGAAAACTCTATCTTAACCATTGATCATTCATCATCAATGGCTTAGATTAAATCTACTTTTTTAAACTTTATCCAACTATTATTTTAGTCATAAAAAGTACCAAAAGGGTAAAAATGACAATTTCTTACAACACTCTCTCTTCTCTCTCTTTTTTCCTTCTCTCTCCTCTGTAACTTTTCCTGCCTCCTCTCTCTTCTTTTTTTCTCTCATTTCTCTCTTCTCTCTTTAAGATAATTGTTTGTTTTTACTAAGTAGTAACATACACTTTCTCTCTTGTTGTCTCTTTTTTTCCTGCTATTGTTACAAGTAGTGTAGAAACACATTACAAAAATTTTAAAAATTGTAGGTAACAACAATTTACACGTCTAATATGTTTGTTATATTTTGTAACAATAATCTTACAAACTTAACAATAAAAATGTAACAAAAATTTTGCAATCATCAGTACGATGAAATTTAAAACTTGTTACATAATATATACATGTAACTGGATGATTTTAACATTGTAACATTTAAAAACATATGATTTACAAACATATGTACATTTAAAAACATATGATTTACAAATATTGTTACAAAGAAAAAATAACATATATTTACAACTTAAGAATGTTACAAAAAAAAAATCCTAAGAAAAAACAACATATATTTACAACTTAAGAATGTTACAAAAAAAAATAATTAAAAAAACATATATTTTAATAACTTGTTACATAATATATACATGTAATTGGATGATTTTAACATTGTAACATTTAAAGTCCATCCCTATACAAAATCAAATAATATTTAGATAAGTAAGAAAAAAAATAATAAACAAGATCATAAAATTGTAACAAAGAGATCAACTTATGTACAGTGGCGGATCTAGAAACATTTTTCAGTAGTAACGTTTTTCATTTTTTTCATTTTAGTAGTAACATTTTCCAAATTTGGTAAAAAAAAAACCAAATTTTCCACTAAAATTACACTACGCGCGCGAAGTTGAGCTGCAACGTCCGCACCTCCTGCTAATAAGCTACATCCGCCCCTGCTTATGTACATGTAAACAGGATGAATTTAACATTGTTACAAAAAAAACAACATATATTTACAACTTAAGAATGTTACAAAAAAAAAAAAAAAAAAAAAAAATCCAAAACCAAGCCCTTGTTCTCATCTTCATCAACAAATCATCTACCTTCATTTGAAAGAATTTAAATGTTAAGTAGACAATCTTTAAAAAAATAAAGTCCCTCCCTAGACAAAAGCAAATAATATTTGGAGAAGTAAGAACAAAAAATAACAAAAACAAAAAATAATCCGAAAGTTTATATAACTTGCCTGATGTTAGCCTTCTCATCTTCATAATTAATCAGCAAACATGCATATATGTCCATAATTTTTACTAGAAATCAAAAACAAAAAATAATGCAGGCCCAACCCTTTTATATAACTTGCCTGCTATTAGCCTTCTAATCCGAAATTTTATAAACTGTCATCGCCCAATTCACATGGAAACTATCAGATCTACGATCTTGAGATCTTCATAAACGAGTCGGGTTCCGGATCTTGAGATCTTCATCTACGATCTGAGTCATACACCACTCCCTCAAACCCATCGCCGCCGTACATCACCACCCTCAAACCCCACTCTGATTCGAACCTTTAGAGACTTTGGGTCAGATTTGTTAGATGATGAAGGTGGGTTGTTAGTCTTGAGAGAGAGAGAGAGAGATAGAGTAATAAAAGTCTGAAGATTATGTTCTTGTTTTAAGAGAGAGAAAGTGGAGGGATGTTTGAAAAAGGTGTGATTTGACATGTTACAGAATGTGCAGAAAAGGTGTGAAAAAATTGTGACGAAACTACCCTTGAAAGGGATAACAAAAGTAATGATGTGGTTGATTCTGGGCTTAGTATTTGATTTCCAAGGTTTCTTTAACTCATATGGGTTTTCAATCTATAGTTTCCCTATATATATATACACACGCATCAAAATAATGGTTGGACTTAAAATTTAAAAAACTTATATAAGGAACTAACTTAATATGTGGTAACGTGAAAATGGGTTAGTCCACTTTTGTTTTACATTAATTTATTTATAGGCAAAAACAATTTTTATTTTATTTATGTCTATCTATAATATGAAAATATATAAAAAAATATAATTAATTTATTACAGTCTGGTCCAGTTTTATATGGTTGGTTTTCGGTATAAACCGTAAACCAAACTGTTTGCTGTAAACCTAACCGTTTGCTACGGTTTGAAAATATTTAAACCGACCAACCAAAAGTTATGTAAAAAACCGACTGTGAAACCAAACTGATGACCGGATTGAGTGGTTTCATCGTTTGAAACCAAACCGTGAACAACCCTATTTGGAAGTATAGAATATCTTTTAGTATGGAAAATATTAATAGAGCACACTTTAAATTAATTTTTTGCTTTTAAAATCATCATTTAATATTAGTAATCATCATCATCATCATACTCAGTTAATCCCACCTATAGCAAAGCTAAGGTAGGGTCTGAGGAGGGTAAGATGTAGACAGCCTTACCTCTACCCCTAAGAATAGAGAGGCTGCTTCCAGTGAGACCCCCGGCTCGATGTGGTTTGGTATCAAGCCTTGGACATAAGGGACATAACACTTTGTCTTTTGGCTATCAACGCCACCACATGATGCATGATTAACCGTCCGTCGTTTTTAACGTTATTTTCACGAAATAAGTAAAATAACGTTAAAACTAGTGCAACTTTACTTTTGCCCCCCGATGGCCACACATATATACATTATATGTGCACACCGTAAGTGGGGCGTTATCATTTAATATTAGTAATACTGACTATATATGGAAGGTTTTTGTTAGAAGTATTACATAAAGACAAAAAGATGTCTTTAATATATGAGATAGTACAAAGATTTTTAATCAAATGGATTATCAGTTTATCATAGATTAATAAGCAGAAAGAATATTAATTGCCTTGATTGATTATTCAAGGTGATGTGCACCGTACACGTAAGCTTTATATGTAGGGGTTAAGCGTCCGCTAATCTCATGGTCACCAAAATTCCTCAATTTTTTTTATAAAATCTTAAACTTTAAAGGCACAACAAAGAAAAAAAAAACATTTTGTATCAAATAATTCCTGCTTTCGGTGTGAACTAGTTTGTTTCTTTTAAAAGTACACGTTTGGGTCATGGATTTGAAATTAAATCAAGCAGGATGTGAAATACATAAATTTTAAATATAAACACATACTTCAGAAAAAGGATCCTGAAATTGGAATTACTTTGATGTGTGTTTGTAAGACTATTGGGCACGGGGACAACCCAAATAGGATGTCATTCAAGTCATATGGGCGCCAGAACTAAGGGTATGGGGACATCCCCTCGTTTACTATTAATTATTTATTTTGTTTAACTTTATTTTTTAAATTATATTTCAAAGGAATTAATAATTAACTTTTTTTAAAAATTAAAAAAAAACAAGAACAAGGAGCTGCACTTATATAGGCAAGCTCATAACGTAAACAAACTGAATTACAAATATCTCGGCCATCATAACAAACCAAGACTTATTCAAAAACTAAAGCAACGTAAATAAAAGACTTGGTACACCCTGAGATCTCGCATGATTCAAACTAATTAATCACGTGCATGGAACTTGATCAGCATGCAGCAATATGGAGTATGGAATCATATTCCAATAAAAGCTTCAAGCTTTCAAGCTGTTAGTTTCTCGATCTTTGTGCTCCTAGCGGTCTTACCCTTCTTACCTTTCTCATTTGGATAATTAAATGAGCCATTGAGTCGATCTTCCTTGCATAAAGTATGTTCCCTAAAACAATTCCAATTATCAACCCACTTCCGACTCCTATGAATATGATGATCCAATCAAATTTGTCACTCGGAAGAGAGACCCGTACTCATAATTGCTTGTTGGTGGAAGTGTTGGTGTCATGGAAACATCGCATCCCTTAGATAAAGGTGTTCCACACAACCCGGAATTACCCATGTAGGAGCTGTTGTCAAACGTATTGAATTGTTTCCCTTGAGGTATGACCCCATAAAGAAGGTTGGATGACACATTAAAAATGGCAAGGAAGCCGAGTTGCAAAAAATCGTGAGGAATTTCTCCTTCTAGCTTATTATGGGATAGATCCAAAGATTCGAGATTCTTTAAATTCCCCAATGAAGGTAAGATACCACCCGTAAGATGGTTATTTGAAAGATTGATTGATTGAAGTCCATGAAGACCACTTAGTGATTCTGGAATTTTCCCTTCGAAGTTGTTACAAGAGAGATCGATAGCGATGAGGATGTTTAAAATACGAGGGTACTCTGTCTTGACACCTTTGTTTATTAAAGTCATTGTGTATGGAATAAGAAAAGTTGACAATGGTTTGATATATAGACCTATTTCCATACGAGATGAATTTTGAACAGTAGTTGACTTCATTGCATTCCATGAATGAAATAACATTTGTGGCAATCGTCCACTAAAACTATTGTTTGAAAGGTCTATGATCCGTAACTTGGGGAACGGTGAGACAATAGTAGCAATACCATGAAGTGAACCAAAAAGTTTATTGGACCCCATAATGAGAACTCGTATGTTGGCAAGATTTCCCAACACAATTGGAAAGACATCTTCAAAAGAATTACCTCCAAGAGCAAGAAATTCTAAATTGGTACAATTAACCAACGATTTTGATATCTGACCTGTGAAATGATTTTCGCTCAAATCAATGCTCTTCAACACACTTCCATTAGTAAATGTGTTAAGCATTGGGCCATGAAAGTTATTTCTTTTCAGATCCAAAAGCTCTAACAAATTGCTGAAGTTGCCTAGACATGGAGGAATGGTGCCAGTCATGTTGTTAGAAGACAAATCTAACACTCGAAGGGATTTCATTTCACATATCGATGGTGGTATTTCTCCTATCAAATTGTTGTTTGAGACATCATACACAGTCGTCGTCTGTGGTGGAAGTGGAAGCCGCCCTTCTAGCTGGTTATACTCGATTGTGAATGCATCCAACCAAACCCATGGGAGAAAATCAGGATGTCCATGAAATCCAGTGATGGAGTTGTATGAAAGATCAAGGTACTGTAATGTTTCTCTTGAATGATTCATAATCCACTCCGGTACAAGGCCTTCAATTTTGTTTTTAGTAAGAATTAAGAGTTCTATTTTCTTTTGAAAGCGTAAAAACATTGGAAATTCTCTCAAGTTGCATGATGAGAGGTCTAAACTTTTCAACTCTGGTAGGTAGGTTACATTGGTGAAGTTGGTGGCAACAAAAGATATTTTGTTCCCACCTAAAAACAAAGTTTCGAGTTTAGTGAGTCCTCCAAACGTATTAAGGTCCACCACGCCACTAAAATTGTTGTCTTCTAAGCTAAGAAAATTCAGTTTTTTGAAATTTCAAAACGAGCTTGAAATTTCTCCTTTCAATCGATTTCCTCTTATGTCTATGATCCTTAATTCGGTAAGGTTCATAAACGAAGATGGAATACGACCAAAAATACGATTTACTCTCATTAGGACATAAGTAAGTTTGGTTAGGTTTGCAAGAGAGGGTAAGATTTCATCAAATATATTTACATGAATTAAAGCCAAACATTCAAGGTTAGTCAGTTTGACAACCCAATCATGTATGCGTCCCTTCTCACAAACTTCCAAACTAACCGGGTTTGAAAGACGTTTTGGCATTAAAGGAAGCAAGCCCATTACTTCATCTTGCCCGAGAGCCAAGTAAGTGAGTTTTGTTATGTTAAAGAGTGAAGGTGGGATACATCCTGAGAAATAGCTTGATTCGAAGGATAAGAATGCCAAATGCTTTAGTTTGCATATGGATCCCGGTATACCCTGACCAAAACTTGTGGCAGATAGATCTAGATGCTCGAGTAAGGTGTTGTTTTGAAATTCAGGTAAGAAACCAATGAGGATGGGATTTTCTGCCAAGTTAAGGAATTTGAGCTTGGGTAAGTGAAATATCTTCGATGGAAATTCACCCAGAAGCTGACAACCTTGAAGATCGATCGACCTTAAAACAGAAAAATTAGAAAAGAAAGGAGGTATGAATGAGCTAATAATAACACCTGAGAGATGGAGTTCTTCAAGACTAGTCAAGTTTTGTAGCAGATAGTTGAGGCTAGGACTCTGAAGCTTTGGTGAGTTCCATGAAAAATCTAACACAGTCAACTGCATCAAGCGTGAAATTTCAATTGGGATTTTCCCACTGAAGTTAGAACTAGATAGATCGAGGCTTCTTAAATTCTTTAGACGAGCCATCTCAGCTGGAATTTGAGATTCGACAAAGTCGTTCATTGAGAGGTTGAGCATCTGAAGATGAACAAGGTTGAATAGGGAGCTGTTGGACTTGATGGGTCCATGGAGAGAGCTTCGGCTCAAATCCAGACCAATCACATGGGCGCCTTTATTGCTACACACCACGCCATCCCACAAGCAACAATCATTATAATGATTTGATGCATTGCTTGGGATTTCTCTCCAGGAGCCAAACTTTGGAACACTACCAACGTCTAATGAAGCATAATCTTGGTGTGTAAAGCTTTGCATGAATTCAAACAAAGCTGAACAATCTTTGTCGTGGTGTAATACCCACGCCATGCATGTGGGAATAGCTAATAAGTACATAAAGAAGAATATCGTTTGAAAGAAACTTAAAGCCATGAGGAGAAGTAGTTTCAATTATATTGTTTGTGAATGTACAATGTTGTTTATATAGAGAGAGAGCATTTGGTGTATCAGACATCGATCATACAAAGATAGGAAATGAACGATGGAGAAAATATGATAAAGGTCGTGGTGGGCTATTGATTGTAAAACGATTTTGTTGTCTTTAGTTCTTGACTGACTGAGATAATTGAAGAAATTCAGTGATTTTTCATATCATACAATTGACAATATATACAAGAGAATGAGCTGAAGTCAAGGAGAGAATATCTCTCTATTAAATACAATAAATTACAATATTGACTATGCTAAGATTGAGGAGTGATGAATGCTTTGATTGATTTGATTTATTCTATTACCCCCGTCAATGCAAGCTGGAGTAGGTCCAAGGCGAAGCATTGATCGAAATTATTCAAACTGTGGCTTTGGTAGACTTTTGTTGATCAATTCTACTCTCACAGAAGAGTCCATGGCTGAAACTATTGGCCACAATACTGCTCATTCGGTTTGGCAAGCTCTCGCATCTGATACCATGAGATAATTGAAGAATTTAGTGATTTTTCATATCATACAATTGACAATATATGCAAGAGAATGAGCTGAAGTCAAGGAGAGAATATCTCTCTATTAAATACAATAAATTACAATATTGACTATGCTAAGATTAAGGAGGGATGGATGCTTTGATTGATTTAATTTATTCTATTACTGACAATCTAATATGAAAATGATTTAAGATGCTATTTATATTTTTGTGGTTGTAAAAATGGCAAAACTACATAAATTATTAAGAAATTTCACTCTCTTTTCATTTTATTCAATAAGTACAAATAATCTCCTCTATGATTAAACTTTCACTAATTTGCGTTTACTTTTGAGTTATCTTTAAAGAGAAATTACCATATTACCCAAATGACATAATCTGTAATTTACGTATAAACTAGACTTTTGCCCGTCGCGCGTTGCGGCGGCGGCACCTCGCTTTGCGCAGCGTGGTCAAGACGTAGACTATGAATGCTACAAAAGTGTTGTTCAACCTTATGGCGGTTTACTACAAAAGTGGGTTTACATCGAATACAAAAAATATGTACAAAGTAGTTTTATTCCAATCTATTTCGCCAGGCAGAGTGCTTGGACTTCAAACATGCATCCTGGAAGCCACCTGCAGGTAGAAAGAAAAAAAATGGGTATAAGTATGAGCAAAACCTAAGATCAAGCCAAATTGAATCTTTTTTTTTTTTGTTAAGAAGTAGCACCCTACCACAACAACTAACGGCACGTAATCGTCTCCAAAAGCATACTAAACAACTAAATGTTAACTGTAAAAGTATAACCTACAATGGCGAAACATAGATTACATCAAAAAGTCGACATGTCAAAAGCTTAGTGAAATGAATAATAAGAACAAAAATACACGCACGAATCACCGTTACGCCATACAAATGCCCTAAAACAAACATACAACTACTTCAAACACTTCTGATGACAATTTGTGGCGGATGACAATATGTAAGCTTTTGCATTTAGACTAAGTGAGGTTAGTGGTTTCTGAGTGTGTTCAGTATTTTTGCTTTAAACATGCAAAGTAAAATCACAAATCTTTTGCCAATGTTCTTTTTTATTGACATAGTAAATATAACAAATGGGGGGTAGTTGCATTCAATTATTGTTCTTGTTTTTTCTTTTACTCCACCACTAACTTAACTTCATGCGTTCTATTATTTGGAGATGACTTTGGCACTGTAATGTGCTTCTCTATTAATGGGACTCATACCTATAACAAAATAGGTAGATATATACGTTAACCAAAATACACTTATGTGATTTAACAAATGTGATTATTGTCAAGTTTCGAGTCTAACCAAGGTTCGGTTTTGACCGATGCTGACGTTTTGTTGATAAGTTGGCCCATGGTTAATTTAGTGTTTGTTGATTACACTACGACTGAGTGCAGAGCTTAGGCCTATGTTCTTTGATGATGAAACCTAAAGTTATGAATCAATCAGTTCCGAAAGCTATGTCTACACGCACTTAACATCACAATCTCATAAATAAAAAAACTCCAACGTAGAGGGAAAAAAGAAGAATCCCCGGTCAAAGAGCATTACCGGAACCACTTGACCTCATATATGCATTTGAATTCAACTTAGGACTCAAAGCCTCTGATAACGGCCTGGCAGCCCTGTACAATAAAAAATCCAAAGTGTTAGGGAAATTAAACCTCAAATCAAATGTGATAGAAATATCAAAAGAAGCGACATAAGACAATGCTTTGAAAGGGAAAAGTGACAAAATATAGTCACAATGCACAATCAGTAATGACAGAATGGAAACTGCAATTTGACTTTAATGACATAACATGATAAGAGTATCGATGCATAGCCTCACCAAAAATAGCCAAACGCAGGCAACGACAATCAGCGAAATGTTAACTTGTACTTGCGTGAACCATGATAGAACACAGCGGATTGGCCAAAGGAACGATTAAATAGCATAAGCACACGTTTATACCTTTCTGCTTAACATGTGACCCGGTTGACCAAGATGATCATGTTGACCCGTTGTTGACCAGCGCCAAGATTCATCTTGTCAATTAAAATGATAATCAAACAAAATGAAACTAAATCTTCACTAACACGATAAATTGCTAGATATCTGTAATTTGCAAAGGAAATACCTCTTTGATGTTGAAAGTGTGGCCTGCTTCATTCTTCGTCCATTGTACATCAGGGGAATACCGCCATTGACCATCAACAACAAATCTATACTGGTAATGCCTGATGGAAGAACCTTTAATATGATGAAATCTTTTCCCGATCTTTGCAACGGCTTCCTGATCAAGAAGAAAGCACCAAATAATTCTATACACGATCACATATTCCTTCAAAATGAAAAGGGTTGTGATTAGAAATTTGAGAGTCAACATAAGTTGGTATTTACCTTGTTTTCCAATTGTCCCATGAGATTTCCACAACCACTTCTTTTCCTTCATAATTCCTACCTGTAACTACTAAGCAGCCACCTCCTCCAACCTTAGCATTACCACCTTCAAATTCTTGATCAGTACCAACAACCATAATCTCCAATGTTCATCTCTATTACAGCCATCAGTGACCAACACATTCCTATCACTTCTTCAGCCAACGTCAACCAGGAAATGAAAATAAGTTACAAAACTAATTTCCAAAATATATATTACCTGTCCACATTCAGACTTCAGTCTCGGAACAGAATTGTTTTTATTCATTAATTCTACATTCACACGCTTGGAACTTAATTCTTTTAGCTGCTCAAGAGTGCCTGAATCCTCAGCACAGAATACTACTTCAAACACAATCTGTAGGAATCAAGCTTATGTTAGTTAATCAATCTGTTAAGGGTATTTAAAATCTTAGTTGGATCAGAGTTGAGTAAGACTTAACGTAAAAGCAACAATTAATTTTAAAAAACTCTCAAATCAGAAACAAAGAGATCCTAGAATTCTATGTACCTTTACTCAATATATAATGTAACAGTACTGATTTCTGGGAGATTAACATGGACCTTTGTATGACACCCTAGGCAAATCCCACATCGGCCGTGGCCAGGAGAGATCCTTGGTTCATAAGTAATCCAAAGCCTCTTAAATCACCAACGCGTTTTGGGCTTAATGCTAGTGGATGAGAGGAGAACTCCACAGTTAAGCGTGCTCAGGTGGAAGTAGTATCAGGATGGGTGACCTCCTGGGAAGTCTCCACCAGGGCGACCAAAAACAAATCCGTGAACTCTGGATGGGCAACCCATCGGGGCAAAGCGGACAATATTGGTGGTGAGAGGGGCCGGATGTTACATATAATCACCAAAACCATACACTCAGTCTTATCGCTTCATTCTACGCACTAATTATCCACTCAATCGAACAGAGAAACAAACAAATTAGGTGACAAACTGTTACCTCCATTCAATCGATCACTGGTCTTGTTTGGAAAAAAATGCATTTAGTACTCTACTAACATACTCAACGACAACCTCGTGTCAGCAGTCCTAATAAATGCATTAGTATTCCAATATTAATTTGACGTGTCTTGTTAAGAGTACCCTACTAAATTCATTTTGTTATGTAAAATCCAGCACATCTCTATGTAACCGAATCATTGTCCAGTATCGTCAATCTGTTCCTTTTGATTGGTTTCAAAACAATTTTCTAATATGATCAGTTATTAGCAAATTATCTTTTCTTATTACAAATTAACTTCCTTTTTATGTTCAAAAACGAAGCCACTATTAATTTATTATTACATTGCTTAATTACACTTTATCCTAGAAATGCTTTTTGATAAGAGTGAATAGCCAAATTCGTCCCTAAGGTTTAGTCAAATTTGCTAGATCCATCCAAAAAAGGTTTTTTTCTCATCTGAACCACTGAGGTTTCCCAAACATTGCTATATCCATCCAAATGTCTAACATTGTTAAAAACTAATGTTAAAAGAAGGGCATTTTGGTCATTTTCTTTATTTATTTAGTTTCATATATTTTTTTTAACCTGCTTACATTTCATCTTTTATTACCCATCTTAAACCATAATTCCCAATAAGATTGTCTTCATTCCACCCTAGTTGGGCTTGTGATTGTTGATCGGTTCAATATCTATTCATATGACGTTATCTTTACGTCTTCAACCGCCTTGTATATGGAAACGTTTATGCCTTTGAAAATTTATTCGTTTCTCAAACTCCCCATCTCCCCAGAGTCCATAATACAAGCAAATAGACAAGATTTAACCTTCTTTCTTTTTAATGATTCATCCAACCAATTTACATTTTGTATAAGTTCAGTGACCGGCCAATGTTTATTGACAACCCATACTTTGACCTACCATAAAACTTGCTGCCATATTGTGTCCGCAACACTGCAGTGAACCAAAACATGATCAGCACACTCATCCGCAATACCACATAACTGGCACGTTTTTTATTGCAGCGATATACCTCTTTCATCATTTGAAACCGGTATTCTACTAATTATTTCTGTGATATATTCTCACAATTGGTTTCATATCCTATTAAATATTCTCTAATGATAACATATATAAAAGCAACCAAAGTGGTGCTGCACAAATCACAAGAGATTTGGAATGTGAACCTACCAGTTTGATTTACAATTATAAAATATGTTGTGCTTGATTTTTATTGTGTTGATACTTCTGGTGCATTTAATCTAAAAGAAAAAGGTATAAACAGATCCGATAGTTCCATGCACCCACTTGTGACTTGTTTGAACCTATAATGATCCACCATCTTGTGATTCATACGGCTCAACCCAATTGGGGTAAAACATGAAACGGTTTGATGCAGAATTGGGGATTATGCGGGGTATAATGCAAATATAAGCAGGTTAAAAAAATATAAAAACTAAATAAAAAAAGAAAATGACCAAAATGCCCATCTATTTAACATTGGTTTTTAACAAAGTTAGACATTGGGATGGATCTAGCAACGTTTGGGAAACCTCAGTGGTTCATGTGAGAAAAAAAAAACTTTTTTGGATGGATCTAGCAAATTTGCGTAAACCTCGAGGACGAATTTGGCTATTCACTCTTTTGATAAACTTTTGTTTATTTTCCCTTATACTTTATGAAAACCCATTATTTAGCAAGTTTTCACACAATTACCATAAAGTCACGCTCCATTGAGTGAGGTACTCAAAGCATCTCCCACGGTAGTCTTTTCTTGCCAGCTAGCAATTACACACTAATACATGATTTTGATTTGTTAAAAAAATTACATGATTTTAAAAGCACAATCACAGAGACTCTCTCTGCATCTCTTTCTCTGTCCATCAAACCCATATATCATCTCCTGCACCTACACCCACCATCGCGATCGGCCAACTACCTCAGTCCTGATCCACGCCTGAAACCTTAGATCGGGTACGGTGGATTAATTTGTGGCTTGGGTAAGGTCACAATCGTCACACACCCAGAGAGAATTTAGAGAGAGGCTAGAGAAAAAGAGAATACCTGCGTTTGAAAGTCTAGGGCACGTTGACCGAACACCACAGATCCCGATGAAACACTGATTGCAAGCTGCGTCTGGAACATCAGAATCAAGGGCCAACGTGTTCGAGGGGTTATTGAAGTTCTCAGAAGATGATGATGAAACGGTGCCGTTGATACGCGGGGGAAAATCTTAGTCGTTTCGTGTTTAAGATTATATTTTTATGCAATTTTATGGTTTTGGACACACTACTTTGATAAAGTTTGCGTTTTGCAGGTTTAACAAAGTTTAAGGTGTATTTCGGAACTAAACGAAGCTTTGGATTGGAGCTAGGATGATTCAGGAAAGAAAACGAAAAAGAAAGATGGAGAAACTGGTGAAGGCCTGTCGCTGACGGACGATGTTAGTCAAAGTCAAAGAAATCAATATTTTTAGGAAAATTAATGGAACTTTGACCAGAGACTTTGACCCGAGACTTTGACCAAGACTATTGACCAAGACTTTGACTAAACTAAATGGTCATTAAGAGGAGTTTGACAATGGAGACTATATAATGAAGTCTAGAGAGTAATCTCTCATCATCCCTCATACTTCATCTCTTACACCACCAATCCATCCTATCAATCCAAATCATTCCATACAATTGAAAATCATCAAATCATTCTATTATTCAAGATTTCAAGATTCAAGACCCGATCATTGAAGAAACAAGCTCTATGGCCATGAGTGACTAATCTCCTTGTATCGCGTCTAGGAAGTAAACAATTGAAGTTCTAGGGTTTAACATTTGGGTATTTCTTTAAACTTTTGATTGCGTGATTGTGTGTTTGAATTAATTGTATTAGATTGCGATTAATCTTATGTTGAATACATTTTAGTTAATTGATCTTGTGCCAATTTCTAATGTCATGAACATGTTTTCTTGCTCTAATACAGACATGGGGTTGTATGTTCTAGGTAATGAAGTGTAGTTTAGTCCATCTCTAATGTTGATGAAACTTGACACCTAAGCCTATTGAACAATCACCCCGTTAACACCAATTGCACTACATTTGTTTGACCTATTTGTGAAAACCTTAGACTTCAGTTGTTGAAACCTAGGTGTGATCCTCTTAATTAAATTGTTTACAATCCACATTACTTTTCACTTTTATAATTTCAATTCAAGTTTTATTATAACAACCAAAATCCTTTCAAATCAACTCTTAAATGACAACTTGCACTTTTCATAGTTAATTAGCACATTCATAAGCAACACCGTTTAATTAACTAAATAATATCCACTAACCACACGCTCCTTGAATTGATACCCTACTTATCCTATCTACTTAGGTTAATTAGGTTTTGTATGAACCGTGACGACCGACTCATCAAATGGCGTCGTTGCCGGGGAGCTAGTGCGCTTAGTGTTTAGTTTTTAGTTGGTTATTGTGATTAACTGTTTAATTTGTCTTTGTTACTTCTTTTTGTTCGTTTTTACGCGTGGTGTGTGAAGTGTGCAGGTGACAGATAATGCATGCATGCCACTTGTGTAAAATCTGAAGATTGGGAATTTAGCAAGACTTGATCGTCATCATCACAATGTATTGGGAAGATGATGATAATACTTGTCCTTGTTGTGGGAGCCCATATCATTTGTGGCGAGATTGTCCAGTGGCCCGTAGGAAAATGGAAGCATTTAAAGAACGAGAAGATCATATTATTTTTGGGCTCGAAAAACCTGGAGGTTCACATTTATCTTCTTCACCATCATGCAAAACCAAAACAATTTATCGAGAAGGTAACAACCGGCGACCACCCCTTCCACCAACTCTCATTAACCAAAACCGTGCCAATACTCCACCACATCCACAAAACCAAAACCGACAATATCCCAACCAACGACCCGTACAATACACATTATGCCATCCACACTCTAAACCACCTCCACCACCGGAAGATCATTCTTGTTTTTGTTGCGGGAAAATTCACATAAGTGAAGATTGCCCAGTATTTTGGAGTAATCCAAAGTATTGGAAAGAAAAATTCAGGGCTGGTTATAGAGAATAAACCAAACAAACACTTAAACAGATTATCACAAAATCAACTAATCTCTAAACACTAAGCGCACTAGCTCCCCGGCAACGGCGCCATTTGATGAACCGGTCGTCACGGTCATGCAAAACCTAATTAACCTATGTAGTTAGGGTAAATAGGGTATCGAATCCAAGGAGCGTGTGGTTAGTGAATGTTGTTTAGTTGATTGGAAAGTGTTGCTTATGAAGATGCTATATGACTTATGAAGATTGCACTTTGTTCATTTAAGATTTTTGATTTTAAAGTTGTTGTTTATGATACTAAGAATTTAATTGAAATTATAAATAAAAATGATATTGAAAACAATCGGATTAAAAAGATTACACTAAGGATTCAACAATTGAATACTAGTGCTTTAACAATTGGGTAAACAATAATAATGTAATTGGCACTAACGGAGTGATTGTTCAATAGGCTTAGGTATCAAGTTTTGTCAATATCAAGATAGACTAAACTATACTTCATTACCTAGAACATACAATCCTATGTTTGTGTTAATACAAGGAATCATGCTTAACTCACTAGAAATTGGCGCAAGATCAATTAACTAAAAATGAGTTAGCATAAGATTAATCACCAATCAACACAGTTAATTCAAGCACACAAAGACATCAACAAAAGTTTAAGAACAATACCCAAATATGTTCAAACCCTAGATATCAAAAGCCTACATCCCCAGTGTAATACAAAGGGATTAGCCACTCATGGCCATGGAGCTTGATTCTTCCTTGTCTTTGATCTTGTCCCTTTTCTCCGCGACTTGCTTCCTTTCAGTATGCGACCCTCAGCGGCCGTCCAAAGCAAAAAAAATTATAATACCTCCTCTCCTCTGATAATATGCGACTTTTTTGTCCCTTTCTTAATAAAATATTTCGCCATCCAAGATGATTGTGCGTGACCTCCTCTTTAATTTCCTCTAAAAATGGTGTGATTAATTTTCCTTTTATAATTGTTGCCATTAACTTTTCTACGTGACTTTAGTCACATTATTATTATTATTATTATTATTATTATTATTATTATTATTATTATTATTATTATTATTATTATTATTATTATAAATGGTATTATGACCCCGTGCTCTCGACTCAAGTGTTCGAGTCTTAAATATAATTTGTACTGTTTTAGCCCCGGTCCATGCGATCACCTACCAAAAATATAAAATAAATAAATTAATAGTAAAAACAACCAAAAAGTAATAAAATATATACAATACTAAAATAATAGAGTACATACATAAAACTAATAAAAATACTATCTAATCGACTTAAAAATATACAAAACTGGCAAATAAACATGATGCGTGCAACCGCGCATCAGCCGTTTACGTAGACTATCGGCGATATGGGTTGAGAAGAAGACGACGACGTCGCCAGAGGTAACAGGGCAGGGCGGGTGAAGGAGCATGTGGTAGGTGAGATAGAGAGAGGGAGAGATTAGAGAGAATGGGGTGGAGATCTGGAAGATAGGGTTTTGTTTGTGAAAGGTGTAGATGATCAGATTCAACACGTGTAAAGATAGATCAAAACCAGAACACTTTCACCAAAACCGGCCCATGTATTTGATAGTACTACCAGTACAACATTTAAAGCATACCGTACAACACACCAATGCACAAAGCTCTTGCTAATTAGAAGTATATAAATGAAAGGTAAAAATAGAAAAAAATTACCAAAAAAAAAAACACCCAAATATTAATAAAAAACAATAATTCGAAATTAAACATTAAACATTCGAAATTTAAAATAAAATACCAACATTAAAAAAACGCATCAATTGTCATGCGAGAAGATGAGAATGCTGAATTCTTCCCTGTGAGCAGCCCGATGGTCTTCTTGTGTGCGTTGGATTGTCGCTCGTTAGGTAATACCAGGGTTTGCTTCCATCGTGGCTTGAAATAGATTGTTCCACCTCATACACCTTCTATGTAAAGTCCGCCACTTATTAAGGAGTTTATCCGCATTGCGGTGATTTGTTTGGCTTAAATGATTGTATTCCGCCAAAACGTTGTTCCAAAAAGAAGACGTATTTACTTCTTCGTCCGTTGTCCCTTTGATATTGATCCAGGTCGTCACCAATTTGATCTCTTCATCCTAAGTCCAAGCCAATTTTTTGATAAGAGGGTGTTTTTGAGTGGATTTTTATAAAAGATAAGTGAAGATTGTAGAGAAAATGGTATAATAATGTGAAAACATTGGTTGGTTTTTAAAGTTTGTAAATTGATTATTATTTTTTTAAAGAGTCGTTGTATATAATTTAGGTGTGAACGGTCAAATAATTAAATAGGAGAAATAATATTTGGTCCATTCCAAACGTTCTAATCAGGACGATAAGGACGAGGACGGCCCTCAGGGGGTGGTGTGCATCTTTTCGACGGGGTGCGGAACGATCCCCACACCAAGTAGCCTTACTTGACACCCCTATAAGGTGATTAATTTTTGGGTTCAATTCCCACTAGCTACATTTGGAGGACATTGGTGGAGGGGAAATGAGGGATAACCCAGCCATTGGCTTGGGTTCGAGTCCTGATCCCGACCGGTTTTACCGATTATTTTACTGTCGTGCCTTCGGGCGGGTGAGTGGTTGGGTTTTCCCGGGAATTTGTGGCAATTGGTGGCCCGGGTACTCTCGAGTACCTGATTCGCCAAAAGGGTGCCCGAGAGTGCTCGGAAATAGGGCTGTGCAAAGGGTCCGGAACCGACCCGACCCAACCCGGACCCACTAGAACCGTATACCCTTTTGTTGTTGAAATTAGGAACCAAGAACCGAACCTTAAAAGGCTATGTGGTTTCGGGTCCTAAAGGTTCTGATGGTTCGGGTAAAAGGGTTTGACCCTCTAGATCCTTTTAATGTAATAGCCACTTTTAGAGGATTTAAATATTCCTATTCTTTTACCATGCTCGTAAAAGAATTCCTCCATATGGTTCTAAGGTCGTCCGTTGTGGACACGCGAGTGAACGGGTGCGAGCCACCGACGTGACTATCAAGTAATCTGGTCACTTGACCCCGTTGTGGCTGGGGTGAGCAACGATGCGACCAAAGGTCACTTTTTCCCGTTAACCCACGCAACCACCATCGCTTGTGCTCGCGTCAGGACTGTTCGCGTGGTGATGTTGTGGCTGGGGGTGAGCACGAGCGATGAAACCTCGTTCGCGTCGTGCTGCTCGCGCTTTCACAACGAACAGTCTAACAATAGCCCATGAGTTTCTTTTTTAAGTCACTTTTCGTTTCTCGACTTATGTTTTCATAACAATTTTGTCATTTTCATCACTAGAAACATTATATGAATCTATTATGTATACATAATAAATACACACACATCAGAGCAACATATATAAATATTTACTTCAAAATTAGATATAATAATATTATATAATATATCATATCTATACATATCTATTAAGCCGAAAAATGTTTTAAGAAAAATACATTGTTATTATTATAAATAATATTTTTTAATATTGTATTAACATTACATGAAATCAATTACAATAAAACGTAAAAACGAATAGTTAAAAGATTAAAATATATTATTTTTTAATTAAAATACAAACGGTTCTTGTGGTTCTTATATTAGAACTGTGGGTTTGGAACCGACCCGACCGAAACCGATAATTCATATAAATCTAGAACCGGAAACCGACCCATATATTTAAAAAGGTTCGGTTCCAAGGTTCTCGTGGGTCGGGTCCAAGGTTCCTCTGGTTCCGAACCACGAAATGCTCACCCCTACTCGAAAATTGATTCGTTGACCGTTAAAAAAAAAAAAAAATTGTTTCCCTCGTTAACGATGGGATCTGTATTATATTGGTATACAGGTACAAAAATACCAAAAACTAGTAAAAACACAAAGTGAGTTTAGTACCAAAATTATTGATTCGGTACCTTTTTTTTTACTTTATCGCATTGGTACCACTTTGGTGTTTTTATATTTGAGTCTATTTATTTATGACGAAGATGCCATGAAAAAAATCAAATCACCGGACGTTGGAAATGAAATGCCGATTGGGCTATTGGAGATTAGGAAGGGAAATGAGATTGCAGATCAATTAGAGATGAGATTCAGGTTGTCGATCGATTGGAATTAGACCATTGGAGAGCTGATTGGAAATTAAAAAGCATATCAATGGAGATTGAAGATTGAAAACCCTACTAGAGATGAACCGTCGAGTAATTTTCTGATCAATTTAAAACTCAATTCGAGTACTAGCTAACCTCACCAATCGGTTACCAAAAAATCTCCAAATTTGGTTGGAAGCATATAAAAGTACCCACCTAATCACATAAAAAAAAAAAAAAAAAAAAAAAAAAAAAAAAAAAAAAAAAATCTTTAACTCTCAACCTGCATTTTGTCTCCAAACTGGTATTATTGAGAAAAAAATAGGTACCAATGCTGCCGATGTTCATTTGGTATATACAGGTTTAGTATGTTACAGACAATAAGTACAAAATGCTCACCCCTACGGCACTACCCCTCATCAATGAATTAAGTAATACCGATCATTAGACATCGTGCATTATTTATTATTACAATAGTATAAAGATAATTTACAAAGAAAACATAATCAAATCATTATTACGATAGCATAAAGATAATTTACAAAGAAAACATAATCAAATTATATCTTGGTCATAGAAACGTTTATTAAAATAAACATGATGAGCGGGAAGTGTTTCAAAAGACGAACCAAGCCCACAAAGAAATTAGTGTAACTTCCTCCATCTCAGATATAGGTTGTTTTGTTTTCACTATGCGCGCGTTTTTCAAGAGCAGCAGGCGCGACACTTAGTAAAGCACTAGGTCCGCCCCTGATGAAATGTATAGCTAAATGTAACTAATATAAACGGTTGATTATATTAATTAGAACATAAGGAATAAACATAAGATTTAATCAAGTGTACCTGATTTGCATAACTGTTCAGGAACTTCAGTAATGGAAGACACCATCATCTTGATTGGGTTCCCTTTAGGGTATGCAGTTCTGATGGTTTGTGTGTTCTTGAGTTATGAACACATTGAGAGAGAGATATAGGGGATGGCTAATGGTGTTATGAATGTCTCAACCCTAATCTCATAATATCTCTTCATATTTATACATACCCAGGGGACACCCTAATAAGGCCCATCTAATGATAGTCCGCCCATCAAAGACATATCTGTTATTGGGCTTAGGATAATATTAATAATTGATCATCATAATATAAATGATTATAATGGCTATCGATAAATATACAAACGTTACGTATATTTATTCCAACATTCTCCCACTTAGCCGAGTAATCGTTTATTATGAGTATTACGTAAGTCTGCAGTGATTAATACTCATTTTAGTTCTAAACCCAAAATGTAGCAGAGAAATACAGTCGTTAAGTCTTTATTCGACTTAGGACCCCCATTAATAATACTACACCCAAATTTAAAACTTAACATTAGGATCAATTAACGTTATGCCCTTAGTTGATTTGTTATATTATTGTCTTTATGCCATTATGCTAGCTTAGCATACTAATAGACAAACAAATCATAATGAGGAAAATTAATCATTAATCTTTAGTCATTAGTCATTCATAGTACGATATGTAGTTGTACATGGTCATTAGTAAAACCCTTTTCTCTTAGTTGGCCCTTAGTGAGACTTTATGGGTAATAGACCTTTAGTTATTAGATCCATAAGCATATCATGAATGCATTCGATACAAAATCCTGATTTCCTCTATTTGTTCTTAACATAAGCGAACAATAATTTCGTATCGAACTCTAGTGCAGCTCCTCTCAAACTGTTACTGTTCGAGAAATTAGGGAAGCTGATTTTATCACAGTAAGTCTTCAACTTAGTATTTATATGGAGTTAATAAGTTATGAGTCAACTGATAAATTTACCAACAACATTTAATGACCATTCTGTTGTGATCAGCAACACATTATGTCATGATAACTTAGGTTGTTGTTAACAGTTCCTTATGACTCCTCCATGAGATAGTTATGTCTGCTAACGTTATGATATACCCCGAAATTGACACTCGATTTCCTTTTAATATAACAAAGTTAGAGTAGGAGTGTCAATCACTTTAGGTTCTCACTTCTTCTTTAGATTATAGTCTCTTGTTTCTTAAAGATATTGTAATGTTCCATTAGATGCTTTTCATCAATCTAGACAAGTCTAGTATCAAGCAATACGAACAATATCATAAACAAGCATAGACTTAAATTTACATCAGTCTTCTAATTAATGAAGCATAAGGTGATAATCTCAAATGATCCTATTATCCTCTAAAAGAGAGCAATGTCGTATGTTACATACTTAGGGACCCGCTTAGAGTAAAACTTATGGGATGAAACTAATATCCCGTTGGGTCTATCTCGGTATATTTTGATTCCTATCACGTAAGAAGAATCCCCGATATTCATCATGTCAAAAATTATGCATGAACAATGCTTTGACTTAGGTAACATATACTTGTCAAGAGAAACGTCATATCTGTAAGGACAAGTTTTCATTAGTTGCTCCCACTCATCTTGAGGTAGGTTCTTTAATCCACTTAGTTCATGATGAAGAGTAATTTCATTATGATTCCAACACATTTTATGCTTGCATCAACCCATACATGGATCTTATTGACTTACAGACTAAGTGTTCTTAACCTTCAGTTTAGAACTTTCAGGTTGCTTAATGAACATGTAGGTCATTGTTATCGAAACTTGTCTTAATGTCCATCTGACGTGGCTCTTAGTCATTATGAGCTACTAGGACGGTAATGATCCTCAAAGAAACCTTTTGTAATACAGATAAGAAGATTCTTTGATAATCTAATCCCTCTTGAGTATAATCTTTAACAATCAATCTTATCGTACAACGTTCCCATTCGGATCTGGTTTAATTATGAATACCTTTAGGTTATTCAACCAAATCCCAAACGTTATTCTAAATTGTGGAATGAGTTATGCTAATAATAGCTTTATTCCATTTAGAAGATTGATTGATACTAATGATTTAATTAGAAGAGGTAGGATCAGTAAACTTTCCAAACATCCATTTTGTATTAGTCAGGTAGGTTACATAATCATCAAAGTTAGTGGGCTTTCAGACCCAGATGACCTCCTGAGTTGAACATTGAGTTTATTATGATACAAACTTAACTTTAGTTTAGTGTTTTTATTTTCAGGTATATAAGGAGCAATATTAGTTTCTAAGTGTGTAGGAGTTGGTGCAGTAAGGTGTACAAGAGGAATAATCGAAGTTAAATTCGTAGTTCAACTTAATGAGTCTCGAATTTTAATGAGTCTCTCCCCCGCATCTTGTACTTCCGAAAAGTCATAATAAGGAATTTTACTGCTCCCACTTACCTTAGAAATCTTAATGAATTCAACATGCTTAAGATCTAACATTTGGAAGATCCATAGATTTTAATAGAGAAAACAACCTAATGATGTTTATTGTCATTTCTCTTGATGAGGATTACTTTAGTAAGAAATCTAAGTTCGCCCATATTTAAGCATCCACAAAACATTGTTAGGAGTACGTTAAGTGCTAAGGAGACAAGTTGTGATAGAGCGTTGTCCCGTGCAAGAGGTGTAATTTGAGGATAGATCAAATTGTCGTTCCCCCCCACCTCTGTAACTTTTGCAAGTCATAAGTAGGACATCTTATGCTCCCACTAATCTTTTAGGTCTCTTAGTACCTCCACATAATAAGTTTTAGTGATGCGCGTGAACGAGAATATTTCATATATTTTATACTTTATTTCCCTTATCGTCCATATTTCATAAGAAATTTTAAGGACATACTTAGAGGGAATCTTATTAAGTATATATGAATTGATTTCTTTAATACTTTGGTCTGTTGGAAATGGAATAGATACAATTAGATATTTATCTAAGCTCCTCTAATGTCAATTATTTATGACTTATGATGGAAACCCATTTATTCCTTTCGCCATTTAATGTTTAGGGCGTTTAACACATGCTTTAAAGTCACTAAGAATGAGATTTGATAGCCAAGCATCCTTTAGTGACCTGGTCATGATTTCTCATGAAATTTTAGTCTTAGTGGATGAATTGCATGGGTCTCATTTTCCTTTGTTAAATTCTCATTTTCATGATAACAAAGTTGTGAAACATTATTGGATCATCTAGTTTTATTTCATAAAGTTTCTATTTAGATAATGACAACAAACAATATGAGAGTTTAACTTAATAGTGGCTTTAGGTTGGTCATTAAAACCTTGTAACTGTCAAAAAATTGTAGCTTTTATTATTGATACTAAATTCTGAGTAATATCAAGAATATCGTAAGGTATCATAAAGCTTCAACACTAAGATCAGTTATTAATGGTTAATAGACCCTTAATTTTTCCACAAACTCTCATCTTGAATATTTGTTGAATTATGGTAAGGAAACGTATAAAACTAGACTCAACCATCATGTGTTAATTGGAATTCATTAGCATTTGTGGAGTTAAATATCCTTAATTAGGCACTACATATCTTAGCTAGCCATTCTCCTTTCTTATGGTTAATCTTATTGCTTATGCCTATTCTTAATGGCACATTTTTTGCTTAGTAAGACTTTCCCTTTGGAGAAACTTATAGCTGAAAGTAGTACTTGTATCTTATTTCCAGACCTTATAATTATCCTCTCTATGGTAATTATCCTTCCTCTTTTAGGTTTAATGGTAGTAAGGTGAATAACATCAACTTTTCTAGTTTAATGCGTTCCTTTTCCTGTACGTAATTCGCTATCAACACACTCACTTTACTTTGATTTTTTTTTCTGAGTGTTATAGTTTATTCATAATGCATCTAATCGTACTGGTGGAAAAGTTATTACGCACTAGAAATTTATTGATTTCCATGTGTAACCCCTTAGCTTTGTGGGTCATGTTATTCAATATTAAGATGTATTCACATATCCCATTTAACCATAGAGTTAGATTTATTTATTTCATGCTTCTTAGGAATTCGCTATATTCTTTCATTTCCATAGATAATACATTAGTCTTAGGAATTTCATAATCTTTAGTAGCTCACCTGATAGGAATCAGTAAAAGAAGTTCTTAATTACCATAAGAGACATTTTTTTATTCCACTTATTATGCTCATGTGTTATTCTGTAATACTTTATCAGATAGAGCGTAGGAATGTCATGTCTTAAGAGGTAACTTAATAAGAACTTAAAGTTAAGAAAACTCTTCTTAATTTTAATAATTAGAGTGGATCACTTAGTTGAGATAGTAATTTATAGAAGAATGTGAGATTAGTTTCGAGTTATGAGTATTGATGTAAGGCAGACTTAAAGTTATGATCATTATATTAATGAAGGATCATTAATTGTGAGGATCAATTTTGATATGAAGATGTGATAATATAATAACACCAACATAAGCTACTTAAATAACATGCTCTAGCTTTGGCTATACGCTATTTATTTAAGTATTAAGTTGCTAACAGTGAATGTAACACATCACCTTTGGGCAGAAGTGAGACACTCAAAGTTCTAATGCAATACGCTCGGTTCACCAACATAATCTGTTACACATCACCTTTGGGCAGAAGTGAAACCTTATGGTACTTATGTGAACGAGCTACAATGCTTAACGAGATCTTTATAACGAACTAATGTGACACATCACCTTTGGGCAGAAGTGACACCTCAAAATGTTATTGCAAGTTAAGCAAGGTTTTATAATGTTTTGAATAAACTTGATATATTAGGTTTTATCAAAACTGTAAATTTTCTTAGAGATCCCGAAAAATAAAGAGTTCTCGAATTAGCTTATGAGTTCTCGAAATAATGGGTTCTCAAAGAATTGAGTTCTCAAAAAAATTATATGAGTTCTCGAATAACATAAGAGGTTCTCGGTAAAATAATGAGTTCCCGAAAAAACTTATGAGATCTCGAATAACATAAGGGGTCTCGAAATTATGAGTTCTCAAAGACTTAATGAGTTCTCGAAAGTGATGAGTTCCCGGAAGACTTATGAGATCTCGAATAAATCATGAGTACTCGAAGACTTAATGAGTTATTATATATCATAATGAGTTCTCGAATGTCATGATGAGTTCTCGAATATCAGAATTAGTTCTCGATATACTGATGAGTTCTCGAATATATTGTGAGTACTCGAATAACTTATGTTTTCGGATAACTTTAACAGTTCTCGGATTCTTTAATAGTTCTTGAAAAAATATTGGTTCTCGAATACATGATAGTTCTCAATAAATAAGATTGGTTCTCGGACACATTATGGAATCTCAAAAAAAACATTTTCGGTTTTCGAAGTAGAAGACCGTGACCGAGAACTCCTGTCCGTGAACCTGATCGAAAGCTTTATAATCGAGAACTTAAAACCGAGAACCTGAACTCGGGAACTAAGAGATTCTCCGAGAACTTAATTTATTAATTCTTTAAACCGAAAACCAGTTATTATTATCGAAAACTAAAAGTGATAGAGTTAGGTGATTCAAAAAAGGTTAGGGATTTAGTTATATCTTTTTTCCAATTTTAGATAGGAATAATTATCTCCAAAAATTTCATAATATTTTGAAATCTTTGACTTTATCAACATGATTTCAAAATTCTTGGAGATTAAATTTCCTAAAATATCAAAACAAGATTTAATCCAATATTGAACCAAATCATAAGGAATTTTCGGTTTTCTTATGATGTTCTTGAAGAACATCAACCGAAAATATTAACATAAACAATATGATTTTTATTTCATGAATCCGTAAGTTATCTCCGATTGAATTTATGGAGTGGATTCAATTAATAAAAAAATATAGACATTAGTAACACCACGAAAAGCTTTCTGGTTATGGCGTAATTTTTTTTCTTGCCTTTAATTAGACATAAGAGGAATTATTAATTTAATAGCAATCCAAAATTAAATTGATATGAATTGGCAAAAGAAAAAAAAAACGTTCAGGCCATACCATACAATTAACTATTTATATTTTGGAATCTAACACCTTAGAATTCCATTATATATTATCTTTATGATTGAATCGGTATAATTAATATAATCTACATCGCTCTGATACCACATGTTGATTATATTAATTAGAACATAAGGAATAAACATAAGATTTGATCAAGTGTACCTGATTTGCATAACTGTTCAGGAACTTCAGTAATGGAAGACGCCATCATCTTGATTGGGTTCCCTTTAGGGTATGCAGTTCTGATGGTTTGTGTGTTCTTGAGTTATGAACACATTGAGAGAGAGAGATATAGGGGATGGCTAATGGTGTTATGAATGTCTCAACCCTAATCTCATAATATCTCTTCATATTTATACATACCCAGGGGACACCCTAATAAGGCCCATCTAATGATAGTCCGCCCATCAAAGACATATCTGTTATTGGGCTTAGGATAATATTAATAATTGATCATCATAATATAAATGATTATAATGGCTATCGATAAATATACAAACGTTACGTATATTTATTCCAACATAAACAACTACAGCATTTTATGAAAACTACACAAGTATATAAGTTCGGAGCATATTGACTTTTAGTTTAAAAGTTATTGTATATGTAATAAAAGTTTACGGTTAAAAATTACAATCAGACAAATGTTGTGTTAATCAAAAAAAACGACATGGTTATTGTGTTAATCAAGAGCAACGTCATTGGTTCTATGATCCGCGCATATAACACAAACTTCTCCTTCACATCTATAGGTGTCTCATTAGACGAAACAATCGCCAACATGAGAAATGGTGTATATACGTTCGGAGCATATCCGGGAATATACTACAAAATCGACCAGTTAATACCACGGGATGACAAACCCATCCTACACGCCATTCTTTATTTTTTATGGCTTCATTTAGAGTATCTAAATACTTTTTTACCAGATATTGAAATCTTGTCTTCTGCTTCTGCTTTCAATATCAAAGGGCTTCCACCAAAATATTGTCAACCAAGAATACATGATGACTTTAGTTTAAAAGTTATCGTATATGCAATAAAAGTTTACGGTTAAAAATTACACAATCACCAACATGAGAAATGGCATATATAAGTTCGGAGCATACAATACTAGAAAATTGCCAAATTCTGACTAGAATTTCCGACCAGAAAAATTTGGTCGGTATTTCCGACAAAAAATAAGTGATGTTTTTTGGGACAGTTTTCCGACCAGATACTGACCAAAAATCAGCTAGTCGGAAATTTGTAGGAAGTTTCCGACCAATTTCCGACCAGAAAAAGAAGAAAAACAAAATCATACCGCTTGTTGGTAATTAGCGACCATTTTCCGACCAAAAGCTTTATTTTATTGGTATTCAATTATAAACATGTGAATGTATTTGTTCATGAGTATATGTATGTTATGTACATGTGTATGTGTCGTAATGCATACAAACATGCACATGCATATATATATATATATATATATATATATATTAAGTTATATAATAACAAAAGATTGTTTTAAGCAACAAATCATAACAATGTACACACACCTATGTGTGTGTATAATACGTATAATTTGGTAAAATAAAAGTATTTAATGTGTGATTAAGATGTAAAAAAGATGGAATGACAAAAAATTGATGTTTAAAGCTCAAAAAATAAATAAAAAGGATATCTTTTGTCGGTAAATTGTCGGTAATTACCGACCATTTTCCGACCAAAACCTTTATTTTATTGTTATTCGGTTATATAAAGGTGCATTTTATGGACGTGCATAAGTGAATCTATTTGTTCATGAGTATATATATGTTATGTACACGTGTATGTGTCGTAATGCATACAAGCATGCACACATATATATATACACACACATACACATACACATACATAGACTTATTGAATAACAAAAGATTGTTTTAAGCAACGAATCCTAAAAATGTACCCACACGTATGTGCGTGCCTAATACGTATAATTTGGTAAAATGAAAGTATTTAATGTATGATTAAGGTGTACAAAAGATGGAATTAAAAAAACGATGTTTAAAGCTCAAAAAATAAAAAAATGATGTTATTTGTCAGTAAATCGTCGGTTCTTACTGACCACTTTCCGACAAAACCCAACAGTTAGTCGGTAAATTGTCGGTAATTACCGACCATTTTCCGACCAAAACCTTTATTTTATTGTTATTCGGTTATATAAAGGTGCATTTTATGGACGTGCATAAGTGAATCTATTTGTTCATGAGTATATATATGTTATGTACATGTGTATGTGTTGTAATGCATACAAGCATGCACACATATATGTACATGTGTATTTGTCGGAAATTTGTAGAAAACTTCGTCGGAAGTTTGTCGGAAAATGTTGTTAACAACTCGTCGGAAGTTTGAAGGAAACTTTATCGGAATTTTGTCGAAAAAGGTTGTCACAAACTAGCCAGAAGTTTGTAGGAGAAACTTGGTCGGAACTTTGTAGGAAACTTCATCGGAATTTTGTCGGAAAAGGTTGTCACAAACTTGGTCGGAACTTTGTAGGAAACTTTGTCGGAAAATATTACCGACTAGTTTTTTCAGACAAAACGCTGTTTGTCGGAAATTGGTCGGAAATAGGTCAGTTTTCTAGTAGTGATACTAGGGAATATACCACAAAATCGACCAGTTAGTACCACGGGATGGAAAACCCATCCCACATGCCATTCTTTATTTTTTTTATGGCTTCATTTAGAGTATTTAACTACTTTTTTTCAGAGACTTAAATCTGGTCTTCTGATTCAAGGTTTCAGTATTCTCCGGCATCAATTTTTATTTTTTATTCGTGCTTTCAATATCAAAGGACTTCCACCAAAATAATTGTCACACAAGAACACATAATGACTTTTAGTTTAAAATTATTATATATGTAATAAAAGTTTACAGTTAAAAATTACAATCAGACAAATGTTGTGTTAATCAAAACCAACATCATGGTTATTGTATTAATCAAGAGCAATATTATGGTTTCTTTGATCCGCGCATACAACACAAACTTCTCCTTCACATCTATTGGTGCTCATTAGTTGAAACAATGGCTAACATGAGAAATGGCGTATATACGTTCAGACCATATTAAGGAATATACTATAAAATCGACCAGTTAGTACCACGGGATGGCAAACCCATCCCACACACCATTCTTTATTTTGCATGGCTTCATTATAGTATTTAGCTACTTTTTTTTACCAGATACTAAAATCGTGTCTTCTTCTTCAAGTTTTCAGTATTCTCCTGTATCGCTTTATATTTTCATCCGTGTTTTCAATATCAAAGGACTTTTCTTACAGAATTATTTCTTTTAATCATTATTTTTCACTTATGTTTTTCGTATTTAAAAAACTCTATGGTGTCTTCTATTGTTTCAAACTATGGGTTAATTTTACACCGTATGATATTTATTAAAAACTAAACGTGCTATTCTACTACAACATCTACACCTACTTTCTACTAAAATTGCACGCTCTCCGATCATATATTACACATTATCAGTATGTTGTACAATGTACAACATCAACAACCTGATTGACCAAAAGCAACAGCCAAACACGGTGCAACCCCGTCACAACGCACGAATCCCTGCTAGTATAAACAAACGTGTCCTATTTTTACAATGAAATGTATATCTAAATGTAACTAATATAAACAACTAAAGCATTTTATGAAAACTACACAAGTGAAAAACCAGTTGTTGCAAAGGAATATTTGAATACGTTTACATGATACTCTCTATTCGGCTATTCCACCGACAAATTATTATTCAAAACAAAAGAATTTCGGTGATAAATTTGTCCTCCAATGGGTGACTGGGCATCCGCCGATTGGCCTGTTTATTTGATGTTTCTCATTGGGCAATTTCTTACCGACGAAAAGTCAATTTTTGTAGTTTTGACCAACCAACCGGGACCCATGTCTCATGGGCAACTTTGACCATGTTCACGTTTATGCATTATAATGTCATCGGTCTATCCCTCATATGATAGTCATGTGCGACTTTTTTGTACCTTATAACTAAGAAAAGCATGTTTAACTAAAAAGATATGTCGGATTGAAATTACTATAGCAATCTTTAGTGCATGTCGGATTGTCCATATGCATAACTTTAAATGAATATTTTGCCCGGTAACAAAAACTAGTAACATGATCCGTGAGCGATGCATCGCGGGCTCATTGTAAATATTGAATGTATTAGTCCAAGTGTTATGTGACATATTAACCATATGAAACTGCCCGTTTCATCGTATTCGATTAAACTCAATGCTAATATATAAGTATTGTGGTTGGATTAAAACGTAGAGTAAATCAAATTTATACCATACAATCATAATGTATTACATGTGACCGACTCATGCATGGTAAACGTAGAGTTTCGGTATTGCTTTATGCATTGTGAAAGGTTTTTTTATACATTTGAAGTTTTTATAATTAACTTAAATGATACTCCTCCGTCCCATTTTAAATGTCCATTTTCACACTTTTTGCTGTCCCAAATTAAATGTCTATTTGTAAGCAATTTCCAGTTTTGCCTATAGAAAACAAAAGAAATTCAAAGATTTGAAATAATAACTTGAGAATATTATTGTTATTTTACAACATATAAACAAAGATTTCTTAATATGTGTGTTTGTGGGCCAATAACATTAAAATGGTACAGGGGACTACATAATTAGAAATTGGTTACGTAATTCTTATACAAGTTCTCATATAAGCCAATTAACTTTAAAAAATAAATACCAATACTAAAAATTCACAACCATAAATGAAACTTGAGTGGTTTTATTAAAAAAATAAGACTGACCTTATTAAAACTTATTGATTATTTTATGATTTTATATATAGTTCGTTAAAATAAATGGTCAAACTTAAATTTGGCACATTTTTAAATAGCAAAACGAGGAAATTTCCAGAAAAACATATGTTCACATTACCTTTTCGTTTTTATAATCCCATTTTATCAAATGTTTTTATCTATTTTTTTATAATTTAAAGTGAGTGATTTGAATTTATTAGATAATGACTTTGAACTACTTAGTAAATTGTAATCAAGTTAAAAAGAGTTAGCTATCACCTAAACAAGTTAGGATTAGAATAATTAACCTTTAACACATTTTTGTATATCTAAATCTTACAAACTACTTAATTATTAGTAAAGCTTGGTAAGAATGTTGTAAGACCATCGAAAATGCTATGAAGGACAAGGGTGGTGCCCCTGCCTTTCACACTTACTTGCCTAGAAGAGATTCCACGAGTCTCCCTTTATCCTATCCAATGCCGGCTACAAGCAAGGGTAGGGTGGACGACGGCTCTGGGTCAGATCTTCCCGAAGGCCTGTTTTTTTTTTTTTTAAATTATATATGTACTCTGTAAGTTATTGTTTATATATTTTAAGCATTAGTTTGAAAAAGAGAGAAAAGTGAGAATTAATAATACCTTCATCAGATTTTTTTTACCAGAGTCGATGGTATGGTGTTACATAGATAAAGAAAGAAGAAGATGTAGTAATAAGTCTAACTTTTGAAACTTATTGTGTTCAATTTTTTTATTATTATTTACTGTTTGTTTTATTTTCTTCAAAGCAATCAATACTACAACCGTGTTCACGCATTACATTTCCATTGAGTCACAAAAGGGTCTCTCTGAAATGATTTCATAAATTTTCTTTTGTTTATTATTAGTTATTTTTTTTTAACCACTAAATTTTTTTTGCCACTAATAGGATTTGAACCTCTCACAACTTGAAAGAGGAAGTCTTATCCGACACCTTAATATCACTAGGCCAAAGGCAATTTGGTTATTATTAGTTATTTAACTTTTAAAAATCTACTTGTTTATTTTTTTCTTTATATCAAGATAAATTTATTCTAAGTTACTATATTTATCACTTCGCCTTTAAAGTTTGTTACTTTATTCAAACTGTTGTCATAGAACTTTTATTATTATTTTTTTAACAAAACTATAAATAACTTTTTATTTAGCGATGAACACCCATCATCCCTAAAATCCACCTTGTGAGACTTGAAACCCATATAACTTTGACGAGGATAAACAAATGATGTTTAGAATTGAATGTTTGATGCTTTATGCAAGAGCAAGATGAAACTTCATGTTCGATTGTTTGATTTTGATTTCTGAATGTTAAAAAAATTAGGGGAAATGGAAATTAATAATCCCAACTTTGGGGGATTGGAAGGCAGCAGTCCCAACTTGTCAACCTTTTTATTTTAATGGTCCCAGACTAACTGAGGTTAGTTTTCTCTGTTAAGTGTCACGTAGGCATCCCACGTGGCAGTCCACGTGGCAAAATCTGTCCAGTTGGAAAAAAAACGTGGGCCCCCTATGACACTTGTTTTTTCAATTAAAAAAAACTTTTAATATTTAAAAAATCATTTAATAACTTTTATATATATATATATATATACACACAGAAAGAGAGGCAAAATCTGCAACCACCTCCACCGCCTTCATCTGCAACCACCGCCACCGCCGCCATCTGCAACCACCTCCACCGCCTTCGTCACCATCAACCGAATCCACCACCATCTCAACCAAAACCCAAAAAACTACCAGATCTGAACCAAAAACAGCACCAAATCAGAGCTTTTGGAGGGTTCAGGAATGCATTCACCAAGAGCAACGGGATTTCGAACACAGAGCTTTCGTCTTCTTCAATTTATGATGTTAGGGTAAGAACTAAGAACCCTAAATTTTGGGGGAAAGCCCCAATTTTACAGGTGGTTGGTGGGGGTGAATGGTAGAGTGGTGATTATGGGGTGGAGGTTGAGGGGAATGATGGTGGGTGGTGGCGGGTTGGTGCAGGTTGTGGGTGTCGTCGGAGGGAAAACAGAGGAGAAGGAGGGAGGGTAGACAGAGGAGGATGAGGGAGGGTAGACAGAGGGTAGAGTGGTGGTAGTGGGTGTCGTCGGAGATGTCGTCGGAGATGGTGGTGGAGGACGGTGGTGACAGGCGGTTGTGGGTGTGTTCACCCTCTCTCATCTATTTCTCTCTCTACGTTTTCTCTCTCTACGTGGTGGAGGACGGTGGCGACAGCCTCTCTCTTTCTCTCTCTCTCTCTCTCTCTCTCTCTCTCTCTCTCTCTCCCTCTCTCTCTCTGTTTATATGTGTATATATAGATTGGTATAATATATAGATTGATATATTAAATAAAAAAGACAAAGACACATGTTCATTGTAGGGCCCACGTTTTTTTTTGCCAAGTGGGACAGATTTTGCCACGTAGACTGCCACGTGGGATGCCTACATGGCACTTAAAAGAGAAAACTAACCTCAGTTAGTCTGGGACCATTAAAATAAAAAGGTTGACAAGTTGGGACTGCTGCCTTCCAACCCCCAAAATTGGGATTATTAAATTCCATTTCCCCGAAAAATTAATGGTTAGATGATTTATTGTTATATTATAGACTTTTTATACATTAGTTATCGACTTTATATTATAGAGCCCGTTTTTCTACTCACCCTAGGTCCAAAATTTTACAAGGATTCTCAGAGATGGCTTTGCTCCTATCCTCTCGTATTTCCATTCTTTATTTGTTCGTGGTCAAAGATTGATCCCTTCACCCTTTCTCGTCTCCACGTCAGACACTACAATTCCTCTTCTTTCACATCAGATAGGTGGCCATGAAGGTAGGGCGACCAACATGGAGATGGTTTAATTGCTTTGTACTTATCATTTAATATATTTATTTCTCACAAAATAATGAAATACATCGATCATATAGAATTTTAGGGTTTCAAACACACAACAAATGAGCCAACACAAACTCAGAAATAATGAACACAAGATGTAGGCGAAAAAACGGTGACAAGATCTTATTTAACCCAAACCAAAAAGTACCCCCCCCCCCCCTGTTACCCAAACTGATCTCAGCAATCACTAAGATCAAAATAATGAACAATACACTGAGATCTGCTGATTATAACAATCAGCAGATCAAAGATGATGAAAAATACAGGGAAATAACGTATAAGACTTACAGAACAAATAGAAACCCTAGACTGAAATGAAAGAGAAAACAAAGAACAATTGAACAACAAAAACTCGTAATACGAGCATCTGGCACTCCTTATATAGTCAGCTCAACAATCGAGCAAGTTGCAATCCAACGGTGATAATAGATTTGATCCAACGGCATACACACATCCAGCTCATCAATCTGTGTGAGAAAACACAAACTAACAAACACAATTATATAACAAAACATTTGATCCGGTTCAAGTAAATATGAACCCCAGGCCAAAGGCCATAGATAAGATAAAGCGGGCCAGCCCATAAACCACTTGTAGCCCAATAGACTTAGCCCACAAGACAATAAACCAATCACAACACTTATAAGCCCAGAACATTTGGAGATTGAATTATAATATTTGTGTGATATATTTCAACACCCCCCTTAATTCAATTCCCAAACAAATCAGTCATACTAAGTTTTTTTCATAAAAACTCATGTTGATTACTAAACAATCCCTTAGTAAAGATATCAGCTACTTGCTGATCTGATTTAACCTTAACAGCCTTAATAAACCCATAGTTTATTTTTTTCTCTCAAAAAATGCCAATCAAGTTCAAAGTGCTTTGTTCTATCATGGAACACAGGATTTTCAGCTATTGAGATAGCAGACTTACTATCACAAAACAAGTCAATAGCTAACTTACAATCAATACCTAATTCGTTTAATAGATTTGATATCCATACAAGTTCACAAGTAGCAGAACACATAGCTCTGTACTCAGCTTCGGCTGAGGATCGAGCAACTGTGTTTTGTTTCTGGCTTTCCAAGAAACAAGGCTGCTACCATTGAAAATACAAAACCCAGTTACAGAACGTCTAGTGATCAAACACTTAGCCCAGTCAGCATCTGAGTATGCTGACAGGGTTAGATCACCATCTTTTCTGAACAACAACCCTTTACCTGGAGAAAGCTTTAAGTACCTTAGTAACCTTAAAGCTATCTGCTGAGTTTTTTGAGTTGGTTTATGCATAAATTGACTCAAAAACTGTACAGCATAACTAATATCAGGACGTGTTAATGACAAGTATATTAATTTTCCTATAAGTTTTTGATATCCAGTTATATCATCTAAAAACTTATCATCCTTATCATTTTTAATTGCAGCATTATAATTTTGTTCAATTGGAACACTGACTGGTTTACAACCAAGATACCCATACTCTTTTAACAAATCAAGACAATATTTTCTCTGATTAAGACAAATGCCTTGTTCAGAATACAAAACCTCTATACCAAGAAAATACTTTAATTTTCCTAAATCTTTAATTTGAAAACTTTTTTTCAACAAAGTTTTAACACTACTAATCTCTTGTTCACTGTTTCCTGTAAGAACTATATCATCTACATATACAAGTAGAACAACAAACACTTTGTCAATAGATTTAACAAACATGGAATGATCACAAACACTTTGAACAAACCCAATGGATTTTAAAACATCAACAAGCTTTTCATTCCATTTTAAAACATCAACAAGCTTTAATCCATACAATGATTTAACTAATTTACACACTTTAGAACTATTATCAGAAGAGTATCCTTCAGGCATGTTCATATAGACATCTTCAGTTATAGTGCCATATAAAAAGGCATTATTTATGTCAAGCTGAAACAATGTCCAGCCATTTTGAACAGCCAAAGTGATAACAGTCCTAATAGTTACCATCTTGACTACAGGATAAAAGGTTTCTCCAAAGTCAATCCCCTCTCTTTGATTATACCCTTTAGCCACTAACCTAGCCTTATATCTATCTATCTCTCCACTAGACTTATATTTAACCTTATAGACCCATTTACAACCAATTGCCTTTCTACCAGGAGGCAGATCAGTGACAATCCAAGTATTGTTTCTATATAAAGCCTCCATCTCATCATTCATGGCCTCTATCCATTGAGGATCCTTTGAGGCCTGAAGATAAGATGTAGGTTCTAAAACCTTATTAACATTGGATACAAAACACATATTCTCAACAGACAAGTTGGAGTAATTAACAACTTTTTCAACAGGATATTTGACTTTACTTTCAATCACATAATCACCAAATTTCTTTGGTAAAACAGACTCTCTAGTGGACTGTCTAGTTGGTCTACTTCCCTTAGGAGTCCTAGTCTCATCACTTGATCCCTCTAACCCTGAACAGTTATTCCCTCCTTCTACTGAATCACTAGGTTGCTGATCATAATCTAAACTATGATCTGCATCTCTAGTATCCCTAGTTGAGCCATCTAACTGTTCCCTAGGTGAGTGATCATGAGTACTAATAGGTTCCCCTTCATCATTGGGAAGGTTTTGAAAAATTTTGTCATTTTCAGAATTTTCATTTTCAAATAAGTCAAAAAAATTTAAATGGTTTAGTTTATCACAAACAAGTTGTTTGTGTTCAGTTTTGAAAGGATAGATATTTTCATAAAACTTTACATCTCTAGAAAACTCAATCTTTTTTGTTTCTAAATCAAACAATTTATACCCTTTTTTAACAAATGAATAACCTATAAAAACACTTTTGTTGGCCCTGCTACAAAGTTTGTCAGGGCCATCTAGAACAGTATTAAAACAAAGGCATCCAAAATTCCTTAAGTGACTAAGTGTGGGGGGACCCATATACTAATTCATAGGGACTCTTTCCATTAAGAACAGAAGAAGGTATCCTGTTAATCAAGTAGGCTGCAGTAAGTACACATTCAGACCAGAAATTTAAAGGAACACTGCTTTGAAACAAGAGGGCTCTAGCTGTGTTTAAAAGATGTCTGTGCTTTCTCTCCACAACACCATTCTGTTGTGGAGTGTAAGCACATGAAGTTTGATGTAATATCCCCTTTTTATTACAAAACTCATTTACTTGTTTATTAACAAATTCTATATCATTGTCACTTCTGAAAACCTTAACATATTTAGAAAACTGAGTTTTAACTAACTCATAGAAACAAACAAGGTTTTCAAAAACCTCTACTTTAGATTTTAACAGATAAACCCATACTGACCTAGAAAAGTCATCCACAATGGTGAGAAAATACTTAAAACCTTCCCTACTAGTGACCTTGTAGGGTCCCCATACATCAAGGTGTACAAGGTCTCCTACTGCTTTTGATTTATGGTCACTAAGAGGGAAAGGAACCCTGACTTGTTTTGCCTTGTGACATACCTCACAAGGTGAATCATCAGGATTACCTACATTTAAACTTTCTTTTAAAACAGCTAGAACCTGACTAGAAGGGTGACCTAGTCTACTATGCCAAAGACTGTGTTCAGACACACTGTTGAAACTTACACTACTAAAACTCACATCTTTCCCAACAAAATACAGGCCATCTTGTTGTCTACCAGTCACCAGGACTTTCCTTGACTTGGAATCCTGGACAAAACACTCATACTCATTAAACAGGACATCTAGCTTATTGTCCTTAGCAAGTTTATGTATTGACACCAAGTTAACACAGTAATCTGGTATATAAAACACATCAGTCAAAACCACCCCATCAGCTAATACTATGTCACCCATCTTTGTGACCTTAGCATTTGTGCCATTAGGGTGCCTAACTTCTAAGTTGTATTTTGAGACATCAACACGATTAATCATATGTTTATCACTTCCAACCATATGCTGGTTTGCACCAGAGTCCATGATCCAACCATAGAATAATGCAAACTTAACAAGGTTGGAACAACCAGAAAAATTTTTAAACAACTTAGCTAGTTTAGACAAAACAGACGTACTAGAAAAACCACTCACAACAACTGACTCACCTCCAGCATTGGAGCTCTGAGGATCTCCTCCAGACTTTTCATTTATCAAATTCATTAACCTAGAGATCTGCTCAGGAGTAAATGGTGAGCCAGCAGTAACATTACTACACACATTGTTACTAGTATTGGACATATTATTTTTCCAGTTACCCTGAGTTCTATTAGGATTATTATTACTGTTTGACCAATTACCAGTCCTTTTTTGAACTCCATTTGGATATCCAATAATTTCAAAACATCTTTCTTTAGTATGTCCAATTCTATTACAATGTGTGCATTTCAAATTAGGATTAGGACCCCTGGTGGATCCTTTCCTATTATCAGAACTCTGATTAGCTTTAGCAACAAATGATACATTAGTTGACCTTGATCCACTACTAGAACCTCTATGAGATTCTTCTCTGGATACAACAGCAAAAGCAGCTTTTACTGAGGGTAATGGATCACTAGTCAACAATGTAGTCCTAACAGGTTGATATACATCATCAAGTCCCATCATGAATTGCATGAGTTTAATCAGGCTACTAAACTCATTGTAATCCTTGGAGGCTTGACATGTACAAGTAGGTAATTGAACCATAGAATCAAATTGTTTCCACATAGTGTTCAATTTATTATAATACTCAGACACAGAACTACCACTTTGAGCTAAACTATTTATTTTTTGATGAAGATTAAACATAACACATCCATCAATTCTATCATAGGTTTCCCTAAGATCTAACCAAACATCCCTAGCATTTTCAGAGAACACTTGTCCTAGATATAACTCTTCACAAACAGAATTGATCAACCATGAGAGTACAACTGAGTTGCACCTATCCTATTGGTTGGCCAATACTTCATTATCAATAGATTTGACACAAGTTCCATCAATAAAACCTAACTTGTTTTTTACCTTGTAAAGCAAGTTTCATAGATTTAGACCACACAGAATAGTTTTCTGTACCTTTCAATTTTATGCTAATGATAGACAGACTAGAGGTGTCACTAGGATGTAAGTACAATGGGTCACTTATATCTAGTTTACTAACCAGAGTACCCTCATTAGGTGCAGGGTTACCACCACCACCAGGGTTAACAACATCACCCATGATTCACACAAAAGAACAAACAAGATACAACAAGACAGATAAGCAGAAAGATAACCAACATAGAACAGATGTGATCCTAAGAGGCCGAAGCTGTGTCAGGGGTCAGATAGTGGGTTCATCACTCATAGGTGCCCACCCAGATCTTAGCACAGGAGACCTTTATTAACTATATATATAATATGTAACAAGAAAACAAAACCAAGACAGTAAACAGATAAACCAAACAAGACTCCACGTAGTTGGCACAATACCGGTCCACCTAACCCGGTTAGTTGCCCTAGACACAACAAATAACAAGAACAAAAACAAGAACGATCTCACAGTGAGGGGGAACCCAAGTTAGGGTTTCGCCAATCCCACAACCAACACCTTCACTTAGGGTGTTGAGTTATGGGAGCAATTGTAGCAATAATACTCCACACAAATCCAAGCACAGCAGCTCCTTAGCCAACCAACGTTGACTTCAATAGCCTGATCAAATACCCAACAGTAATAGACCAGATCTACTAAAACAAGATCAGATCTATTATCTTTCAATCAAACAAGGACCAGATCTATAATTCAGATCAAATCCTTGAACAAGATCAAAATACAAAAAACAAGAAATACAGCGAAAGACTCAACAATAAAAGATTTGGATCAAGAGCCTAAGGCTCTGATACCATGTAGAATTTTAGGGTTTCAAACATACAACAAATGAGCCAACACAAACTCAGAAATAATGAACACAAGATGTAGGCGACAAAACGGTGACAAGATCTTATTTAACCCAAACCAAAAAGTACCCCCTGTTACCCAAACTGATCTCAGCAATCACTGAGATCAAAATAATGAACAATACACTGAGATCTGCTGATTATAACAATCAGCAGATCAAAGATGATGAAAAATACAGGGAAATAACGTACAAGACTTACAGAACAAATAGAAACCCTAGACTGAAATGAAAGAGAAAATAAAGAACAATTGAACGACTAAAACTCGTAATACGAGCATCTGGCACTCCTTATATAGTCAGCTCAACAATCGAGCAAGTTGCAATCCAACGGTGATAATAGATTTGATCCAACGGCATACACACATCCAGCTCATCAATCTGTGTGAGAAAACACAAACTAACAAACACAATTATATAACAAAACATTTGATCCGGTTCAAGTAAATATGAACCCCAGGCCAAAGGCCATAGATAAGATAAAGCGGGCCAGCCCATAAACCACTTGTAGCCCAATAGACTTAGCCCACAAGACAATAAACCAATCACAACACTTATAAGCCCAGAACATTTGGAGATTGAATTATAACATTTGTGTGATATATTTCAACACATATATAGCCCCTTTCCTATTTTTTTCCTTTCATGACACAATTGGGCCTCAAGTCTTCTTTTTTAAAAATTTCTCCTAGTCCACAAGCTCCCTTTTTTCCTTTTAATCAAATAAATTTATTTCCTTGTGGAAAGGGTATCCTTTGTAAGTAGCAATGTTTACATACACTAGTATGATTGGTTGAATCGCTAGAACCGAAACATTGTAAACCGAATAGCATCATGGCTGATTATATACTCCCTCCGTCTCAATTTAAATGTCCTACTTTCCTTTTTTGTTTGTCCCAAATTAAATATCTCTTTCCAAAAATAGAAATTAATTTTCAGTTTTGCCCATAAAAGACAAAACACAATCACCACTTTTAAGGATATTATTGTCATTTTACCACATACAAACAAAATATTTGTTAAAATGTGTGTTTTTTGAACTAGGACATTTAAATTAGAACGTAGGGAGTATTAAAAATAGATCGATGTTGTCATCGCAAAATTTGCTCGAACCATCAAATTAAAAATAGAAATACTTCAACGTACATTATGTACAATGGATTTAAGTGGTCATACGTTGTCTATTCTAATTGCACTTCTATATATAGACTCACTCTAACCAAACAACACAAGTTCATCCTTTAAATACAATAACATTGACCCAATTAACTTCGTTTAATTTCCTTGAACCTGAAAATATATTTATCTCTACCTCCTGTGATTGATCCCGTTATCATAACAATATTATAGATTCATCAATCACAGTGGTCGGGCGATAGATAATATTTTCATATTAATCAATCGCGATTTCACAAACGTTTATCATTCATTATATATATTGTACATTTTATATAACACATCGACAGATTAGATAGAGAACAATATTATTGTTTGGTTAAGTTCAAGACATATATATAATCATGGGGAAAGAACATCATGATATCGAAGCAGGAAAGAACTACCCGAACCAAATGGAGGATCCACAGCTTCGTTGGGCATTCATTCGGAAAGTTTATTCGATCTTGACATTACAACTGTTGTTAACTGTTGCCATAGCCAGTATAGTAGTTGTAACGCCCCGAATTAACGATTTTTTCCATACTCGAGCGGGTCTGATTACGTACATCATCATTGCCATTTTTACGATTATAAGTAAGGAACTCTCATTGCTTTTATTTTTGTTTTTTAATCCCAATCATATGGAAAAACTATTTTTGTTTTTTAATCCCAATAAATTATGTTTTAAAGCTTGGCCTGATGATGTTTATTATATTTATTTGTGGCCATCATTATCATTTATATTATATTGATCAATTACTATAATATCCCTAAGTTTATAATAGGTGATTCTTTGATGGACGGAATTACCCTTACTAAACCTAATTAGGGTGTCCCCTATGTGTATAAATATAGAGTTTACTAGAGGTATTAGGTTGGACTCATATAACACCATAACCTAATGTAGCCGCCACCCACCTCTCTCTCATTCGATCACTTTGTGATCATTATCCATCATTAGTGTACACACTAAAGGGAACCCGATCAAGATGATGGTAACTTCCATTACTAAGGTTCCTGAACGGTTAAGCAAATCAGGTACACATAATTATATTTTGTGTTTATGCTTTATGTTCATATTAATATAATCAACATGTGGTATCAGAGCTATGTTGATTATATCAATTCTAATTTGATTTGCAAAATAAAAAATGGTTTGAAATATTGAAAAATAATTGATTTCATATTAATTTCGGCCACTGTGAAACTCACGAATAATTTTTTTTTTTTTTTTTTTTTTTTTTTTTTTTTTTTTTTGAAAATCACGAGATAATGGTGTTATCACTAATAATATCAAAACCAATCTTCAAAGTTTCGAAATATCAAAACTTTTTTGATTTAAGAAAGGATGACAGAAACTTTTGATACTTTAAAGTCAACATCGAAAATTTTGTGGTTTGTTAAATTATGCTTTTATAAATAATCACAAAAAAAATGATTTTAAGTATATCAAAGTTTCGGAAAAAAAAAATCAAAGTGTTTTGATTTTATTAATGGAAATTTTATTAATAAATCCGATAATTGGTATGAACGGTTCTTGTATGTTCATGAGACCGTTCATATAATCTTCATCCTAATTTTGATGAAAATTAGTATAAGTTGGTTACAACTAATCTCCAAGTTTTTAAGGTTATCATACTTTTTGAATCTTTTGGAGATATACTCAAATCCCGAAATTAATTGAAACGGATTTTCTAAATCCCTAAAATTTCGAACCAATTTATTACTTTAATTATCTGTTTTCGATATTAATAATAAGTTTTCGGTTTTAAGGTTAACGAGATTAGTTCTTGGATTATTAGTTAAGTTTCGGATAATGGTCATCAATGTATAAATTCTCGGTTTTAAAGATTTCGATCAGGTTCACGGACAGGAGTTCTCGGTCTAGGTCTTCATTTTCGAGAACCCATAATGTTTTCAAGAACCCATCTTATTTATCGAGAAGTATCGTGTATTCGAGAACCAATATTTTTCGAGAACTATTAAAGAATCCGAGAACTGTTAAAATTATCCGAAAACATAAGTTATTCGAGTACTCATAATATATTCGAGAACTCATCAGTATATCGAGAACTAATTCTGATATTCGAAAACTCATCATGACATTCAAGAACTCATTATGATATCTGAGAACTCATTAAGTCTTCGAGTACTCATGATTTATTTGAGATCTCATAAGTCTTCCGGGAACTCATCACTTTCGAGAACTCATTAAGTCTTCGAGAACTCATAATTTCGAGAACCCATTATGTTATTCGAGATCTCATAAGTTTTCCGGGAACTCATCACTTTCGAGAACTCATTAAGTCTTCGAGAACTCATAATTTCGAGAACCCATTATGTTATTCGAGATCTCATAAGTTTTCCGGGAACTCACTATTTTTCCGAGAACCTCTTATGCAATTCGAGACCTCTTCATTTTTCGGGAACTCGTAAGATTACTGAGAACCCATTATTTTTCTGGATCTCTAATAAAATTTACAGTTTTGATAAAACCTAATGTATCAAGTTTATTCAAAACATTATAAAACCTTGCTTAACTTGCAATAACATTTTGAGGTGTCACTTCTGCCCAAAGGTGACGTGTCACATTAGTTCGTTATAAAGGTCTCGTTAAGCATTGTAGCTCGTTCACATAAGTGCCATAAGGTTTCACTTCTGCCCAAAGGTGATGTGTAACAGATTATGTTGGTGAACTGAGCGTATTGCATTAGAACTTTGAGTGTCTCACTTCTGCCCAAAGGTGATGTGTTACATTCATTGTTAGCAACTTAATACTTAAATAAAAAGCGTATAGCCAAAGCTAGAGCATGTTATTTAAGTAGCTTATGTTGGTGTTATGATATTATCACGTCTTCATTACAAAATTGATCCTCACAATTAATGATCCTTCATTAATATAATGATCATAATCTAAGTCTGCCTTACATCAATACCCATAACTCGAAACTAATCTCACATTCTATAAATTACAATCTCAACTAAGTGATCCACTCTAATTATCAAAACTAAGAAGAGTAATCTTAAACTTTGTTCTTATTAAGTCTTAAATTACCTCTTAAGACATAACATTCCTACGATCTATCTGATAAAGTATTCCAAAATAACATTGAGCATAAGAAAGTGGGATACACAAAATGTCTCTTATGGTAATCAAGAACGCTTTTACCAATTCCTATCAGGTGTGCTATTAAAGATTCTGAAATTCCTAAGACTAATGTATTATCTATGGAAATGAATGAATATAACAAATTCCTAAGAAGCATGAAATAAATAAATCTAACTTTATGGTTAAATGGCATATTTGAATACATCTTAACATTGAATAACATGAACCATAAAGCAAAGGGGTTATACATGGAAATCAATAAAATTTCTAATGCATTATGACTTTTCCACCAGTCGATTAGATGCATTATGAATCAACTATAACACTCGGAAATATCAAAGTAAAAAAAAAAAAGAGTGTGTTGATAGCAAATTACGTACAGGAAAAGAAACGCATTAAATTAGAAAAGTTGATGTTATTCACCTTAGTACCATTAGACCTAAAAGAGGAAGAATAATTACCATAGAGAGGATAACTATAAGGTCTGGAAAAAAAATACAAGTACTACTTTCAGCTATAAGTTTCTCTAAATAGAAAGTCTTACTAATCAAAACTGTGCCATTAAGAATAGGCATAAGCAATGAGATTACCCATAAGTAGAGAGAACAACAGGCTAAGATATGTAGTGCCTAATTAAGGATATTTAACTCCACAAATGCTAATAAATTCCAATTAACACATGATGGTTGAGTCTAGTTTTATACGTTTCCTTACCAGAATTCAACAAATGCTTAAGATGAGAGTTAGTGGAAAAATTAAGGGTTTATTAACCATTAACAACTTATCATAGTGTTGAAGCTTTATGATACCTTACGATATTCCCGAGATTACTCAGAATTTAGTATCAATACGAAAAGCTACAATTTTTTTGACAGTTACGAGGTTTTAATGACCAACCCAAAGCCACTATTAAGTTAAACTCTCATATTGTTTGTTGTCATTATTTAAATAGAAACCTTATGAAATAAAACTAGATGATCCAATAACTTTTCACAACTTTGTTATCATGAAAATGAGTATTTAACAAAGGAAAATGAGGCTCGTGCAATCCATCCACTATGACCAAATTTCATGAGAAATCATGATTAGGTCACTAAAGGATGTTTGGCCATCAAATATCATTCTCAATGACTTTAAAGCATGTGTTAAACGCCCTAAACATTAAATGGCAAAAGGAATAAATGGGCTTCCATCATAAGTCATATTTAATTGACATTAGTGGAGCTTAGATAAATATCTGATTGTATCTAACCTGTTTCCTACCGACCAAATTATTAAAGAAATCAATTCATATATACTTAGTAAGATTCCCTCAAAGTATGTCCTTAAAATTTCTTATGAAATCTGGACGATAAGAGAAATCAAGTATAAAATATATGAAATATTCTCGTTCACACGCATCGTTAAAACTTATTATGTGGAGGTACTAAGAGACCTAAAAGATTAGTGGGAGCATAAGATGTCCTACTTATGACTTGCAAAAGTTACAGAGGTGGGGGGAACGACAATTTGATCTATCCTCAAATTACACCTCTTGCACTAGACAACGCTCTATCACAACTTGTCTACTTAGCACTTAACGTACTCCTAACAAAGTTTTGTGGATGCTTAAATATGGGCGAACTTAGATTTCTTACTAAAGTAATCCTCATCAAGAGAAACGACAATAAACATCATTAGGTTCTTTTCTCTATTAAAATCTATGGATCTTCCATATGTTAGATCTTAAGCATGCTGAATTCATTAAGATTTCTAAGGTAAGTGGGAGCAGTAAAAGTCCTTACTATGACTTTTCGGAAGTACAAGATGCGGGGGAGAGACTCATCAAAATTCGAGAGTCGTTAAGTTTAACTCCGAATTTAACTTCGATTATTCCTCTTGTACACCTTACTGCACCAACTCTTACACACTTAGAAACTAATATTGCTCCTTATATACCTGAAAATAAAAACACCTAACTAAAGTTAAGTTTGTATCATAATAAACCCAATGTTCGACTCAGGAGGTCATCTGGGTCTAAAAGCCCATTAAATTTGATGATTATGTAACCTGCCTGATTAACACAAAATGGATGTTTGGAAAGTTTACTGATCCTAACTCTTCTAATTAAATTATTAGTATCAATCAATCTTCTAAATGGAATAAAGCTATTATTAGCATAACTCATTCCATAATTTAGAATAACGTTTGGGATTTGGTTGAATAACCTAAAGGTATTCATAGTTAAACCAGATCCGAATGGGAACGTTGTAAGATAAGATTGATTGTAAAAGATTATACTCAAGGAGGGATTAGATTATCAAAGAATCTTCTTATCTGTATTACAAAAGATTTCTTTGAGGATCATTACTGTCCTAGTAGCTCATAATAACTAAGAGCCACATTAGATGGACATTAAGACAACTTTCCATAACGATGACCTACATGTTTATTAAGCAACCTGAAAGTTCTAAACTGAAGGTTAAGAACACTTAGTCTGTAAGTCAATAAGATCCATATATGGGTTGATGCAAGCATAAAATGTGTTGGAATCATAATGAAATTACTCTTCATCAAGAACTAAGTGGATTAAAGAACCTACCTCAAGATGAGTGGGAGCAACTAATGAAAACTTGTCCTTACATAGATGACGTTTCTCTTGACAAGTATATGTTACCTAAGTCAAAGCATTGTTCATGCATAACTTTGACATGATGAATATCGGGGATTCCTCTTACGTGATAGGAATCAAAATATACCGAGATAGACCCAACGGGATATTAGTTTCATCCCATAAGTTTTACTCTAAGCAGGTCCTTAAGTATGTAACATACAACATTGCTCTCTTTTAGAGGATAATAGGATAAATGAGATTATTACCTTATGCTTCATTAATTAGAAGACTGATGTAAATTTAAGTCAATGCTTGTTTATGATATTGTTCGTATTGCTTAACACTAGACTTGTCTAGATTATTGAAAAGCATCTAATGGAACATTACAACATCTTTAAGAAACAAGAGACTATAATCTAAAGAAGAAGTGAGAACCTAAAGTGATTGACTACTCTTACTCTAACTTTGTTATATTCAAAGGAAATCAAGTGTCAATTTCGGGGTATATCATAACGTCAGCAGACATAACTATCTTATGGAGGAGTTATAAGGAACTGTAACAACAACCTAAGTTATCATGACATAATGTGTTACTGATCACAACAGAATGGTTATTAAATGTTGTTGGTAAATTTATCAGATGACTCATAACTTATTAACTCCATGTAAATACTAAGTTGAAGACTTACTGTGATAAAGTCAGCTGCCCTAATTGTAACAACCCTGGCTGATGTGGCCGAGTCGTCGGGTCGGGTTATCGGAGTTACACAGCGGAATCCAGGGTAATAACAGTCTTTTAGTCTTCCAGGATCCACGTCATCATATCTGTTGGGTTACCTGAACACATGTCAAAAATAGTTTCTGTCAACATAAAGTTGGTGAGGTCGTGTATTTTATAAAGTGAATGGCCAGTTCGTTTATAATTCTTTTATTTAAAATATTCTTTTATAAACATGCTTTACAATTCTATTTCTGGAGGGGAACATATATTCTATTAATTCGATTATATGTCTATTATTCCGATTATATTCTATGAGTTGCCATTCCTGTCTATGGTATCACTCTGCTTGTGATAATATATAATTATTTCTACCCTCTACTCGGGTAAAACTGGTTCTTGTCCTCTAGTTGGACAAGAAAGGAAATGGCGATACCGTCCAGTACTGTCCTCGTTGTTTCTATTGCCCCTTTATATAACTTCTATTAATAGTTATTCTTTTATGTAAAGCATTATGTTTTTTTATAAATGACATGTATTTCCCCGAAAACACTTAATAAAACAGTAAAAGTGGGGAGTTCACGATACTCACCGGTTTGCGTTATATCTCTAGCTAATCTCCTTATTACAATTATATTTCATATATATATATATATATATTGATACGTTTTACGCGTGGGACTTGTTAGATTGTAATACTTAGGATATATATCATATATACAATTTATATATATGGAATCGGTATATATTAGATAGTCCTAAACTCGGGGTTTGGGCATTCTAGGCAAAAAGAAATAAAGCTGGCCTTTACAGCTTGGCACGCGAACCTAAAAGAACTCTAGACATAACTTACCCGAGTCTAGTATATCGTTTTATATATCGAATCTTATATATAAACATATATATTTTATATATGTTTATTATTCTCTTATTATTATTATCAAGTCCGTACGTTATTCGTATTATATATATATTCGTATAATTCTAATAATATTCCTCGTCTAGCTTATTGGACCGGGTTCTATTCCGGGTGTTGACCGAGTCACTGAGTTGACTCGGTATCGACTCTATTTCCCGATACGGTTAACGATACCTCGCACAATCATAATCAATATATCAGTAAAGGATTATAAGATTGTAACCAGTAGAATATATACATATTACCAAATAAGTAACCGGACCTCACCGGATAATTATCGGAACATGTCTGGAAGTTGACCGGGAGTTGTATAGAACCGGGTATCGGACCCGTCTTCTGGAGTTGGTACCCTATAACAATAATTATAACCTTTATATTAATAACTGATTATAATATTGAATAAGCAAATTAATCAAATGGAAATACAATCGGGTATTAGCCGAACAAAGAGGGACAAAAGATTAACCAGGCCCCGATGAATAGGTGAATATCCGGTTGACCAGAGACATACCCGGTCATCGTTCATCCCGGGAATAAAGGTACCGAAGAATCACGACAACTGAACTAGCGGGTTTATAATCGGAGCAAGGCTCTGGATTCAGATCAAGATCAAGGTTGTGGTGTAATAATTCAATCAGTGGGTTTAGTACCGGATAGTTCAAACAGAAGGAGGGTTTGATAACCGAAGATTCATCGGAAGGTTATGAAGCTTCACGACAGTCACCGTGACTTGGTGACTGTCCAACGGTTAACAAAAGGGTGGGTTACAGCAGAGACCGGTTCGTTATCCGGGACTGAGAGACGAAGAAGAAAGGTTAGTGATTCTATAGGTGGTGATTAAGGTACCCGATTATGTTTTGTAACAGGAATAGAGGAGAAGAGAGTTGGGATTCAGCGGAGACTAAGCTTACCAGAGAAGAAGATGCACACGGCGGCGGTGGTGGTGATGACCGGAGGAGGACAGCGGTGGTCGGAGAGGAGGCGGCGTAAGCCGGCCATGTTCTCCGGCTGCTGCTGCGTTCTTGATCAGAGTATCTCACACACACACTTTGTGTGTTTAGCGTACAGAGAGAGAGAGCGAGCTAAGGAGAGGGGTGGTTTATATAGATAAGACAAATAAGAGGGTGTTTGGCTACGGGGATAATATCTGAAGCTCTCGATAATTGGTAATGAGTATAACAATAGAATAATAGGCGTTTGGCAGCGGGTTAACAACAGATAAGGAGCGTTTAACCGCGATAATAATAATTCCATAATTATTATTTATATATTCGGTTGAAACGGTTTGTCGTGAGATTCGAACCTGAATATTTAATTTAGTAATCGGGTGGTCAGGTCCGACCCGACCCGTTTAAGAGACACGTAAGGTGACGTAACACTTCGAGACTTCGAGGTGTTACAATCTCCCCCCCCCCCCCTTAGGAAATTTCGTCCCCGAAATTTGAATGATCTTGTCCTTTATATTCTTAATCTATAAGGACGTTACAATTAGAACGAAATACTTGTCATCTAGACATGATTGGTTCTCATGGTTTGCGAGGAAATCGATCTTGTATCAATCCAATATTAGAAATGTCAATCTGTACGACTACATCTTGATCATATTTCTAATTACGTTTTAACCTTTCTTGCTATAGTCATATTATTTCAGATACATGGATTATCTGTATTATTTCGATATGACTATTAAAGGTTCTCATAGTGATACTATATTTTCATCGTTTGATATTCGGATTCATTTACAATGATGGATTCTAGATAGTTCTTAAGAGATAGATACGGAAGTCCCTTCATTATTATGACTTGAATGGGATCCGAGCTACTACCTCTTTTATTCGAACTTTAGAATTAACCATCATTGTAATTCCGTTTCTTAAAGAGTAGGGATAACCTTGGTAACTCTCGGATTAATTCTTATAAATTCTATCCTTTAAGTTCCATCTATATGGTTGATCTCTAGGTTATCTCCATTTGTGGACATACTTAGGAGGTTTCTCAGATTACTAGACGTATCTTCTCTGAATTCTTAAAGGTACCGGAAAAGACTAATTCATTGATGATTGAGATTTCTCTTAATTCATCTATAATAGTCTTACTGACTATTTCATTGATGATTAACTGCATTGTGTTTAATACATATTATTTGACTTTTCTTAGTGTATTATTGTGAACGAGGTCTTTCACAATTCTACAGTCAATATATGTACTTTCTCTTTATAGTCTCAGAATCTACTGGTAACAGTCGTCGTTACGATTCTTTTGACTTTAAAATTCTGAGAACAATGCACCATTCAGTCTTTCTCAAAATCATGATTATCATTCCGGATTACTATACTTATTGCATTAACTATTTCTGAAAAATTCTTTCTTAATTCTCATTCGGAATTCGTCGACACTCTCGGTAAAATATTTCTTATAAAATTTCTAGTCGTTTTCGTACGACTTATATTCTTATTTGATAATTTCTTTTAATGTTTATACTCTTATGCTGATAATTATATTTCTTGGCATATCGGATGCCTTTCTATTTTTCAGACATATCGGATGTCTTTTTAATTTATAGTTCTTCTTATTTTTCGATTTATATTCTTTTATTTATCTATTCATATTCTTTTGTATCCAAGCAAATACTGATAATATTTATAGCACACACTATAAATTCAGTATTTCTATAATATATGTTTGCTTGGAATAATTCCTTTATATTTATGTATTCGATTGGAGTTTAAACTTTCAGTGTCTGAAAACACTTCCCGATAAACTTATATATAGGCAATCTATCATAGATTCTTAATCCAACTTATTATAAGCGAGGCTTATTTCGTTGAGATATTCGTATAGATAGTTTTGCCAGAACAGTGATTTCTTATAATAACTCTCATAAGCCGTTATTCGGAATAGGAAATCCATCCTTCTTTGGCCAGAGAGTTTCACTGGAAAAATGAGCATAACTCTATTCATTTTTCGTTTTCACTTTGATTATACCTTGCGAATCTCTACGCGATTCCACTTGGTATCAATTATATTTCGATATATTCGTTGGATTTTACCATTTCTGGTTTCCGAATCCATATATATTTTTATCTATTATATTCTTGGAATTTTAACAATTCTTTTATTACTTCTTAAATTTCAAACTTGGTAACACTTGACCGTTTTACCAATTTGATTGTATTATAACTCACGTGAGTTTTTATACGAAGTGACTGCGAAGATTTGTTCATAGTAGTATATATCCTCATAAAGAATCCTGTGACTTAGCGGCAAATGTCCGGATATACCTTCTGTAAGGGTCCGGATATCCTTTGCCGCAGGGATTGCACAGAGGACATATAGCTAGCTTTGGTTGGCAATCAGAATCAATATACTGATTTTTATGACTCGTAGAATTTAACCGATCAATGGTTTTTATTCTGCGAACATATTCTTAGTCGTATTCACGAAGGAATTTCAACAATATTGCCAGTTTTGTGGTCGTATTCTCCACATACGATATGCTGATAATTCGGATTTATATTTCTTCTTATTATTTACTTTCTTATTATTTCTTTTAATATGTTCGTGACTCAACATACTGTGATTTTGATAAATTCCTACTCGAATGTTCCTGTGCCTGTGGCATTCATAATTATGTTTGCAACCATAATTACTATTCCACCTCACCTAACATTCCAGTGTTTGTTTATCTTAATCACAATAGGTATGTGTCCCTTACATATCAATTTGATATTCTATTCTTTATTTTCTTTTTGAGTTCGAAATTATATATATTTTGGAAGAAAACATGTTGATCTGAATCTAACGAAATAGACTATCAATCGTTCAAGGATTTGTTCGTGTCAGAGGATATTCAATATAACAATCCAATCTTCTTAATATCTCTTGACTTGTTCGAGTCATAGGATTAAGACGGTAGTTATATTTTCGTATAATCGAGCGAGTAAGAATTCGGTTTCGTTCGACAGATTCCAAGGTATTTTGGTTACGGAGTTTCGAGAACAATATTTTTGTCCAAATATTATTTATTTCTAGAAAGGATCAAGGATGACGTATAACTGAGATTTTTGTATAATTACCGAGATGGGTTTAGATTATAAAACGGGATATGTATATTATTTATTATCGTTTATATTAGAAAAATATCGAGGAATTATACAATCGAACATAGATATAAATAAAATTATACTGAAAAGACTCTTGGTATATATATATATATATATATATATATATATACGAATACGGATTCGATTAATAATCTTTATGAAAATAACATTAAATACGGTAGAAAATATGTTTCGGTAAATAATACGGTCGTGGTTCTTTTGTATAAAAACTTTTTAGGAATAATTTATAATAACAATACGGATTCGAGTTTTATAATAATATTTATTTTCAAAAATAAAATTTTCAATTTGAAAGAGTCATGGTAAAAACTTTCTTAATATCGGAATTCTTAAATTTTTAATAACAAATCTCTTATTATGGATTGATAAAATAAATAGATTTCTTCAAAATATTAAGATCAAAACTTTAAGGTTAAACGGATAAATTTAGATAAAACCTGAGATAGATTCTGGGGTTTTCAAAAATTATCAATACTTAAATAAAAAATAAGTTATAATATCAACAGGTTTTCTTAATTGAATAAATCGTTTATTTAAAATTTTGAACGGAGGGGTATTTATATATATTTACTCAAAACTGAAATACTGTAAAAATAGTACTAAATTCAATAAACTTCAAAATTTATACTGAAAAGATTTTAAAACCTTTTAAATAATCGCGAAATATATTTAATCTTTAATTAATAATTGAAATAAATTCTTTAGGAACACAATATTTATATGTTTTTAGCATATCAGATTTTATAAAATTTCAGAAATTACGATGTGAAAATGATATTTCTGGAAACTCGAGCATAGGAATGTTCAAGTTGGTGCGTAATATTCGTATTCTGTTTATAATTATTGGAATAACCGTGAGGTTAACGATCTGAATAATTGTTAAGGCGGAAATTTCGGAGAGATGCGACGAATGATTATAATCAACGAGTTTTTCTAGAGAGTGAAATATGATTTCAAACTCTCGTACAAGTCGATTGAAGTATTGAAGAATACTTTTGTAATTTTTATATCTATTTATATACATATATACTGCTATAATTTTCGTGCTTTATATAGAGATTTATTTTCTGAATTCTATTAATATATCTGGTTTCTGTTCTGTATTCTTTCTTATTTCATATGGCCTTAATATCCTGTAAAATTTCCCAGAAATTAATGTGCATATAAATTCACAACTGTGTACAGAATTGTCAATTTATCCCACATAATCATTCTAGTAATATCCTGTGGTGGATTCGTTTTCATTTCTAGTATACGGTTATGGTTCTCACCAACTTTATAATGATTTGACATTTAGGTACCCAGAAATTTAATAACCTGATATTTTCTTTACTAATCCTGACATCCTAAATATTTCTAATTTATTTTTCTATGCAACATTTCTTTTTAGAAAAATATTCTGGTAGATCCCGGATGACTAAAGACTTCAAAATTGTTATTAGTACCGCTCTGATACCAACTGTAACAACCCTGGCTGATGTGGCCGGGTCGTCGGGTCGGGTTATCGGAGTTACACAGCGGAATCCAGGGTAATAACAGTCTTTTAGTCTTCCAGGATCCACGTCATCATATCTGTTGGGTTACCTGAACACATGTCAAAAATAGTTTCTGTCAACATAAAGTTGGTGAGGTCGTGTATTTTATAAAGTGAATGGCCAGTTCGTTTATAATTCTTTTATTTAAAATATTCTTTTATAAACATGCTTTACAATTCTATTTCTGGAGGGGAACATATATTCTATTAATTCGATTATATGTCTATTATTCCGATTATATTCTATGAGTTGCCATTCCTGTCTATGGTATCACTCTGCTTGTGATAATATATAATTATTTCTACCCTCTACTCGGGTAAAACTGGTTCTTGTCCTCTAGTTGGACAAGAAAGGAAATGGCGATACCGTCCAGTACTGTCCTCGTTGTTTCTATTGCCCCTTTATATAACTTCTATTAATAGTTATTCTTTTATGTAAAGCATTATGTTTTTTTATAAATGACATGTATTTCCCCGAAAACACTTAATAAAACAGTAAAAGTGGGGAGTTCACGATACTCACCGGTTTGCGTTATATCTCTAGCTAATCTCCTTATTACAATTATATTTCATATATATATATATATATATTGATACTCAGGAGGTCATCTGGGTCTAAAAGCCCATTAAATTTGATGATTATGTAACCTGCCTGATTAACACAAAATGGATGTTTGGAAAGTTTACTGATCCTAACTCTTCTAATTAAATTATTAGTATCAATCAATCTTCTAAATGGAATAAAGCTATTATTAGCATAACTCATTCCATAATTTAGAATAACGTTTGGGATTTGGTTGAATAACCTAAAGGTATTCATAGTTAAACCAGATCCGAATGGGAACGTTGTAAGATAAGATTGATTGTAAAAGATTATACTCAAGGAGGGATTAGATTATCAAAGAATCTTCTTATCTGTATTACAAAAGATTTCTTTGAGGATCATTACTGTCCTAGTAGCTCATAATAACTAAGAGCCACATTAGATGGACATTAAGACAACTTTCCATAACGATGACCTACATGTTTATTAAGCAACCTGAAAGTTCTAAACTGAAGGTTAAGAACACTTAGTCTGTAAGTCAATAAGATCCATATATGGGTTGATGCAAGCATAAAATGTGTTGGAATCATAATGAAATTACTCTTCATCAAGAACTAAGTGGATTAAAGAACCTACCTCAAGATGAGTGGGAGCAACTAATGAAAACTTGTCCTTACATAGATGACGTTTCTCTTGACAAGTATATGTTACCTAAGTCAAAGCATTGTTCATGCATAACTTTGACATGATGAATATCGGGGATTCCTCTTACGTGATAGGAATCAAAATATACCGAGATAGACCCAACGGGATATTAGTTTCATCCCATAAGTTTTACTCTAAGCAGGTCCTTAAGTATGTAACATACAACATTGCTCTCTTTTAGAGGATAATAGGATAAATGAGATTATTACCTTATGCTTCATTAATTAGAAGACTGATGTAAATTTAAGTCAATGCTTGTTTATGATATTGTTCGTATTGCTTAACACTAGACTTGTCTAGATTATTGAAAAGCATCTAATGGAACATTACAACATCTTTAAGAAACAAGAGACTATAATCTAAAGAAGAAGTGAGAACCTAAAGTGATTGACTACTCTTACTCTAACTTTGTTATATTCAAAGGAAATCAAGTGTCAATTTCGGGGTATATCATAACGTCAGCAGACATAACTATCTTATGGAGGAGTTATAAGGAACTGTAACAACAACCTAAGTTATCATGACATAATGTGTTACTGATCACAACAGAATGGTTATTAAATGTTGTTGGTAAATTTATCAGATGACTCATAACTTATTAACTCCATGTAAATACTAAGTTGAAGACTTACTGTGATAAAGTCAGCTGCCCTAATTGTAACAACCCTGGCTGATGTGGCCGAGTCGTCGGGTCGGGTTATCGGAGTTACACAGCGGAATCCAGGGTAATAACAGTCTTTTAGTCTTCCAGGATCCACGTCATCATATCTGTTGGGTTACCTGAACACATGTCAAAAATAGTTTCTGTCAACATAAAGTTGGTGAGGTCGTGTATTTTATAAAGTGAATGGCCAGTTCGTTTATAATTCTTTTATTTAAAATATTCTTTTATAAACATGCTTTACAATTCTATTTCTGGAGGGGAACATATATTCTATTAATTCGATTATATGTCTATTATTCCGATTATATTCTATGAGTTGCCATTCCTGTCTATGGTATCACTCTGCTTGTGATAATATATAATTATTTCTACCCTCTACTCGGGTAAAACTGGTTCTTGTCCTCTAGTTGGACAAGAAAGGAAATGGCGATACCGTCCAGTACTGTCCTCGTTGTTTTTATTGCCCCTTTATATAACTTCTATTAATAGTTATTCTTTTATGTAAAGCATTATGTTTTCTTATAAATGACATGTATTTCCCCGAAAACACTTAATAAAACAGTAAAAGTGGGGAGTTCACGATACTCACCGGTTTGCGTTATATCTCTAGCTAATCTCCTTATTACAATTATATTTCATATATATATTGATACGTTTTACGCGTGGGACTTGTTAGATTGTAATACTTAGGATATATATCATATATACAATTTATATATATGGAATCCGGTATATATTAGATAGTCCTAAACTCGGGGTTTGGGCATTCTAGGCAAAAAGATATAAAGCTGGCCTTTACAGCTTGGCACGCGAACCTAAAAGAACTCTAGACATAACTTACCCGAGTCTAGTATATCGTTTTATATATCGAATCTTATATATAAACATATATATTTTATATATGTTTATTATTCTCTTATTATTATTATCAAGTCCGTACGTTATTCGTATTATATATATATTCGTATAATTCTAATAATATTCCTCGTCTAGCTTATTGGACTGGGTTCTATTCCGGGTGTTGACCGATTCACTGAGTTGACTCGGCATCGACTCTATTTCCCAATACGGTTAACGATACCTCGCACAATCATAATCAATATATCAGTAAAGGATTATAAGATTGTAACCAGTAGAATATATACATATTACCAAATAAGTAACCGGACCTCACCGGATAATTATCGGAACATGTCTGGAAGTTGACCGGGAGTTGTATAGAACCGGGTATCGGACCCGTCTTCTGGAGTTGGTACCCTATAACAATAATTATAACCTTTATATTAATAACTGATTATAATATTGAATAAGCAAATTAATCAAATGGAAATACAATCGGGTATTAGCCGAACAAAGAGGGACAAAAGATTAACCAGGCCCCGATGAATAGGTGAATATCCGGTTGACCAGAGACATACCCGGTCATCGTTCATCCCGGGAATAAAGGTACCGAAGAATCACGACAACTGAACTAGCGGGTTTATAATCGGAGCAAGGCTCTGGATTCAGATCAAGATCAAGGTTGTGGTGTAATAATTCAATCAGTGGGTTTAGTACCGGATAGTTCAAACAGAAAGAGGGTTTGATAACCGAAGATTCATCGGAAGGTTATGAAGCTTCACGACAGTCACCGTGACTTGGTGACTGTCCAACGGTTAACAAAAGGGTGGGTTACAGCAGAGACCGGTTCGTTATCCGGGACTGAGAGACGAAGAAGAAAGGTTAGTGATTCTATAGGTGGTGATTAAGGTACCCGATTATGTTTTGTAACAGGAATAGAGGAGAAGAGAGTTGGGATTCAGCGGAGACTAAGCTTACCAGAGAAGAAGATGCACACGGCGGCGGTGGTGGTGATGACCGGAGGAGGACAGCGGTGGTCGGAGGAGAGGCGGCGTAAGCCGGCCATGTTCTCCGGCTGCTGCTGCGTTCTTGATCAGAGTATCTCACACACACACTTTGTGTGTTTAGCGTACAGAGAGAGAGAGAGCGAGCTAAGGAGAGGGGTGGTTTATATAGATAAGACAAATAAGAGGGTGTTTGGCTACGGGGATAATATCTGAAGCTCTCGATAATTGGTAATGAGTATAACAATAGAATAATAGGCGTTTGGCAGCGGGTTAACAACAGATAAGGAGCATTTAACCGCGATAATAATAATTCCATAATTATTATTTATATATTCGGTTGAAACGGTTTGTCGTGAGATTCGAACCTAAATATTTAATTTAGTAATCGGGTGGTCAGGTCCGACCCGACCCGTTTAAGAGACACGTAAGGTGACGTAACACTTCGAGACTTCGAGGTGTTACACTAATTTCTCGAACAGTAATAGTTTGAGAGGAGCTGCATTAGAGTTCGATACGAAATTATTGTTCGCTTATGATTAAGAACAAATAGAGGAAATCAGAATTTTGTATCGAATGCATTCATGATATGCTTATGGATCCAATAACTAAAGGTTTATCACCCATAAGTCTCACTAATGGGCCAACTAAGAGAAAAGGGTATTACTAATGACCATGTTCAACTGCATATCGTATTATGAATGACTTATGACTAATGATTAATTTTCCTCATTATGATTTGTTTGTCTATTAGTATGCTAAGCTAGCATAATGGCATAAAGACCATAATGTAACAAATCAACTAAGGGCATAACGTAAAATTGATCCTAATGTTAAGTTTTAAATTTGGGTGTAATATGATTAATGGGGGTCCTAAGTCGAATAAAGACTTAACGGCTGTATTTCTCTGCTACATTTTGAGTTTAGAACTAAAATGAGTATTAATCTCTGCAGACTAATGTAATACTCATAATAAATGATTACTCGGCCAAGTGGGAGAATGTTAGAATAAATATAAATGATGTTTATTATATTTATTTGTGGCCATCATTATCATTTATATTATATTGATCAATTACTATAATATCTCTAAGTTTATAATAGGTGATTCTTTGATGGACGGAATTACCCTTACTAAACCTAATTAGGGTGTCCCCTGTGTGTATAAATAGAGAGTTTACTAGAGGTATTAGGTTGGACTCATATATCACCATAACCTAATGTAGCCGCCACCCACCTCTCTATTATTCGATCACTTTGTGATCATTAGTGTACACACTAAAGGGAACCCGATCAAGATGATGGTAACTTCCATTACTAAGGTTCCTGAACGGTTAAGCAAATCAGGTACACATAATTATATTTTGTGTTTATGCTTTATGTTCTTATTAATATAATCAACAAGTATTAGATGTTATGTTATTTATATAGAAAATTATTATAAAACATACAAAACATAATTTATTGTATATACTTTAAAAAAATAAATAGACAGGCCAAGCTTGAAAAACTAGTCACTAGCCGAGATTGTGCTCTTGAAGTTAAACGAGCAGAGCTCGAGCTTGACTCAGCTCAGCTCTTACACCCCTATTTGCACTAGGCGGGCAACCTTTAAGGTTTAAGGGGTTATTACAAAAAACTAGTGGAGGGAGTCGCTTTGGTGTTTTGCATGCATCTTTTATTATATTAAATTATATTATATTTATGAAGAAACCATTGGGCATTTTGTTTATAATTACTTTTTGTTGAAATTTCAGTTGGTTTGCTGATGAGCTTCTTCATGCATCGCCACCCTCTAAATATAATCATTTTGGGCTTGTTTACTATGGCCTTTTCTGTTATGGTTGGTATTTCATGCGTGTTCTCCAAAGGTAACGAAGAATAATAGACATTTTCTCTTTTATTCAATCTTGGGTGTTTATAAACCATTAAAACCAATCGAACTGTCCAAAAAGAATAAATTTGTTCGGTTTGAAATGTATACAGTTCAGTTTTGATGGTTTGACGTTTCTTTTTGGGGTTTCTAACTAGGAACCGGCTGTGCAAACCAGACCAAACATTTAACTAGGCCTGTAAACTAACCGAACGTTCATGAACTGTTCGTGAACTGTTCGGCGGGAAGTTCGTTTATGTTCGTTTATTTAAATACATGAACGAACACGAACACAATTTTTTGTTCGTTTAATTAAACGAACGAACATGAACACACGTTGTGTTCGTTCATTTATGTTCATGAACATTCGTTTATGTTCGTTCATTTATGTTCGTTTATTGTGTTCGTTTAATTAAACTTAGCTTTATTTTTATTATTTATTTCCTTTTGTTAAGTAACCCCAATTCATATGTTCTAAAAACTTAACCCTAACCCTAACATTCTAAACATATCACTTATTAGCCGCTCTTCACACTTCACAACCGCTCTCCACCCTAACCCTAACGTTCATTTATGTTCATGAATCATTATTAACTTGTTTTTGTTTGTGTTCGTTTATGTTCATTTGTGTTCGTTTATATTGATCATTTGTGTTCGTTTATGTTCATGAACTGTTCGTTTAGGTTTAAATGAACGAACATAAACGAACACGAACACGATAAATTACTTAATGAACGAACACGAACACAAAAATGTGTTCGATTATGTGTTCGTGTTCGTGTTCGGTTAAAGTTAAATGAACAAACACAAACACGCCTGTGTTCGTGTTCGTTCGGTTCGTTTACAGGCCTACATTTAACATTTATTTTTGTTATTATTTGTTTTTCATCTTAGGAATACATATAGTTATGCATTCATATTATATGAACCACTTATGTCTTTTTTTTTTCAATTTAAAAAAATAATAAAAATGATTCATTTTTTGAACTGTTTAAACGGTAGAGGCCGTCCCTATGTATAGCAATAACAAGATAGCCGATTTGGGCAATTGGGCCTCGACAATTGTGTTATAGGCCCCGGGTTTTTTCGTGCTAAATATTGTTTTATCATAGCAAGAGCCCTAGAGGTGCACCGTGCACGTATCAGCTTTTTTTTTTTTTAAAGAACCCAAACCGGTTTGAGAGGTTTAAAGTCAAACAGGTTTCAGTTTCGGTTTAAAACCAGTTTGATTACATAACGGTTTGATCGGCCACAAATAGTTTTTTTTACCAGGTTTCGGTTCGATTCCGGTCTGGTTTCAGTTCCATTTTGATCCATGTACGAACTTTTTAAAATCATATAAATTATATAAAATGTTACTTTTATTAACTTTTAGCTTTTTAAAGAGAAAAATTGAATTTTAATACAAAAAAAAAAAAACAAAGTTTTTATTTGTCTTTATGGTCAAAAGTGTTTTTATCTTAAATTGGTTTCAACCGGTTTTTAGCGATACCGGTTTTGGTTCGGTTCCGGTTTGTGTGCAGGTTTCGATTTGGGTTTTTTGACCAATTTTAGCGTCGGTTTTAGTCCGGTTTTCGGTTCGTGTTCGATTTGGGATTTTTTTTAGTACCGGTTTTGCCCGGTTTCGATTTGTTTTTATTGATTTCTGTTCCTGACCCGGTTTCTTTTGTGCACCTCTGTCTAGAGGTGTATAAAAACCAGTTTGGGCCCGCTAAACTGATTTGAGTCTGACCCAACCCACCAGCTCAGCTCGTATTCCGATTGGTAGCCTTGTTCCCTAAAACCGGTTTGGACCCAAGCCGATTTGAGAAGCATGTAAAAAACCGGTTTGAACCCAACCTCAATCAATTTGATAGGTTTGAACATTTTCCCTTCTAAATCGACTTATAACCTAAACCGGTTTTTTATACGATTTTTATTTTTTTGTACACCCACCTGGATCGGTTAATAACTAGAACCGGTGTTTTCATAAAAAACGGATATATACACCTTTATCCATATCTTTTCGCTTCTTGTTTTAACAAATAACTCAAGTATATGCCAAAAGGCCACCCATGCTCACGATTGATGCTTTTTTTTTCTAAACAAAAATTAATAATTACTCAAGTACATGTCTGATGTGTCTATTATCCTTACTTAAGGAGAAATCGAGTACGATGATTTGTAGAAGATTCATCCTATGAAAAAAACCCTAGTTTTCTTTTTCGCGTATGGTCCACAAAATGGTTGAGCCAGCCTAGTTAGACCGTCAAAACATGCCAAACTAGTTTGTTGGTTGAAGACATCTTCTAAAATCGTAATTAGCCTTCGGCTTAAAGTTTTATCAAAACCAGACCGTAAACACCCTTATGTCGGCCATACATAGCATTTACAAGGCATAAATGATTAATATCATAAAACTTATTTGATCTCTCACAGGAAAAATAATACTGGAAGCCAGTCTTCTAACTACAATATTGGCAGTCAGCCTTACCCTCTTCACATTCTGGGCTGCAAAAAGAGGATATGATTTCAACTTCCTTGGGCCATTTTTATTTTGTGCACTCATTCTCATATTTGTCTTCAGCCTGATTCAGGTATGTTATACATTAACTTTGCTAGCTTAACTGTGTTTTGTGCGCTTTCGTTCAAATTTCATTGATTTTTTATGTTCAAAGTAAGTTTTTAACTAAAAATCTTTTGCCAACAGATTTTCTTCCCAATGGGAAGCTTGGTGAGAATGATATTCTCATTTGTGGTGGCACTTATATACAGCGCCTTCATCATATATGATACGGATAACCTGATAAAACGTTGTAGCTACGATGAATATGTCATTGCTGCAACCATGCTTTACATTGACATGATACAACTGTTTATCGCATTGCTCCAAATTTTGGGTATCATAAATGATTAGAGGGTACTATGCATTGTTGTAACCGGAGATTTGTTGGTGTGTGATCAACTTTTTTCAAAGGATCAGTGATCAATCTAAGTTGAAACTACTGTAATTGTGTAATATATATACTCAAATTATGAGTTGTTATGTATATTAAATAAGAAATTTCTACCATTTTATTCACGAGTGAACTGAAACTATTATAGTAGTAGTTTTTAGTGTGTAATGACAAACCATTTTTCAAAAAACATTTTTTGTCGGAAATTAGTCAGAAGTGGTTATTTCCTACGCATCTTGATGAGTACTAGCATAAGAAACGGCCCAGATTAGATAATGAAGGATACTTAAGCGTTGATCGAAAACTTTAGCATTGATGGAACCACACTTTGATCACCAAAGAACTACTATTGATAAGTGTTAAATATAAATGCAAACTTATATATTTGTATGTAATTATTCAGATTGTATTCTTATAAGATTGTATATCATATATGAAAATATGTAGAACATATGTAGATGATTCTATGTAACTAGGATTGTAGTATGTTAACTTAATATAGAGGATGATCAAGACTGTTTGATTGCAAATGGGTCAAGTAACAAGATCAGAAGACTGCAGCAATGAAGATAGAAGGCACGATTTAAAGGATGCAAGTGTTGAAAGGATATATATATATGCCCCTGACAGTTAAAATACAGTTATGTTCAGTTAATGGCGCCAAAATTCTGAAACGGTGGCGATTAATCAAGACAAACCAACGCGTCTATTTGATTGTAACTGTCATTCAGACATGACCAGTCATTTGTATATACTAAACATATTGTGTACATTGTTTAATATCAAGTTTGTATCCCAAAACAATCCACTTAAACATTTGTATCAGTTTCTGTCCGAAAACATCTTTGATATATTCCATCAGATTTGATTATCATCAATTCATTGTTGTGTTTGTTTATTTGATTCACTCTCTTATATATTCGATCCTAGTCCAACAAACTGGTATCAGAGACAGATTCAAAACACAAACACCATCCAAAACCATTAATCAAAACAGAAACATTTCACTTTAAAAAACATGTCCTAAACATCAAAAAATTCATACTACCAATCGAGAATTCAAGGCAACAAAAGGACAAAACACAAAGGGAAAGAATGGCAGAATCAAGAAAGAAAAGAACTGAAACAAGATCTTGTTATTATTGCCATGAACCCGACCATTTAATCGGTGCATGTCACATAAGGGAAGGAGATGAAAATGCTCAACTAATCAAAGATGCCATTGACATCGGCATAAGTTACTCTCCAAATGAAAGATTCGGAAGTGGAGATCATATTGCAGGGCATCGATAAAGAAATATGGAGAAACATATGGTATGTAAGTCCCAATTTGCAAAATTTGCAAATTATATAAGTGGAAACATGGACTATTTTTTGAAATTAAAAAAAAATCCTTTCGAGTAAGTAGAATCAAGAATGATCTTGTATTTATAAGGGGTGTAGGCATGGTAAACATTTCGGCCAATGGTAAATCTTTGATTATACCAAATGTTTTCTATTCTACGGATTTAGATGATACCATACTAAGTCTTCCTCAATTAAGACTTCAAGGATTTATTGTGAAAATAGAAGGAGATGTTTGTTGTGTCCAAAATATGTTTAAGAATGAAAATATGCAATTCATGAAGATAAAAGAAAACAAGGATGATAGAGAATCTATGTTAAGGGAACTTGGAGATGATCATGAAAATGAAAAGAAAAAAAGTGAATACTTAAATGAATATTTCGAAGAGTTGTCTCTTGATGCTGAAAATAATCTAAGGAAAATTGAAAATACGGTTCATGAAATAAACATAGACTTAGTTGAAAAATGCGTTGAATTCTTAGACATTATAGATCATCTTGATTATCCATTGGCACATAGGGAGTTGTTAAAAGATCCATTTTTACGAATGGTATCATGGTTTTTAAATTTCTACTTGAAAGTTCCAAACCGTCCCATTCCACCTAAGGTAGAAAATGGAAAGAAAATAGAATTATATGATCTCTACATACTAGTTAAGAAAGAAGGGTGACACAATCGGGTTTCAAAGTATAACATATGGGTAATAATAGCAAAAGAGTTGGGATTGGAGTATGAGGACAAGGACATACTGCGTGTGTTGTATGCACAATATTTAGTTGCGTTAGAATGGCAATATCAAGTTTACAAGGCTGCAATGAACATTGCAAATCAAGAAAAAAAAGGAAAGAATTGGCTGCAGTGAAGTAAGGATGACAGGAATGGTGCCAAGTCTTATGAAAATGCTCAACAAAGATTCAAGTTCAATGGAGGAAGATTATGCATTATACATGGGGAGATTGGAATTCAGTATCAAGAAAATAAAGTTTGATTTCTCCCGGGTTGAAAAAGCACTACAGCTATGGAAACCTTGCCAAGAAACTCAATGAACCCAAGTTTAATTTAAGGGCAGGTGTTAAATATAAATGCAAACTTATATATTTGTATGTAATTATTCAGATTGTATTCTTATAAGATTGTATATAACGTATGTAAATATGTAGAACATATGTAGATGATTGTATATAACTAGGATTGTAGTATGTTAACTTAATATAGAAGATGATCAAGACTATCCGGCTGCAAATGGATCAAGTAACAAGATCAGAAGACTGCAACAATGAAGACAGAAGACACGATTTAAAGGATGCAAGTGTTGATAGGACATATATGCCCCTGACAATTAAAATACAGTTATGTTCGGTTAATGGCGCCAAAATTCTGAAACAGTGGCAGTTAATCAAGACAAACCAACATGTCTATTCGATTGTAACTGTCATTCAAACATGACCATTCATTTGTATATACTAACATATCGTGTACATTGTTTAGTATCAAGTTTGTATCCCAAAATAATCACTTAAACATTTGTATCAGTTTCTGTCCGAAAATATCTTTGATATATTCGATCAGATTTGATTATCATCAATTCATTGTTGTGCTTGTTTATTGATTCACTCTCTTATATATTCGATCCTAGTCCAACAATAAGCAAACAAAAGACCTCATACTTTGTGAAACTATACATTAAAGTTATTAAATTTGTATGTAAAAAAGTGAGTTTTCATTAAATTAAATTATATACAAATTTGATGACAACTCACTTTTTTACTGAGTTATTCTATTTCAAAATAGATGTCCATTATTTAATAAAGAATTCTGAAAATACCTCTTTTTTTTATAAAGGATTCTGTAAAACCTGTTTTCTAATAGAAAACTAAATGCTTGGATAGCTGACGAAACCTGGTGTTAAAAGGATAATATTTAATAAAAATTTATCTTAGTAAATAAATTTTATATATGGTAAGGAAAGATACATGTTAGACATTACTCATGTTGAATTGTATATGTGATGACAAGTTTAAGATATGATATTTTATTGTAATCAACAGTTAGACTAAAAAAATATATTACGTGACAAGCTTAGTGGAAAAAACAATATTTTTGGAATTACTATCTTAATGAGCTAGGTAGTTAAATTCGAAAGTAGTGTCAAAACACATATTGATAACTGATCTTTGAAGCTATTTTAAAGAAAAAGATCACATATTGAGAGGCAAAAGCACATACGTGCTTCTCTTTACATTATTGTTTCGTTTTATTCATTTAGAACTTGTTACTTCACTAGAAAATTCGAAAACTCATAAAATCTATCATTTTCCTGTCAACCAATGAGATGTAGTAAAACACAACTTGAGCTCTACACTTAACCTACAAAAGAGTTTAAAAAAGGTAGTAAAACTGTATTGGAATAGGAGACATCCTGAAAATTGTAAAATTAGACTATTATATTTTTTTTACCAACTAAATTGTTATTTAATTTTAAATTAGCCATCTTATTTGAGCTTTGGCCTCTTGAAAAGTTTAAAACTTAAGAACTTCCAAAAGTTTCAACATTGTTTATATCTAACTTTAATTGTGTGTATATATATGTGTATGTATATATATGTTTATATATTCTTTATTTTAATGGCGTGACCAACAAGAAATTGACAAAGAGTAAGTGCCTAGCAGCCTTAGGTATGAAATTCAAAACATATAAGTATTGTTAATTAAGGTTGAGAATATTAAAAATAAAATACCAATCACATGGTAATATAAAAGATAATATAAATAAACAAATTGTGATTGTTGATCTATCTTCATCTTTAATTAAAGTGCCATGGCCAAGAATGCTTGATTAATTACACTCACATCAAGACATATTTCTCTCCAATAAACATATTTGCACATTTTTAATTTATGACACTAAAATCTTGGCATATCTAAAATAATAATTAAAAAAAGAAATATAAATTTAGAAAGATTTAAAAATTGCTTTTTTGGTATCTTTGGCCGCACTGCATGCAAATCTTGAAATTTACAAATACCTTGTCACAATAAAGACAAATTTGGTTAGGTAACATTTTTCTCGGCCGCCACTTTTTTAATTATTGCAAATCAACTTCCGGTGGTGCTCCATCCTTTCTATCTCCCTACGCCTGAACACGGTCGTGCATTCCGGCAACTCGCCTAAATCGGCGTAAAAAGACTCTTCATCGTCTCGAATTTTAAAAATCGTTGCCATATCGCTATCTTCCGCCATGTCCCTAGCCATCAAGGGACTTTCGAGCATGGTTGGTGATGTGGTGTCAAAATCAGAGAACCATTCGTAGTATTGATCAGTGGTTGTGGCAAATGGCCCACATGATGATCCCACCTCGAGACTTGTGAACTTTTGGTCCGGCTTAGACTCAGGCTCAAGTTTAGGCTCAAACTCAGCTTCAGGCTCAGGCTCAAACTCAGCCTCAAATTGTCCATTTGGAATTGGACCTTCATTTTCTAATTCTTCCAATTGGTCATTGGTAACGTCCGAATTGGTTTCTTCGGTAGTGGTTGGTGGTGATGGTGGTGTATTGTAGTGGTGGTGGTGAATTTTATTTTTAGAAGCCGGCCAAGGGTGGTTGTGCTCACAAGAATATGTCACCATCACCATAGTAGGGTCCGTCCGGCTCCTCTCTACTTGTTTTCTTGCGGGACAACCTTTGGAACTACTACATCTATAATATCCCCTGCCAAACAAAACAAATAATTGAGCTAAATTTGTAAATATTTTATTTTAACTAATTTCCAAATTATTATTCACTTTGAACAAATAATATATTTCAATATCATGAACATGTTGAGAACTGCGACAAACACAGGTAAAAACAGTATAGAATTATGAAAACCGCATAAACTAAGACAGTAAATACCTAGGGTACGGAGATCCCTTGATAGGTTTTTGGCCGTACTTTCTCCAAGCCCACGAATCAGCTGGTGGCGCGTTTGTCTCACCCTTAAGCCGAGATCTTTCAACTTCTTTGATTGGTACATACACAACCCTTTTCTTCACTCCTCGTCTACTGTTCGAGACATACAACGTTAACATATGTCTTAGGTTTTGTGTATGTGTTTTTGTGCTAGAATTTAACTCACCTTTTAGTAGAGGAAGTAGATGTTGCCTTGTTGTCATGTGAAAGAGGTGACCGAGGCGATTCTTCGCTGTTTTCGGGTGAGTTTTGGTTGTCCTCTTGATGGATGGTGCGCTGTGAAAGCCAACTCCATGATGTGATAACTACAAGTGTTTCTTTACAAGTATATATGTGTATATAGACGTGTGTATGTATATACAGTTACTATGGCCGGCTGAATGATGAGAGAGAGAGAGAGAGAGAGAGAGAGAGAGAGAGAGAGAGAGAGAGAGAGAGAGGTAGAGAGAGAGTGGAGAAGGTGGTGAAAGAAAAGGGATGATCCAAATGAAATATAAGGGGTCCAAATTTTGAAATGTTGACAGATGGGTTATTGAACGTGCAGGCAAATGTGAAAGTAAATCCAAATCTGAAAGGAGGGTTGTTTCTCCATTATTAGTTTATTCCAATATTATTAATGAACATCACCTAAAACCACTATTTTATATATGCACTACAACTCAATTATTTGATGATTATTATTGTTAATTAATATTATTATATTTTAATTATTAGTATATATATAGTTAATTCAAATAAAATAAGGTCATTGTCTATACACTTTTGTACTACAAATTTATTGGATATTCTAAAATTATCATGGAAGAATTAAGAAAACTTTGATGTACTTTAAAATCGGAGCTACATAATTAACAAAAAAGTTATATAATGTGTTTAACTGGAAATTCAAATAATTAAGGTTCTTCATTTTCAAATTCATTAGATATATAATTAGTAAATCTATATCTTTTAGTTATATTGAGTAGGCACTTTAATAGATTGAGTTTTTCTAACTTTAAGACTATATGTCACGGAAATGGGGTGTGAAGTCCTTTCACGTCAACCACATGACCGCGTATCCAGTATGGACAATGGCGTGGGTCATATTTGGTGAAGATTTTTCTCGGCGTGGGACAACATCCGACGGTGACATGGAGGGTTTTGATTGGGCCCATGAAAACGACGTTTCACAACGGTAAAAACAATAAGAAAAATTCAAAAACTACTATTTATTTCATATTTAACCATTTAATTTAAATTTACCTATTTATAACACATTATCCACCGTTTTGTTTACCACTTCTCAAATTGTTTACCTATTTATAACTCATTCTCCACCATCTTCCCCACCCCAAAATCTATTGATCAACCATGACCCGTTGGACTGATGAGGAAGAGATCACCCTAGTTACGGCGTGGACGGAAATAAACAGCGACCCTCCACGTGACCGAGGGTCGATTTGGCCACACGTCCTTTGGGAATTCAAGGACTTAGTTGGTGGTTCAAATCGAACCACCGACTCATTAAACCGCAAGTGGACTGGTCATCGAAACAAGTGCCAACGATTTGAGGTTCTCCACCAAACAACCTTGCAACAAGTAGTACCGGCCAATACCCCAAACATGAGGTCGTTGCACTCACAAAAATCGAGTGTGAATTTCGCAAAATGCACTTTGTATAGGAACATATACCTATACTCAAATACACTTTTTAAAATACTGTAACTTTAATTATTTCAAGTTTTTAATAGCTTTAATATACTAGATTATATAATATATTAATATACTCTGTAAAAATTAGCATTTTGATGCTATTCTTACAATTTTTTTGGATTGTGAATAGAAATAAGAAAGATAATGTTAATTTGATGGGTTGGTTACAAAATCGACCCGCAGCTCTTTGTATAACTTGTCTTGTTATGTGCTAGCTTTTGAAGTTGGTAAACAATTTCAGGTAATTGAATTGGCATTACCTATAACCTAATACCATATATTCTGAAACAAAGTTAAAACTTTTAAACTAGTTTCATATTATATACCGACCCCAATAGGCAATAGCCGATGCTACATGTTTTGAGTTTTCCATCTTAGTTAGGAATTAGGATTCTTTTATTATACCTATCCGTATTACTATAATAATTTGTAGTTCTAAACCTCTAAAAAATCCAAAGTGTACTCTCCATGGATATTTGTAAATAGTCATACATTGATTTCCAAAGTCAATATTGTATAATAATAAGATGATACGTATTGTTTCTAAGTTAACAACTGTATTTTAAAATAATTTAATGGAGGTTTGGGGTAGGTTGAGATGTGTACCCACATTGTAGAAGCTTGACTTTTGATAATAAAATAAAACTATTTGATGTTATAAACCATAATATACTCTGTAACAAGTTAATTAACAAGATATATATATTTATTTAGCCTTAATTCACTCATATACATACCAAGCATACGAAGATGTTAATAGCATCAATAATTTAGTTAAACATATATTTATTCTAATTTTTTAGTTAGTACCAATATACTTTTTCACGGTAAAGGTTCTAAATCTAATTTTAATATATTTAAGTCTTTAGCTTATTTAATATACACTTATAAAGTTATTTCAAACAAGTAACCCTTTACCCTTTAAACAGTAAAGGTTTGATCAAGTGACATTCGAGGTGTTAAAAAATGTTAGATGTTGATAATTCAGTTTAATAAAAAGAAAAATAATAGTTTAGGTCATGTATTTATCTACTAATACTAATATATGGCATAATGTTTCACGCACACATATTATAATAAGAAATGTTGGATGTTGATAATTCAGTTTATACTAAAAAGAAAAAAAAATGGTTTAGTTCATGTATTTATCTACTAATACTAATATATGGCATTATTATAATAAGTTCAATGGGAATGGGTCTACAACTGCCTCCCATTGTGAAAGATACCTTTTGTTGATGATTTTGATTGATTTAGCATAATCCTGTGACTTTTTGGCAGTTCCCTTATCCTTTCGTCCCTCGTGGGTTCAATCTTTAATATAAAATAAAAATGAATATTAAAATTACTTTCACATATACATTTGTTTTCATGTGCTTTGAAAAACTAATCTCTGAAATATTGAAACATATTAAAAAATACGAAGAAAAAAACTATTACACTTTTGAGTGAACTAAAGTGGTACCAGATTTTGCATTTTCGAAAGATAAATCTCATAATAAATACAACTTACAAAAAGCTAGTGTAGGAAAAACATATGAGATGGGGTAACGGTGTTGAGCTGAAATTACTATCGTGATTCGGTTTAAGTTTTATTTCACAATCTAGAAGATATCTATAAGACCATGTGTAGTGGGGGTGAAATTTGGAGCTCCTCACTTGGGCAAATGTTGACACGTGGTGTGTGAGTTTCACTAGGGGCTTTAAAGGGTTTGAATTTCATAATGGGTGTAGTGATGTGGTGTGAGTGTGAGTATAAATATATTAAATTAGAATTAAAAAAAATGAATGGTGGTTAAGAGAGAGAAGGACAAGTGGCAAAAAGGGGATTGGGTGGAAGAAAGAATGCACCGGCGCGAAATATTTCGCGTGAAAGGGCTTAGCGCCCGGTTAACAGGGGGGTTGCAGGTGAAATGGGCGCCAAATTTGGCAATTCACGCCCAATTCACATTCCATTACGTATGGTCTAAAAGGAAGAAGATATAAGCTTGACACCGTCTTCGGGGTGTCACATCCTTGCGTTTTATACTCTAGATGAATGGCGGTCGAATCCCTTTATGTTGAGATATATTCATCTGTTTTTGGAGTCTATACATCAAGAAAAAGATGTTTACATTTGTGAATTAACGGAATTTTATTCAACCTATATTTATTTATGCCCCTTGAAATGTCACTTGAATAGACACCCTAAATGTGAACAGAGAAGAATTTATTTCATGTTGCTTTAAAACAATCAAAGAGATTCGTAAGACTCCTCACCAATAAACTTTGCAATGATTTTCTTGTGCATGACCTTAAGTCAAATCATTTAGTTCTTGGACCTAGTCACTTTCTTGTTCGGTTTTAGGGTGTCTACACGACTACGCTATACTGGTTTAGGATGGGCTCAATTGGCATATATCCACTTGCACCAACCATCATAATAGCCTCTTTTTGAGTTTTCACGTGTATAAAGAATCTTGGATAATTATCCTTTGTGTAGTATACTTCATTTAGACAAATTCTTTTTGACCAAAGTTAGTATTGCCACAATTTATATTTAATGAGTAAAGATCAAATACATATAGTTTTTTTGTAAAAACTGTGAGAATCAAAGGGGTAAAAAAAATTATTTTTTTTTTTGAATTTTTTTTTCCCATGTGCTTAAACATTCTTTCTAGATGAATAATACAAAAAAAAAATTAGTGTAATTACGTCATTAAGGTAAATACATTAGTTTACACTAGAGTAATTATGTAATTACTCTACACGTAATTACTCTACACCAATTTTTTTTTTGTTTTCAATACTATAATACATGTTTAATAATATGGGGAAAAAAAATTTTGAAAAAAAAATAAAAAAAATACCCTCCTTTGATTCTCACAGTTCTTACCAAAAAAACTATTTTTACCGGATCTTTCCCTATATTTAATTAGATTAATTTTATCATTATCTATGTACTTAATTTGATTATCTTGTAATTAATAAGTGTTAAAAATATGGTAGATAAGATAAAATATCAATGGTAAACAATACTTGATTACTAGTCAAAACAAACACAAAACTCTTCTAAAAATCTACGGATCAGATCATCAACAAGATAATCTGATATTGAATCTATACAAATCTAACATATGATCAACAATGGAAATCCTTAATTTAGAGATGCACAAGCCCAGATAGATAATAAGCTCATCTGCCCCAATAAGTTAGCCCACAAACTCACAAACCCAGCTACAAGCCCAACCATCATGAACCCAACTATAAGCCCAACAGCAACAACTAGCCTATTATCATTAGCCCAACATCATATGCAAAATATAAAAAATAAAACTAATGAATTAGAACAGTATTTATAACATAATTTGGACATAGACTCGATTATATATTTTCAACAACTCCCTCCCAGTTTTCTAACCAAATATGTTAAACATTCCCAACTGATCACAAAGAACAATATGTTGATTTACCAATAAACCTTTTGTAAAAATATCAGCCAAAAGTTTTTTAGTATTAATCCCAACTTCTTTAATACAACCTTTAGCTATTTGTTCTCGTAAAAAGAAAAGATCAAGTTTGAAATGATTTGTTCTATCATGAAACACCGGATTATTAGCAATAGAAATTGTTGCTATATTATCAAGATATAAAGGAACGGAAATACTAACATTGACATTCAATTCACTTAAGATATTGATTAATCGCATAATGTGACATGTTGCCACACACATGGCATGATACTTAGCTTCAGTTGTAGATCGTGAAACCGTAAACTGCTTTTTTACTTTTTCAAGTTACTAATGAGTTACCAAGAAACACAGAAAACCCTGTAACTAACCTCCTAGTTTCTAAACACCCAGCCCAATCAGAATCTGCATAAGCCTTTAAGTCAAGCTTACTTCCTTTACTAAACAACAATCCTTTACTAGGTGAATTTTTAGAGTATCTTAAACTGTCATAGGAATTGCTAAGTGTACCTTACTAAGCTTATGCATGTATCGACTTAGAACATGTACAAAATACAAAATCAAGTCTAGTATATGATAAATATATAAGTTTTCCAAGCAATCTTTGGTAACTAGTAACATCAGTTAATAAATCATTTTCTTCATTTTCTTTATTACATAAAGAAGAAATAACATAATGTTATTCAATATGACTACTTATTGTTTAGCAAGGCAAGTAATTCCGAATAGTATTTTCTTTGTGATAAAAATACACTTGACTTAGACTTAACAACTTCTATACCAAGAAAACAGTTAAGAGTTCCTAAGTCTTTAATTAGAAACTTGGACTTTAAACAGTTTTTAATTTTGACAATTTCATCAACAGTGTTCCCAGTAACAACAATGTCATCAACATAACCAACAATAAGACACACACAAAATCAATAAATTTAACAAATAATGAATAATCACACTTACTTTGATTGAAACTTAACTCAGTAAGACCACTAACAAGTTTAACATTCCACATTTTAGGAACCTGCTTTAACCCATACAAAGATTTTTTTTTAACTTGCAGACCCTAATTTCAATTGTTTCTACACAGACAGCAACTTTTCATTTTCTTCACGTTTTCATAAGCAATTATGTCTGGATATATCTCCAACGTTGATAGTTTAGAATGTTCTTTCTTAAACTCTGGATCTAACTTCCACTCTTGGATACAAAACTCTTCTAAAAACTCTACGGATCAGATCATCAACAAAAAAATCTGATATTGAATCTATATAGATCTAACAGTCTAACAGATGATCAACGAATGAAAAACCTAGATCTAGATCAACACTCCATAGACTACGAGAGAAGAGACTGAAAAAACATCTAACACAAGCCTTTCTCTCTTTCTTTTATTTATGCACTAGCCCAAATATATGATAAGCCCATGTGATAAGCCCATCTGTTCCAATGAGTCAGCCCACGAACTCATGAACCTAGCTGCAATTCTAGCAATCATGAATCCAACTACAAGCCCAACGATAACAACTAGCCCAACATCATATGCAAAATATCTATAATACATTATAAAGGAGGAGTGATGTACCATATTGGAATTTTGACATGGGTACAATTTTTAAAGCAACAAGTATAAGAGAATAAAACTTATTTCATAAGGGTATTATAGGGACTTTGGGGACAATTAAGACACTTTGAAGGGTAATCTAGACATTTCACCATCCTCCTACTTTACAATATCAAAACAAATTTACCATCCTACCCTTCATTTCCCATCCCTACCCCCCACAATCCTCTCATCCCTTCAAGTTCCTGCTCCTTTCACATTCTGAAGGTTACAAACCGATTGATATGCACATTCTTGAATGTACTATATTCATCTATAGAACGATTCCCTACTCCTTTCTCATTCTTATTCTTTTCCATTTTATCTCACCTCTTTCATTTTCATCTTACCCTCTGCATATTAATTCATTTAATTGCTCTTCATCTATGAATTTAAGCAATTTAAGCAATTGGAGGCTATTGTTTTGTATATATGTGGATTTTGTTATGTAAGATGGACTTGGATAAAAAATTAGAGGGTGTATTATTTTTTTCATAATTTTGATCATCGTTTGTGATCTTAGAAGTAATTGTTCCTGAAATGATAATTACTTCCTACAAATACTTTTGTTTTTTAAGGTTAAACTATTTTTAATATGTTTGAGATGTTTCAGATTATGAATGCATCAGGAAAGATTTTTGCTCCCTACTGCTTATTCATTTGGTAAGTGAAATTTGGTTAACTTTTTGTTAGTTTGTTGTATCAAATATTTGAAGTTCCTGTAGCCATTTATGTGATGTGTTTTCATATCACTTGTAGGTTGGGCTGCTATGCGCGTTCATCATTAGAACATTATATTTTGGAAGGTACACAATTACTATGTCTTACCAAACCTATAGGTTGAGTGGTAACTCAGATCTATCCTTGTTTTATCATATTTCGTTTGTAACTTCTAGATTCAAGTTATTTTCCTCTATTTGCAAATGACACATTTGGCTGCCTTAGGCTATACGGTACGCAGACGCACCCCACCCCCGTCCACCTACTTTTTGCCCCGTCCACCTACTTTTTGCCCCGTCCCCCACCCCCACACCGCCCCCTGCCCCGTCCCCCTTCTCCCCCGTCCTTCCCGTCTCTGGCGGAACATAAAGGACGAGCCAATCACCATCACCCACCAATGTCTCCACCAATCACGTGCCCCCATCTCCGTCCCAACACCACCCCCCACCCGCGTCTCCGTCCCCCCCGTCCCACCTTTTTCCTACGTGGCTTCCCCTTCTTTCGTCTGCACACCGGATAGTCTTAAAGGCAAGATAGATTAGTTGCGTTATTTACATTTTCCAGAAAACCTTACATCATTTTCGACTTGCTTTAAGCAGTCTCACGTTGTGTTCAGTACTATTTATGAATGCTTTTAATTACTTAATGTTTTGTCAATATTTAGGCATTCAACTGACGACAAAGTAGCTCTCATGATACTCATGGCTTATCTTTCTTCCATTACAGCTGAAGTAAGTGCTCCACAACATTTTTTGTGACCCATGTATGACAGTTTGGGTCATTTTTCTTCAAGGGTTAGGCTCAAAGTGTGTACCTTGTAGTGTGTGTCAAAAGTCAAAACAGGTTGGGTGTTAAAGGTCCGAAAAAGCCCTGTGGATTTCTTCTGATATCACACGTAAAAGTCTTCTGATTATCTACCACCTACATAAGCTGATTTTTCTGACTTCAAATTACCATGCTCAGAATCATTGTATATTGCAAATTCAAATCCAAATAGTGGTACATAATGTATATTAACAGAAATAACGATACAAAAAGAACAGCTTCACACTTGTACGGAAAAAAATTATAAACCGTCCGCATGTTTCGATGTGAACATATCAACTTATTTTGTGAGCTAAAAATTAGCTTATGTTTACTGAAATGGAACCAAGATGGTCAACCATATTGGAATTTTCATGCGAATGTTAGTTTCAGTTTGTGGTATTGAAACATGTTGCACGCAAAAACGGAAAATATCTGGCATATAGCGTGGATGATAGTGGTGGATTAAACCAAGAATAAAGTGTATCGTTTAGACAACCCACTTTTTGTATCGTCACAACTAACTGAACACGTCTAGGTATCGTTTTTCTCATATTGCGACTTTATCTTCTATGGTTTTCTTTTTCGGTTGCTATAGCATATGACGGTACTGGTAATGAAGCAAACTTATATTTTTAGTTTCTTATTTCAGTCACTATACCGAGTGTCGAAACCGTAACAAACCAAATCGATGCTAATTAAGTTCTCTCCGTGTAACGAACCCGCCGCAACGCGCGGGCACCACCACTAGTAGAAAATAAAACAAATGAATTAGAACAATATTAACAATATTTATAACATAGTTTGGACGTAGAATTTTCAACAATAAGTTAAAAAGTTGTAGAGTTAAAAAGAAGACAAAAGACCAATAAAAGGTTCGAACCACGAAAACATAAAAACGACTTAAAACAATGCTTACTCATTAGTTCTACTAATTTTATACTCTTAACAATCTTCTACGGCTTCTCTAAAACTAGCCGAACACTGCCCAAACATATTATTAAAATTTTGGAATTCATAACTATACCTGATTTTTTTAGACTTTTCAAGTTGGTGTTAGCATGTGAAGAGATATGTACCCGTGCGTGCGCACAGACCCACATCTCCAGAAACGTCATTAGACTAGTAAAAGGAACCTTCTAGAAGGCTACGCACGATTACCAGTACACGCCAACTGTCACTAGACAAGGAAAGGGACGTGCAGCCAATCAGAGGCTGGCATTCCCCGCTCCATGATCTCCTGACAGGTACGAGGGACAAAAATGACAACAGAGACGATTGAAAAGGGCATTCGGCCAATGACAGAAGGACAACGACAAATCCTTCGGCGATTGTCAACCGTGTGGGACTCACGCAGGATAGCTGTCATTCCCAAGAGAGCCAATTACAAGACACTTCCTAGGACTATAAATACCTCTCCATCTCAAACGAGAAGAGGGTCATGCAATTCATTACGAAAGAAGTTAGAGAATTCTATGTACGGTTAGGAAAGAAAGATTATAGTTGAAATACTTGTATTCATCTGTAAACGAGTCTTGTGTAATCGCCCAATCACGTATCAATAAAATATCTCTTAACATTGCTTGTCTATTAAAATGTGAAGGGATAGGGAGCCCAATCCGGGCGGACGCGACATCTCTATCCCCGCTTCACGAGGACCCGCGGAAATACTCGCGCAGAACTAGTTCCGCGGAGAAGACTTGATTCACAAGACCTCACCCACTTGTGGAAAGCACGCGCGCGTCTGCTAACGCGCGGACTAGTTCACATCACAACATTCCCGGGAATGAGGTACGGAAGATCAAGAGTCAGGAAGATCCACCTACAAAGGATCACTGACACCACCAACAGGGTAATGACACGTGTCCGTGGTTGCCCAACAACCACTAACGTTTAACAGTGACGTGACTAGTTCCATGCTTCCACCATGCTGCCTCTACTGTTCTGACCAAGCATGCTCACCTGCTGTCAGAGGTCTTATCAGCAGCCAGCAGGTAAGTCAACCATGCTGGTTTAGAACAACATACCGCCAGGGGCTAGTCACACACTGCCACGTGTTCGCCTGTCAGCTCACCGCTGACGTCATCTACAGTGGACGTCCTTTTCCCGCCTTTTCCAGAGACCAACAGCAGTTGGGGCGAGCCAAGGCCCAAAGATTACAAGATTCGTCGTGGGCTTCTCGTCAAGCCCATGACCTCCACTATAAATAGAAGACATGAACTCCTTTCAAAAGGAGGGAAATCATTCACTTGTAACATAGAGCTAGGTTTACTTGTATGCTTTGTACTCTCCCAAGTAATAATACTTCCGGCTCTTCACAGTGGACGTAGGTCATGCTCGACCGAACCACTTACATCCTTGTGTTCTTACTTTTGCCACCACACACTCTCACTCACATTCACTCTCTTGGGTTAAATCCAAGGTTTTGGTAAAGGAACGTATTTGTAGTAGCATAAGTATATACCACCCGTAGATTAGCCATAATCCCCGGGATACTTATTGTTTCTTCAAAATGTTTAACCAGTTTTCTTCAGCATGGATTTGAGATCAGAATTAGGTCCAAGACTTCAAAACCATCCTAAAATGTTACACCTAAATCTTTAAGAGGTAATGGTTATCTTATGAAAGCTTCACAATCTATCACAGCCAACAGACAATGAACTTTCCCTTCCTAAAAATTAAATTTTTCTTTCATGTTTAACTTCAAGTTTGTATTGTTGCATTACAAGTTTATCTCCACACATCTCACTTAGCGTCTTTTACTAACAATTCATGATAGGGATGGGATCAGTACCGATATCAGACCGAATCAATACCGTATCGCATAGTATCGATACCAAAATTTAGTGAAAACCAAAACCAAATATCGTACCGTATATATTCGCTCGGTGCTAGTATGACACGTTGACGTTAACAATCTTTTACCGAAACCATACCATATATTACTGATACCAAAATTGAACTAAATCCAAAACCGAATACCTTATCAATATATGTGTAGGGATAATAATAATAAGCCGGGTACTGGTAATCCCAACCTTATGGTGCTCTGGTATGGAGGTTCAATCATAGAAGACTCATGGTTAAAAGGTCATAGGTTCGATTATTGAGAGCGTCGGGTTTTACCGATTATTCCATTGTTGTGCCTTCGAACATGTGGATGCTTGGGTTTTTCCTAGAACTGGTGGCTAGTGCCTAGTGGGCTAGGGACTACGTCCATCCAGGTTAGACAGGCTAAGGCTTCACTTGACCATTGGAAGCCGCGTATGGAGTACCGGGTTCTGCCTGTTAGTCGTACGTTCAACAACAAAAAAGAAAAAAAAAAAGTTTTGTACATCAAGAAACAACAATGGCGGAAACGAGTGTGAAGACGAAGGAAACCCCTACTACCGAACCACCGGCAAGACGTCTGAGAGGTCATAAAGCTATCGCCACCTCCTGTATCGCCTCCCGTGACCGCCCCGGCCTCATCGCCTCCTCCGACGAAGTACGATTATCTTTTCAGTTTCTTTACTTGTATCATTTGTTAATATATAAACCCTAAGTTTTGAAATAGAACATGAACCCTTGATGTTTAAGTTCCCGCCAAATAGTTCATAAGATATTAATATTCTGTTGATCTGGATTTAACAACATTCATTAAACTTATTGTGTTTATTTATTTATTTATTTATGAAATGTTGATTTATTCTTTAAACCTAAAGTTGAATTTTGAAGCCAAATAGACTATAACATTACTATGAAATGTTATTGTGTTTTCGATTCTTTCCATTTGTAGGCTAAAATGCACAAAATCATTGATTACTTTAGTTTACGCGTCTGTTAAACCTAACATTGAGTTTTGGAGTCAAACGAAGTAACATTTTGACGAGGAGCTGATCGAATAGTTGGAAGACTTCAAACGGGTATAACTTGGGCCATGAGCGGACAGAAAGGTCTCGACTAGCGGTAGGCGGTTTGGCTTAACTGTGAGACCGGAATTCTTTCATTTAAGGCTCTGATTTCGTCACTCAAGATTGTTTAGCAATTTTAGCGATCTTCAAAGTTCAATCCTTTCATTTTTAGCCTAAAACGTGTAATCATTGACTAACATGATTTGCGTGTCTATTTATAGTTTTGATATCGCTATGTCTAGTCAGTTTGTAATTTCGAAAATTTGGCAAATTCGTCAAATTTGGAAGTCCCGGGTCACCTATTGTGATGTTATTGGCATTCAGTTTTTTAGTTTAATTCAATTTGTTTGAGAATTTCATCTCTGTGTTTTATTTGCTTTTGTTGTGTCACATTCATTGTTGAAAGTCATATGATTTCTGTATATTATGGTTTATACAGGATGGGTGTGTTTGCTGGTTTGATATGCGATGTAAAGATCTATTGTATACAATGGATGTTTCTCAAAATCCAATTTCTTCATTATGTTTTAAAACAGGTCAGTGTTCATTATCAAATCTTTGTTTTTCAAATGAATATTTTGTGCTTACTTGATCACATTCAATTGCATAATCTGATGCAGGGAATGAGGATATTGTTTATGTATCCTCAGAAACTGAAGTGAAGGTTTTTGATGTCCATATGGTAATCTTTACTGATTCAAAGTTATTAGATTTTGGTCATTAGTTTTGTCAACCGAGTTAAAACTTATTTTTTCATAAACATCTTAAGAGGTCATAAATCATAATGTTGAAGTTCATCTTATAGCTTGCCTCATGGAAGCCATTGGACAGTTTCAATTACAATAAAGAGGAGATAAATCAGATCACGTGTAACTCAAAGTCCTCTTTTCTTGCAGCTGCTGATGATGGTGGCGATATAAAGGTTCGGTTATTTTGTTAAAAGAATTATCTTTTTAATTATCATTTGCATCACAGTACGCCAATATCAAGTTAATATTGTCTTGCAGATTATCGATATAAGCCAGAAGTGTCTTTATAAGACATTAAGAGCTGCCCATGAAAGCGTATCCTTGTCTAGATTTTCTTGAATTCCCTCCCTCGTGATCATGTTTTTCATGGATTTTTCTGCTTGTCGTCTTAACTTGTATTCAGATATGTAGCAGTGTGCAGTTTCTTCCTTGGAGACCTTGGGAAGGTATTCTTTTTTCGTATATTTGTTCTTGGTTTTTAAAGGTACCCGGTGAGCTAGAAAACCCCTCAAGGGAGAGGTGGCGGCGTGGCGCCTCATGTACTTCTTGGTCAATGTTAGGTTCTATAGGAGGCTTATATGTAAAAAAAAAAAATCCAAAGGGTTGAAGAAATTACAAAAGGTTTACTTGATATGAATGTTTAACAGATCAGAGAGACCCAACTTCTGGTTCTAATAAAGCTTATTTGTCCGTACATAGAACAACGAGCAATGCCTCACGGACATGATGCGCATGCCTCACCTTTGGGGACCTAAACGCCTCCGAGCTCCTCAATCTTTTTTAAACCAAGTGTCTGTTTGAACTTAAAATGCATATGAAGCTTATTCAGTTTAATCAGCATGACGAATGGAGTATATTATTTTGTAGTAATTACTGGCGGGCTCGATTCAAAGCTTATAATGTGGGACTTCTCAAAAGGACGGCCATTCAAAGTTATGGATTTGGGTATGGCAATAATTCAATCTTGTTATATGTTTTAAATTGTAATTTTTATATAGAAAGTATAATAATCTCTTTATAATTGATTGAATATAATTTTTAGGAAAATCTGAACCAGATAGCAGTAGTAGTGCAGGACAGTGCTTCAATCCTGCTTTTGTTCATGCAATTGCTGTTCCTGAAGCTGATATGTTAGATAAAACTGACAAAATATGTGTTGTGGCGAGAGGTGATGGTGTTGTTGATGTTATCAATATTGAATCAGAGTTTAGAGCTGCCAAATCCAAGGGTTCTTCTAACCCAAAGAAAGGTGGTCAATCAAAGTCAAATGGAAGTGTGCCATCTCCAAACTCTGAAAAAGAAGATCAAAATCAAAGAACGAGGCTGCGTTTAGATTATTCTTCTGGAGGGCATACTGCTGCTGTATCTTGTGTGTAAGTGTTGACTTTTACTGTCATATACAATATACTGTTCTTCATCTCCGAAATTCAAATGATCATTACAACATCCAAATTAGAAAGCAATCGTTCTTGATATTGAGGTTGATAACACTTTAAGGGTTGGGTAACAGCTATTCTCAGGCATCAGCACAGTTTGCGTTGGGTTGACTGCAAACATGTATTGTTCAAAATGTTGTCCAAAATTATAAACCGTTAGCCTGTTTAGTATGATAGTAATTTACTATCTCAATAACTTCCAAAATATTTAATATATTGATTTAGACGGTTTAATGTTATTAGCCTTTGACGAGCTTTAACTTCTTTGACCGGTTCAACCCACACGAGACGTTTCCCTTTTAGTTATCTTTTTCATTTTACATGTTTGACCCATTCGAGATACCATAAAATGAATCGCCTCATTAATAATAAATGTGTCGAAATTGTTGTCCGTCTATTAGCATGTGTATATACAGTATATTCGTTCTAGAGTTTGATGGTAGTCACTTTGACCAAGAAAATCAATTATTATTTATTCTTCATGTTTTATCGGTTTCTCTCTTTTGTAATAATAGAATGTATTTAGAGTGTGAATTTTGTTCATGACCCTGATGTAGGGCGTTTTCGGTTTTTGGGGAGAAAGGAAGGTACATAATATCAGGTGGCAATGATAAAGCTGTGAAGGTTTGGAATTGGTCCAGTTTCTTTAAAGCAGATCAAACTTGCAAGAAAGATGACTTTCTACATTTAAACATAAATTTGGGCAGAAAAGTAAGTTGATCCTTGAAGGGTATTTTCGACATTTCATCAATAGTTCATATGTTTTCATACCTACGGTTATCTTTGTATGTCACTAGGTCAACTGGCTTTGCACTACGCCAACTGATTCGGAAAATCTTGTGGTTTGTGATACATCAAAAGTAGTGAAGGTTTATACAGTTGCATAGTCAAACTCTAAGGAAGCCGAAAGTCAAGCTGCAGTGTAAGTTTTGATGAATTTGATCAAATCTCCTTTCTAGAAGTCGAATCTGTCTTTTTTGGCAAGATTAGAGAACAAAATGGTGGATCATGAGCAATATAATGATGGAACAAGTTAGTTAGCTATGTTTTGTTGAATCCCGTTAACTTATGTATGTCTTTCAAAGTTAGTTTTAGACAACTTCAGGGCGGTTTTTTACATTTTTGTTTGGTATTTTGGTGCAAAATGAATGCTTAGTATCGTCCTGCGAGCTTATACATGTCTTTAAATGTATGGTTGTCTTGCGGAGTATTTTTTAGGCAAGTTAGGTTTTTACATTCTTATATGATATTCAATAGCTAAAGTATATATTTGGGGCACTTATTTATACTTAAGAAATTTCTTTTTAAAAAATCTTGTATGATACCATGCGAATGTATAAACGTTATGCAAAGTTAATGTTTAATGCTTTGCTTGGTTTATAAATGTGCACATAATGCGTGACGAGTAGACTATCAAATAAACGTGTCATGTTCGGGTTCATGTGTGACACGATTTTCGGCAGTTTCAATCCCTCTGACCACCCTTCTCATCCTGAACCTGGTGGGCGTGATGGCTGGGTTTCCTGACGCCTTAAACAAAGGGTACGAAGGCGTAGAAAAGTGTGTGTGTTTTGGGTGATCCTTTATTTGTAACGCGTTTCTTAAAGGGCTGATGGATCGACAAAACTGGACTCCAGCAATTGCGATTTTGTGGTCAGTGTTGTTGGCTTCTGTTTTCTCTCTTGTGTGGGTCTAGATTGACCCGTTTGTTAGCAAATGTGACTTGAGTCATACTCAAAGATCCATTGCAATTGATTGTTGAGTACAAAGTATAGTTTGAAATGCACATCTTTTTTGACATTTTGCTAATAAATTAACAACTTTTATCGATCAGGACGATCAGGGCGTCTTATAGTGGTTAGCAAAGTTGTACTTTACTTCGGACATCCTTTGTACTATCCTTCGGAAGCTTTTGACTTCCGAAGATATGTTGTACTTTCCTTCGGTGGGGATGACATGCTGCGGTCTAGGGTTATTAGCTCGTGTCTAGCTAATGGGCCGCGGTATAATTACTTATACCTCTTCATTTATAGTTTAATGATTGTATTATTTTTTAAGTGATTAAAAAATCCATTTAAAGGCATATCCTTCACTTTAAATGTTGATGTTTCTGAATACCGAAGGATGCGTATGCTAGATGTAATAATCAATGTTTTTCTTGTTGGATATTCTTCAATTGGTAGACTTGGACATTTATTAATGATTTATATAGAATACAATAATCAAATATGTAAACCTATAATTACTTTTATTAACATTTTTAATTAAGATGTTTGGTTTAAAATGGTTTAAAATAATGATTACTATCGATTATAGTTTGGAACAAAATAATATAAAATTAACATTTTTAGTGTAGTAAATAGGAGGGTTAAATTGGTAATTTCAGGCATCACCTTTTCTTAAATTATACTCTTCAAAAACCTTAAAAACAAACATTCATCTTGACACTATCTATTCAAAATAAACCAACAATGAGAACTCCTATCACCACCACCACCACCTTCTACATCCTCCTCCTCCTCCTCTACACCACCGTCACCACCGCTACTCCGCCGCCATCCGCCAAACCAACCACCACGGCCGAATCCCCATCCTCCCCTTCCACCACCTCCACCCTTGACCCTCACCAACTAAGAGCCCTCCAATACCTCCACATCCCCACCACACAAGATCCATGCACCACCACCACCCCCTCCACATGTGACAATGCCACCCCATTCCGCCACCTCCTCTCCCTCCGCCTCACCGACTGCCCCTCGGACCACCGCCTCACCACCACCACCCTCTCCACCCTATCCACCCTCACCTCCATCACCTTTTTCAACTGCCACATCCCAATCATCCACTTCCCAACCTCCCTAACCACCAACCTCCACTCTTTCACCTCCATCAACTCCCTCCAACGCCTCACCGGAGTCTTCCTTAGCCACCTCCATAACCTCACACACCTCTACATCTCCAATGACCCCATCAAAGCCTCTGGCATACACATCATCACCTCAAACATGAAGTCTTTAAAAACTATCACACTCTACAATACTCATCTCAATGGATACCTCCCTAAAGATTGGAATCCAAAGCTGACCCATATAGACTTTTCCAAAAATAAACTCAAAGGAACCATACCCATATCATTAACTCATCTTAAAAACCTTAAAGTTCTAAACTTTTCATCAAATAACCTCATTGGTGTCCTACCCAATTCATTAGGTGCCTTAACTTCACTAAAAATGTTATCTTTATCGTCGAATTCGTTATCCGGTCCCATACCCGGATCCATATCCTCCATTTCCGGGTTAGTGCATTTGGACCTTGGATCAAATCAATTCAATGGAGTTATCCCTGAGTTCCTATCAGAAATGAAGGAATTAAAGTATTTGAATCTTGAAAACAATAAGTTTCATGGTGTTTTGCCATTCAATGCATCATTTATCAAGAGACTTGATGTGTTCAAGATAAATGGGAATTATGATCTTTGTTATAAGCATTCAATAAGTTTGGAAAAATTGAATCTTGGGATTGCTAGGTGTGATAAACATGGAATGCCCATTTTGCCCCCGCCCGCGATGGCTACGCCGTCGTCTTGGGTGGATGTTGATGGTGGTGGTGGTGGTGAAAGTGGTGGTGATGATGATGGTGTAGAAAAGAAGAACCAAGTGCATGTTGCTAGGGGGCCAAATAAGGTGGTACTTGGAGTGGCTATTGCACTTTCGGCTATGGTTTTTATTATAATATTTTTGGTTTTGTTATTTATATGTTAGAATGTAGATTCAAGTTTAAGTTTTGGGATAGTGTTTTATTTATTTTCTGTAACTGAATTATCAAATAATTGATATCATATTATAAATGCTTTTTGATCTAACGATTAGTCTTTTTTACAATATACGTATTTAGGATTATATGCAATGCTTATATATGATGTTTTGTTGTAAACTTTGAGCTTGTTACGGTATCTTGTGTGGGAAAGATTGGAGTACCCTGAAATTTGAATTTTATAGCCAAATGAGTTTTGCTTTTAACATCAATATACATAAAATGCGCAATAAATAAAACTTATATACAACAATCTTTATATAATTTTGTCATTTGACTTGGGATGTACCATGTACACACGGGTCTCTAAGACTCTAACCTAATCTATAATAACTTATAATAAAAGAATTGAATATTGATGAAGTGGCATTCAATAGAGGCTTCAATCCTCTTTTGAATGTGCCACGTGGCACGTTAAGGTGAGAGCTTTTAATTTATTTTTTTATTTTGTTTTTATCCATTTTCCTACACTTATCTAACCCTAATCTCTAAGAATTTAAAAACAAATTTAGATTTTTCTCTCTAATGTTTCCTCCCATCATTTTTAAACGTTAATATATTTTATATACAAGATTTTTTAAAGAAAAAAATTACACTAAATTAACGAGCGTTTTATTATCTTTCCAACGAGTACCATAGTGCTATATAAAAAACGGAGAAAAAACGACTATTTTTTATGGGGTTTCGTTCATACAGGAAAAAAAAACACAAAGTGTTTAGGTTATTCATTAAACATGTTTTTTTTTCTTTTAAGCCAGGTTCTTATATACAATGTTGAAATTTAGCCCAATCGTCATGCTATCAATGGAATTTTACGCTTCTAAAGATGGATATGTATACTTTATCAAGAGAAGCTACGAGAAAGAATCGCGCAACACTACAACACTTGGTGTCACCTTATAGCAAGATTAGGTTTTTATTTATTTAATTACAAGAGTAATAATTATTACTATTAGTATTAGTATTATTAGAATAGTTATATTTTTCAACTCCGGGACACTCCCGGGATAAAAGCTAGTATAACAATATAACAAGTTAGACAAACTGTTGTAGCGAGCGAAAAATACATGTAGTAATTAGTTAATACTCTTACAGCGAAGAGATATGTATATGTACGTGCGTCTGCGTCTCCCGCATAATGACTTATGCACGTAAAAACCTTGAGGGAGCATCCAAGGGAACCTTCTGTGGACCTCACGCGACACCTAGTATGTGACAGCTGCATGGAGATGATGAAAAGGACGTCTGACCAATCACAAGCGTTCATTCCCTACTCCATGATCTCCTGCCATCAGAAAGAACGAGTGGGAGCACGTCCAACCAACCAGAGAACGACAATTTCTCAACAGCCTTACATGTGGGGCCCGCGTGAATGAACTGTCAATCATTAACAACACTTAACGCCGACCCATGCATGCTATAAATATCCCTTCATTCCATGAAGAAAGAGGTCGACCTCTCACACAACAAAACACGCACACTATATTACTCTAAGTTTTGTTAGAAAGATTGGTCGAAATATTATCTTTGTAATACTCGTTTGTAATCCTTGTAATTGTGCTCACACATATCAATATAATATCTTCGCATTTGTCTATTCATTATCATTACTATTAATCGAGTGTTATTGGGTTGGTGTTTCTTCAAACATCATACACCAAGCAATCACACATTAAAAAAATAATAATAAAAAGCCATCACACCTTAAAAGTTTGTAAACAACTTGGTAACGCTATTTATACAATGTTCTAATTAACAGCGTATGAAAACTCGTAACATAACGAATTAAAATTAGACAAAATTGTAGGAGGCCCCACTCAAATATTCATATGGAGAGAGGAATAATGATGTAGCGTTGTAATCGGCATATGTTTCTAACATGATTACTTCGGATGTGCTTTTTACTCGTGCTTCTCTTGTAATATACTCCTTTAGAGAAAAAGTTAATAACTTTTTAGCTTTTATAATATGATGTATCCTATTTTGTTTCAATCCAAACTCGTTTGAACCCAATACCCGACCCGACCCGACCCGCAAAGAAAGATTTCCCTTGAGTCAAGTATAATCAAAATAGCATTAGGGAAAAACAAAGATGATCCATGATTTCCATACTAGAAACTACTGTAACAAAGATAATACAACCCGATTGGCGATTACTAGTAAAAAATAAGGAGACCGAAAGACAAAAAAATGGAGTTAACCGCCGAGCGAAACTTACAGTAAATATAAGTTTCTTCTATGCTCCGATTTGTTGGGATTTGTTGAGGATAACTCCTTCATACTTCACCTGGAACCACTTCATTGCATCCTCCTTTGTAACTCTATGCTGGATACCGACACGGGCCTTGCACCTACGTCTGCGGCCCACACGGTACCCTGGCCTCTCTAGAACCACAAAGAAGTCCATACCATAGATACCCGTTGACGGATCATACCTGGAAAAAGATGATATAAGAATCTTTCAGTCTCACATGATTACTAGGATGTAAGCGAATCTACTTCTACGTAACACAATACCAAAAGAATATAAAACATTTCTCCTAAAGTTTAAAACATAATGTCTGTATAGACTTCTTACACTTTTTAGGAAAACATGACTTTTTACACGAACCCTATATATATAACTATATAATATACATGTCGTATGATAAATTATACGAGCCAACTTGAAGTTAAGCTTGGTCTACATCAGTTTACATTTTACGCTCATAAAATATTCAAATAGACTTTTTTTTTTAGAGAAACATAAGCATAACATATGATATGCGGAATGTCAAAAGAGTCAACTAAGCAGTCAACCAAAGGGGTTTAATAAAATTAACTTACTTGATACCAAGATCAATGTGTTCCTGAATACCAAAACCAAAGCAACCAGTGTCACTGAAGTTGCGTCTCAAAAGCTCGTATTCCTTGACTTTCAAGCCACTCTCCAAGAGCTGCATTGCCTTGTCTCCTCTAACAGTAACATAGCATGCAATCTTTTCGTTACGCCTGATGCCAAAAGATCTCACCGTGTACCTTGCTGTCAAAGATAATACCAATACCAATACCAAAATCATAAACACCACACCATGTCAACAAACGAAAATAACAACAACAACAACAACCGTACCCAGGAAATCCCACCAAAGAGCGACGCTATTAGTAGGGTCTGGGGAGGGTAAGATGTAGGCAAACCTTACCCCTATCTTTAGAGATAGAGAGGCTGCTTCCAGAGAGACCCTCGGCCCAAAAAAAAAAAAAAAAAAACTATATTTATATAAAAAGAAGACAAACACAAAACACTAAAAAGTAGTGAGTACATAACATAATATAACATACATGCATGAAGAAAGGAGATGTGCTCCTAATTCCTAAAAATCTTTAACTTTTATTCTACGCCTCCACGAATTCCTATCTTGGACCATATACTTAACAAATCTTGCCTAATCCGATCAACCCAAGTCAATAAAGAATTAAAAACGCAACAAGATTTTTTTAAGCAAAAGTCAGTTTAGTTCTAAACTTAACACATATTGAACCGTCAAACCAAAACAGTTAATCAATATACAACATGATTTTTCAAACCAAAATTCCGAAAAAGATTTTTGCCAATTAAAATTGAGCGTTGAAGCATGAAAACACTCAGGGATGCTGGTATCTGTATAGTCTCTCTAAATTCTAAAATGATCAGTATTAAGTAGAATAACAAACATTCTAACTGTCAACAAAACCTAACTGTACAACAGATCATGAACTGTAGCTAACCATCACTATGCTCTAATAGCTATGTTGTCAAAAGCACACCAGTCGCGTGTCTAGGCTCAGAAGCGCAACACAATTCAGAGAAAACACCTCGCCTGGATGCTGGATAAGTGTGGTTTCAGGCGACCAGGCGCGTTTTCCATCCAAATTCCTGCCAAAAATCATCTAAACCTACTCGAAAATATCTAAAACCCCTAAACAAGCCAAAGATCAACCTAAAACAGCCTAAACCAGCCCGAAGCAAGCCTAAAACATGTCTAAAACCTCTAAAAATACTAGCTATTTATACTATGCGCCTCACTTTAAAAAAGCCCTCACCTTTTTAAAACATAGTCTAATAGAGCTCTAGACATTACAAAGTAAAATGCAATACAACTAAAGAACAAAAATCTTCAAATAAATACATACACACATAAGATTCTAAAGAATAATGACTCACCTTTGGAAAACACAGGAGACTGGCCACTAAGTTGCTCCAAAACCTAAACATATAGTAGTAATCATATTATTATATACAAACACATTACACACACAGAGATATATATATATATATATATATATAAATATATTATTATATTATATATAAGAACCTTAGCAGCACGAGTGAGACGATCACCACTTTCACCGACGGAGATGTTGAGAACCAATTTCTGAACCTTAATCTCCCTCATTGGATTCCCTTGCTTCCTTTCTGATGCCTATAACATAATAATAATAATAATAATAATAACAACAACATTGTTAAGGTGATGAGAGAGGATGTTGTACCATTGATGTTACGGTGGTGGATGACGGCGGAGGAGGATGAGGGCAAATGGGGAAGAAGATGATATTATTGGTGGATTAACAGGATATTATTAGGGTTTTGGGAGTGTGAAATGACGATTATATCCTTGCGGTGTTAAAAAATTGTGGAAAAATAAGTTTTCCGTTGCCGGGACTTGAACCCGGGTCTCTCGGGTGAGAGCCGAGTATCCTAACCAACTAGACTACAACGGATGTTGTTTCTGTTATTTAAATAATGATTATTATGACAGTGTTTGGGTATGTGAGTTGTGATTACTGCGATACGCGATGTTATAGTCGCGTATATACTTTTACTCGTGTGGCGTTTTATTGATTCAGTGAAGTATGAAAGCTATGAGTTGAACGAGTGGCAAGATCTAGTACACGAGAATATGATTAACGTAACATTTAATATAGGCAAAAAATCTAGAATCACGTGGAATTTAATGGATACTTGAAACGGTACTTTAAAGTTGTGCATGAGCTCGTGACCTTTTATATGCATATGTGTTGTAGTGAATGTGGTTCGTGGAGGTAGTGTTATGATGCACCAAGTTCCCAAAATTAAAGATGGTCTAAAAAGTTATTTTGTGAGAACTAGACACGAATGTATTCTTTTCTATGATCACGTGTCCGGATACATAAAGATTAACATTAGAACATTTATTGCGAGCATGATATGATGTATTTCTATAGACTATATGTACACGTGTAAAAGTTTATACAAGATTAGACAATTATATACACGTGTAGCTGTTTTAACATGCTGAACTGTACATTTTAAGGTTTATGTTTAACATATTTGTTTCTATACAAACTTCTTTTATACATCAGGTATTGTGTTTTAGATTGAGTTTGGAAATGTAAAAATGCTTTTGGTCAAAAGTGCTTATTGGCTTATGACTTTTTGAAAATGAGTTTTAAAAAAAGTGTTTGGATTAGCTTTTCGGATGAGAAACGTCAAAAAGTTAATAAATTGTTGTTTTTTTAAGTATTTCGCTTAACTTATTGTGAATATTGGTTGTATGGGCGGTAAATTTGTAATTTTTTTCCAAAAATCAAAAGCTAAAAGCCAAAAGCCAGGATTTCTAACTTTTCAAAAACAGCTTTTCTACCCTTAAAAGTCAAAACAAAAAGTACTTTTGGGTTACACAAACAACTTATTGACTTATTAGCTTTTTGGAAAAGCCAATAAGTCAATAAGTTGTTTTCAAACTTAATCCCAAACACCCTCTTAGTTTTAACTTATTTGCTTCTTGTGGGAAGTATAACAACATGGTACATTCAGATCACATGCATAATGCATGATTCTAATTCTGTAATAGGTTAAGACGAGTAACTTTGTGTTGGTCATCCCTGTCGGGTTGAGTTGAACAGATAACGTTTTTTGTTCGTTTTTTAATTTCTTCTGTAAAACTAATGTGCATGATATGATTACAAATTTATACTATTACCATAGTAATCTAATTTTTAGATCAATTAGAATATGGTATGTGTTAAAATAAAAGCATGACGACTTAGGACCCGGTTTGATCTTTACTCTTCATCTGACTTGTTTCTTTTTTAACTATTTTTACTAATTTAAAACATTAAAGATAAAAAAAAAAAAAAAAAAAAAAAAAGTTACCCAATTTGATCCACATATAATTTAATGGGTCAGAACAACCAATAGCAGAATTTACCATTTGCCACTTTGGGGACAATTGACACAACTTAATGTATACATTTTGTGTTCTTTCAAGAGTGTCAAGTCTTATCTAGATTTGTTTACATTGTTTAAAAAAAAAAAAAAGATCAAACTAATAAGAGATCTAATACAAACCCCCCAACCCCCAACCCCCCCCCCCCCCCCCCCCACCCACATGGAACCACCTGCCTTCACCGCTACCTCCACAACACAATCATTGTTGATCAGGGCGTTGTCATTGCCACCAACGCATGCCATTACCATCATCCACCACCATGACCACCTGCCGCCCTCATCCATTGTCCCCGGCCATCATCATCAACCATAAAGTCTAGATCATGAGATATTCAAGTCATGGTAATGGATCAAGTCAAGATCAATTACCAAATCAATATCCCTTCAGTATTTGGGCCACATTTCATGTCATCAACCAACCAGCCTGTTGACAATCCTATTATATCTAGAGGCGGAATCTCGACACATTTACTTATCAACGAGCCAACACATAACAAGTTAAACACAGAATCTACCCAAAAAAACATGTTGTATTTAAAGTTTTATTCTTGGGCTGAACAACAGCAACAAAAAAAAACAACCAAAACTCCAAACCTTTCGATTCCACCTCTTCGCTCCATATATTTAAATTATAATAATTCCAGCCAACGCGATAAACTTACATCTTGCAGAAACAAAAAGCATATACATAACCAACTTCGCATTACATTGAACAAATACATAGAGAACCGACACATACAACACAGACCACCTTACTCTCTATGACCCACAGCAGGCTGCACCAACTCAAGATTCATTTGCTTCTTCACATGATCAGGAATTAACCTGTTTACAAGCTCCACAGATGCTCCTGACAACTGACACACCAAAAAAGATTTTAAAATTTAAAACTTTTTATATAAAAAATTACAGAAAAAATATTTTTTTAATTAAAAAAACAAATACACACATAGATTACCTCTTGTTTGAAGTCAAAGAGAGGAGGTAATGGTCGACCGTTTGGTAAGTGAACATTAGGTTGACGTATCTCATCAAAGAACGGATGTGCCATTGCTTCAAGCTAGCCATAGTTTAAAATTACGAGTAAATTAATTAATATGATATACAAGAAGCAAGAGCATATATACAGAAGTTATAACTATAACTAATTTACCGCATTGCAGCGAAGACTTGGAGAGTACTGTAGGAGGCGAGAAGCAAGATCAATGGCTTCAGGAGGCATCCGCTTTTGAAAAACCTTAAACAAACAAACAATCGGTGGGTTACGATTTTACATTATCCAACAGGTATTAACAGCTATTAAAAGATGAAACAGTACCTTATGCCATGGGAAACCCTTTACTTGAGGAAACCTGAAATCGTTGTAGTTCGGATTCATACAACGAATTTCTTCTCGAGTTGGCGTGCCCAAAACCTAACATAATCCGACCATAAGAAACTATAAAATCACAAATCAAGTAAAAAATAAAAAATAAAAAATAATTAAAAAAAAAAAAAGATAGCGCACCTTAATGATCTCGACGAGCTGGTCCACTGCATTTTCTCCAGGAAAAAGTGGCTAGAATATATGTAACCTCATTAAAAATTTATCAAATGATTTTTACAATGTTTATGGCTTATGACAGCGGTTTAAGTTGCAAACCTGTCCCAGAAGAAGTTCAGCCAGAATGCAACCAGCAGACCAAATATCAATTGAAGTCGTATATTCCGTAGCACCAAAAATTAGTTCTGGTGCACGATAGTAACGTGAGCATATGTATGATATGTTTTGTTCTCCCGTCACCTGACCACAGCCAAATATAGTCAGTCATATATGATGCAAAAACCGCACGAACAATAATTAATTTATTAAAACTTTCCTATTGCAAAATCTGGAATTAATAACAAATATCCTAGTATATTTACTCCTGCTATTACTCGTGACTTGAAGCTAAATGATGGACAATGCCTATAGAATCCACTAAACCATGCAATCGTGTTCATTTACATCAAATCTGGCTAACATCGCGTAAAATGACAAAATACCCATCATTTACATGTTTAGAAATTTTTAAAAGTTACCGTTAAAGTTGTAAGTTTAGGTCACAACAGAGGTCAATGGGAGTGGTGGGTATGCTTTACCTTACAAAAAATTTACGCACTGATTAAAAGATTTAACTTTTATTAAGTTTGACAATGAGACCCTAAAAGTTTACTAATTTAAGGCAGTTTTTGAATTTTTCTAAAAGCAAAGTGAAGGGCGTAATGGTCATTTTGTCATCTACGAGTGTAACTGGACCCCGAATGCATATTTGGGTAACCTCTTTTGATGTTTCTGTATTGGAACCCTTTGGAATATTTCCGTGGCCCTGTATAGAATATAGATTAACGTTTCTTTTACTCTAAATAATCAATCAATGTGGTTTAGCACGTCGAATTAATTGCGTGATACTGTATAAGGCAAATGAATGTTAATATACACACACACACACATATATATATGCAATGTGAAAGACGTAACGTACTAGCATTTTTGCACTTCCAAAATCACAAATCTTGACTTGGTGAGTCAGAAGGTCAACCTGCGATAAAGTAAATAAGTAAGCTCTAAAAGACGCAATAAAATAAAACTGCAAAAAAAGAAGATAAACCCGCACCAAAACATTTTGAGGTTTCAAGTCTCTGTGGCATATTCCAGCAACCGTATGCATGTATGCGAGCCCCCTAAAGATCTAAAAGTTTCATAGTTAGTCCTCAGAAAATTAAAAAGAAACAAAACTGGTCCTTGCGACGAAGGAAAAAAAACTCACTTGATATGTGTATAGTTTCACATAAATGAGGGGCATACTCTGGTGTAGGTTATTATAATGTTCTAAAACTCGATAAATTGTCTCCGGGACATATTCCATTACTAGGTTTAGAAAAACATCGTCTCTGCTCGTAGTTGAAAAGAATTGTTTTAGGGAAACAACATTTGGATGATCCATCACGCGCATTAACTGCAATTCACGGCTCTTATATCTTCTGTCTTGCCAAACTTTTTTAATAGCAACGGTTTCTCCGGTTTCTAAGCATTTTGCCTGAAATAATAAACGATCATACAAATAAAGAAATAAAAAGCGCAGATATATAAAGTTTGCATGTGAGAAAACTAATTGTGTACCTGGAAAACAGTTCCAAATGATCCGGTCCCTACAACGCGCTCTGCCATGTAGCTACGAGTCTGCATGAAGTAAAAATAATTAGTCCTCTTTTTTTGAAAATATAAGTATGATATTAAAGTCAGAATAATCAGATAAATAACTTCAAAAAATTAAATCCAAACACCCGCGTGCGTGTGCACCGGATTATCCGACAACAAATTATATATCCATTCAAATACACACACACGTGCGCACATATATGATTTTGATATTCTACTATTCAAGTCATAATAAATTAATAATCAATTAGAAAACATCCAAACACTGCACGAGTCCAAAACGTTTGATTATACTACACATAGAAGAAGTATCCAAATGATGTACTAACCGCAGTATATCTACCTACACCAGGATAATGTTTCCAAAAATCCCAACACAGAAAATATTTCTATTTGTGGCTAAAAGTAAGCTTTGGATCGATATGCTCCGAACACAACTCCACGTGAATAATACCAATAACATAAAAAAATCTTGGATAAACTCTATAGAAGCATGATCGAACAAACAAACATAATCATATTTGACTAATAAGATTCGCCCTTATAGACCATATCAAATTTTAACATCTAGATCAATGATATTATGTTAACAGAAAACGCTATAAGAAACACAGCATACCTGTTTCGGTTCTCCATTCTTGCCGCCAATTGTGGTTGATATGATGTGACCATCTTCTGCTGCTTCATTCCTATCAACAACAGGCGCCGCCATTTCCTAAACCGTTTACCAATTATATTAGTCAAAGTGTCGAACAATAACGTTTTTTAGTGTCGGTGCGTCGCTTCGACTTCCTTTACTTTTCCAACTTACCATCTTAGCTCTACACTCACTAAAACAATACTGAACCACATTCATCAAAAGTATATAAATGATCTATTACTTCAAATCTTTACATAGCAAAAAATCCCAAATTGCCATCATTCACATTACATTCGATGTGTGTTTTAACTTATATTGACGGTTATCGCGCTTTCAAGACACACGGGCATTAGAAACTAATCACATTTTAACAAAACAAAAAAAAAAAAGAAGCAATCTTTAACCAAAGAAACATCCCAAAATGGTATCAAAATAACTCAACAAATCAACCAAAATAATAATAATAATAATAATAATAATAATAATAATAATAATAATAATCTTATGAAAATAATCCCAAAAAAAAAAAAAAAAAAAAAAAAAAACACACACTCTAGTGATCTAAGCAAGAACTAACTAACTGTTATTAAACATAAACCATTGAAGCCCTAATTGCAACCAACCCAAAGCACACACATTCACATAAAACACAACCCATATAATAAATCTTGCCCTAACCCAATAATAATACCCAATCAGCTGAAAGATTCAAGAACCAGAAACCCTAACCTCAATCAAGATTCTCTTTGTTGATTCCCTATAAGAAAAAGCCCACAAATTTATAGAAGCCAAGAAAGCATTTTGATTGCAAAAACCTTGCCACCACAGGGCATTGTGTTGAGCGTGACGGCAAAAAGGGGGAAATTGTGTGTTTCCGGGTTTTGGGAGTTAAAGAAAGTGATTATTATTATTATTATTATTATTATTATTATTATTATTATTATTATTATTATTATTAATTATAAAAATTTTGGTGATTCAAAGAAACAAAACAATTACATGTGAATACAGATTGTATATGTTTTGGTGTGTTGTGTGTGAGTGTGAGAAGTGATGAGAGAGAGAGAGAGAGAGAGAGAGAGAGAATGTGAGTGAAGACTGCAATTCTGTATGGCTTTTTTACCCCACGAAAAGAGTCTTTTTAAATTTTTCTTACTTATTAATCATGCTTTAGACCCTTCTTTCTTTCTTTTTCTTTTTTTTTTCTTTTTTTTTTTGTATGATTCTAGTTTTTGCAAGATTCATGTGAAGGATTTGGAGATATGGGAAGTGTGTTTTACAATGATTTTTAATTTATTTTTTTAGAATTATGATGGTATTGTACTTCACATGACGTTACTGGTTCACTGGTTGTACTTATAATCTAAAAGTTGTAATGGTTTATTAGTTGTATTGGATATATTTAAAAGAATAGAAGAAGTACATTAATTTTGGAAAAAAATGAAATAAAGTCATGATTTTATTTAAGGAAAAAGGTTTTAAAAAGTTTGTGTGTACTTAATTTAATCTAGCTATATTAAAAAATATATATAATTGTTTGACATTTTATATTAAATAAAAAAATATTACGAAATATATAGGTTCCTAGTTGTAGTTGCAACCCTTAAGTTGTTTGATGTTGTGATTGATTGCAATCATATACTATTTGAGAGCGTTTATGAGAGATTGATGATTTTTTAGTGAACTTATGATCAAGCGTAAATTAGATAGTGTTTTTTAAGTGATCAAATCAACAAAAATGCATTTATATGCTAATAAGTGGGGGAAATGAAACGGTCAAAAATCATTTCTCCAACTGCTGCTAACGGCTATATAACGACTAGTTTGTTTTAAAATATTCTTAACCGATATCTAAGCTGGTTTCTTAAACCAGCTCCCAAATAGCCGGTTTTCGACCCAAAATAAACAAAACGATTCCAAACCGGTTTGTCAAGATGGTTTCAGTTCGGATTTTAAAACGATTTCGATTCACAAACCGGTTTTTTGTTCATCTATCCCTGTCAAGAAAATTGTGGATAAATTTAAAAGATGGCCCTTTTAGCATTAAACATGATTCCTTTTGAAGGGGCCCTCGTTTCAAACATTTGACTGATATTATATTATTATATATTATTAAATTACCAAATTGTGTTATGCGACATGTCTAAATTAATTTTAAACCTCTGGGACTATCCGTTGTGACCCGTGAGTCACCTGTCGCGAGCCACAACCTTGTCCACGTGGCTAGCGAGTATCACGACACCCTCATGTGAACGCTTGCGCGAGCGACCATACGTGAGCCAGCTCGCGTTCGTTAACGGGCTGACAACGGTGTAAATTATAAAAAAAAAAATTAAATTTTCACTAAATTCATTTATTACCCAACCAATTTTTTTACCTATTAATATTACTTCTTCTTCTTCTTCTTCACAAACGTCGTCTTCTTCTTCTTCTTCATAATTCTCAAACCTTAAACCCTTAATCTTCAAAATCACCAACTTCAATCATGGTGCAATGGACCGGGGTGGAAGAACTAACACAAGATTCTAGCCGAGTTTGGTACCCTTGTCGGGGGTACCAACCGTACTTGTGACTCCATCTCTTACAAGTACGCAGATTTAAAGCCGAAGTCGAGAAACTTCGAAATTGCCTACAGAAAGGTGATGAGAGATCTCCCCGGGGAGAAAGAAGATGTGCTCCTCGCCTTTACGCACATGGAGTACCTCTCGGAGGTTGGGTACGACTTTCACCATGTTTCGGCGTGGCAAATGTTACGCTCAACCTCTACCTTACATTAAATTTTTTTTAAATGTAATGTTTTTTTAGTGTAATCTTTTTTTTAGTATAATGTTTTTTTAGTGTAATGTTTTTTTTAGTAATGCAATGTATTTTTGTTTTTATTTAATCTTAATGTTTTATAAAAAATTGTGTGGTAAATATTTAAATATATTTGGTAAAAAAAACATCCGCTCACCTTGACCTACAACAGGATCAAGCGAGCAACCCGCGGCCGCGAGCCAGTGCCATGTAAGCGTCGACGTGGCAAAATATTATTCGATAAATTCTCCCCTCACCTATACCCACAACACATAGTCTAAGAGTGGGTATGGAGGATTTACGGCCATTGCCTATTTTATTTAGGGTATTTTTTTTATAAAATTCTTATATACATATGTTATATACATATGTTTATGTGTGCATATGTTATTTTAATAGAGAACTCATTTTAAACTTAAAACTTTGGCCATTGAAAACTCATTAAAAATCAAAAAATTATTAGTCCATTTATAAGCTCAAACACTCATTTAAAATTCAAAACTTAGGTAGCGTTTGGTACGCATGAATGAGAAGCGGAATGGAATGCAGCACTACGATGGAATGAAAAAAATGTTTGGTTAGTTAAGGTAACGGATGATTCCATTATCTCCTCCATTCAATTCTCTCTAATAACCCCAAAATTCATTCCATCCAACCCCCTGTTTTTTTTTTTCATTTCATTCCCTTCATCACCACTGACCATGGCCACCACCCACCTCTACCACCACCACCACCACCGCCATCGCCGACCACCTCCACCGGCCGCCGCCACCCACAGACCACCACTGCCACGCTCTGTCATCGACCACCGCCACCCACCGACCACCCACCATCACTTCCTATCGCCACCCACCGCCACCAACCACCATCACCGTCGCCGCTACCATCACCACCAAACGTCGCCATCCACCACCACCCTTTGTCGTGGTCGCCATTGACCACCACTACCATCGTCACCACTGTTGTCACCACTAACCGGCCACCACCACCTCTACCACCACCAACCACCGTCGCGCCACCCACTGTCAACAGTCACCGCCACCACTCACCACCGTCGATTTTATCCCTTTGTCTTTTCCTACATACCAAACCATACAAAGTAATGATTCATTTCATTCTTACATGTAGCCAAACAAGATCATGGAATGGTAATCATCCATTTCATTCATTCGTCCATTCCATTACCTTTTCCATTTCATTCCATTCCCTCGTCCATTCCATTACCCAGTGTTGTAGAACTCGCTAGGCGCTAGTCGGCCGGTGGGGTACCGACTAGGGATTAATCGGGATTAATCAGATTGGATTTTTATATATATTATTTTAAATTTATACATATATAATGCTAATTTTATACCTTATATGTATAAATTTAGAAATTTAGGGGCCAAATATAAACTAGTGAATATGGACAGGGGTTAAATATTAAAATGCGTAAACTTAAATAACCCTAATCAACTCCATTGTTCACCATATCCCGTTTTTTCCTCCCCGTTCTTTCTAGGAACCATCAGACGCAACTAGAGTTCATGGAGTTTCATCGGTTTTGCTGCTAAAACATGGATTATCATACAATTTTAAGGCAAGAACTTGTTTTATTTTTTGACCCCTTCGAGTTCATTTTATACCTAATTTTGAGTTTTTTAGGTCCGACTTCGGTGATTAATCGCGCACTGATTAATTAAGTGATTAGCCCAAAATTAATCAGTAAAGTGAGGACTAGCGATTAAGCACCGATTAGTCGGTGATTAATCGGGATTTTTACAACCTTGCCATTACCTTGTACCAAGCAAACCCTTAATATCTAAGGGGCATATTTTTTTTATTGGCTCGAATATGGCATCTAAATTTTTAGGATGATTTTAAATGATAAATTCAAGTATTTTACATAATCTATACTATATTATAATGTGTGAGGGGTGGTAGTTTAAGATAACTAAATGTTAAGAACTTATTTTTCATTAATAATCCTGAAATGAGGGTAAAATAGTCTGTCATTCATACATTATTTACATTTTAATAATATTAATAATATTAATCATAATCCTTCTAAGCTGCAATCCTAAATCTGAAGCCTTAACAGTTATGAAACCATCTCAGCAACCCTAATCCTTTCATCTCTTAACCCTTGATTATATGATTTTGTTTAGTTTCGATTATATGGTTTCAATCCTTTAGCATGAAGAAACTTTTCTAATCTTGAATTACACGGCAATATTATCCTTTATGGTTGTCCATAGTTTCCATTTAGAATCTATCTATACATATAATAAACCAAAGTCATTTTAATGACATGACACTCAAAGAGGGTATTCTCTTCATTGAGTGTGCCATGTGTCATTCCATGTGGCAAGGCCTTTATTTTAGGAAAATAATAATTTAAAATTTAAAAACAAAATTAGATTTTTATCTCTAATGTTTCCTCCCATAACTTTTAAACGTTAATATCTTTTATATACGAGATTTTTTAAAGAAAAAAAATACACCAAATTAACGAGCGTTTTATTATCTTTCCAACGGGTACCATAGTGCTATATAAAAAACGGAGAAAAAAACGACTATTTTTTTGTGTGGTTTTGTTCATACAGAAAAAAAAAACACAAAGTGTTCAGGTTATTCATTAATCATGTATAGGCAAGTCATTAGTTATGTTCAAACCAGTAAATATGAATTTTATTTACAACATGTCTTAGCATTGGAGTTGTACATTGTTTTAGGTTAGGTTTTAATATTCGAGTTATACATTGTTTAAGGTTATGCACTAACATTGGAGATACATTGTTAATTGTTTTCGGTTAAGTGCTACCCGAAGCTTTCCTGCATGTAACTGTAAAACGCATCAGTCTATTTCAGATGTAAAATTGATATTTCAAATTAGATTTATCAACCCGGGACGCTCCCGGGATATAATCTAGTAAAATATAACTAACAACACATAATAAACATGTTATTTTAATTCCTTATATGTACAATTTTGCTAAGACACTTGAGTTTTGAACTTAGACTTTTAGGTATATGGTTGATCACTTGATCATTATACTAATATGAATAACAAATACATGTGGTCCTTTATGCGCCACTTTTGTAAATAAAAGGAAAGCATCCTAGTCATTTTAAATACATGTTTAATTCAATAGTCTTGAATTCGTTGTTGTTTTTTGAATTTACATCGGTTTATTACAGTTGGTTTTCACACCCGTTTGCAACAACTGCATCGAAGCGCTAACTGACAACTCTAATTAAGGTATCGTATTTAGTTGTACACATGTTTTAAACTAATTCTACAAATGGCCTGATTTTAGTAAATCCCAGTGAATTGTATAGTCCACGCTTATATACATTCCTAAAACATGGAAGAATCTCATGCTTTCAAAGAATCCTCATTTAATTTTCATATGGCTTTTTTTAATATGTTTTCTCAAACCAACTACTCATAGATTGTAATAAATCAGTTATTTGATATACTTGATTTGTTCTGTAATATTATTTAAATAGTTGACCACTCGGGGATTTGAAATCAAGCAATTGGAGCTCCATTTATGAAGACGGTTGTGATTGTGGAGATCAAAGGGGTGAGGGTTCAAAGAGCCGTGGAAGGATGTCAGATCATGATTCAAATTTTTCAAACTACACGTGAGGTGATTGACCTTTACTTCAATGTCACTCCTTTAAGTTTATTTTTTGGCTTCTTGAACTCATAAGCAGAAGACTAGAGGCTTGCCTTATGTTGGACTTATTTTGATGAAATTAAGGAATGTTTCTACGTTTTATATTAATTTAGGCTTTCCAATGATGTTTGAATATTGATAGAATTTGATGTCAAATGCATATATCAGGTGAAGGGAATTTATTAACACATACTCATTTGGCGTTTGTCCACCGAAGGAAAAAAGAACAACGAAAAGCGATTGGTAAGAAGTTTTCAATTATAAGCACAATAATAACCTTTAGTCCTGAATTTGTTTGTGATTTTAGATAACTCAGCTTTTGGTTTTGCAATGATTATTTGTGAAAAGGAACATTTAAATAAATTATATATGTCATGCAATTTAGGATGGCTAATCTTTGAACAACTTTAGGTTTTGGAATTCCACTTATCTGCAACCCTAATCCTTTCATCTCTTAACCCTTGATTATATAATTTTGTTTAGTTTCGATTATACGGTTTCAATCCTTTAGCATGAAGAAACTTTTCTAATCTTGAATTACACGACAATATTATCATTTATGGTTGTCCATAGTTTCCATTTAGAATAAAATATAACTGACAACACATAATAAACATGTTATTTTGATTCCTTATATGTACATTTTTGCTAAGGCACTTGAGTTTTGAACATAGACTTTTAGGTATATGGTTGATCACTTGATCATTATACTACTATGAATAACAAATACATGTGGCCCTTTATGCGCCACTTTTGTAAATAAAAGGAAAGCATCCTAGTCATTTTAAATACATGTTTAATTCAATAGTCTTGAATTCGTTGTTGTTTTTTGAATTTACATCGGTTTATTACAGTTGGTTTTCACACCCGTTTGCAACAACTGCATCGAAGCGCTAACTGACAACTCTAACTAAGGTATCGTATTTAGTTGTACACATGTTTTAAACTAATTCTACAAATGGCCTGATTTTAGTAAATCCCAGTGAATTGTATAGTCCACGCTTATATACATTCTTTAAACATGGAAGATTCTCATGCTTTCAAAGAATCCTCATTTAATATTCATATGGCTTTTTTTAATATGTTTTCTCAAACCAATTACTCATAGATTGTAATAAATTAGTTATTTGATTTACCTGATTTGTTCTGTAATATTATTTAAATAGTTGACCACTCGGGGATTTGAAATCAAGCAATTGGAGCTCCATTTATGAAGACGGTTGTGATTGTGGAGATCAAAGGGGTGAGGGTTCAAAGAGCCGTGGAAGGATGTCAGATCATGATTCAAATTTTTCAAACTACACGTGAGGTGATTGACCTTTTCTTCAATGTCACTCCTTTAAGTTTATTTTTTGGCTTCTTGAACTCATAAGCAGAAGACTAGATGCATGCCTTATGTTGGACTTATTTTGATGAAATTAAGGAATGTTTCTACGTTTTATATTAATTTAGGCTTTCCAATGATGTTTGAATATTGATAGAATTTGATGTCAAATGCATATATCAGGTGAAGGGAATTTATTAACACATACTCATTTGGCGTTTGTCCACCGAAGGAAAAAAGAACAACGAAAAGCGATTGGTAAGAAGTTTTCAATTATAAGCACAATAATAACCTTTAGTCCTGAATTTGTTTGTGATTTTAGATAACTCAGCTTTTGGTTTTGCAATGATTATTTATGAAAAGGAACATTTAAATAAATTATATATGTCATGCAATTTAGGATGGCTAATCTTTGAACAACTTTAGGTTTTGGAATACCACTTATCTGCAACCCTAATCCTTTCATCTCTTAACCCTTGATTATATGATTTTGTTAGTTTCGATTATACGGTTTCAATCCTTTAGCATGAAGAAACTTTTCTAATCTTGAATTACACGGCAATATTATCCTTTATGGTTGTCCATAGTTTCCATTTAGAATAAAATATAACTAACACATAATAAACATGTTATTTTGATTCCTTATATGTACAATTTTGCTACACACTTGAGTTTTGAACTTAGACTTTTAGGTATATGGTTGATCACTTGATCATTATACTACTATGAATAACAAATACATGTGGCCCTTTATGCGCCACTTTTGTAAATAAAAGGAAAGCATCCTAGTCATTTTAAATACATGTTTAATTCAATAGTCTTGAATTCGTTGTTGTTTTTTGAATTTACATCGGTTTATTACAGTTGGTTTTCACACCCGTTTGCAACAACTGCATCGAAGCGCTAACTGACAACTCTAATTAAGGTATCGTATTTAGTTGTACACATGTTTTAAACTAATTCTACAAATGGCCTGATTTTAGTAAATCCCAGTGAATTGTATAGTCCACGCTTATATACATTCTTAAAACATGGAAGAATCTCATGCTTTCAAAGAATCCTCATTTAATTTTCATATGGCTTTTTTTAATATGTTTTCTCAAACCAACTACTCATAGATTGTAATAAATCAGTTATTTGATATACTTGATTTGTTCTGTAATATTATTTAAATAGTTGACCACTCGGGGATTTAAAATCAAGCAATTGGAGCTCCATTTATGAAGACGGTTGTGATTGTGGATATCAAAGGGGTGAGGGTTCAAAGAGCCGTGGAAGGATGTCAGATCATGATTCAGTTTTTTCAAACTACACAAGTGAGGTGATTGAAGAAGTAAGAACCTGGAAGGGAACTCTGGATCTTCTATATGATGCAGAACAGGGGACTTTTTCCAACTCGTCTCAAGATAATAAGTATGAAACCTGTAAAACAGAGCACCGTTAGGACTCGCCACAGGATTGGAGGTAATCCTGTGACCACCCTCCGGCGTGAGAATAAGTATTCGTTTTGGTGTAAGGGATAAAGTTTGTATGAACTGAGTATTGTAATATTGTGTGTTGTCCTTTACCTTTACTCCTCCTTTTATAGTTGTTCCTTTGCCCATCGAGGGGAGACATTCCTTGCATGATTGTTTCTTCGCTGAATTAGCCTTTTGACCAGCTCTCTATTTAATGCGTTTGACCTGTGTTGACTAGTTTGACTTTGTATAGTCGGTGGGCTTTCTATTGTTTGGGCTCATGGTTTTGAGGTTTGGGCTAGGTTTGCCTGGGCCATACCTCGTCAGTGATTGACCTTGACTTATATGTCACTCGTTTAAGTTTATTTTTCGGCTTCTTGAACTCAGAAGCAGAAGATTAGAGGTATGCCTTATGTTCGTCTTATTTTGATGAAATTAAGGATTGTTTCTACGTTTTGTATTAATTTAGGCTTTTCAATGATGTTTGAACATTGATATCAACAGAAATAGACTATATGTTTGTGTTGTTTTTTGTTATTTGATCACTATATAAGATAGTGGAAATATAGTCCGTTCTCAGTCTAGCAATAGTGCTATCATTTTGATATCAAATAGCTTATTTGCATCCTTCTTTGTTTTTTTCATGATAAATCCATTGAAGCGTGTGTTAGGGAAATGCTTTTGCCATTTGTAAGTCTTAAGTTTTTTTTTTTTTAAAATCATAATTGTAAATACTTTGATGGTTCTTTATACATGTAGTTGATCTCTTTAAATCTCAAGTACTGTCTTTCTTGCAAGGAATTGTTGTGGAGCTGCTGACTAATATAAGCATAATACAACAAATTGTAAATGGGTCATAGATCGCAAAAAGGTTGATTGTTACATTAAAGGTATGCTTAATTTGACTAATACACATGTTATAGGCTACATTAGACGAATTAATTATTTTTCAACGAACCATCGAAAATAAGATGTAAAGTGATTAAGTTTAGTTATTAACGCCTACCTCAAGACCTGCATAGTTAAAACTACACCCTTTTGTTTTCACCCGTTTTCCCTTGATTCATCTATACATGCACACTAGAATAATAATGTAGTGGCTCAAGCTTTGTTGGCTAAAATGTTGTGTAAAGAACAAATTATTGCTGAAACTAGGGCGGTCACGGCTGCAACGGGTTGTGATCGGTTGGGTTTTAATGTAGTATTTATACTTCTGCTAAAGATGTGTAAAGACAAGCACTTAATGTGTCAATAAGGAAATTATTTGGAGTAGGTTTGATCATGATTGTCATTTTTATGTCATTTTAGATTTAGCGTTAGACCCCGTAGTGGGGCGTTATATGCCCAAAAAATCAAAAAATAGCGTCCGGAACACCATCACACCGGGGCGCTATTTTCAAAAAAACGTTGGGGGCTTTATAAAAATAACGCCGGGTTTAAAAATTATCATCCAATCAAGCGCGGACACGTGGCACTGGTTTGAAAATAAACGGTCATAAATTTTGACCGTTGCCACATTGATTTTTTGAACAGTAACATTTTTTTTTGGTCTTATATATATATACACACACAATAGTTTATAAAAACACAACCAAACAACTAAAAACACATACACCACAATACAATCATCTCTAAAACACAAAACATGTTTCCATATGGTTCATCATTCGGGGTCCCGGGTCGCCCGAGTGCGAGGCCAAACACTACTACTCCGCTGCCACCCAATTGGGGCGAGTTTGACGCGAACACAATGCAATACGCGCAACTTCTTGGCATGCCCGGTCAATTTTATCCGGGCCCAAACATGGCAGGTCAATTTTTTCCTCCACCAAACTATGTCCAAGCTTCTCAAGAGGAGCCCGATTCCGTGCCAGAAACTCAAGTGGAGACCAACGAACCACGTCAACCCGAGGGTTCTCAACGGGGGCGCGGGCGCGGGAGACGCTCGCATAAAAAGAAAGATGCTACCGCTCCTCGTCAAAAAAAGCAACAAGAACGTTGGGAAAGAGACGAGGAGTATGCTTTAGCGCGGGCCTGACTCGACATATCCGAGGATCCCGAAGTTGGTTAGTATTTTTTTTGTGTTTATATATATATATATATATATTTATAATGTTGGTTAGTATTTTTTTTGTGTTTATATATATATTTAAAATGTTGGTTAGTATTTTTTTTGTGTTTATATATATATATATATATATATATATATATATATATATATATATATATATACTTTTTAATCGTATAATATTTTTTTGCAGCAAACTATCAACATAGCCCGTTGTTTTGGCAACGGATTCGAGAGCTGTTTTTTGCCGCCATGGGTAGAGGGGAGTATCGAGAGCACGACTCGATATCGGGAAAGTGGTCGGACATAAATAATAAATGTCACTCGTTTGCGGAGGTTTACCAACGTTGCAAGGACAACAGGGGCAGTGGGGAAGGTGATGACGGTTTGTTGGCAAGAGCCTTGGACGAGATGAGAGATACCCGCGGGCCGTTCCCGTATTTGAGGATTTGGGAGATGTTGAGAAAAAGTCCTAAGTGGGCTAATGTACCGCTTATGGGGTCGGGTAGTGGGCGCAAGATTAGGAGAGGAAGAGGATCAGGAGGAGGAGGACCATCTAAACGAAGCAAAACCACCTCCACGTCGCGAGATCCGGATACACCGACATCTGATGCTCACTTTGTGAGTTTAGATTATCCTGTTGATTTGGAGGATGAGGAGGAGGAGGAGGATATTCCAAGACCACCCCGTAGAAGATCAAAAAAGGGTGGCAAGGCATAGTCATCTTCGACAGGAGGTGGTGCATCGAGGGAGGAGTTTGATGAAATAAATCGACGACTACAGGATCTTCGCGACCTCGGCCAAAGACGTTTGGAAACTATCCACCAGAGAGTGGCCGAGAATAAAAGGTTCGTCGACATTCAAGAGGCGAGGCAAAGGGAAAAGGACATTGAGTTTTTGTCCAAATCGATCGACCACCTCGAGGGAGAAGCCCTACGCCTCACACTACATCATAGGCAGGAAATTCTTGCCAAATATAACTTATTGTAATTTATTTAAGTTGTTTTTTTTTAATTTGGTATTGTAATTTTTTTAAGTTGTTTGTTTTTTTTAATTTAATTAATATTAGTTGTGTGTTTTTAATATTATTTGTAATTTTTTTATATTTATTTGTCTTTTATTTTAATTATTTTAAGTTAAAAGATTAAAAAAATAATAAAAAAATCAACCAATCAGAAACAGGGGCTTTATAAATAAAGCCCCATCACTACACCCCTTTTTCAGTTTCTCTCTCCACGCTGACTCAGCAGCCATGTGAACCAATCAAGAAGAGGGGCTTTATATATAAAGCCCCCCACTACGCATGTTGTTATGAAGATTAATTGTAAAGATATAGAAATGTGTGATTCTTATTGTAGTGTGGGTTTAAAAGGGCTATTCGGATTGGTTGGAATACAAGCACTTTTTGCCCCTTTGTTTTTTTTTTTAAATAATAACTAGCTGATTACCCCGGGAGGGTCCCGGGGTTGAAAAATCTAATTTTACGTGATAACCTATTGCAAATGGTTCAAGTTAACTAACCACAAAATCTCTCAATCATTGCATGTTCATAGTATTCTAATCAGTAATAACTCATATTCCCCACAAAATTTAATTTTACGTGATAACATGAACATTTTGTGTGTTTTTAACCTGTATGAACGAAACCCCACAAAAAATAATCGATTTTTTCTCCATTTTTTATATAGCACTATGGTACTCGTTGGAAAGATAATAAAACGCTCGTTAATTTGGTGTAATTTTTTTCTTTAAAAAATCCCGTATATAAAAGATATAAACGTTTAAAAATTATGGGAGGAAATATGAGATAAAAATTTTAAATTTATTTTTTTTTCCTAAAATAACTCAATTTAGTTAAAAAAGGAAACAATTCAAAAACATAAAAAACTCTTCATTATGATGTCACGTGGCACTCTCAAGGGAAGGTTGAGGCCTCCATTTCACGCCACGTCAGCATATACGTTTTCTTTTATATATATATAGATAGATATGAGTTATTAAGCATTTCATTTTGTGGAACAACTTCAGTAGGTGACTTCATGTATTTTATTTTTTAATCGAATCTTTTAATCCAATAGACAATCAAATTCAATTTATATCTCGACAAATTTTAAATTAATGGTGATTTTTATGTTGTCATCATGTGAAGCTAAACACATATAAACCTAAAAGCCTATGCTATGTCAATGCTACTGAAGACGGCTTTCTACTGATTTGTTATGTTTATATTCTCTCAAAGCACGGACATAACAAAAAGTGATAAAACAAAGAGGCGATTACTGTATTTTAGGTCTACAAAGAAATAAATAAAGAAGTGGAGAAGAGGATAGAGGGTTTTGTTCTTTACAAGTGTTTATGGTTGGTAAGGATTAAAGTGAAAATATAACCGAGTTACAGATGCCACACACCACCATCTTTGTTTAGAATTGTGTTTGCGCAGCAAAGCGCAATTAACATATTAAGTCTTAACATATAGATAGTTAAAAATAGCTTAAAAGCTGATTATAGGGTTTTGATTTGAAGCTCACAATTTATGTTTAATGGTGGAAAGGGAAGGACCCGCCGCCACGGCTTCAGCGCACCTGAGGTATGCAAGGTACCAACTATCAAGTTACTCAAGGGCTTGAGGCTGATTCTCATCTACCTCTACTTAAAAATAGGCATGTATGAGGTTTTTTTTTTTGGTTTTTTTTTTTTTTTTTTTTTTTTTTTTTTTTTTTTTTTTTTTTTTGTGAACGGGCTGACGGAACGGAGAACCACCCATAAGAACACCCAAACCACGCAAGTTCGAACCCCGGCTCCAACGTTTGCAAGCCCGCGTAAAGACGCGTGTGAACGAACCCCCAACCCCCAGCTCAGGAAACCGCCATAAACCGGAGTCGAACCTCCGCCTGTGGGGAAAACCTGCGCACCTCACCCCAGCTGGGCTGGGGGTCATCAGCGAGGTTTTTATGTAACATTTATTGTTTAAATTGAATTTTGAATGATTGCTTTCATTGGTTGTTGATTGTGTGGTTAAATATTTAAATAATATTACAGACATAAACCCTAACTTTTGTGAGACTTATGAACTTAATTGTGAGTTTGTGACTGATGTTTGTCGTTTATGTGCAACTGAGGTTGTTGTAGGCGCAACGACATGGCTTGGCAGAGGCCTCTCGTGTGTTTGTGTTCAGGGAAGAGAAGGCGATTCTCGCCCCTTACACAACACTTGTGGATTTGTAATATGTCTAAGGGCCTGTTTGGTAGCCTCTTAATAAGGCTTTGAACCATTCGATTCTGAATGGTTCAGCATTCATATTGTTTGTTTCAATCTAAAATAGGCTCTGAATGAAATGGTTAAGAGCTGAACCATTCAATTCAGACTTGGTGCATAGCTGAACCATTCAACACTTAATCATTCAGAGCCTCTTAACCATTCAGACATCTTAATAATTCAACACTTAATCAACTATACAACCCCTAACTGGTTATAGGTGACAAATAAAAATGGTCACATGATTTTACTCCTAGAAATGGTCTTTTATGAGGAGGGTGAACTAATAATAGATGATGAATGTGGAGATTTGAGGGTTGTTGAAATATTAAGCTAGGTTTAATATTATATAAGTATTATAGTTACTATATCATGCTATCTAATCAAATTTATGTTAATTAATTTGTAAAATAGGTGTGTGGGGATATAAGCATCGCAAGTCAAGGGTATTTTGAAAAGTCATGATTTTTTTATCACACCCTTAATTCAATGTTGTGTATACATTACTTTTAGAAATATAGTGCTTAGATGTAGTGGTATTCTAGGGGCTACGGTAACAGTCAAAAATGTAGTTTTTCTTTGCAATCGTATTTGGCTGAGTTTTTCTTCTGCAATGTTTTTCAGGTGATCATGCTATGAGGAAGAGAAAGGTACAAGCTCTATTTCACATTGGCATATATATTATATACATGTTTGTTGTTGCAGTTAGTTTTTAGTTATCTCGCTGCATATGTTGTGAATGGTTTTACATGGATATATATTACTTAATAAGATGCCTACATAGTTATTTTACTCAATGGTATGTTTAAGTTATTTACTCGTTTCGTTTGTTTACTAATATTGGATTTTTCAACCTCGAGACACTCTCGGGGTATAAACTAGCTTACTATATCTATACTTATTATTATTTTTTTACTATATAATGGGTTCTGAATGAGCAAAATAGTCATTTCATATTCTTTTAAATAGGCAAAATTGTAATTTCATTCACTTAGCAAGACAAATTTAATACAACATTAATTAATACTCAAACTAACCTACAAATTTATGAGGGTTGATCAAACTAACATTAATGAATTTGGACTAATTAATTATGTGAGATCATATAATATAATCATAAAAATAGATTAAATAAAAAAAAAGCAAAATAACTAAAATAACTATCTTTATCCAATCAACTAAATTACTTGTAAATGTTTATACAATCAACATGTAGTTTTTTTTAGAATAAATAGTGCTAAAATACTTATCTAAAGTTTGAATGTAAAAACTAAAAATATTATAATCACTTCTTTATTACCCGTAATAAAATAGAATAGTAATAACACTAGACTGAAATTATTATTGCCTAAATTTATTATGATCATAAGCTAATATATATATATGTTGCAAATGTCACAACAGAAACCTTGTGATTCACCATTTCCTCAGGGGCGAAGGTATGTATCAAAGAACGAGGTCACGGGACAACATTGATTTTTACATTTTATATAGAGCGTATACTACGAAATTTCTAGGTGACACCAATCTCTTCTGAGATTGAGCTTTAATGATATCCTGCATGAATTACTTAACAAAATGTATAATGTTCTAGTGGTTTATTATTTCAATTCCGCATCCTCTTAGATGTGTAGGTCTTCGGTTCGAGACTCCCTAGCTTCTTTTTTTTATAAACATTATTACCAAAACCCACTTGAGCACACTCTAATTGCAGCAATGGCGTAATGCAGCCCCTTTTCCTTTCCATAAAGTAAGATGTTTACTTTCAAATTTGCATTATTAAGTTGAGCTTTTCTTTTTGATTGGATGCTTAGTGTTAGAACTTGAAACAAATATTATTTACAATCACTAATTTGTTTAGTTATTAACTTGGATGATATGAATATATTTATATTAAAATCAACTTCAAACTCAAGTTAACATAACTATAATCACCATCAAAATCACCTTAACACAATTAAAATCACATTAAAAACCAATACATTTATTTGAGGTTTGTTATTTTGATGATTTGACCCGATAAAAGTACCTCCATATCAACAAAACCATAGACCAAAATATTGTGACATCATTGACAAGAGTTCCTGGCTCCGCCACTGCATTTTCTATTCTCACAATAAGCGGGTCACTCTCTTTAATAGATAAATAATTATACACAATATTCTTCTTGTTTTAGTCAATATGATTAAAACATGGCACTTTAGAATTTTAAAATCTTTAAAAACTAGAGTATATCATCTATAAAAAGGCAAACAGTTAGAACGTTTGATAGTTTTAATTTTTTAATTAGTTCAACAACATGGAGTGAGATCGATTTTGTATTGCCTATTCGGCTATTCCCCTTCATAATCCTCTTACAGAAAAAAAAATCGAAAAACTAATATGAAGATCAAGTAGAAAATGGCATCTTTATTTTTAACATACAATACCACAATTGACAAAACAAACCCAAACACTCTACAAAGGGTTAATATGGCTTTTTATTGTAACTTGTTTGGTTAGTGTGGCCCATAGGCAAATTTTAATGGGTTTATATGGGGTACAATTAAAAACGATTAAATATAAGTAATTATGATGTTTTATGTATTTAGATTTTTTTTATTTAAAATTTCTATTATAGTTATCATTAAAAACCAACAAATTTTACAAGTGAGTGACGGGTAAACGGGCTACAAGTTGCGCCGCTACCCCCTTTTGAATAGCAAAACCAACTCTATTAAAAATAAAACGTGAGTCCTTGGTCGCTGGGGAGTTACTCTGCACCAACTTTTGTACTCTTTCCAAGAACCGAATTGCTTCGGGCGCTAGACCTCCAAATGTGTCAAAGGCAAAGGGCACAAAGACGTGTTGGTTCTCCAGACAGGCAACTTCATGTTTGACAAATTTATTGGACTCTGCTTTCAAGACTGCTTGCCCTGCCACAAACCCAGAATCCCGCAGTCCAACCAACGGAGACACCCCTGTAAGATCAACGCACGCATGTTTACCCTGTGCCCACCCGAACACGAGGACATCCGCTGGCCTTAGGGTGGACCGCCCTTCCAGGGGGTCTGTCAAAAAGTTAACAGGGGCTTCTTTCCTAGCCGAAATCCCTGCCCTTCGTAAGACATCCCATAAAACATCCCTGACCAGATCATGTCTGTATTTAAATCCGGGCAGCTCCTTACAGTGAAGGGCATGTTCTCCAAACTTATCTAAACATGCCTTTTTGCACACCGGACACGGCTCATCAACCGGAAAGATGGGAATCATGAGCCTGTATTTGAGGATAGCCCGATATTCAACAGCTGACATGTGTTGCCCAAGTCCATCAATAGGAAGGACAGCCAAGAAATCTTGAGCATGCGATACTTTGAGGCATTCAAACACCGCCTTCTGGCGCGGAGACATGGCAAACTTCTCTCCCATAGTCTGGAGGGTTTTACAGTTAAAAGCACTCGCCAAAATCTTTTGAGGTTTTTTGGGGGCGGTGTCTTTATCTATAAACCCGCCCAAATCTAAATCAGGAAAAGAGTTGCGAACGTTGTCTAAGGCAAGCTCATAATCCAAGTCCATCCCCACTACCCCGCTGTTTCGTAAGATGTGGTCTTGAAGTTTCCAGGACTGAACTCTAGAGGCCACAAAGGCATATGCAGACACATCCTCCGCCGTACAAAGGCCAAGACCTCCCGACCGTATCGGTAGAGACGTCAATCTTCATTGAAAATCCCCAAAGAACGCCCCCCCACAAACCACAATATCTTCGACCGCTTCACGAAGCCCTTTGTCGAAAATGGACATGGCCTCATCAGCAAAGGCTGGTTGACATGTCCGAAGACCAAACAACAATTTAGCAACACCCATACATGAACGGAGCAACAAAAGTTCACTTTGGGGGTCCCCCAATTTCTGCAGAGAAACCATCAGATCCACCGCCCGTCGAGCCCTTTTAGCACCCAAAGCACCAATATATCCCCCGTCCCGACTAACGGCACCCCCCAGTAGCTTCACACCTCCCTCTGGTCTTCCGATCTTGCTAGGAAATAAACCAGACTTCACTTTTGCCCCATTACACGATGGCCAGAAAATTTCACATTTCTTAATATTAAGCGTAAGGCCCAGATTCGGGCCCTCAGCTCGGATAATATCAAAAGCCTTAGCCACTTCCCCGACCTCTCCCATAATTGTGCCATCATCAAGATACCAAGCATGAAACGGAAGGGAGCAACATTCTTCTATCCGACGAACCAACGGATGTAGGACAAGAGCGAAAAGAAGCGGCCCCAATGGGTCCCCCTGCTGGACCCCGGTGGACGCCCCTATACAAGAATCTCCCACATAAAGCCTAGCGGGTTGGGCATATATGAACTGAACCCAACGGTAAATGGATGGGCATCGGACGCTCACTTCCCTCAGGAGAATCGTCCTGTCAACCAAGTTAAAGGCGTTCGAAAAGTCGACCGTGAGCATGGCCAGAGATCCGTTATCATGGAACGCATTCAAAAACCTATTCGCGCTATGGAGAATAGCCTCTGCCCCGTTGGGGACCCCCACCCCAAATTGATAATCACCTAAGTAAGCCGCCATCTCCTTCCCAACTCTACGCATCGCGACTTTAGAGACTAACCTTCTCCAAATGGCCCCAACAGCGATAGGCCTAATTCCGTTATCGGGCTTTAGCAACGGAGTTAAGGGGGCAGAAGCGATAAACTCCGCAAGACCTTTTGGGCAGAGCCCCCTTAACCAAATGTTAACCACTTCAGTGATTGCCAAAAGTAGATCAGAGGGTGGCGAGGTCCCTTGCCCACAAAGGGCATCTAAAATGTGTTGAGCTCTGAGGCCGTCTCTCCCACACGAAGTTCCTTTAGGGAAGGATTTAATACTCCCTAACACACAATCAACATCGACTTGAAGAGCATCCTCAGATGGTAAGACATTAGGCAATGTAGGGGGGTCGGTGATAGGGTGTTTATCAATCAGGGCCTTCAAAGTGGAGTCCCCAACCGGGGCAACCCCGGAGGAACATAAGACCTTAACTGCCGCAGTGAAATGGCCATCGGCAACCTTCCGCAGACACTGCTTTATATTGCCCCTGTTATCTAAGTCAGGCTGGGCGCTGGGCGCCTTAACTAATCCTTCATCAGATTGGTTAAGAAGTGGGAGGACGAGTTCCTCTATCCCAGCCCCGTCTTTCCAAATAGCTAAAGCACGCATGATACTGCTGCACTGTAAGGATTTACGGTTCCCAGATCGCCGCTCCTGCCTAGAGGACAGTCGTATAACACGCAGGGTGCAACGAGGCAACAACAACAGCTTAACCCATGCCTCAATAGATCCCGGGGCAGCCACAACTCTGCGCAGGGTCCCTGTTAACGCCTGGGCAAACGCTATCCGACAAGAAGACGGAATGCTTTTGACAGTCGCTATTGGCATCGCGAAAAGTTGTTCTAGAAGGCTAATATCTATAGCTACCCTCCCACCGTGCTCAGGAATATGAACATTTTGGGACACTGGTGGGCAAGGCTTAGGGATCCCCACAATGAAGTCATCGACACTATTGGTAGAATGGGAGAACTTCACTACACCGTCTTCGTGATGACAACCCCTGCTGAGAGCATGCAGGGACATGCACCGTGCACACAACCACTGATTAATACCCCTCAAGGCTCCCCCTAACTCCTGAAAAAGGTCTGGATCCTCAGAAATTGCGCTACGCAGAACGGCCCTACCATCATCCCACCCTAAATGGTCACGTTTTAGGTGGGCAAGTAGTCGGGCGCTGCTTGAAAAACCAAATTTACACGAGTGAAAATTTTTTAAGGGGCACGACTGTGTTGCATCAGCAATGCAAGGACCGGCCACAATACTAGAATGCTGACGACGCCTTCGAGAAGAAGGCATTGGGTTTGGTTGCGCACGTTTATAGACTGCGCAACGATTGTGAATGAGCCAAGAAACTTGGGTGAGCCGGATTTGGGGGAGTTAAAAGTATTATTATTGTAATTATAAATGTTATAGGTAATACTACTATCATTATCACGCGAAGGTCGAATATAATAGTAAAATGATAATATTGTTATTAATACTAGGGGATTACAAATATTATATCATTATAGGTATAGATCAATACCAAAAGCAACTTTAAATATGGAATCAGGTGTTGCTTTCATGAACAAGTCCTATATATATAAGCATAATATCATGAATGAGATGAGAGTTATTATTATTATTATTATTTTAGCTTGCCAATAATAATAAGTAACCTTGTCCCATTACAGCCACAAAATAAAATGTTATTTCTTTTTATCCAAATTCATTTGATTACATAACAATTAACCAGAAACAAAACGATAGGGTCAAAGGAGACAACTCAACGGGGGGTCGAAGGGAGGAGATATTTCGAAGGAAGAAGGAGAGGGTCGAATGGAGGAGATAAGTGAAAGGAAATGGTCGAATGAAGGCGAAAGAGGTCGAATGAAGACGAGAGAGGTCGAATGGATTGCGGCTTCGACTTTGAAATCCAAAAAAACCGTTACAGTCGGCTTTCGCGGAGCAGATCTGAACTGATAGTCTGCAGATCTGAGCGGAGAAGATGGATATGAAGATTTTAGTGTAAGATTTGTTTCTAGAAATGGATATTATGAAGATTCAATTTGGAAATCCAAAAATAGTCGTTACGGGGATTGGAATAGGGGGTTTGAATGTGAGAGATCTGTGTAGGATGGTGATGATTTGGTTGTTGAAATGTTGAAGCAGATTATAATGAAAGAAATGGATAGATGTGTTTTGAAAATCGTAACAATATATTAATGAAAGAAATGGATAAATTAAAAATAACAGAGTAACTTGGTTAAATGTGGTCGTGATGAATAAGGAGGTGGACTTACAGGATGATGGATTATTATTATTATTATTATTTTAGCTTGCCAATAATAATAAGTAACCTTGTCCCATTACAGCCACAAAATAAAATGTTATTTCTTTTTATCCAAATTCATTTGATTACATAACAATTAACCATAACAATTATTATTATTATTATTATTATTATATATATAAGCATAATATCATGAATGAGATGAGAGTTATTATTATTATTATTATTTTAGCTTGCCAATAATAATAAGTAACCTTGTCCCATTACAGCCACAAAATAAAATGTTATTTCTTTTTATCCAAATTCATTTGATTACATAATAATTAACCAGAAACAAAACGATAGGGTCAAAGGAGACAACTCAACGGGGGGTCGAAGGGAGGAGATATTTCGAAGGAAGAAGGAGAGGGTCGAATGGAGGAGATAAGTGAAAGGAAATGGTCGAATGAAGGCGAAAGAGGTCGAAGGAAGACGAGAGAGGTCGAATGGATTGCGGCTTCGACTTTGAAATCCAAAAAAACCGTTACAGTCGGCTTTCGCGGAGCAGATCTGAACTGATAGTCTGCAGATCTGAGCGGAGAAGATGGATATGAAGATTTTAGTGTAAGATTTGTTTCTAGAAATGGATATTATGAAGATTCAATTTGGAAATCCAAAAATAGCCGTTACGGGGATTGGAATAGGGGGTTTGAATGTGAGAGATCTGTGTAGGATGGTGATGATTTGGTTGTTGAAATGTTGAAGCAGATTATAATGAAAGAAATGGATAGATGTGTTTTGAAAATCGTAACAATATATTAATGAAAGAAATGGATAAATTAAAAATAACAGAGTAACTTGGTTAAATGTGGTCGTGATGAATAAGGAGGTGGACTTACAGGATGATGGATTATTATTATTATTATTATTTTAGCTTGCCAATAATAATAAGTAACCTTGTCCCATTACAGCCACAAAATAAAATGTTATTTCTTTTTATCCAAATTCATTTGATTACATAACAATTAACCATAACAATTATTATTATTATTATTATTATTATATATATAAGCATAATATCATGAATGAGATGAGAGTTATTATTATTATTATTATTTTAGCTTGCCAATAATAATAAGTAACCTTGTCCCATTACAGCCACAAAATAAAATGTTATTTCTTTTTATCCAAATTCATTTGATTACATAATAATTAACCAGAAACAAAACGATAGGGTCAAAGGAGACAACTCAACGGGGGTCGAAGGGAGGAGATATTTCGAAGGAAGAAGGAGAGGGTCGAATGGAGGAGATAAGTGAAAGGAAATGGTCGAATGAAGGCGAAAGAGGTCGAAGGAAGACGAGAGAGGTCGAATGGATTGCGGCTTCGACTTTGAAATCCAAAAAAACCGTTACAGTCGGCTTTCGCGGAGCAGATCTGAACTGATAGTCTGCAGATCTGAGCGGAGAAGATGGATATGAAGATTTTAGTGTAAGATTTGTTTCTAGAAATGGATATTATGAAGATTCAATTTGGAAATCCAAAAATAGCCGTTACGGGGATTGGAATAGGGGGTTTGAATGTGAGAGATCTGTGTAGGATGGTGATGATTTGGTTGTTGAAATGTTGAAGCAGATTATAATGAAAGAAATGGATAGATGTGTTTTGAAAATCGTAACAATATATTAATGAAAGAAATGGATAAATTAAAAATAACAGAGTAACTTGGTTAAATGTGGTCGTGATGAATAAGGAGGTGGACTTACAGGATGATGGATTATTATTATTATTATTATGAAGGGTAAGATGGGAATTATTATTATTATTAATATTAATGTGAAATTTGGTTGAAAAACATTTGGGTGTGGGTGAAGAAGGAAGGAGGAGATGGAGAGAGGAATTAGTGAAATTTGGTTGGTATCTTTGGAATATAAGTGTTAAAAACTGTTAAATTAATGGTAAAATATCTTACATTTCGTATCAACTATTCTATTAACGCACCAATATGTTTATAAAACTGTTAAAAACTTATTGCTTTGATCTGTTTTTATATGTTTTTTTTAGGTTTCAAGTATCATTAAGCTAAAAAGGATGAATTTAAATTACATGACAAGAAATAGGATTATAAAGTTTTAATAAAAATTTCCAATTTGTGTAACGATGGGATAAACAATTAAACTGGATCGAGAATTTGAGATTAATACACATTTAAATGTTAAAGTTCGTTTTGAGCCTCATAACCAGCCCACAAGTTAGAGCCCATGGTGGGCTAACTCAATGCCTCAGCCCACGTGAAAGAGGAATTAAAAAGAATAAAAAAGCTAGGCTCGTACAACGGTCCGGAACCAAAATAAAATGTCATGTTATTACATAGGCATCCACTGATCAGATACCGAACATCTTATTCACAGACCTAATCATAAATGCGGCTCGTATAAGTTTATACAGGTAGAGGGTGTGATCCAATTGAATTTTTTAATTTTTAATTTTGGAGGAGGGCCGATTTCGGCAATTAAAACTTAAAAACGTGAATTGACGATTTTACCCCTGACTTAACTGGGATTAACTGGATTCCGTTAGTGCCAGAGACGAGAATGATAAATAAATGAAACCATGGTACTATTATGATAAAAAAAAGTCAAAAGTTTGTACACAAGTGATAATTTTCACCAAACCAAAGGGACTATTTTAGCACTTTACTCTTTATAGGGTATTACTTCTGTAAAGAGGAGACAATTGACTAATTGACTTAGCCAGTTAAAGTGGTAGAAGGTCTCACTGTGGAAGGGAAGAGGAGTAGAGACATACCAAAATTGACTTGGGACGACCGGGTTAGACAAGATTTATTGGGGTTGCACCTTTCTGAAAACATGACCCATGATAGGGGTTTATGGAGGCATAGAATTAAGGCTAAGAACTATTAGGATATGGGAAAGGCATTTTAGGTGTTTCATAGGGTATTACTTATGTTTTCACATTATGTGGATTTTACATATGTTTGTCTTCCTGTATGTTTGTGTATAGGTTGTTTTTAATGTCAATGATGTTATAAGTAGTTGTGTGTGTGCATATCTATCTGGAAGCGGTCTCTTTATCCCTAGGGGTAAAGGTAAGGCTTGCCTACATCCCACCCTCCCAGACCCTACCAATAGCTTTACTATTTGTGGGATTTACTGGGCTTGATTGTTGTTGTTACTCTTTATTTTATTTAATAAGTAAAAAAATGTAAAACTAAAAGGCCGGTCGAAACAGGTAGGCTTCAAACTGTTAATAGCTAGTTACTCCTTTGATGTTCACTTGAAAAATGCTTCGAATGCTTTCTTGATTTTTCGACTCGGTTTGTTTTGTGAACGAGCTAATCATGAGCAAAGGTCTGCTCGGATCGGTTCGGCTCAAATTATTTTTTAATATTATATGTGTGTGTATAGTTATAAAGGGAATGATTATTTTGAAAATCCACTCTAGATGTGTAATTCTTTTTTAAATTAGGGCATGTAGTATAAACATTTATAAGCGTTTTTTTTTGGAGAAAAAAAAATCAAAAAGGCCCCAAAGAAATTAAAAAAATAAATGAAACACAATATAATAAACGTGCATAATAGATGTGTAACGCTCTAAGCAGTCAATATCGGTGGGATATCGCTTATCGGACCCTCACCGATATTCGGTGTCAAATATCGGTGGCAAATATCGGTACCGATATTATCGGTGATATTTGCCGATATCCCACCAATATTTTGATTCTCATATATCAGTTATAGCGCCGCATTTCCAGGTTTTGCTTTTTTATAAGCCAAATTACACTAAAAGCCAATAATAATCTTTTTTTTGGAATAATCCCATAAATATCAAGAGCCCAACTACCCAAAAACACTTCCAAAACCCTAAAGTGGATAGATTTGTCTCTCCTTTGTCTTCTGCCATTCGTCTGTGACTGCCATAAAATCTGTAAGTGTTATATATTATTATATTTTAGGTTATATATAGATAACATTTCAAATATTGACACTTTGGAGTCTTGACTTTTGATATTACTATTAGTAATTTAGTATTATATATGACTATGTTTAGGTTTTATATTATGTTAATATATAAATATTAAAATTTTACATGATATTAAAATTACCGATATCCCGCCGATATCCCACCGCGATAACCTATATATCAAATATCGGCCCTCGACCGATATTCGATTTCCCACCGCATTAACTGCTTAGGTAACGCTAAACAACATAGTTGCCTTCGTCATCAGAGTCTTCGTAGCCGTCGGGTTCATCCTCTAGACTAGTGTAGTCCTGATCGCGAGTATTTCTACCACGTCCTCCACTACGTACCATCTGACGAGGTTCCCTAACACGATAGTTGTCATTGTTCCTTCGCTAGGCAGGATCACGTTCACGACCTTGTGAACCATAAATCAGAGCCTTATGAGTATCTTTCTTTGCCTTTGCCATAACCATCATCTGGTACTTGGCTATGGTCTTCTCTAGGGATGAGCTCAGGACGGTATCGGTATCTAACCGATACCGATCCCGACAATACCGATACTGAAAAGTCCAAAAAATCAATACCGGTACCGAACACATACGGTACGGTACGGTACCGGTATGGCATCCGTATTTTACCTTAAAATACCGATACCATACCGATCTCGTACCGATACCGATAATACCGAAATTGAAAATCCATAAATATGGGTACCGATACCGATCCCGAAACCCCTCGGTTCGGTACGGTATCGGGATCGGGACGGGACGGGATCGGTATTCGGCCTTGTATGCTCATCCCTAGTCTTCGCCTGTTCTCTAGCGAACCATGCATCCGGATCTGACGGACCCTGATCCTTTTCTGTCTTGACGAAGCTGATCATCCTGGTCGTCTGCACGAAAGTTGAACGACAAATTAGGAGCTTTCTGGGCAACCTTCTTTGTCACCGTTTCTGGGGTTACATTACCGAGGTCCTCAATTACAGGAGCATCAGCATTGGTGGGGTTGGCCGTAAAAGTACCTCGATTATGATCCATAGGTATCATTTCGAAAGATTGAAGTCTAGATGGATGGCGCCAATGAAGAAACAAATAGTTTAATCTCCTTGTGGGGATGATAGACCACTGATCCACAAGAACGATCCTTCACTGATAGCTCTAAGGGTCAAGGTATCCTGGCTAGATGAAAAAAAATAGTGGGAGGGAGACGACTACTTTCGTAGTTGTTTATAACAAAAAAGTGGTAACGTGGATACTATAATAATAACTTTTAGGGTTAGTAAAAAGTGTCCACCCTATGGAGGTGAGACCTCCTTATATAGGGTCGACATATGCCAACATCACCAATACCCTAATCATTGAGGGCTAAGACCCGATTAGGGTTGTCTCCACTACCTTAGTTATGTTAGTAAAGTAATCATTAATCAATGATAACATCATAAATAAGGAAATAGGAACGAATAACGCTTTAATCTCGTGAAACGTGTCATTCCTGTAATGGTGGTAGATGGAGAATGTCGGTGATTTTCTCAGTGTTCCCTTCGTACCCAACAAGATCTTGGTATATGATCTGTCACGCGCTCTGTTGACTTGCTTTGCACGCGCCCCATGCACATGCATGGGTTGAGGTGCGCGTGGAGGTGCTCCGCATGTTCTCATCCGGGTACATCGGGAGTTCGGGATGGGCCGATCCATGTCATGGTTTGGTACCCAATCCCTTCAACTTTATAGTGTTTACGCAATAAAAAATGAACATTAAATATAAAAAAAATATATATTATGCTATGAAATGTGTCTGCTTATTAAGGTATGTAAACTTAAAACCCTCTCACTCTTTGCAAATTTAATCCAGGAGGCAAACCAGATAGAAGGACTGTCCAAATCGCCCACTAGTTGCTCGGAATTTTAATGCTGGAAAATGCCCGTTTGATTTTGGCTCGACTGTAAGCGAATCGACCTGATTTTCACGGTTTGCAAATGAGCCAGACACATACAAAGGACTGCTTGGTTTGGCTCGACTAGTGAACTACACTAGAAACATATACTACCAAAAAAATTCCAATAAAAAAGTAGTAAGCGTGATTTATATAAAAACAATAAAAAGTTGTCTTTCGCATATAGTTTTCATCGTAATTGTGGTCGTTAATAATTTTTCGCAAACAATTCTAGTTGCTAATTTTATCATGGAACTTTTGGTGGCAAAAGTCGTATGGCACTAGGGTTTGAGTGACCACCGAAACTAGTAGTAAATAGTCGTCTTTCCTTACACCCCGTTCTCGAGTATACTTGAGGAGGGAAAAGAACTGAAGGAAAGAAAAGGGAATGATAGTATCTCTTCCTTCCGTTTCCTTTCAAATCGGAAGGAAAACTAAACTAAAGGATTTAGCCTAGTTTTCCTTTCATTTCCTTTCATAAGTGAATCTCGGGAACATAACATGTTTTGTTTTCCTTTCTTAAATGAAACTCGAGAATACAAGAAAGTTTTCATTTCCTTCCAAATACTTTCTTTTCTCTTGTTAAATAAACTCGGGTGAGAAAAAACTGAACTATAACTTAAAAAATCGATACTGAACTATAACTTAAAAAATCGATCAGTTATATGGTTAAATGAGTCTGATTAACCTAGGATTATGGTTAATGTGTCTTCATTAACGAACTTTAACCGAACCGTGAATGTTTGTGATTTTCCCGCTTTTATTATGTAGGGATCAAGACAGCTGGTTTCTCTCGTTTTGCTCCGAATTACTCAGTTTTGACCCTCGTTCTCAATATCTTCTTCCAGTACTTCCATTATGCTTCCCCAACACACCTTTTATATGTATTCACCTACAAAACATAAACAATCTCAAAGTAGTGTGTTCCAAATGACAATTTCACAAAAAAACACTATTAAATTACACATTCTAGACGACAGAAATCTACCCGAACATAAATATCCTTGTTAATTTTGGACTAAAAATATAAAATGACACATCCAATTACTTATTTTGTTAGGTATAGGCATGCTAAAATTATCACTAAGGGTCCACTTATAAACTTATCCATACATCAATATTTCAAAGTTTTAATTTACCTTAGCCTATCACGAGTTCACGATCCTTCTTATACTTCAAATTTTCATCAGTTACTTCCGAAATTTGAATCTATAATGATATATATATATATATATATATATATATATATATATATATATCGTTATTAAATATACAAACATTAAGAATAAAAATATAAGAGACAAATGGTTAATGATAGTATGATATATGAACCAAATATCTTTACATGTAGCTTTTGGTAATTAACTTTTCTTATATATTAATTTTTCCAAATATCTTTACATGCAATTGATAGCCACCATGCAACAGTTCTTTGTTGCGTTAAGTATTCAACCTATATTAAAAAAAATTATGTTGCGTTGAAAATTTAAATGATGTTAGTTAGAAATGTTGTTGTCATAAATTGCAAAAATTAAAAATACCTTGCAACTTGTACAAAACTTGTACAATGAAGAGCTCAATGGTCAAAGCCAGATTTTAGTAGGTGATTAATGAGAAAAAAAAATGACGTATAGCCATCAGGATTCAGGAATCTAGTAGGATCGTCCACACGTTACCAGATAATGAAACCTCTATTCTAGATGAGTTCAACGACAATATTTTATTCTTTGCATAATCTAATTTTGTTACCATATATAACACTAAGAGTGTATATCCTTAATTTGACAATAATCATTTTTTTTAAGGTGAACTTCATTAAAAAAACGGAAGGTCCTTAAAACAAGGACCTTCACGCCAATAAATTACAACATATACAACGGATACAACGCCCAATCTTTCCAAATTACATTTTTAAACCTGATTCGAGTTCTAATCCACAAAAAGGCCAAAGACTTAACCTTTGCGACCAAATCAACAACTTTCGCCTCTTTTTCTCTAAACATCTTTTCATTTCTAGTATTCCAAATAACCCAAAGTGGAAGCAACTGAGAATATATCTTCATTTTTGTATATCCACTTCCACACATCTTGGTTGTTATTAAGAATTCTTCCTTGAACCAATCTTTCACAATATTCCCTTTCTTTTAACTCAGTTTCGGAAGAAGGCATTCTAACCTAATGCCAAGATATAATAAAATCGGCTCCAACCTTAACAAACCGATTGGCCACTATACACATTTTATCATTCTCAAGTCTAAACAGTTGAGGGAATTTATATTTAAGCGGCTCCTCACCACACCAATAGTCCAACCAAAAACGAAGTTGATGCCCAGTTCCCACACTGCCAAAAAACATACGATCCAACCCAAAGCCTTCGACCTTTAACTTTGCACCAAACGAACTAATATTCTTCCAAACACCTGTTATAGCTTTCTTAAACGAAGCAATCTCCCATTTACGGACCGACCCATGTATAGCATCAATAGTCTTCCTCCGTAAAGATTTCGGTTCAGTCTTGTACCTCCATATCCATTTTAGAAGCAACGCTTTATTAGACACTTCCAGTTTAGTAACTCCAAACCGCCATCTTTTTTAGGAGAAGCTACCCTATCCCAAGAAACCCAATTCGTCTTCCGAACCTCAACCGAGCCACCCCAAAAAAATTCCGTGTTAAAGCCTCAAGTTTCTTAATGATCCCCAAAGGTGCTTTGAACAAAGAAAAGTAATATGTAGGGAGACTTTCCAGAACTGATTTAACAAGAACAAGCCGACCTCCTATAGATAAAGTATCCGCTTTCCAGTTGGATAGCCTACTCCGAATGGTTTCTATCACCGGCTCCCAGTTAGCTAAGCTGTTCATATTTGCCCCCACCTTTATCCCCAGATAAGTAAACGGAAAATCCCCTTTTTTACACCCGATCGAAAGAGATTCAGCTTGAACCGCATCACTACCAACACCAACTCCGTACAAAACCGGTTTGTGAATTTTAAACTTTAGATCGGAACATAAGAAAAAAATACGAAGCATGCGTTTCATATTCACAAAATTACTTCCCAACCACCTGCACCTCCCCATCACCATAGCATCGTCTACGTATAAAAGATGAGATAAAATTGGCCCATCATTGGCGAACCGAATTCCATCAAAATTCCCCACGTTACACGCATTCTTTATGATACACGAGAAAGTCTCCATCACAAATGAAATTAAGAAAGGCGAAATAGGATCTCCTTGTCTTATCCCTTTGTAACACTGAAACTCAAAGGTTGGTGATCCATTAACTAAAACCGAAGACCGAGCAGATTCCAACACTCCACGAATCCACTTACACCACAACTCTAGAAAATTCATTTGTTTATGAATAGATATAAGAAAATCCCAATTCACGTTGTCATAGGCCTTTTCAAAATCTATTTTAAACAAAAAAAATTTGTTATCACTCTTTTTAGCCCATGAAAGAATCTCATTTGCCACCAACGGACCATCCAGAATAAATCTCCCACCAAGAAACGCCGATTGTGTGTCATAAACAATATCCCCCATAACCTTCTTCAGTCTATTTGCTAACACCTTCGAAACCCCTTTATAAATAATACCAATCAAATTAATTGGTCTATAATCATTCAAAGCAATCGGATCTGTAGTCTTTGGAACGAACGTTATGTACGTCGAGCCCACACCCATACCGAAAACCCCCACTTCATGATAGTGCCGAAAAATATTAACAAAATTAGCTTCAAATAAATCCCAAAAGAATTTGATAAACAGAAAATTGAACCCATCAACACCCGGCGCCTTATCATCCCCGCACCCGAACACTGCATCTTTGATTTCTTTGATCGAAAATGGAGCCGTTAAAGCGATACCTTCCTGTGTGGACAACGTCTTCAAGCCGTGACATCGAAGATTAGGATGAGAAGGCATCGAATCCGTGAACTTTCCTCTAAAATACCCCAACAGCTCTTTTTTTACAAGATTCGGGTGAGTCGTCCAATTCCCATTAGTCGTTAACCCAGGAATAAAATTCGCAATCTTTCTTTTATTGATAATACCATGGAAAAATCTAGAGTTCTCATCACCCAACTTAGCCCACTTACCTCTCGCTTTTGCCTTAAATCCATGTTGTTAATATTCTCCAATACCGCACGTCTCTTTCTAGCGTCCTCCCAAGTCCATTGCTCATCTTCACACAAGTCTCTATCATCGAGAATACCATTGAAATGTTCTATTTCCTTCTTCACAATGTTAAGCTCTTCCATCTCTTTATTGTAACCATTCCTTGATAACTCTTTTCAATACGTTGAATTTATTCATCAACATGACATCAAGATCCCCTTTACCATTGAACATTTTCATCGCCTCTTTCACCAAAGCAAAAAAATCGGGCCGCTCTAACCATGAATTAAAGAACCGGAAAGGCTTAGAACCGAAACTCTTGGACATCGTTTTAAGGATAATTGGACAATGATCCGACTTATCCCTAGATAAAGCCCAATATTCCGCCAAAGGCCACTCATTCAACACATCCCAACTAACCAAAATACGGTCAATGCGACTAAGTTTATCACCCTAAATACACGTGAATTTCCTTCCTTTAAAACCATACTCATGGAGATTATTATCAATGATAAACTGATTAAAATCGTTGGCGACCACTGCGTTAAACTTAGAATTCCTCCTTTCCGAATGACATCTAACCGCATTAAAATCTTCGGAAAGGAACCACATACCACTACCATTACGGATGATCATCCCAACATCCTCCCATAAAGATCTCTTCAGAACCGCATTTTGTGGAGCATAAATGTTTAGAATGTTTGAAACCACCCACTCCCTTTAATAAAACCAGAAACAAGAAGAAAATACCTCGCATTTCTTATCGCCCTAACCGTGAAGACTGAAGGATCCCATAACGTAAACAATCCCCCCGATCTCCCTTGTGACTCAACATAATCATAACGCACTAAACCCCTTCCCCAAAATTTTTCACATACCTCCGAAGACAATACCACATGTTGAGTTCCCTGTAATAGCAAAAATATAGCTTCGTTTTGCACCCTCAAATCACTAACCCAACCACTTTTACCTAGAACCCCCATACCTTGTACGTTTAAAGACAAAATATTCATGCTTGAACGTTTTGATATCCTTCCTCCCTTATCATATTCTAAATCTGTGAAACAAAATCCGCAACATTTTCGGCTCAGAGGTCTTTTCCCATATTCACGGTACATTCAACCTCATGTATCTCCTTCCTCCTACTGTCTTCAAGCCAGTGGCGGACCCATGAATTTTTTCCCGGGGTGCGGAATCTCTAAACCCTTGGGTGATTTATCCACCAGGTGGTCCGGGTTGGGTCGGTCGGGTCGACTCGTATACCAAAAATAATAATACTAAAATTATATGATCAACAAAAGGAAACCAAAAAGCCAAAAGTAATTTAAACGTCGCTACATATGCATAACGAAATTCTAAAATATAAAATTGTGGATACATCTCGGCTAATCATAGTAGTTTTGGAATATCAAACGCACAAAAATTATCACAAGGACTCAAGCGATTAATACAACAAGAAACTCAGATGTTACCTCATTAAAACGGTTTCCAAATTCTTGGATTTACATATCTAGAATCGAATTGAATAGTTAGATATATTCATTTAAATTATCTAGACTAGACTATAGTCTTACTAATTGTACTTGATCTTATCTACATGGAATCTTATTAAACCTTTCTTATAAAAAATAATAGATAATAAACTAAATGAAAGGACACATAAAATAAAATAAAAAGATATTAGGAAGGTGTTTGACTCTCCTTATTTCCACCTAATTATAACTTATAACTTTTTTAAAAAGTCATAAGTTGTTTTAAAAATGTTTGGATGGTGGGTTGAAAAAGACTTTTTGGGTTTAAATAAGGGGAAAAGGAGGTGGAAAATGACCTTTTTCAAAAAGTTAGTAATGTATAACTTTTTTTAAAAAGGAAATAAGGAGGTGGAAAAATAGATAAGTTATAAGTTATAAGTTTATCCAAACATGCCCTAAATAAAAAGAAAAACATATTAAAAGTTAACGTGACTTTACTTGTCACTATACTTTTACATATTTTAACTTCTTGTACTTAAAAAAAAAACAAATAGCTTATCTTCTTCACATCAAATTAAGAAATAACAGCAACCTTTCCACTAAGTCCTTGCTCACCGAAAAAAAAACAGGGAAAAATATATACACACTAACCTTTCTACCAAACGTATGGATCACGGATTTAGCTTCAAGGCTTATAAAGGGGGAGAAGAAAGTTTGCTTCTTTGCTTTTCCTTGGTTTCAAAAATCCATGGGGTGCGGCTGAAAATTTTTATGAGGTACGGACGGAATAAGCGTGTATATATAAACACTAAATTCTTTTTTTTTCAAGGTGGACGCCCGGGCGCCCACACCCTTTAAATTGGGTGTGGGTCCGCTCATGCTTCAAGCCCAGTATCTACACCAACACCCACCTCAGTCCCCACCAACTCTATTTATAGTGATTTCATAATGATTTCTGTCTTTTTTAAATTCAAAGATATTAATAATTAATACTTGTCAATTTAAAGTTTTATTAATAACTAATAAATACCTCTATAATGTATCTGGTGCCATAATGTACACGTCATTTAGATCTCATTTCAATATTAAACTAAAAATAAAATTTAGAGCAAATTATATGATCAAAGACGACTTTGAAGACATAATCCATTAATTACTTACCACCATACGATTTGACATTTATAAATAAGCCCAAAGTACATACTTATTCATTCATATTTCATCATGAATTTGCCCTTAGTATTTTTCTTACCTTTAATTACAACCTATTATTTTCCACATGTTACTACTGCTGGTGCTGATTATTCTTCACCTAGTGTTTTAACTCAAGGTTCATCACTTTCTGTTGAAAAGAAAGATCATTTGGTTTCACCAAATGACCTTTTCACAGCTGGTTTTCACAAGATTGGCCAAAATGCTTACTTATTTGCAATATGGTTTTCCAAGCCCATGTTGGATGGAAATCACACATTGGTTTGGACTGCAAATAGAGACTGGCCTGTCAATGGAAAACGCTCCAGCTTTTCCTTGTCAAGAAGAGGAAACCTTGTTCTAACGGACGTTGGCCAAAAAATTTGGACGAGCGACACTCAATCTAATTCGACTTTGAAACTGCAACTCCTTGACTCGGGTAACCTTGTTCTTACCAAGTTAGAAAATAATTCATATCTTTGGCAAAGCTTTAATTTTCCAACCGACACTATCCTTCCTAATCAGCCTTTTACCAAAGATACTGTCCTCATATCTTCCAGAAGTTTGACAAATTTGTCTTCTGGCTTATACAAACTCTATTTTGACAATGACAATGTAATCCGCCTTCTTTACCGTAACAATGAAATTACTAGCGTATTTTGGCCTAAACCTTGGTTACTATCATGGGACGCGGGAAGGTCTACTTTCAACAATAGTAAATTAGCTTTGCTTAATTCCCAAGGGCATTTCGTATCCACAGACAATTTAACTTTTACTACCACAGACTATGGTGATGCCCTTCAAAGAAGACTGACACTTGATGTTGACGGCAATATTAGAGTTTACTCGCTAAACCATAGAAGTTGGAGTGTTTCATGGCAAGCAATTTCAAAACCATGTGCAATTCATGGGATATGTGGTCCAAATAGTGTTTGTACTTACAACTCTGAATCTGGAAGGAGATGCACTTGTCTACATGGATACAAGAGCACTAATCACTCAGACTTGTCTTTTGGGTGTGAACCTCTACATGATCTTTCTAGAGATCATGAAAACTATGACTTCATTAAACTCCCTAATGTGGAATTTTATGGATTTGATTATCAATATATGGAAAAATCCACTTTCAAAGGATGCAAGAAGGCTTGCTTGAATAACTCCAATTGTAAAGCCTTCCAATTCACCTTCAGTGAAAAACTGGGCTCCTTTAGATGCTATGCCAAGACTTTGTTGTTCAATGGCCACCACAAGGATACTCCTTTCCACACTTATCTCAAGCTACCAAAATCTGAATTATTATCATATAATCAACTTATTGCTAGCAAGTCTGGTTCGTATTGCTCGACTTCTACAATTCAACTAAAACGAACATACGAGAAAGATAGTGCAAATGGATCCCTCAAGTTCATGTTGTGGTTCAGCATCATCCTTGGTGTAATTGAAGTCACGTCCTTCGTATTCTTCTATTATATCACTAGACAACCCTCGGGTACAACATCCCAGGCATACCTAGCAATTGCCACTGGGTTCAAAAGGTTTACATACGCTGAGATAGTGAAGGCATCTAATAAATTTAGAGAAGAAATTGGAAGAGGCAGTGGTGGTATTGTGTACAAAGGCATACTTCCAGACAATCGAGTGGTAGCAATTAAGCAACTCCATGAGGCAATCCAAGGAGAATCTGAATTTCTAGCAGAGATAAGCACAATTGGAAGGATAAATCATAAGAACTTAATAGAAACATATGGTTATTGTGCTGAGGGAAAGCATAGGATATTGGTCTATGAGTACATGGAGAATGGCTCATTAGCAGGGAACTTAAGTGGTAACCAACTTGATTGGCAACATGTATTTGAAATTGCATTTGGCGTTGCAAAAGGGCTAGCTTATCTACACGAAGAATGCTTGGAATGGGTTTTACATTGTGATGTTAAACCACAAAATATATTGTTGGATGGTAATTACAACCCAAAGGTTGCTGATTTTGGTCTCTCTAAGCTATTCCACCAAGGCGTAATGGAAAATTCTATCTTTTCAAGGATAAGAGGGACTAGAGGGTATATGGCTCCAGAATGGGTATTTAATCTTCCAATTACTTCAAAAGTGGATGTTTATAGCTACGGGATGGTGGTGCTAGAGATGATTACAGGACGAAGTCCCACATATGATCAATCATGCGATGAGAATGAAAATTTGGAACTAAAGAGACTCGTAAGTTGGGTAAAAGAGAAGGTCCACGAGGATTGTGAAAGTTTAACAGAGACACGAATCATGGATGTACTCGATCCTATGATAAGGGGTGAATATGAAAAATGTCAGATGAATGCTCTTCTAAAAGTGGCTTTGCAATGTGTTAGAGAAGATAAAGATGATCGACCAACCATGAGCGAGGTTGTGAAGATGCTTCTGCACCTGGAGATGGATGGTTAGTGGCAACCGCATTTCGCTCATATTAGTATATTCATTGGAGCCATTGGACTATCCGTGAAAAATGTGTGGTTTTTATGTTTTAAATAAGTGCACTAGGTTGTGATTCTGTTTATTGATGTTAATTAATAATTCTCATTTTCTACTTTATAACATCTTTCCTATCATATATCAAGTGTTTGGTTCTAACCGAGTCTTGTAATCAAGGACACCCTTCAAATCATACTTTTTCTTATATTAATGCTAGTGGGAATGTCCGCACGTTGTCGTGAGTATTTGTGGTTTATAACGCACATTGTGTGGCGTGCTTCACGAAAATTATGTTGGCCGATTTACGAAAGATAAACGCAAAACAACAAACTGATAATGAATAATAATGATTGTATTGAAATTGATCGATGATCGTAAGATTACAAAGTGTTTCGTGGTTTTGGTTTGTGATACAGAAACTTGATAACCGTTAGAATGATACATACGTAAACTATATATACATATTGATATTAATCTTAAACGACGCGACTAAACATGAATCATCGTGTCCTTGTGTTTGAACCGTTGTGTCTTGTAGTCGTGTCTTGTATTTGAGCCGGTTTATTGAAATGATTTGAACCGGCATATCTAGCTTATATTATTAAACATCCAATACCCTCCCTTAAGCTAGATTGGTAATACGTTCAACATAGTGCGTAGTCTTGTGAAGTCCTTTGGTTGTAGTGCCTTGGTGAAGATATCCGCTACTTGATCTTTAGTGTTGCAGTACTTTATCTCTACGTCTTCAGTCTTAATTATATCTCTTATGAAGTGATATTTGATCCTGATATGTTTGCTTTTTCCATGATAGACTGGATCCTTTGTGAGATTGATGGTAGATTTGTTGTCACAGTATAAGGTGATAGCCTTATTTGTGTCAAACTCTAATTCTTTTAAGATCCCTTTAAGCCACAGAGCTTGACATCCAGTGAGTGATAAAGCAATGTATTCTGCTTCTGTTGATGATAATGCTACCACGTTTTGTTTCTTCGATTGCCACGAGATCGCTCCTGATCCTATATTGAATATATATCCTGATGTGCTTTTGCTATCATCTATATTTCCTGCATAGTCATTATCACTAAAGCCTTTCAATTCAAATGAGTTTTTGTTGTATACTATTCCATATTCTGAAGTGCCTTTTATATATCTCAATATATGTTTTCCTGCTTCCCAATGTGACTTCTTTGGTTGATCCATGAATCTGCTGATTTTGCTGACTGCAAACATTATATCAGGTCTTGTATTTGTTAAATACATGAGGCTTCCAACTAAACTTCGATATAAGCTTGGGTCAATGTTCTCTTCGTTGCTATTCTTGATCAACTTTAATCCATATTCCATTGGAGTTGAGGCCCTAATGCTATCTGCCATTCGAAACCTTTCAAGTATGTCTTTAGCATATTTAGTTTGAGAAATCTTTATTGCTTCTTGATCATAAGTGACTTCCATCCCTAAGAAATAATGTAGTTTTCCCATGTCTGTCATCTCAAACTCCCTTTGCATGGATTCCTTAAATGAGATTATTTCCTCCATGCAGTCACTAGCTATGATTAAATCATCTACGTATAAACACACCACTAGTCTGGAGGTCTTTGTCTTCCTTAAAAATAAGGTATGTTCAAATGTGCATCTTTTGAAGTTATGTTGTTCAAAATATTGATTGATCCGACTATACCATGCTCGTGGAGCTTGCTTCAATCCATACAGTGCTTTCTTAAGAAGACATACCTTATTTTCATTTCCTTTTTCTATAAATCCCAGAGGCTGTTCTATAAATACCTTCTCTTTTAATTCTCCATTCAAGAATGCAGTTTTCACATCCATTTGGTGTAGATACCATTTATATTGAGCTGCTAGGGCAAGTACTAGTCTTACAGTCTCAAAACGAATTACTGGTGCAAATACTTCCTGATAATCTATCCCATATTTTTGTTTATAACCCTTTACTACTAGACGAGCTTTATGTTTATCTATATTTCCATGTTCGCCGTATTTTGTTTTGTATATCCATTTTACTCCTATGGGTTTTTGATCCTTTGGTAAATCAACCAACTCCCAGGTTTCGTTCTTTTGTATAGATTCTATTTCCCTTTTCATTGCTTCCTTCCATTTTTCATCTTTACTTGCTTCATCATAATCAATTGGGTCCGAGTCAGTGTAAAGTGCAAAGTTTGCAGCTTCTTGATGTCTCTGATATAAATCCCGTACTTCTGGACTACTCAGTTGGGTTCTACTATGAATATCCGCTAATGAACGTATTTTTAAAGGTGGACTTTGACTGGATGTTGTGGCATCTAAATTTTCATCTTCAAGTTGTGTTTCCAGTTCATCTTGCCTCTCACTTCCAACTGTATTGTGTATGGGTGAGTGTTCTTCATTTCTGGGTGTTATATCGTGTGTATTGTTATTACTCTTATCTGTATTTTCGTTTTCATCTTGAGTCACAATATCTTCATCTTCAATTTCTTCCCAAGTTTTATCTTCATCAAATATAACATCTCGGCTAACTATAGTCTTTCTTGTAGCTGGATTGTATAATTTATAAGCTTTACTATTCTCACTGTATCCAACAAAGATAGCCCTTTCTGTTTTATCATCAAGTTTACCCCGTTTTTGTTCTGGAACGTGTGCATAGGCAAGACAGCCAAATATTCGTAAATTTGATACATCAGGTTTGATTCCAGTCCAGACTTCTTCTGGAGTTTTATCACTGATACTCTTAGAAGTTGTTCGATTTAAGAGATATGTTGTACAACTTACAGCTTCTCCCCAATATTCATTCGGGAGTTTCTTCGTCTTCAACATGCTCCTACTTAGTTCCATTAAGGTTCTATTTTTACGTTCTGCAACTCCATTTTGTTGTGGTGTATAGCTTGTGGTCAGCTGATGATGTATTCCATGTTCTTGTAAGTATTCTTGGAAAGCATTTCCACAATATTCTCCACCTCTGTTAGTCCTAAGATATTTGATTCTTTTATCTGATTGATTTTCTGCTAAGGCCTTGAATATTTTGAAGAAATATAGTGCTTGTGATTTTTCTTTGAGGAAGTATACCCAGGTTTTCCTTGTAAAATCATCTATAAAAGTAATGAAGTATCTGCATCCTCCTATTGTCTTTGTTCTCATTGGTCCACATATATCTGAGTGAACAAGTTGTAAAGGACATTCTGCTCTCCATTTTGCTTGTTTACTAAATGGTTTTCTTGCATGTTTTCCTAAAGCACAACCTTCACATACGTTTTCTGTCTTATATATCTTAGGTAAGCCTTTTACTGCATGTTTGTGTTCCATTTCAATTAATGTTTCATAGTTGATGTGACCATATCTTTGATGCCATAAATTTGAACCGGTTTTTGTGGATGTGTATAGTACTTTTGGCAAGTCTTGATTTGGGTATAAAGGAAACATCTTGTTTTGAGTTATAGGTGTTTCTGTGATTGTCTTTCCTTCATGATTTTTTATGGTGCACATTCCTTTACCAAAAAACACATCATATCCCTTTTGCAGTAATTTTCCCACACTAAGTAGATTGTGCCTTAATCCTTCCACATAAAATACATTTGGTATTTTGTTACCTTATCGTTTACTCTTATGCATACCTTCCCACTTCCCAATACTTGTAGTCTCTTATCATCACCTGTTCTAACTTCTCGTCTATCTTGATCATTAAATGTGATGAATATATTCCTATTTCCTGTCATGTGATTACTACATCCGCTGTCTAAGTACCAACAATTTTTTTCCTTATTTTCTTCCATGTTGAATATCATGAACATGGTATCTCGTTCTGATTTATTTTCTTCTTTACACACCATTGCGGATTCTTCTTTCTCACTTTCTTCCTTATTTGGACAGTTTCTAGCTATATGACCTAATCCTTGGCAATTATAACATACAATGGGTCCGTATCGCCCTGGTCTACCTCCTCTTCCTCTTCCTCTTCCTCTGTAGCTGTTACTATATCTATTCCCTCCTTTATTTCTTACTTGAGTCCCGTCTTGTACTTGGAATGCTTGATCAATGACGTGTGTGTCATATTGATTAAGTCTTAATTCATGGGATTGTAATATTCCCATAAGTTCTTCAATTGATAATTCCTCTAAATCTTTGGACTCTTCTACAGCTACTACCACTGACTCATATTTTCTGGTCATACTACGCAATATTTTCTCAACTACTCGCTTATCGCTTATATCTTCTTCATTCATTCTTAACTGGTTAACTATTGTGGTAACCCTATCAAAATATCCTTCTATTGTTTCTGTTTCTGACATTCTTAGGATGTCAAATTCGCATCTAAGGGTTTGTAACTTTACTGTCTTTACGCGACGCTCTCCATGATATGATTTGTATAATATTTCCCATGCTTCCTTAGATGATTTTGCATTTGCAATTCTTTCAAATATTGTATCCGTTGATGCTTGAAATAGATAGTGAAGTGCCTTCTTATCCCTCTTATTTTGCTCTTTGTGTTCTTTTCGTAAGGCATCACTAGCATCATTTGGTATTTTCCTAACACCATCCTCTACTACATTCCACAAATCTTGGGATTCTAAAAGTACTTTCATTTGAATATGCCAATGATAGTAATTTTGTCCCAATAATTTTGGAATTTGGGTTTGTACTCCTCCTTGTGTTGTCATATTATTATTATTTTAATAATAATTGTTGATATGTGTTGAGATTAAAGAATTAATCTTTAATCAGAAAGGGTAACCCAAAAAAAATTACTTCTATTTGATTTGTTCGGTGTTTGACCTTATAAAAGTCAACGATTTCAAAAATAATAATTAACAATTATTCTCCTTGAATTCCCTCCCAAACCGAAGACTGAAAGAACGAGGATGGTCTGAATAAATCCTAAATATGTTTTCGAACTATCTATATGCGATTCTTTGTATAAATCCTAACCGTTGAATAATCGCACAACAAGTACTGATTCGAGAAAAAATAGTACCCTGTTCTATGAATGAAAAACAATAATAAAAAACAGAAAGAGGATCGAGTGATTTACAGACAATTTCCTTGTGATTTGATAAGAATTTTCGTTGGAGTAGTATGTGCAAATCTTCTTGTGACTGTATCGATCCGTTTCGCCCTTCTTTGAAAGATATAAATGAATACTCTGTTTTTTTATTCGAATTCTTCAACCGTATTTGATGCCTTTGTTGAATGAATCTTCGTCTCCTTTGGCTCTGATACCAGTTTTGTTGGCCGATTTACGAAAGATAAACGCAAAACAACAAACTGATAATGAATAATAATGATTGTATTGAAATTGATCGATGATCGTAAGATTACAAAGTGTTTCGTGGTTTTGGTTTGTGATACAGAAACTTGATAACCGTTAGAATGATACATACGTAAACTATATATACATATTGATATTAATCTTAAACGACGCGACTAAACATGAATCATCGTGTCCTTGTGTTTGAACCGTTGTGTCTTGTAGTCGTGTCTTGTATTTGAGCCGGTTTATTGAAATGATTTGAACCGACATATCTAGCTTATATTATTAAACATCTAATAAATTATGGATACGTAAATCATTACAAAACTATATATTATGTTCCTACATATAGTTACAAATTTGGCAAAGATAATTCAGTTTGGAGGGGGGGGGGTTGTTTTATATTTTGTAATATGTAATTTCTGATGAGTTTTATTGATATTTCTATCTTTGAATTCCACAAAAAATGTACCAGTCATTTGAAAGTAAAAGAACAAGAGTTCACCTTTATGAGTTTCGGAATCTTTTTAAGCCAACCGTGGTATCAAAGTTACCGTGTTAAATGAGATAGTAATATAGTGTTGGTGCCATAATCATCCCACACAAGATCAATTGGTTTCATAAGGTTTGCACATTTCGATGATGGTGGCTATATTGGTTGACCACCATTCATCGTCCCAGTCGTTTTCACTAGATTGGTGGTCCATAATGGTGCTTACGGTTGTGGACGCCGGACCAATACATCTATGGTTATTCCCCTTTTCTTTCGTCGTATTGCTTGTGGGCGAAGACGTTGTTGAGAACCAAGAATGTTTTTTGTTTGTGTTGGTTAACAACAAAATCTTATAACTTTGGAATGGTCATTTTCCAGTGTTGCTAAAAATAGACAACATCAAGAACACATTACCTTCCAAAAAAGAAGGAAGATATCCACAATAAACAGGCCAAATATAGTACTGCTCAACTGAGAAAAAACGAGGATTTCCTCTTCGTAACTGTAATGCCATAGCAACAACAAAAGCTGCCAAAGCCACAGAAACATCAATTCAATTTTTTGTATCTTAAACCACAACAAATGCCAAATACTTTCTCTGTAGGAATTGATTCACAAACCTCATGTGATAGCCATGTATTATTATTTTTTATTTCTTACCTTATCTAATAATTTATAGCTAATAATAATATAATAAAGATACAGATTACTCTTCCAAATACTCAACCCTGCGCTTGCTATCAATATGTTTCTACATGAATGATAGGCTAATTACTAGATTATATATACAATACTTTATATGGAAGGATGATTTTCAGCCCATACTTCAACCTCAACAACGCATTTACAGATGTATAACAGAATCTTGACTTCTAATAGGCGGCAAAAATCAAGCTCAAATGTTTGAATCAAAATCTTGGTCAAGGAGTTACATATTTGTTTTTATGTACAGGTGAACACCATGCTACTTCACCTCCAACCCACCCTCAGCCCACAAGTGCCTCGGACCCACCTCAGCCCAATACTGAACCTGTCCCAATCGACCCACCTCAACCACCCGTTACCGAACCAACTCTCTCCACACACACCATGACCACAAGGTCCAAAGCTGGCATATTTCAACCCAAGCATCATGCAGACCTCTCCTCTCACTTCTCTACCAACCTACATCAATCCCTCTTAGCCACTCACATTCCCAAAGGTTTCAAATCCGCTTCCAAAAACCCCAAATGGGTAATGACCATGAATAACGAACTAACCGCTCTACGCAACAATACTTGGCAACTTATACCACGACCCACAAATGCCAACATTGTTGGGTCAAAATGGATATATAGAATCAAGTACAAAAGCGGATGGTTCTCTAGACCGCTACAAAGCGCGTCTTGTTGCTCAAGACTTCACCCAAATCCCGGGAATTGATTTTTCCCACACCTTTAGTCCCATTGTTAAAGCCTCCACCATTCGAGTTGTTCTAAGTCTTGCCACCATTCAAAATTGGAAGCTTCATCAACTCGATGTCAACAATGCCTTTCTAAACGACCATCTTACCGAAACGGTTTACATGGAACAACCTCCCGGATTTATTGATCCAACACACCCCAACCGAGTTTGCAAATTAAATAGTGATTTATATGGCCTCAAACAAGCACCCTGTGCTTGGTTCCAACGCCTTAGTGCATTCCTTCTCACTGTCGGGTTCACTTGCAGCAAAGCCGATCCATCGCTCTTTATATATAATGTTGACCAAACTCTGATTTATCTTCTTGTTTACATTGATGATGTGATTATAACAGGTAACAATGACACTATTATCCAAGATTTCACTATTCGCCTTAACAAGGAGTTCAAATTAAAGGATCTCGGTGCACTCAATTTTTTTCTTGGACTTGAAATAACGCAACAACAAACCAGCCTCTTCCTTTCCCAAGCGAAATACGCCCATGAGATTCTTTCCAAAGCTGGCCTCCTAGATTGTAAACCTGTTGCCACCCCATTAGCTTCAACCGATGTATTCACTACAAAGGGCACTCCCTTCTCCGACCCAACATTATACCCGACCTCTCCTATGCAGTAAATCAAGCAAGCCAATTCCTTCAAAACCCAACCACATCTTACTTTCAGCTTGTCAAAATAATCCTTAGATATGTCATCATCGCGCTAAATTGTTCCTACAAATATATATATATATATATATATATATATATATAGCAAATGGGTCAAATATCCTATTTATTAAACATATTTATATCAAATGTGTTAAATATCAACATTTAGCAAACATACATATATCAAATGGGTCAAACTACAAACATATACCAAATGGGTCAACAAATATAATATCAGCTAGAGCCACAGAGAATATAAAGAATAAAACTATTGACCTTGACCATTGACCATTATTATTGACCATTGACCATGATTTTTTCTCCTTGCATTATGCCCCAATATTACTCCTTGTTTTGTGCCCTAAGTTTAGTTCTTTCCTTATTTTATATTTTCCTTTATGTATTTATATAGGAGGTTGTTTTCTCCTAGAATTGTACAAAATATTTCAATCAAAAAATAAAACAATTATTCTAGCTCTATACTTATTACACATATAATCCACTTAGTTGTTTTGAGAGTCGGTGACTACAAACAGAACAACCATTGGCCGCAGGACTGAATAAAGCTTAATCCAATACAAAAACACTTCCGCTTAATTTTTATAGAATACCCATCCTTCAAATTAGTACCACTCCACCAATGGTTATTCCACTTCCAAGCCCAAACAACCCTTTTTGCTAACTGGCCTACTTTTTTATATTACTCCAAATCCGAATCCTCTTTCTATGAACCTTGGAAATTACCTCCAAAGTTTGTTTTTCACGTGCATTTACATCCAATGTCCATCAAAAGCAATCATGATTGTCAAAATGTTTTGACAGCGAGATCGAACAACATATTTGAAGAGTAACCTCAGTTGACCCATCAATACTATTGGGGCTGTTTTATCAGGTTGTCTAGGCTTTCGAAACCAGGTAAGCAACTCATTTTAATTGGTTTAGAACTACTGATCTTGAGCTAATTTGCTGCATGTGTGTGTGTTACGGATCAAAATAATTTAGTTCTATTATGATAATATGTAATAGATGAAAGGTCTTTATGTAGAAGTGAACTCTAAGCTAATCAACAGTTAGTTCAGTATATAACAATGAGTCTGTACCGAAAATGGGTATCGATTGATATGAGTAAAACTTCTTCCTCTTGTGTTCTTCTTCTCTCAATAATCGATCAAACACTTTGATACTTAACAGTGTGTAATGGTTAAAACCTTAAATATAGAAACAAATTTGGGACTGTTATTAGTCAAGATGAAGCAGATTCTGACCCGTTAGGGGCTGCCCACAAAGGAGCTAATTGGAGCACGATTCCCAACACTTACAAGATGGGTTTTGAATGTATTTGACTTGGCTTTGATGAATGACAACCGGTTTAACCTTAGGTGATGAATGTGATGGGTTTTTGTTGCCTTGAAGCAAGTTGTGAGGCTGTTTTGAATCGGTTCAGGGCTCTATGATATGAAGTTTGCAAGCTCTTGATTTGGGTTGTTTGGCAGAAGAATCGACTCGTAATCAATGGTAATGTTTACCTAACTTTTAAGTAATTTTTTGGATATGTTATTGAAGGTAAATCAGTTCAGGGGCTGCTAAACAAAATTTTTATCACCAAAAAAACCATTTGCTTGTTTGCATCTTCACTTGAATGATTGAACTATAACCTGAAAATAACATCAAAGTTACAAGTTTAGATAACCAAAATAACTGTAACATACCTTATAACCAAACCATACTGATTTCAGGATGAGGAAACATGCAGCTGGGATATTGAGATGATTTAGGATATGGTCTTTCCCAGAAACTTGCTCTATAACTACTTTACACACACAGTTTTCAAATCAATATGGTGGCAATAGAATGGTGCCAATGACCAATGTGCTGATAATGGTCAAATGTCTTGCACGCTTGCTTCATGGGCAAGCATCATTTTTCCATTAGCATCACCAATGCAATACACGTGAGGGACCTGATCATCAAAAAGTAGGTAGAGGAAACACACATATCTAGTATAGTGTATGTGCAAGGCAAAAGAAATAACTTTAAGTACCAATTCACCCTTCAAATCAATAGCTCGCATGTGTTATTGAGTAGCTGGACTGTATGTTTGTTGTATCCATGTCTTAATCTGGTCTCTATACCTATGGAGTTTCTTGATCTCCTTCTTCAAGTCAAATTTAATACTTTTACCTCTTGTATTTTCTAACAGTATCCCGATCAATCAACTGGCAGAATTTAACACATAAATGTAGCAAACCATGTGTAAAGAGTACCCAAATTAAGTAATGATATGCACTACTCACATATACTGTAAAAAAGTCAAAAGGTACCTAATTTCTGGAAAAAAGAATGAAGATTAGGAGGAATATAATGATAGTACATGAATTCAAGTCTAGATTTTAGAATTAAGATAGATCTCTTCTTCTGATAATCATTCAACCTCTACATTCATTTAGCAGGACTTTACGTGTAACACCCCAACCGATGGTGGAAGCATCGAGGTGTGACGTAATGACGATTGTTCACAAGCTCATGGTACTAAAGTGTAAATATTTTATTCAATGCTTCAAGTTACAATTACATATATCATCAAGTACAAATACTATTCCACATGTTGTCTTGATTAACTCTTTACTAAGTCCACATGTCCTACATGAAATATCTTAACAATCAACCTGAAACATGTATGAAAATAATTTTGTCAACATAAATAATGTTGGTGAGCATACTTGGTTTGTGTACGTATAAAATAAGTTTAAAGAATATGTTTTACAACTCACGTGTCAAGATTTATCAAGGCATTATGTAAACACATAGTAAACAAACATGATAAAGTCAAACGAATATTTTTCACGTAAAGCATCCTAACACGTTTCACAATGATTTGAGCACCGTAACATCTGTTACGTCTATTTGAGCATTTGAGCACCGTAAACCTAAGTTACGTCTATATGAGCATTTGTTCATTTGAGCACCTTAACCTAAGTTAAGTCTGGACAACGTTTTCAAGCATTTGTTCATTTGAGAACCTTAACTTTAGTTAATTCTAGATAACGATTTCGAGCAAACAATGTAAGTAAACTACGCTTAAGTCTAGCACAAAGATAACAAGACACGTATATGAATCGTAAACGTATAAAAGATTATGTGTAAGTGTATGTGTAAGTTTGTATATGTGTACATGTTTCACCCCAAAAATGCAAAAATGAAAAAGGGGATAAGTATACTCACAGTTTGCGAAAGCGATCAAAATCCAACTTAAGTTGTTGTGAGTAAAAGAACTTGGAATTCCAAGGAATTCTACATGCTTGCTAAAGGTCCGAACGAAGGAAGAAAAAGAAAGTCCTGTGCCGATTATGAGGACTTTCAGACGTGGTTTTTGTGTTTAAATTGTTGGTTTTTTATGTGCCAAGGGTCGAGAATGAATTACAATGGTAAATTTATAGTGTTAGTCGGTTAAAATGAATGTTTGTTCGTGATTTTTATGGTCCAACGGTTACACCCATAAAATTCGATTAATGCGTGATTATCACTCATTTATACGCGATAAATGGACCAGGAATCGGTGAATCTTAAGTGGAGAAACGTATAGGGACCATTAAACGACTTGAAAACGCAACAATAATGGCCAAAAAAGTTCGCCGGAGACAAACTTCGGCCGGCGAGGACATGAGTGGAAAAAAACGTGGGAGGGAAGCTGACATTTTGGTTCAAATCAATAACTTTTCCCTATTGACAAAAATAACCCCTTAAGTTAGGAATGTTAGTTTTGTTATTAGTTGGTTAAGTTTTTCTTAATAAAAGCTAACTTATCTTAACTTAAAACGTTTTTTTAAAACTTTAAAAACTTAAATTTATATACTTTCAAATGACAAATTTGTTTAAACGTCCGAACATAATGCGTTTAAGTTACGATTCAATATATGTATACGTTTAAAAGTGAGGTACAATACAAGCAAAGATTTAATGATCAACAAAGATTCAAGTTTTTTTCTTAAAATTCAAATACGGTAACGTATAAGCACTAGTATTGAAAATATAAATTTGTTATAGAAACACGCAGTCGTTACATTACGCTGCAAAGACGATTTGTGCTAGCTCTTCTCTTCTTTAACTAGTTACATTAATAGCCTCTTGAGCTAGTTATTCAAGCCTTTTTTTCATGCTTTTCCCCAAGGTCCAGAGAAAGCTGAAATCAAATGGGATTTGTCTATTTATCTATCTCTTGACTCGAAATGAGAGCATGTTTGAAAAATGATCGTAGAGTGTTTAGGGTTGCGCCAGGAGGGTATCTCAACACCTTTTTTTTTTCATCTCATCAGAGTTATTTCACAAAAACTTGTCATGGTAAGGAAGAAAGGGGAACATGCACACTTGGATAGCGCAGTACAACGGAGAGTTGTATGCTGCGTTCAGGAAGGATGAATTGCTCCAAAATGGAATATATTGATTCTCTCCCGGTTGGTTCGACCGTAGGTGTGAGGATTTACTTCACGGGCGGGGCGCTGGCGCTAGGGAAGGGGGGGGGGGGGGCGAAAGTCACAAGATCCTTAAAATGGTGGGGCCGAACTCAATAAGTATAAAATTTTTAGACGAAAACGCGTAAAAATACACTACAAAGCAAAAAACGGTGGGGCCGGGGCACCCTGACCCTAACTACCCTCCGCCCCTATTGTCCTGCAGTAATGGTAGTATCTTGTACCTGAACCGGTGGATCACTTTTTCTAAGTAATAAGGAAGAGGTATGAAACATGCCACTCATCTTTTGATGTAATATTTTTATATTATTTTACGCAAGGGTTATGATCAAATACACACCGAAAGAAAAATAGGAAGTCGTAGGAAGAGTATCAAACAAACTCCGATTGAACTCATTCAAGTGGCATTGGAACCGTCTTATCGAACCCTACTATATTAGTTTTTAGGTTTTCCCTTTTTTTGGACCTTTAGCTTGTAGTTTTTAGAATTTATGTTATATCATTGTGTCTATTATGTAGCATTCTGTCTTTTTCTTATTTTCATCATTGTGTTATTTTTGTGATTCATTATGTCTCTTTTCTTCGGCATTGTATTATATTTTGTGGCTCATTATGTCATATTTCGTGATCTATTGTATTTTTGTACCATTTTCACACTTCTCATTTTTGAAACAATGTGTAGGATAACTTGACCCTTTACGTAAAGGAGACACACTCGTAATGTCCACACATGAGTGTTTCCCACCTTCCCAACCAAACACTAGCAGGTTAGTCGGATGTAAAGTGGACCTTTCTTCTGCCGTGTCTGTAAGAAAGTTAACTGGGTCTCTTTCTTTCCCAAGATCTCTGCTCGTCTAAGAATATCCATTAAAACGTCTCGAACAAAATCGTGTCTGTACTTAAACCCCGGTAACTCTCTACAGTGGAGCGCATGCTCCCCATATTTATACAAACACGCTTTACGGCACCGGGCATGTTTCGTCGCCTGGAAAAAATATTGGGATCATCAAGCGATATTTAAGAATTGCCCTATACTCCAACGCTGACATTCGTTGTCTCAGTCCTTTAATAGGGATAACAGTTAGGAAATCTAGGGCATGGGGCCTGTGTAAGCATTCCGTTATGGCTTTCAAGCGTGGGGTGAAGCATAAATCTTCCTTGAGACTTCGTGCGATTTGACAATATAAAGAGCATTTACTAAGTTTTCAGTGGCTTTTTGGGGGCGGTGTCCTTATTTGAGAAACCGCCAAGATTAAAGTCAGGGAGATATTCATGCAGGCGTTCTAAAACGCAAACATAATCCAGATCTGTGTTATCAACCCTGTTGTTACGTAAAATATTGTCTTGCAACTCCCGAGATTGAGATCTGGACGCCACAAAGGCATAAATGGCCACGTCCCAAGCCGAGAGCAGGCCCAACCCACCAAGCCGCATCAGTAAGGTTGCGACCCGCCACTAGAGATCTCCAAATATGGCCCCGCAAATTACTTAAAAACAACATTTTTTGTGTGTGTTTATAATTCACATTACGATTGATTTTTTGAAGTTTATTGCTAACTAATATTTTGTTTAGTTGAATATATAAATTACATCGTTATCTTTTTTTTTTTTTTTTTTTTTAAATAGCTTTCATATTTCTTTAACACTTGTTTTTATGATAACACTAGTTTTTATCCTGGGAGCGTCCCGGGTTGAAATATCTAATATGACATAATAAAATATCTAATATGACAACATAATTAATGACTTGCCAATATATGATTAATGAATATTATTATTATTATTATTATTATTATTTATTTTAAACAAATCTCTGCCATAAGTTATCATATTATAATATAAAAAAAATGAATCTCTGCGTCGGGTATAAATCTAGTGCCATTACAAAATATTATATAACTAGATATTTGCCCGCGTTGACACGCAGTTCAACAACGTACGATTATTTGGAGAATTATAACGTATAAGAAAAATACAGTAGAAAAATTTTATTAAAATTTAAAAGCAACGAATACACATTTATTCAAATATCGCTGAAAATTTCCTTATAAACCACATTTTTTGTTTTAGTCATCACTTTCCCACCAGCATCAGGTATAAGTAACTTCACGCCTGCCCTGCTTTTAACTCTTGACAATGCGACATAAAGCTGGCCATGTGAGAATACATGGTTTCTTAAATACAATCCAACCTGAATAAGGCGACTTAAATGGTATGTGTTAAAAATAGACTTATGGCATATTCAACAATAAGAAAGTAATAAAAATAAAAATAAGAAACTAACTACCACCTAAATTTCACAATTTAATTTGACACGTCTGAGAAGATGAGCATTACCCATATCGACCCGCTAAAAAAGCTTCGAGCACATTTTATTCTATTTGACACATTTGAAAAGGCAAACATTACCCAAATCGACCCGTTAAGAAAAGGGAAGATTGCCCCAATTCACCTATGGCCTATGTATAAGTAAAAGGAACATCAATCTAATCAAAACACCATAAACACACTGTTGGCGATTTTTACCCTATTTGACCCATTGGAAAAGTTGAACATTACCCAAATCGACCAATTTATAAGTAAACAAACATGAACCTACACCATAAAACAACATTTTAACCGACTATTACCTTATAGATGCTATTTATACGCTAAAAATAGTAATGTGACAAATCAAATAATTCAGCATTTATTTTGTGTTTAAATGTCTTTAATTTTAAAAACTGGATTTTTTTTTTTTAAATTTTGATTTTGAATGTTTAAAAATAAATTTATAAATGTATTTATATATGATTAATAATTTTATGTTTAAAGGTTATTAATTAAATGGTAATCATAATTATTAACATTAGATGTTTCCAATATTGTGTAACTCACGATAAATGCTAATTATACGCTAAAAATAGTAATGTGACAAATCAAAGAATTAAGCATTTATTTAGTGTTTAAATGTCTTTAAATTTAAAAACCGTATTCATTTTTAAATTTTGATTTTGAATGTGTAAAAATAAATTTATAAATGTATTTATATATGATTAATAACTTTGTGTTTAAAAGTTATTAATGAAATGGTAATCATAATTATTAACATTAGATGTTTCCAATATTGTGTAACTCATGATAAATGTCAATTATACGCTAAAAATAGTAACGTGACAAATCAAAGAATTAAGCATTTATTTTGTGTTTAAATGACTTTAATTTTAAAAACCGTAATTTTTTTAAAATTTTGATTTTGAATGTTTAAAAATAAAGTAATTCAATTGAAAATAGACGTATTAAGTGTGATGAAAAAAATTCAAATTTAACTTTGTTTATAAATGTATTTATATTTATATATGAGTAATAATTTTGTGTTTAAATGTTATTAATGAAATGGTAATCATAATTATTAACATTAGATGTTTCCAATATTGTGTAAATCATGATAAATGCTAATTATACGCTAAAAATAGTAATGTGACAAATCAAAGAATTAAGCATTTATTTTGTGTTTAAATGTCTTTAATTTTAAAAACCGATTTTTTTTTAAATTTTGATTTTGAATGTTTAAAAGTAAATTTATAAATGTATTTATATTTGATTAATAATTTTGTGTTTAAAGGTTATTAATGATATGGTAATTATAATTATTAACATTAGATGTTTCCAATATTGTATAAATCATGATAAATATCAAAATGCAAGAATTGTTAACACTAAAGAGCAAAATCATGTACCTTCTGTTGATATTTTGGATCTCCAATCCTTTGTGCCCGTGCAACAATAAACTCCAATTGGTCTATGCAAGAATCTGCCAGAGTACTATTACCCTGAGCAAACAGCCTCTACCGTTGCTCACTGGTGCAACACAATCGTTATACACCTGCAACAGCCATAAAAAAGTATTTAAAAAACAAATCAGAATTTTAAAAATGTATTAAAATTAGTGCAATAACTTTACAAACCAATTCCACCATCAATTCCATTCAACAACTTTCCAAACCAAGATTCATAATTATAGCAATTATAGTTAATACATTTGACTATGCAGTTAATACATTTGACTATGACTATATGGAAAGTGTACAACTAATTGTGCTATTAACTTTCCTATAATACAATCAATCAATCTCTTACCAAAAAAACTCGACCCTTCCTTTTAACATCCAAGACTTTTCAAACCACCATTTATAATAATTAATTCTTATAGTTATCCTTCCAAACTTTAAGCCATCAACTTAGGAAACAAATAAAATGCTAATAAATGAGACCCGAATCAACAAACAGGACCCGGACCCGAATAGCTTTCCTAAGCGGATTAATCACTAAAAAATATTTAACATTCTTTTACCTTTCATCTAATATTATGATCCTCAAGAACACCTCGAAGAACATATGAACATTCAAACTAATAAACAATCACGGCAAAATATACATTACAAAGACAAAAAAAACTAAATTAGCAATATGTGGGAAAAACTTACAAAGAGGATACCGTGGTTTCCTTAATCATGAAGACACGTGGCATAATCCATTGTACCATCTTTAACATCATGCAATAAACAATAACGATTTGGTTAGAAATCGTATTTGCTTGAAAAATTAGTCACAGTGACGTACAACCCAAATTTTTATTTTTGTATCTAAATTAATTATATAAAGATCTAAAGACTTACTCTCATGGTGATACAGGATTTTGAGGTCAGCGCCCCACAAAACCAGAGCAAAACATAAACCCAACAACAAAATCCAAATCCTTCTCAATCGCGTCGAACCTCCAACCATCTTCATCCTAGTTGATTAATCTGTAGGTGGGTGGATTCATATGAGGACTTCTCTCTCTCTCTCTCCTCTTTTACATATATGAAACGTAACCGAGACACGTTGTACCAACACCACTCACAAGCACACCAAGCTTCCCCTCTTAGGTACCAAAGCCAACAACGAAAGATGAGAGAGCAGTTAAAAAGGAGGGTGCTAAAGAAAGAAATCTGAGAAGAAACAAAGAGGACGCAAATATACAGGGGAAGAAGGGAAAAAAAAGAAAGAGAGGTGGATATAAAAGAGGATAAAAATATCAAACTACCACACAGGCAATCCAAATTTGAAATTGGATGGATGAAAGAGAGAGAGAGAAATGTGAAGAATAGAGTGATTGAAGCTCAAATTTGACCACATTTAATTATTTAGAGCCCAAATTTTAACCTCATTTAATTAATTGACCAAAATTAATTGAATGATTTTTGATTTTTAGAAAAAAGAAAAATTTTATAAATTCTCACAATGAGACACTTGGCATTAGTTGATTGGTTATGTAATTGGAGGATGAATGTGGGAGTGCCAAGTGTCCTCATGGACTTTAGTTTATTAGATGTATAGATGTCAAATGAATTCGGAAGTTTGTAATCGATCATTCTTAAAAGAATTAACATGAAATAAGGAAAAAAAGTTATTTATTAAAATATCGAACGCATTAGTCTAAGAGTTATGTGATGCGTTAAAAAATTCATGGGTATATGATCGGGTATATAGTTCGGGTATTTGGGTATGTGGTTTCGGGTAATTGGGTCGGGTATCACCTAATCCCAGGCCCGACCCAAACCCACAATTTTTTTAAACTAATCCCAAACCTAACACAATACCAGTCGAGTTACAAAAAATAGTCGTTTTTTTTCTCCGTTTTTTATATAGCACTATGGTACTCGTTGGAAAGATAATAAAACGCTCGTTAATTTGGTGTAATTTTTTTCTTTAAAAAAAACTCGTATATAAAAGATATTAACGTTTAAAAGTTATGAGAGGAAACATGAGAGTATAAAATAATAAATATTTAATATTTAAATTTAGTAGGTTATGTATTTAATAGATTAGGTTAAACCATATTTATTCCTTTTTTTAATTGGTCTAGAGCGTTGCCACATCACATCCTATGTGGCATCTCTCAAATGAGAGATTACATAAGAGTATGACATGTATGATTAATCCCTTTGCAATATATATATACTAGCTGATTACCCCGGGAGGGTCCCGGGGTTGAAAAATCTAATTTTACGTGATAACCTATTGCAAATGGCTTAAGTTAACTAACCACCAAATCTCTCAATCATTGCATGTTCATAGTATTCTAATCAGTAATAACTCATATTCCCCACAAAATCTAATTTTACTTGATAACATGAACACTTTGTGTGTTTTTTCCCTGTATGAACGAAACCCCACAAAAAATAGTCGATTTTTTCTCCGTTTTTTATACAGCACTATGGTACTCGTTGGAAAGATAATAAAACGCTCGTTAATTTGGTGTAATTTTTTTCTTTAAAAAATCCCGTATATAAAAGATATAAACGTTTAAAAATTATGGGAGGAAATATGAGAGAGAAAATTTTAAATTTATTTTTAAATTTTTTTTCCTAAAATAACTCAATTTAATTAAAAAATGAAACAATTCAAAAACACCAAAAACTCTTTATTATGATGCCACGTGGCATTTTCAAGGGAAGGTTGAGGCCTCCATTGCACGCCACGTCAGCATATACGTTTTCTTATATATATATATATATATATATAGATATAGATACTTTTCTGATGCTATTTTCTCTTAGATTTCGAACATATCCATATTTTTATACTAGCTTATACCCCGGGAGCGTCCCGGGTTTAGAAATCTAAGTAAAGTGAATAAAATTAGAAGTATCTAAACTATAAAAATGGCATCTATGGATCAACTTACATTAGATACTTTTAAAAAAAATATACCAAAAGATCCATTTCACCTTACAACATCAACACCTAACACAGAATATTAAGATCCCAAGCACTTCAAGGGGACAAAGATTGTTTAGCACCAATACATTCAGTCAAAGGTCTTTAACTGCATACAATAAGATTTGAGCTATTTCAGAATATGGTAGAAAAAGGAAACATAGCAATTACATGTTGGAGAGTGTCCCGGGTTGAAATATCTAATATGACATAATAAAATATCTAATATGACAACATAATTAATGACTTGACAATATATGATTAATGATTATTATTATTATTATTATTATTATTATTATTATTTTAAACAAATCTCTGCCATAATTTATCATATTCTAATATAAAAAAGGGTGATTGGGTTAGGTATCACCTAATCCCAGGCCCGACCCAAACCCACAATTTTTTTTTAAACTAATATATCCCGGGAGCGTCCCGGGTTGAGAAATCTAATTTGAAATATCAATTTTACACCTGAAATAGACTGATGCGTTTTACAGTTACATGCAGGAAAGCTTCGGGTAAAACTTAACCTAAAACAATTAACAATGTATAACCTAAAACAATGTATAACTCCAATGCTAACACATGTTGTAAAATAAAAATCATATTTACTGGTTTGAACATAACTAATGACTTGCCTATACATGGTTAATGAATAACCTGAAAACTTTGTGTTTTTTTTCCTGTATGAACAAAACCACACAAAAAAATAGTCGTTTTTTTTCTCCATTTTTTATATAGCACTATGATACCCGTTGGAAAGATAATAAAACGCTCGTTAATTTGGTGTAATTTTTTTCTTTAAAAAATCCCGTATATAAAAAATATTAACGTTTAAAAGTTATGGGAGAAAACATTAGAGATAAAAATCTAATTTTGTTTTTATATTTTAAATTATTATTTTCCCAAAATAAAGCCCTTGCCACATGGGATGACACATGGCACACTCAATGAAGAGAATACCCTCTTTAAGTGCCATGTCATTAAAATGGCTTTGGTTTATTATATGTATAGATATAGATAGATACGTTGTGACATAATTTTTTTGCAAAATTGACCCTACCTAAAGCGCAGGTAATTGATGTTTTCTCTGTTTATGTTCCATTTTAAGAAATAGCCGGCACAACTCGTTGGCTATATTTTTCTACTTAGGTACATATTCAAAAACCAATTTCTTGGTGTGGAAGCTAATTCAAGATAAACTTCCGTCCAATTAGGCTTTAGCAAGGAGAAACATTGTTATTCCGGATAAACATTCACAAACATTGTTATTTCGTCCAATTCGGCTTAAGCAAGAAGAAACTGTTAGTGCACTGTGGTGTATGTCGAAGACTTGAGGACCGAAGATCATTAGCTATACCTTAGGGGAGTTTGTGAACGTCTTTCAAGACATTCCCAGCTCAGTGACTGGTTAAGTCTGCAGATCACTAGCTAGGTCCAAGGGGGAGTATGTGAACGTCTTTCAAGACATTCCCAGCTCAGTGACTGATTAAGTCTGCAGATCACTAGCTAGGTCCAAGGGGGAGACTGTTAGTGCACTTCGTGTATGTCCCCAGCTAGTGATCGGTCCATAATAGTCGTATGCATGATTGTATAGCGTTTAAGATGTTATAGGGTTGCATTATTGTGTTTTTAAAGGCTTAGGGGTATTTTAGGAATTTATATGTTACTTACACCTCTTTAGTATCTCATACATGTGCCCCACATGTATGAGATTCATACATATACCCCCCACATGTATGAGTGATAAGTGTGAATATAAGGAGGTGTATGAGTTCTACTATAAATACCTCAAACCTTAGTCATTTTGTAACTTTTGCCAAACCTTTTACCCATTCCAATACAAGTGCAATCCTTTGTGTGTGTTTTTGTGTGTGTGCTCTCATATTATCATTATTATCTTATCCTTAAACACCCACCTATAACAACTAACCGGATCGTTGATTCCGCCCTCAATACGATACGCTTGCGATATTCAATTCTTGTGTCGATCCTACAGAAACATTGGTGTAGACTAAAACCGATTTATGCCTTGGAACTAATTGATTTGGCCTAACATTCACAAACGGAATAGAGGATCAATAAGGTGGAGGAAGGCGGTATCCTTGGTGGTCAGAACTTCACTATGGATTATATGGAAACATCGGAATGAAGTTGTGTTCGACTGTCGGACGGCTAAGTTAGCAAAGATGAAAGAAGATATTCGAGTTTTTGGGTTCCTTTGGTTGAAAACCGGGCTATAGCGTCGGAGTTGACATGGAATAATTGGTGTGAGTTTGATGTTTCTTGTTTAGGTGTTTAGCCGGTTTCCTTTTGGTGATAATTGAATGTCTGGTATATAATGTCTGATTAAATGTTAATCAGTTTTTTCTGAATAAAAAAATTTGTTGGGACTTAAAAAAAAGGTACATATTCAAAAAATTTACGGTTAGACTACAAATTTTGGTTGCAATGAACAAAAAAAAAAAAAGAACATTGAGTTAGTGGGCCGCCTAAAGACAACGATCCAATAAATTATTGTCCAATCCACCCCGTACTCTAGAGCTGTAACATCAAGAAGGTAACACTATAAAATTACAAATATACGTGCTACAATATCATCCCTCTGATTTACACCGATCACATTTCAAAAGCCATATTGACACTCAATGTTCCTTTCTACATACGAATATGATTTAGGAATTTATGGGCTTATGGCATATATCACTAACTGATATGGACCCAGTCCATCATCCCAATATCACTAATTGATATGGACCCAATCCATCATCCCAGTGAACCGGCCCAAGAAGCAGCCCAACAGCAAGATGTGTTAACAAGGCAAGATAGGCCCAAAAGAACAATCAACAGCCCAGTGAGATATGAGCCTTGATCCGGAAGATAAGGAGGAGTGGAATGACTTGTTAGCTACTGTTTTATTAATTTCTTTGTCAAGTATTTTTAGTTAATAGCTAGTAGTGGTCCATGTTCTCATTTAGTGGGAAATCATGGCTAAAAATAAGGGCATGACAAGGTGAATATGTCTTGGTGGCATAGTGGACTTGCATCCCCCATTTCCCTATTTAAGTTGTAATGTTTGAGTTAATGAAAAATATCCAGAAAATTGTCCCAAAAATCCTCTCTTAATCTTGTTTTCTTTTAGAGCCTAATCCCCTCTAAGGATTATCTATCATTGGTGCTTTCATTCACCAACTCACCCTCCATGGCCCCTCGTAAAGACAACACTTTCGAGGACCAACAACCCTCCATAGCTGAGTTACTTCAACAATGCAGCACAACAAGCAACCAAATTCGATACCTTGATCGAAGAAACCCGAACCTTACACACCAAATTCGATCTCCAAGCCAATGTTCTAACCACTATGTCCGATAAATTAAACGCCGAATCATCAACCAATTTCAAAATCAAATCACCCCAAGCTTCACCCGGTTCACCACAGTCGCCATCCAACAACCAAAATTCTAACCGATCACCAAAAATTACCCTCCCGCACTTTGACGGATCTAACCCACTTGGGTGGATTTTTCAAGCGGAAAACTTTTTCGCCTACTACCAAACCCCACCTAATGAATGACTATCCTTAGCCGTTTTTTACTTCATTGGTAACGCTTTAGCATGGTATCAAAATTTGGCAAATAACGACCTACTTCCCTCTTGGACTAATTTCAAGCGAGAAGTCGAAGGGCGTTTTGGACCATCCGCGTTTGAAGACCATGAAGCAACCCTTTTTAAACTCACCCAAACTAGTATTGTCGCCGCACACTTAACCGAATTTGAACACATCAGCAATCGCGTCTCCGGTCTCAAACCAACAAGCTTTAAGAAGTTGTTTCATATCAGGTCTTAAACCGGACATCCGAAATGAATTACAACTCATTTGCCCAACTACCTTATATGAGGCCATTGGCCTAGCAAAGGCTGTTGAGGAAAAAATAAGCCATAATTCAAAACCTTTTACACCTATATTCACATATGCAAACAAACCTTCTGCAACCTACTTGACAAATACAACAACCACCCAATCACCTTCAACAAACTCTCCTAACTCCTTGCCACCTTTATTACCCACACCCAACAAACAAACAACCACTCTCCCATTCACGAAACTCTCTGCATCATCCTTACAACAAAGGCGAAAGGAAGGCCTCTGTTTCAATTGTCCCGAAAAATGCTTTCCTGGACCCAAGTGTTCACCCCCGCAATTCTTACTGATTGTGGACAACGACGACCGTGATGAACCCACAAGTGTTCACCCCCGCAATTCTTACTGGATTGTGGACAACGACGACCGTGATGAACCCACAAGTGTTCACCCCCGCAATTCTTACTGATTGTGAAAAATACTATCTCTTTCGGACGCTGCATATTTCGGCATATCTGCACCACAAACTCTCCGCGCAACCGGGTACATCAACGGACATCCAGTTACCATCCTCATCGATTGCGGAAGCACACACAACATCGTTAAACCTCGGGTCGCAGCACTACTTCAGTTATCCATCACTCCGATTCCTTACTTTAGAGTTATGGTGGGTAATGGTGAATTCATCCATTGCGAAGGATTCTGTCCTTCAGTTAATTTCCAGGTACAAAAAGCATCTTTCCAAATTCCCTTTTATATGTTACCGGTTGAAGGAACGGATTTGGTTTTGGGCGTCACTTGGCTTGCATCTCTTGGTCGTTTATCGGCCAATTTTTCAATACCCGAAATCTCATTCAACAAAGACGGCAATAGTCACACCATTCCCGGCGAGTCTATGGGTCGGACTTGCACTCCAAGTTCACTGTCCACACTACTTCGCCATAATTCCATTGCTTCCCTACACACCTTGACATATGAATCGGCACATTCATCACCAACTGATACACAACAAACTACACCACATACTGATCCCACCATACATAACATTCTGTCCACCTTCCAAAACTTATTCCTTGAACCTAAGAACCATCCACCCAATCGCTTTCATGACCATCACATACCCCTTGTTTCCGAATCCACCACAATTAACGTTAAACCTTATCGCTACCCCCACTACCAAAAACAAATCATGTCCTAACTTATTTCCGAAATGCTTCAAAACGACATCATTCAACCAAGCCAAAGCCCATTTTCCTCCCTAGTTCTCTTGGTTAAAAAGAAAGATGGATCATGGCGTTTTTGTGTCGACTATAGAGCTTTAAATGCGGCCACGGTTCGTGATCGATTTCCAATCCTAACGATTGATGAGTTACTTGACGAACTCCATGGAGCTACAATTTTCTCAACAATAGATCTACGTTCCGGGTATCATCAAATTCGGTTGGCTCAAAAAGATGTTCATAAAACCGCCTTTTGCACGACCGATGGTCACTACGAGTTCCTCGTCATGCCATTCGGCCTTACTAACGCACCATCAACATTTCAAGCGGCCATGAACGATCTCTTCCGAAAGGTACTTCGACACTTTGTCCTTGTCCTTTTCGACAATATCCTCATTTATAGCTCAAACAAAACCGACCATTACAACCACTTACAATTTGTCCTCAATACCCTTTCCACCAACCATTACCACGTCAAGGCCTCTAAATGTGTATTCGGTGTCGAAGAACTCTCATTTTTTGGTCACAATTTGGCCAAAGGTGTAGTTCCCGAACCTGATAAAATACACGCCATCCAACAATGGCCGCCCCCTTCATCATTCACAACTCTAAGAGCTTTCCTTGGACTCACCAGGTATTATCGAAGGTTCATTCCCTCATATGCAAAAATTGCATCCCCCTTAACCGATTTACTCAAAACCAAAGAATTCAAATGGAATGCCGATGCTCACCAAGCCTTTAACACACTCAAAAACCACATGAAATCCCTCGTCACTTTAGCACTCCCAAACTTTTCTGAACCATTTGATGTCACTACGGACGCATCCGGTACAGCCATAGGTGCGGTCCTTTCTCAAAACAACAAACCGATTTCGTTTTTTGGTAAGAAACTTTGCCCAACAATGCAAGCCCAATCCACATACACCAAAGAGCTTTTTGCCACAACTGAATCAGTCAAGAAGTGGCGCCAATACCTCGTAGGCCGTAAATTCCGCATTTTTACCGATCACCACAGTTTAAAACACATTCTTACCCAAACAATACAAACTCCAGAACAACAAAAATGGGTCACCAAGTTAATGAGTTACGAATTTGAAATCCATTTCAAACCGGGTAAAGAAAACCAAGTCGCCGACGCCTTGAGTCGTGTCGACATTCCAACCATGCTAGCAATCTCCCATCCTACAGCCACTTGGCTAAACGAATTACGTTCATATTACACCACTGATCATAATGGAAGACAATTGGTTCAGGACATTCAAGGAGATGCTGTTTCATTTCCTCATCACAAAGTCATTGACGGCCTAGTTTATGTACATGAGAAACTTCTCATTCTACCAATCGCGAATCTCCGCAATCGCCTTCTGGAGGAATTTCACTCTTCGGTTTTAGGTGGTCATTCGGATATCAATGCAACCATCAAACGTATTTCTAGTACGTTTACGTGGCTCAGTCTCAAAAAAGAAGTTACCGACGTTGTTACAGCATGTGCGGTTTGTCAAGCCATCAAGAACCCGAATCACAAACCGTATGGATTACTTCAGCCGCTTCCAACACCGGAACATCCGTGGCATGACATATCCATGGATTTTATTACAAATCTTCCGCCTTCGAAAGGTAAAACAACGATATGGGTGATCATAGATAGACTGTCCAAATTCGCGCATTTTATATCTCTTTCTTCGGGTTATACTTCGGCTTCATTGGCTGCCATTTTCATGCGCGAAATTTACCGTTTACACGGTTTGCCGAAGACCATCGTTTTTTACCGAGATCGTGTTTTTATTAGTAGTTTTTGGCGTGAGCTTTTCAAAGCTATGGGCACTCAACTATTACACTCTAGTGCCTATCATCCTCAAACGGATGGCCAAACCGAGGTCGTTAATCGAAGTTTGGAAATGTAGTTATGGGCGTTTGTTTTTGATGAGCCAAGAAAATGGGAAAGATATTTGTATCTTGCGGAATTTTCTTATAATACGGCTTATCATTCGACAATTCAAATGTCGCCCTTCAAAGCCGTATATGGTCGTCATGTCACTTCGTTACATGATTATATACCGGGTTCGACTAAAACGGCGTCCATTGAATCTTCCTTGTTGGAGCATCAGCGAATTATCACTCATCTTCGGGCATCCATCGATGTTGCAAAGGCGAAAATGGTAAAGTATGCTAACAGAAGTCGGTTGTCAAAGGAATTTCAAGTAGGTGACTATGTTTATCTTCGCCTTCACAAATATCGCCAAACTTCGGTAGCTACTCGTCTGAATCATAAGTTATCTCGTCGCTTTTACGGGTCGTATAAGATTTTAGAGCGTATATGCAATGTCTCCTATAAGTTGGAATTGCCTTTCGGGCCTCGGATTCATCCGGTTTTTCACGTGTCACTATTGAAAATTAGTAAGGGAAACAAGGTGTCCAACCAAGGTGATTTGGAAATATTTGGTAAGGAAAATGAAGTTGGGTACTTGCCTGAGAACATTTTGGATGTTCATTTGGACGCAAATGGAAAGACGCAAGTATTGGTTCAATGGGAAAAACATCCGTTGGAGGAGGCGACTTGGGAAGACAAAGAGGAACTAGAAGAGCAATTTCCAAATATCATCTCCATTGAGGACAATGAAGTGTTTCAAGGGGGAGGTGATGATATGGACCCAATCCATCATCCCAGTGAACCGGCCCAAGAAGCAGCCCAACAGCAAGATGTGTTAACAAGGCAATATAGGCCCAAAAGAACAATCAAAAGCCCAGTGAGACATGAGCCTTGATCCGGAAGATAAGTAGGAGTGGAATGACTTGTTAGCTACTGTTTTATTAATTTCTTTGTCAAGTATTTTTAGTTAATAGCTAGTAGTGGTCCATGTTCTCATTTAGTGGGAAATCTTGGCTAAAAATAAGGGCATGACAAGGTGAATATGCCTTAGTGGCATAGTGGACTTGTATCCCCATTTCCCTATTTAAGTTGTAATGTTTGAGTTAATGAAAATATCCAGAAAATTGTCCCAAAAATCCTCTCTTAATCTTGTTTTCTTTTAGAGCCTAATCCCCTCTAAGGATAATCTATCACTAATCAAAAGAAATTTAATTTTCTTTATTTATAAACAGCCTACGATATGTATAATTATACTAGTAGGGTGCCCGCGCGATGCGGCGGGAGCACAACATTTAGACTTTAGGGTTGTACGAGTTGATTTAGTTCAATTTTGACCCACATGCTTATCTATCTATATCTATATCATCTAATAAAGGAGTAACTATTGCTGAGGTGTCACCTTTAGATGACCTCCATTCTAACCACTTAACTTGGGTATGAGTATTCTAACCCGACCCATGACCCTATATTCCTACCCAAATACCTGCATATAAAAAAATGCTTTTTCTATTGTATGTTTCATTCTTATTCTGCACCCTTCTTACTCATTCTCATTTCAACTCTAATCTTCTCCAAACCACCGCCGCTACCTTCAAATCTCCTGTTCCAAAATATTTCCTCACTCTTTTTGTTTTTACCCTAATCCTTCATTCATCGATTGCCTCTAAACCCTACTTTCATTCATCGGCTTGGTTTCAATTATATCTGGTGTTATATGTATAGATTCACGAGCCGTTTTTTAATTTGCGATTTTTTATTTGATTTTCAATACGTATTTTGGTGAATTTTTTATTGTCGTTATATGTTCAGATCATTATTCATGCGATTTTTATTGGATTCTTAATTGTTAGTATTTCTGCCTCCTTTTTATTTATGCTAATTTATAGTGCTTCTACTCCTTTTTGTATTTAGGCTAAATCAATTCCATCAGTGACTATTACATGGTAAGCTAATCCTATAAATTGCTATGATTTTTTAATTTAACATATATTTTGATAATCATGAAATGTTTTGTACATATCTCCATTTGTCTTTAAAATGTCCACATACTAAAAATCATCATTTACTATTAGAAATCCCAAACTGTTTCTTTATGTGTCAATCATTGTGAATATGTTTTTCTTAATTAGCAACTGTGATATGATTTATGACATAATTTTTTTATACTTTATGATGAATGTTATAGCAATCTGTTTTGTGGGATGAGTTCTCTATGAAAAACATTCACCGCTGCAACTAAAAGGTATGTGGTAGATATTTTTTTTGTGTGTGTTTATTAATGCGAAGTAGCTATTTTTCTAAAAGCAGAATGTCATTGTTTATATCTTTTATTATTATGTGTTTGTGATTAGTGATGTTAACTGTTATGTTGGATGGGATGCATGCTGTTTAAGGTTGAGATATGATGTTCATATATTGTTCATAATTGTTCTTGAAGATCTCATATGGTTTGGTGTTAAAGAGTGGATTGTTATGTTAATATGATTTAATCGAATAAGGAGTCAAATCTCAGTTCGGATTCTGGATATGGATCTGAAATAATTATGGAGCTTTTAATTTTGGATTATTGGTTTCCTAAGTTTGTGACACATATTTGGAAAGGTAGTAAATATCATTGAATGCATTAATTATTGGTTGACCAAGAAAGTTAGGCACTAAGCATAATTTTTTCAAAAATTATAAAGGAGTCGGGTTTATAATAACTCATGTTTCTTTTATTACTTCTTTTTGTCATGTTTATTTTTAAGTCAGCATGTTTAATATTTTCTTTTTTTAAGACTGCTCGATAAACTTGTTTTACTACATTGTATATACTCTGTTGAATATGAAAATGGAAATGAGACAAATGCTATTGTTTTTGGTCACACCAATGTCAAATGTAATGTTGTAATTGCTTAGGTACATGTTTTTTTTAATCTTTAAATTTTTATAATTAAGTGTTTTCTTTATCTTTAAATTGATTTTGTAAATTGTTTATTCGTGTTTTTGTTTTCTGAATCATTGGCTGATTATATGCATTCGTGTGTTAGGGTTTCGATTTATAAACCGAATTTTGGATCATCAGGAGCAGGGCAGACTTTTAATAAAAAAGTTGTATAAGATTTGTGATGGTTAGTCCTCCCCTCCTTAACTAGGGTTGGCAATTTCAGACACGAACACGAATACCCGACATGTACCTACACGATTTTAACAGGTACAGATATGACCTTAACATGTTTCGTGTACTAAACAAGTAGACACGAATATACCTGTTAATTTTCGTGTCTAAACAGGTTAATTACATGTTTACCTGTTTTGTACATGTTAATACATGTTAAGAAAATTGTATTTAAAAAATAATATATATGTTGGACTCAAAGTCCAATGTCGTCCTGGCTGTCCTTGAGTCCATCTATCCAAATCCAAATTCCAATGTCTTAGACTATAAGGAGTGGTGGGGGGGGGGGGGGGGGGGGGGGCGGGGGGAAGAGGGAGATGAAGCGCCATGTATCACTTGTGGGCCCCTTGTGGGGGGGGGGGGGGATAATTGTAGGGAGTGGAAGGGGGGAAGAGGTGGGGGAAGTGACACTTGGCATTTCTTTTTTCTTTTTTTTTTTTTCTTTTTTATAATAATAATAATAATAATAATAATAATAATAATAATATAAAACGAAAAATATATTAAATTAATAAAAAAATAATTAATATTAAAGTAATAAAATTTTAATTAATATTTAGTTTGAAACTTTGAATTTCAAATTTTCCCCCACTGCTTCACACAGTACAAACATTAATTTTTCCCACCCATACGTTTGAATTTGAAATTTTAAATTTGAAACTTTGAATTTCAAAGTTTCCCTCCACCCCCATCCCCCAACACCAGACTACCCCCATCCTCATCCCCCAACACCAGGCTACCCCCACCCCCAACACGAGACTTCCCCAACCGAGGGGGACTTGGAAGCCCTCCGGAAGATTGAGGAGGAGGAACTCTACTGGAGCCGGCCTACCCCTCCTAGTGAGTACTACTACTTCCCGTCGGATGGGAGATCTGATGGACGGGATAGCTCACGTTCCCTCTCACCCGAGTACGTCACCCTCCCCTGGGAATGGGACAACTACTCTCCATAGTGGAGAGATTTAGGATTAAATAAGTAATCTAGGATTTATTTATGTTTAAATAAGTAATTTAGGAATTATTAGGATTATGTAATGGTTGTTTAAGTGTGTAATGGTTATTAAGTAATTTAATTATGTAATGTTTTTTTATTTATTTTATTTATTTAATTTCTTTTTTTTTTTATTAATAAAAACCGGCCTTTAAAGATTAATTAGATTGTTGTTTTTTATTTTTTAATGGTTATATCCCCATCCAATAGCTCGCTGCCACGTGTCCCCCCCACTCCCCCCACGCCGGTGAAGCCCCTCCCGCCCTCCGTCCCACGCCAGTTTTCCCGCCCTACCGGCGGCGGTGTTCCCCCCCTTCCCGCCCCCACTCCTGATAGACTTATGTCTTTATGTCTGTACGTATTTCATATTTGAAAAGAAAGAAACTTAAAAACCTTATAAGTTATTTCATATCACAAACAGTCCAACCCTACACTTCCCATCTCGCCGCCACCGTTCATCCTCCATCTCGCCGCCGCCACCGTTCATCGTCGATCTCGCGGCCACCGTTCACAACAGTCTCGCGGCCACCGTTCATCTCCATCTCCCTCTCCGAAGGTATTTCAAATTAATACTCTATTACACTAGTTTAATGATTTATAACTTTATATTAATTTGGTATGTTTGCTTTTTATAAAGATGTTTACACAATCATGATGGATTCATGAGTAAAGCACTGGAGCACAGTTATACTGATTTGTATTTGTATCTTTGATGATTAACTATATGTATCTATTATCTCTATATTAATAAAAGTTTAAAACAAAGTGATGATAAATAGTGATAACTTTTGATAAATGTAGTGATATTGGTTCGATGATGGTGTAGTGTATTTGCTTTTGATAAATACAGTGATATTTGTTCGATGGTGTAGTGTAAAACTATATGTATGTGTCCAATAGTCCAATGCTTAATATATTTATTTTGTGTGCAGGTTTAAATGTTTAGGATTGAAGATTGAGATGCTTAATATATTTATTTTGTGTGCAGGTTTAAATGTTTAGGATTGAAGATTGAGAGGAAAGCTCTATTGGAACTTCATATGGTTTTAATAGATGTTTTGATTAGACTTTTATGAATTTGTTTTAAATTTGTTAAGGATTGTGTATTGCTTTGTTTTTTTTTTAAATTTTTGTGAACTTTTGATGATTTTTGCTTCATGAAACATGTTCTCTGTGAACTTTTGATGATTTTTCTTCATGAAACATGTCCTCAAATGTGATATATTTAATTTTCTAAACAGGTAGTTTCGTGTCTTATCGTGTAAACCAGGTATAAACAGGTTCGTGTTCGGGTTTCAAAAAAGGTACCCGATAAGTTATCGTGTCGTGTACAGGTATACATGTTTCGTGTTCGTGTCTTAACAGGTCGGGTATACACGATTTGCCAGCCCTATCCTTAACCATCCACAATTTTCATTTTTGTTAAATTGTTATTATTATTCAAGAAAATTGTGTATCTTATGTATTACACTAATATAAAATTTGCTTATATGCAAGTGTTATCATTGGAATATATATGAAATAAAAAAAATAACATGCTACTAAAATTTATATATGATTTGTGAAATATTTGAAAGCGTAATAACAAAGATTAATTAAAGGGTCACCGCTATAAAAATAGTAAATAATAACAATAAAACTATTAAGCGTAACCTATCATAACTCATGAACGAAAATATTGTAGGATCAAAATTTTGTGAATTTCGGTTGATAATCAATTGACTATTTTTTTTTTATTTTGGATGGAATTGTATTTCATTAATTTGGTTGTTGTCTAGAACGCTTAATTAGTATATGGTTTACGAGTTGTACATACATGCTACTTTTGAACCTATTAACTCTCAAGTATAATACTCAATTAAATTTTTGTAGGTCACTAACTTCATGCTTAAAATATTGGAGTTGCTCAATTGCATTTTAATCTTAAGATATGCATTCATTATTTCCTCCCTTATGTGCATTTTCCTTGTTTTATTCACTCATTGGTACATCTCTTCTACCTGTTTTATTAGACCTATGTAATGATATTTTAGTAATTTATACTAAACCTGCCTTACCAACATAGCATAAATGAGAACACCAAATAAATAAGTTATAAATTCAATAATAAATATCTTGTGTGAAAATAATTAGATTTACAAGTCATGTACCTTTTTGTTCTATCATGCATACAGGAGATTTTACTCGTCACATAGAGTGAGATCGGTTTTTATTGCTTATTCCCCATTGGTAACCCTCTTTTACAAAAAAAAAAAAAAAAAAAAAAACCGAAAAACTAAAATGAAGCTAGAGTAGAGAATGACATCTTCGTTTTTTAAGATACTATGCCACAATTGACAAAACAAACATAAACACTTTATATGGGGTTACTATGTCCGTTTATTATGATTTTCCAGTCCGCTTTGGCACATACGCAAATTTTCAACATGGTTATACGGGTACGCTTAAAAAAGGATTAAATATCAGTAATGAATAGACGCAGCAAAATGTGTATCAAGGTTTAATTCTATAAGAACAATGTTAGTACATGATGTCCCTAGGCTAGTATATCAGTTGTTTGGACGTGTTTCGGGGTGTTTGGAGACGTTTGTACGCGTTTTGGAGTGTTCGGGATGCTACATGCGAGTAGCAAATAGTGACACGCGATTAGGGCCCTAATCGCGTCACTATTCATGCGATTGGGCATTGGTTATAGGCAATTAGCACTGTATGAAGAGAAATCTGCCTCTCTTAAGGGTTTTTACACAAAGCTGAAGCGAGAGAGCTCAGAGGGATGGAAAGATTTGATGCCTCAGTATCCCAGATCGTATCAGACAGACAAGATTCATCCTTTCACCTTAAAGCCTATCTGGGAGCACAAGATCAAGCCACCAAAATGCGTTTCAAGGATTCCCATCATCCCAGTTGAACAAGACTTTTCCTCGAAGCTGTATTATTGGCACTATGATGCAGCAACCACTGAAGCAGTGATTGTCTTGAGCAACAGTCCGAACCCGTGCAGAAAGATAAGGATTTGGGATCCTATGTGGTTGATAAATTGCTCAGAAAAGGACGTGGAGACGCTTGTACCAACATCCGATCATGCACTTACCTGCTGAAGCCGATCAAGCCATGAAGTTTCAAAGGGTGATACAGTTTTGCTACGCCAACAAAGTTCATGCAGGATGCGATTGGTCAAGAATCTCAAGGGTCAAGACAACGTCAAGCTAAAGTTGAAGACGGATGATGCTGCTTGTTATTTTGCTTAGTTGTATTTGTTTATGTTTATCAAGTCTGTAAAGTTGTTTGCTATTGATATAAACGATGTCTTTTGATTAAGTCTGTACGTATACTAGCCTGGTCCAAGGGGGAGTCTGTTAGTACATGATGTCCCTAGGCTAGTATATCAGTTGTTTGGACGTGTTTCGGGGTGTTTGGAGACGTTTGTACGCGTTTTGGAGTGTTCGGGATGCTACATGCGAGTAGCAAATAGTGACACGCGATTAGGGCCCTAATCGCGTCACTATTCATGCGATTGGGCATTGGTTATAGGCGATTAGCACTGATCGCCCCACATGGTCTTGCTGATCGCGTATATGCTGCTGTACGTACCCGGGAGGTATAAATAGGCCCAATCATTGCCCTAATCATTAGTTCTTGCCTCACACACTCTCCAAACACCCTCCCAAGGTCTGTAAGGTCTGATTTGATCTCTGTAAACACTCGTGCTCTGTTTTTAGTGATTAATCGATAATCTTTTGACCCGTGTGTGTGTTGTGATTACTCATTTGTCATTGTTTCATTATCGTATCTGTTATTAAAGCATATTAGAGGGATTCCGCACCTCTAGTATAAACCCCGTGATTGTTGGATTTCGCGTTATTCGATCCTACAAGTGGTATCAGGGCCGAGGCTCTTATCACGGGTGTTTTAATAACAAAAACGAGCAAAAACAGGTTGTTTTTGGTGTAAAAGTTCAGATTTTTAAGCAAAAACCTGTTCTTATTTTTGAAACTTTGAGTTTTTGTCAAAAACCCATCTTTTTCAATATCTTGGTGTGTGTTTACGGTTAAAAACAAGTGTTTTTGATTAGGGTTTGCTCTAAAACTGTTTTGGTAACTTGTCTAATCATTTGGGATCAAAATATAATGTTTTAGATAAGATTTTGAGGCAAAATAGGTGATTTTTGAGCAAAAGTGCGGCTACAGATCAGATCAGGCGATTACGCAGTCCCAATCGCATCATCCTTTCACACGATTAGGGTTTCTCTAGCGATTAGCCCTATCGCCATTAATTATAAGCGATTAGCATCAAATCGCGTGCCACCATACACGATTAGGCCTAATTGCTTACTAGCGATTAGCCCTAATCGCCTACCATACTCTTGTCACACTAAAACCCTAATCGCATATAAAGAACTAGCGATTAGGTCAAATCACTCAACTATTCACACGATCAGCCCTATAATCGCCCATAAAACATACAATTATAAGCCTAATCGCCTATAAAGGTCCGGAACATAAAATTTGACTAAGTATCGGACTATTATCATACCTTAACATATGGCGAACCCGTGGGGACATCTGAGTCAACCGAGACCTCAGTATAATCAACAAATGAACAATCAATCTAACGTACCCACGAACCCTTGGCAGTTCTCAGCAGAACGAAACGCGCAACGGATGCAGCAATCGCAAATGCAAGCGAATGTTGCCGGAATAATTCCGTGGGCGCTAGCTGCTCAACAGCAAATGGTGAGCACGAATCCGTGGGCACTCGCGGCTGCTGCAAACTCTCAGACAAATCATCTGTCTTCCGTACTCATGAGTGACTTAGAGACGGGTAGTTCTAACAGGGCACCGAAGCTGCAATACATGTCCGACTACCACGGTTGGAAGGGCAGATTTCAGACATATGTCGAGGGCATCGATGGTCTTGTATGGTCAGCTATCGAGACAGGGTACAGTCGACCGTTGGTTGAGAACTCCACTACTCCGATCTCAATTGAAGACATGAATGAAGATCAGAGAAAGAAATACAACTATGAGAAGAAGGCGATGGCGGCATTGAAGCAAGCTCTTCCAAAGGACATCCTTCATCAATTCGCTCAGTGCACAACATCACAGATTCTTTGGTTAGCCTTGGCTGAGCGAAATGAGGGTAATATGAAGACGCGTAAGGTTAAAATGGATCAGCTTAAGAAGGAGTTCGAGAACTTCAATGCTATTGGGAACGAATCTCTGAGGGATTTGACGGCTAGATACTACCATCTGATGTCAGAAATGTATCAGTACGGGGTCTTGTATTCATCTGCGGACCTTGTAGAAAGATTTGCTGAGGCGCTACCTCCTCACTAGCATCAATGGTTGGATATTCTAAAGTCAAACAATGCATATCAGACTCTCTCCGTCAACGAGTTCATTACCGAGCTGGAGAACAAGGAGATAGAGGAGATCAGGAGAGCAAACAAGGCGCTCATTCCACAGAATCCCAGCATCTATTATGGGAATCCTCTTCAGGACACCAGTGTGGGTGGCACCAAACCACAAACTGCTTTTGTGGTTAATCCGGATCCAGTTTATGCTTTCGACAATTATGGTCCCCCAGCTGATGTGCCTCCTCCTACATATCCTTTTGGACCAAACCCGTATCCTTTGAATTATAATGCTAACCAGTTTGGTGTTAACCCGTTTTCTCATCTTGCAGCACCAGCGCAGGCAACTGCAAACTTTAGTGGACCCTCTTCTGCAGGTTTTTTCGGGGCCCCAACTACAAGTTATGGTGGATATGGAGGTGCTTCTAGTTCTAATCAAGGTGGCTATCAGACCAATACAATCCCAGAGCAGCTGAATACTGCGGGTTTAGGAAAGGTGACTATAGAGCTAGCTCAAGAACATATGGCTCTACTGTCGACCTTGGTAAACTCCTATAGTGGACTGGTTGCTGGACAGATCGGGAATCCTCATCTTACACAGGAGGATTACTCGCAGATTGATAAGGACGATATGGATCTGATAGACATACAATGGCACTTCGCAAGCGTGGTGAGAAGGGCAAAGGATTACATGGAAAGGATGGGAAGGAGAGATGTCTTGATCAATAATAACACCAAGTTTGGGTTTGACAAAACAAAGGTCACATGCTACAACTGTGGCACAAAAGGGCATTTTGCAAGGGAATGTGACCGACCTAAGCAGCAAGGACATCAGAATCCCTTCAACAACAACAGAGCTAATCAGAATCAGAGGCAGCAAGCTCAGGGTCAACCTAATACTGAGCGTGCTATTGTCCCAGTCAACAACCAGAATCAGAACCAGAGGCCGCCTGCAAACAACAATCAAGGTCAAGCCATGGTTATTCAAGCTGATGAAGGCTATAACTGGAACCATCTGATCATCGGAGATGAAGCTCCTCAAGGTGGTGCAGCCTGTTTTGCTCAACAAGCGTCTGAAGCACCTGCCGAAGTTGAAGAAACTTCGAGTCAGTCTGACATCATCACTTCTGAAACCGAGGTGTCTGACTGTGACTCGGAGTGCGATTCTGATAGTGGAGAAGATTTGGAGGAGTTGTTAGCTGAAGCAGATGCATTGATCGGTAAAAGATCGTTTCTTGTGGAGGCTGACTGCACAGAGAAGAACTACGGCGAATTCTTTGGAGCTCAGAAGACAGCAGCTCATTATGCATTGATGGCCATTACTGAATCGTCGAACAAGGTAAGTTCTTCTTCTGATTCAAAATTAGATTGTGTAGAGTGTAATCGGTTAAAATTCAGAATTAAAGAATTAACTGAGGAAAATCTGAATTTAAAAGCTGATGTTGGTCCGTTGCAAAGGTCAATTGATTCCTTGAGACAAAAGGAGAAAAATTTTCTAAGTACAATTGAAAATTACAAAAAGGATGTTTCTGAACTGTCCAAAACCTTAGCTAACAAACAGATTGCTATAAATAATTACATCAATGAGGTCGAAGACACTAAGAAGCATTTGGCCATTGTTAACTGTGACTATGAAAAGATCAGGAAAAAGCTTGAGAGTTATTTAAACTGCAAGTATGTCCTTGATCACATAGTTGAACACTCTGACAAGGAAGGTTTCTCCACCAGTCCCAAATACTCTCAATGTCCACCTCCGGTAAGATTCGAAAATCACAATTTTGATGTCTTGCCGAAGGAGGAACTTGTGGACGTTGCAGCCGAGGCAGCAAAAGCTGCAGAGGCGGCCAAGGTTACTGAAGCAGCTAAACCTGCTGAAGTCACTAAGGTTGCTACTCCTGCTAAAGCTGTAAATTTGTGTGAGAAACCTGATGATATCAGTGTATATGACACTGACACTTCGGATGATGAGCTCGATGAACCTCCTAGGTATGCACCGGTTAAAACTATAGATGTTCCTCTTGAGAATCATATCATTACCACTGAAACCTTGAGTGAACTGGAACCGAAAGTGCAAACCGAGGATGGTAGGAGGATTAAGGTGTTTTATAAATTAAAAGGGTCCGAAAGGGTGCATGCTGATGAGGAAGTCCCTCTCAGATGTATCGCCCCTGGTCTTGTTGCCAAAATTTGGCAAGAATCTGTCATTACCGTAGAAAAGGAAACCTGGAGTAAAAACAAGGGTAAGGGCAAGGGTAGAAAGGATCAGGGAAATCAGGCTAATGAAAATAACAAGAAAAATCAAAAGTCGAACACCGTTAATCCTCAAAATCAAGCTCAAAGAAACGGTCCGAAAAAGCATGTGACTGAGTTCATTAGATCGAGCGGCACTGAAAGAAATGACGATCTTCAAGTCGATCAGCAAAGAAGATGTCTTGAGGATCTAAAACATAAAAACTCATTTGCCGTTCCATCTAACAAAAGGAACAAAAAGGAGACCAAACCCGAATCTCCTAAGTTTGAAGAATATAGATCCTGTCACAAGTGCGGGGAACGTGGGCATTTAGTTGCTGCGTGCCCTGAATTTAGACGAGAAAGGATCAAAGTGGATGATCCTCCCAGTTCTAGCAAATCCAAGCAACCTGTTTCCCCTAAACTCTCAGAGAAACAAAAGGGAAAGCAGGTCGTTTATGATAACCGCAACAAGATTGCTATGAACCAAAAGCCAGTTGATGGCAGGGGTCCACAGCTGAGGGGGAGCACTGTTCCTCCAAAGGTTGAAGCAGCGCCTAAGCCACCAGCAAAGGCTGCAGCTAAATCGCAGGGCAACCCCAAAGCTGCTCCACGCACAGTTAATTCTGAAGTGGATCCAAAATCTGTTCCTCCAAAGGAATCCAAGGCTGGACCTTCTAGCCCACAGGCAAAGAAGAAGCCCAAGCCAAAGAAACCTGAACAGATTTGGAGACCCAAGTCACCAACCAAAGAAGGAGAATCATCTGCTGGAAAAGGCACTGCTGTACCATCGGAAACAACTCCAACACCAAATGGGAGATGGGTTGACTTTCCGATGTTAGATGAAGTTGGTAGACCCAAGACCGTGAAGGCTTGGGTCCCCCTTAACCACTGAACTTTGAATGTTTGTGCAGGGAGTTCCACAGGGCCTTATCAGCAGCCTATGGATTGTTGATAGTGGAGCTTCAGGGCACATGACAGGCGATTTATCCCTGCTTTTTGACATAAAGAATATCAATGGGGGGTATGTTGCCTTTGCTGGTAATAAAGGGGGTTATATAACAAAGGAAGGAAGTATGAGCAACGGTATAGTGAGCTTTGAAAAGATAAGCTTTGTTAAACAGATAGACCACAACTTGCTGAGTGTTTCGCAGATATGTGACAAGAAGTTCACTGTATTCTTTGATGACAACGCATGTTTCATTCTGAAGCCTGGATTCAAAATACCGAAAGAGTGGGTCATGATCTCAGCTCCCAGGGTCAACAACTTATACGTCCTGGACATGAGCCGAGCAATGACTGCAAAAGGTCAGGTCACTTGTTTTCTGTCAAAGGCGACAGAGAAGGAATCGATAATGTGGCACAGACGAATGGGACACATCCACTTGAGGAAAATGAACCATCTGGTCCAGAACCAACTAGTGGAAGGAGTTTCTGTTAAGAATTTTCATTTAAACGATGTCTGTGTCTCATGCAAGAAAGGGAAGCAGAAACGAAAGTCTCACAAGCCTAAGAAGACAAACTCAGTTAGTCTACCTCTCGAACGACTGCACATGGACCTGTTTGGCCCAGTCAATCGAAAGAGCAAGAACGGTGACTCATACTGCTTAGTGGTTACGGATGACTATTCTAGGTTTTCTTGGGTTGTGTGCATGAAGCACAAGAGTGAAACTTTTGATTACTTGAAGAATCTGTTTACTAAATTGGAAAATATATATCAGCTAAAGATCCGTAGGATCAGAAGCGATAACGGAACAGAGTTCAAGAATCACGCTATGGAGGCGTTATGTGCAGAAAAGGGTATTCATCATGAATTCACAGCGCCATACACTCCTCAGCAAAACGGGGTTGCAGAAAGAAAGAATCGGACTCTTATTGAGGCAGCCAGAACTATGCTCGCAGACTCGAACTTGCCTGTGATCTTCTGGAACGAGGCAGTTCACTGCGCGTGTTATACTCTGAATAGGGTTCTAACGATAAAGAAGCTTGGAAAAACCTCTTACGAGCTTCTGAACCGAAGGAAACCTAATTTAGAGTTTCTGGAACCTTTCGGAGCTCCATGCACCATGATACATCCCGATGGGAAGTTTGGTGCAAAGGCAGAAGAAGGTTTCTTTGTTGGTTACAGCACTCCCAACAAAAGAGTGTACAACAAAAGAACGAACAACGTTGAAGATTGGCTTAATGTCGATGTTCAACGTTATACTGCCAATGCACCTGGTGTTGGACCTGATTGGTTGTTCGACTATAAGAGTCTATTTGATTCCTTCAACGTGGAGAATTTGGTGGATGATGCTGTAGCGCAAATGTATTACGAATGTGAAAACGTAGCTAGCTCTCCGCTAATGCGTCCGATCGTGGTTAATGCACCTGCACCTGCTCCATCTGATGCCTCTGCATCCACGGGTCCCCCCGATAAAACCGCAGCAGCAGAAGTTGAGGAAGTTTTTCAGGAAGCGTCAGCAGAGGTTCTCGAATCTTCATCTTCCGACGACGATTTTGCAGAGTCTCATGAAACTCTCACTGAGGAACAAGCTGGAAATGGTGAATCTACCACTACAGCTCCAGTTAATCCGACAGGAAACAATCAAGCTGGTCCTTCTTCTTCAGCAGCTCCAGGGATAGGTCTTCGGATTGATCTCTCCGGTTTTAATATGCAACCCGCTGCTCCCTCTAGTTCAAGCGCAGCTGAGACAAATATATCTCAAGGTTTGGAGAACCTTAATTTGCATTCGGATGATCCAGTGCCGGCACATCCGGAATCTCGGATTCACGACACTCATCCGATGCAAAATGTAATTGGTAATCCGACTAGCAGAGTCATGACGCGCAGTCAGCTCAGAAATGCTAGTTCAAGTGACAATACAGGTACTCTGGCACTCTATTCGGAAATCAGAAAAGCAGGTCATCAGAACGATTGGTCCTTCGCCTTATATGTTTCTCAAACTGAACCAAGAACTGTGCAAGAGGCACTGAGGGAAGAACCATGGATTGAAGCAATGCAAGCCGAACTTCAGCTGTTCCAAAAGCTAGGAGTGTGGGACTTAGTTGACTTACCTCCAGGCTCGAAAAAGATTGGAACAAAGTGGGTCTACAAGTGTAAACGGGATGACCGCGGGGTGATTATAAGAAACAAGGCTCGATTAGTTGTCCTCGGCTTCCGTCAAATCGAAGGAATAGATTACAACGAAGTATACGCTCCAGTTGCGCGCCTTGAAGCTATCCGGATGTTCTTAGCTTACGCTTCGTACAAACGGTTTAAGGTGTATCAAATGGATGTGAAAAGTGCTTTTCTGTATGGTGTCGTGAAGGAAGAGGTGTATGTTGCTCAGCCACCGGGGTTTGAGGATCCGCTGCATCGCGAAAAAGTCTACAAATTGAACAAAGCGTTGTACGGACTCCATCAGGCACCGCGTGAATGGTACCAAATGCTTAGCAACTATCTGATATCCAACGGGTTCAAACGCGGACTCGTGGACTGCACCTTATTCACCAAGGAAAAGGGTGGTGATCGTCTTCTGGTATAGGTTTATGTTGATGATATTATTTTTGGGTCTACTAATGATGTCATGTGCAGGGAATTCGAAAAGCTTATGCAGGACAAATTTGAGATGAGCTCGATGGGGGAGATGCAATTCTTCCTCGGTCTACAAGTAGAACAACAAGAGTCGGGGATCTTCATCCACCAGACAAAATACGTTGCTGACATCTTGAGCCGGTTCCAGATGGAAGACTCTACTCCAGTAGGCACACCGATTCAGACCAATCACGGGATTGGGCCTGACGAGAAAGGACAAACCGTTGATCCTTTTCTCTATCGAGCTATGATAGGCTCACTCATGTACCTCACTGCATCAAGACCTGACATAATGTTCGCGACATGCTTACTATCAAGATACCAGTCAAGGCCGAAACAGTCACACCTGGTTGCTGTGAAGAGGATCTTACGTTATCTAAAGGGTTGTCCGACCAAAGGTCTTTGGTACCCTAATGACGATAAGTTTGACCTCATCGCTTTTAGTGATGCTGACTATGGCGGATGCAAGACAGACTTAAAATCCACATCGGCTGGATGCCAGTTTTTGGGACCAAGACTAGTCTCGTGGCAGTGCAAGAAGCAAGCCTCAGTCGCCTTATCCACCTGCGAGTCGGAATATGTAGCAGCTTCGAGCTGCTGCTCCCAGGTTCTTTGGATACAGCAACAAATGAGAGACTACGGTTTGAAATTTCTTAATACTCCCATTCACTGTGATAATGAGTCCGCTATAGCTCTTGCTAAAGACTCAGTTAACCATTCCAAGGCGAAACATATCTTGGTTAAGTATCATTTCATACGCGATTGCTATGAAAAGAAACTTATCGATATGGTAAAAATCCACACAGACTACCAACGTGCCGATTTATTCACCAAAGCTTTTGACGGTCCTCGTTTTGACTACTTGTTAATCTTAAACGACATTAAAGTTAAGCAGGATTAGATCCTCATCGGTAATCGTTTTTGTAAATATTTTTCTTTCAAAAATCAGAAAAATCCAAAAATATTGTCTTTTCGCAATTTTTTAGATTTTTAGGGGGAGAAAATTTCAGAAAAATACAAAAACATTCAGAAAATGCAAAAATTCAAAAAAAAAAAAAATGAGAAAATTCCAAAATCAAAAAAAAAAAAATTGAAAAATGCAAAAATGAGTTTCTTTGGTGAAAATGGGAAGATGATATTAACCAATCAGTCGGACTGTCTGGACCCTTATCATCTTAAAAATATTGGAACTGATAGGTAGCCTCTACAATGATGTGTCGGTAGGCTCAAAATCATTTCCAAGTTCGGCACGGTGATATAAACCTAAATCATCTGAATCATGTGTGGATCAACGTGCGTTGGCATATGGTCTTGGTACCGAAATCTCGTTTGATAGCATGCCAAAATCCGAGGTTTCATGGTCTTTAAGAGGTTGGTTCATCCGGGGTGAACTGGACGTCTCTCAGAATAAATAGGAGTGGCACACGTGTCGTACGTTGGGGTCGCAGCCTACGACTGAGACACCCCTATGTCATTTCCTGAAAAAAAACAAAAAAAAATAGAATAAATTCTGATCAGGAGACGTCCGGGAATCCTAAAAGAGCAAAAAGATTCATATATGCCAAAACCCTATTCTCAATGAGAATTCGCTCTAAGGTATCAAATCATATACCTAAAGCATCGTACCGTGAAAAATCAAATATACGGTATTTGACTTGAACCCTGGTTTGGATCTCACTGGTCTATCTGTTGCAGCGTTTCTGCAGACCTGATCACCACTGAGTCCACTCCTTGTAAAATACGGATGACAACAGCTTACTCACCGGTTACGAGGAAGCTTTGTGCATGACTTGATACGGGAATGTGTCGCGTGGCGGGGAACACCTTGTATCTCAGCCTTAATATTACCTTAAACGTATCTAAAGTGCCTAGCGATAAAACTTGATTTTGAGTTTAGGTGGACAACAATATCGACAGTTGTTGTAGGATGCTTATTGGTAATTTAAGCGAAAACTGAAAATATAAGGGTTCTAGTAATGTCCGTACACTGATATGATTCCCTAACCGTTGAAACTCGCAAAAATATGTTAGTATACAGTTAGTTGATCTCCCGTTTTATTTTATTTATGCTTAGTTTTAGCTTAGTTAATCATTCTTGATTGCCGATGTTGGAATCCTAATCCATTGTAATCTTACTTCTTCAAAAATAAAACGCCGAAAAAAATAAAATGGACAACTAATTGGAAACTTGTGTTTTGCCGGGTCAAAACCGTATTTTTATCAAGTACAAGGGTGGAAAATGGAATATTTTCAAGTATCTGAGTCATCATCTGAGTCGCGTGTCAAATCGGGTTGAAAAACGGATGTTTTGAACCTTAACGGGTCAAAAATGCAAGTTTTGGTGCTGCAGGGGCATTCTGGTAAATTGTGTGAAAGTTTTAGGCACTTAGAGGCCTACTCGCATGATATTTAAGCGAGTAGCCTCTACTCGCATCTATATCCATGCGATTAGGAAAGAAGCTGCCTACTCGTGTGTTCTTTATAGGCGATTAGCCATATTATCCTTTTATGTTGTGTGAGAAGAGTTATAGGCGATCAGTGGGTAGACGTGTCTTGATACACGCGATTAGCCATACTCGTGTCTTACTTCACGCGATTAGTCATCTACTCGTGTGGTTGGATAGGCGATCAGCAGTTAGTATATAAACATCACTTATCATTTTCTTCTTCATATTTTCAAAGACACCTACTGTTAAACTCGTTTCCCTCTCAACCCGATCCCTAAACAAACTCTTGCCCGTTTATTCTTGATCCTAGATTATTGTCCTACATCATCAAGGTAAGAACATATCATCTTTTCAGATCATAACAACGTATTTTTGTGGGCTTAATCTGTGATCAAAGGGCCGAAACCCTAGGCTTTGTGCTTTTGATCGGGAAGCCTTATAGAGACTAGTTTGATGTTGGTTCTTGATAAGGGTTTGATCACCGGGTTGTATAGGTTCTTTGTATACCAAAATTTTGATCTCTAACACCTTTAAATCAAAAGCCCCAAATTTAAAACCATATGAACCCTAGTTTTTCAAAACCGTCAATTAACCCTTGTTTCTGATATAATAGCATAATAGTTCATAGGGGTTTTATTGTTGGGTTGTTTTAAGGTTCAATGCAACAAAAATCCAGACACGAATCAAGATATTTCAAATTTTGACAAGTTTGGTAATGGTTCTATACTGTCACGCGATTAGGCTTCCTAATCGTGTGAACAGTAGCACGATTGGTCACCATTGTCAGCTAATCGCATGAACAGTAACGCGATTAGGAGTCTAATCGTGTGTTGAGATCTGCAAATCGTATGAATTGTCCCCTAATCGCCCTTATGCATCTGTTGACCAATATTAGTCAAACCTGATCCGTTTTTGTCCGTTTTTCATATCCTTGATCTGTCTTTGATGTTTAATGGTGTGTTTAACTTGCAGAATCATGCAATACGGTACTTCGGCCAAGCACAACTGTCTTGCCTTTCTCGGACCGGTAAAGAAGCAGGAGTGCAAGCGTTTTGAAGGCATCATCGAGTACTTGAAGCGCTCGAAGATATACTATGCCATATCTACAGACTATGCGGCCTACAAGAACATTCTCCAGGAATTCTATCAGAATGCTAGAGTCGATGTCAGCACAGTTCCAGCTACTATCAGAAGCTCGGTGCAACGAAAGGAGGTTCTTATCACTGAAGACATGATTCGCGAGATTCTCAGATTTGGAGATGATAAAGACGATCCTATCGTTTTCGATTCCATTTTGATACGAGGTGGATTCCTACGGATGAAGTATACGGGTGATGTGCGTGCGCAGGAGATGCTACAAAAGGGATGTCTTCCTCCAGAAATGAAGTATCTGACGCACGTGGTGTTAAAATGTCTCGGACCTCGCAGAGGAACGTTCGATGCAATCAAAGACATTTTGGCATCGGCGATTGTCGCATTGACGTTGAACAAGCCGTTCAATTTCTCTGGGATGATTATGCATCACCTCAAGGAAGTGATTCTGCGAAAGCCGAAAGAGAATCCCTTTATTGTTTATCCTCGCTTTCTGCAGATGATCCTTGACAATCAGATCCCGAACATGGTGAAACGGGTAGAAGAGCTGATTAATATAAGGAGAATTTATGAGGTTGAGATGAAGAGAATGTTGCAGTACACGAACAAGCCAAAGTCAGAATATCCTCCAAGTCGTAGATTGTTTGCCTACCTGATGAGAGACAACTATGTGGCACCTCCAGGTAATAGATGGAGGCATGACGACAGTGATTCAGAGGACGATATTCAGATTCACAACCAGGTATTCAAGGATGATGATAACATTGGGAGACCCACTGTTGCTTTGGGACCCAATGAACCGGGCAATATGGGTGATACTGGAGCAAGACAAGATGATGATATGCTTGATACTGATTTGCTGAACATAGATGAACCATCAAGTTCAGGCAAAGGCAAAGCCAAGATTGATGAGGGCCCGGTTAACATTGAAGATGTTGATGATGAAGATGACGACTCAGAGCGTACCGAAGATGAATCACCAGATGTACTTTCTCTTGAGGAGGATAGAGCCCGCACGGCTGCGGCGAGAGAGCTCGCAAAAGATCCCACTTTCACTCCTGTCAGTGATGATCTTGTTGCAGATATTGATGCTGAACTTAGCACGCCGCCTCCTCAGAAAAGACAAAAGACAAAAGCGACGAAGTTTAGTAGGGGTCAAAAGAGAATGTCTGATAAGGCAGCTGCGACTGAGAGGACGCCTAAGAAAATGAGGGGAATGCGTATGAAACTCCCAGATACTTTTGGACTTCCTGCTTCCTCTTCTGTATCAGCAACAACAACAGCAGCAACAGAAATAACAACAGCGGCAACATCGTCTGTCCCACTCTCTTTCAGTGCAGCTATGCCTGCGAGTGTGACTATGTCAATGCCTTCATCGGTAATCTTCATTGGATCAGTTTGCTCTTTTTGCTAAGTAAGAACTTGCTATCTTGACACTTAAGTGTTTAGCAAGTCCTTGTAAATCAGATTATAAGCACAGCGGAATGTTTATAAGTTAAAGCAACACTTTTTACACTAAGGCAGAGTTATAACTCCCCCTTGATGTTTGAAACTAATAAATGACAAAGTATTTATTATGAATCTAAGTTGTAAATGAGAATTAGATACTTAGAGAGATTCACAATAAATACAGAAATGGAATAGAACAATGAGAGTGTTTGAAGGATTTTTCTATTAAAATCAATGTCTAAAATAGAAGGTTGAAGCCTCCTATTTATAGACGTTTACATGCATGTATCTTGCCTAAAAAGCAAGTACAGAAACAACAGTGACAAGTTGCACAAGTTGCAACATTGAAAGAAACAAATACAGCTAAAAGTAATATTAAACAACAAACTACTGATGCAAAAAGGCGGTGGGAAATATCTATTGCTAAGTGCTGATGAAGGACAACTACTGAAGAGTAGTTTTGTCTTCAGTACTTCTGAAGTGAACTTGTCTGGTTTGGACTTCAGAACTTCTGCAACTTCAGCACTTCTCATATCTTCTAATCAACAGTTTCTTGTCTTCTCTTCAGTACTTCTATACTTAGCCAAAATGACAGAAGTGAATTAGACTAAGGTTTACAAAAGTGGTTTCACCAATCCTCTTTGTCCTAACAATCTCCCCCTGGATTGATGAAGCCAAAACCTTACTAATTCCTTATGTGTTTCTTCTGTCTTGAACAATCTTCCATATCTCTTTGTACATGGTGTTCTTGAGCTGGTTTAACTGACCATCAGATAGAGATCCTCTCTGTGGTTCTAGATGTTGAATTGTGAGCAGGTCTTGTGTTGACAGTTTCTTTAGATCACTGATCTTCTTGTAAGCCCTGCTTGAGAGGTCTCTTCTTGTCAACAGTATTGAGTTGTTATCAGTAAGTGACCATCTGATGATAGGGATCTTTGACTTGTTAAAGTCAGAAGAATAGGGAACCAGACTTGTCCCTTGGGTTGATGGTCCTGAGTGCTGGATGTCTTCAGTTTCAGATAGCCTCAGGTGGGATTCTCTTCCTTGTTGTTGTTGCATATCAGGCATCTGAACAGTTGGGAGATGGTGTTCAGTCACTACTCTGGTATGCAGCTTTTCTTTGATGGTCTTTTGTATTTGATAAGCAAAAGTGGAAGGATCCCTGAATTGTGTTAACAGAGGTTTCTCCTCAATGTCAAAATCTGAATGGACTATTGAACTTCCTTCAAGTAGTACCATTTTGAAATCAGTTTTGACATTGTCCTCTGCCTTCTTCTTCTGAGTAGCAGTTCTTCTAGATGCACCAGAAGTTCTAACTACTGATCTTGAAGGATCAGCAGTTTGAAACTTCTCAGGATTTGCAGCCTTGGCAGCCAAGTATTTTCTATAAGTATCCATCAGTCTTTCTTCTTTCCATCTGGATACTGAGGCTTTTGAACCATATCCTTCTGCTACTAACTCTTCTATTATCTGGGCTCTCTTGGCCTTTCCATCTTTGCTTGTGGCCACTTTGTCTGCAAGCAGTTGTGCTTTTCTTGTCAACTCTTGCATAGAGAGTCCTTTGAGTGTAAAGGCTTTAGTCTTGCTGTTCTTGGTAATGTAAGACACCAGTTGTTGTCTTTTATCTTGTTCAGCAATCTCATCAAGGCTAGCCTGCCTTTGTAGTTCAGCTGCATAAGCCTGAAGTTTTTCTTCATGGCTTAAATCCAAATCATCCCTTTCTTCCAGAGATTTCCAGATCTGATCTTCTCTGGCCTTCTTGTTGGCTGCAATTAAGCTCTTCTCTAATAGTTCAGCTGATTGAGAGATAGGAGAAGGGTTTAATACAGTCATTGTAGTAACAGTTGTAGGCCTGATGGGATCAGATGTTGGTTGAATGGGAGCAGTGGTTCTGGAAGGTTCAGTTGTTTGAGGTTTGGAAGTGTTAACTTCTGATGTGCTGACAACTGCTGATGGTTTGTCAGCTACTGAAGGATTGTCTTCAGTACTTTCTGATTCTTCATCAGAAGTTTTGTCATCAGAAGTTTCTTCATTTTGCCTTAGGGATTCTTCAGAACTTTGGGTCTCATCTTCTTTCTCTGCAGCTTCAATTTCATCCATTGAGACACCAAACTGTTTGGCCAATTTTTCTTTCCTGGCCTGATCTTTTTGATCTCTTTCAAGAAGTGCCACTCTTGCCCTTATCCTGGCTTGGAATGACTCCTTAGGTTCCCTGATCTTCTCCCCCTTTTTGGATTCATCAATCTTAACCCTTGAAGCAGAGGGTTGGGAGAATTGTCCTTGAAGATGAGCAATCTGTTGGCTGTTGAAGTCTATTTTGTTGGATAGATCGTTCATCTTGGTCTTGATCACTCCAAATTGGTTCTTGATGGACAGCTCCAAGTCAGCTGTATATGTTTGGAAGTGATTTCTGATGAGTGTATTCATCATGTGGTACAGGGGACCCTCTGGGCTGCATAGCTGGTTCAGGTCTATGCTTGTTTGCCCAGGGAATTGGGTAGGCATTTGTTGTGAAGGGGGTGTTTTTGGGAGATCCTCATGTTATACAGAGGATGTCACTCTAGGGGTTTTAGGGATTGAGTGGGCTTTAACCTGTGCAGAGGTGACTGGCTTCTTGAGCCTGGATACCTTTGCAACAGGACCTTCAGAAAGTGCCGTCAATTCAGTAGTTTGAGTGTGTGAAACATCATCCAAACTAATGGAATCATCTGAATCCCTGATGTTGCCCTCAATGAGGACTGTCTCAGTTAAATCATGAGCTGAGCCCAACTCAGTTCTCTCATGAACCTCTTTTTCTTGGTACTGAGGATTTCCTACTTCAGGCATTAAGCCTTCATCAATAGTTGCCACATCTGAGGTCTTAGCTATGTTACTTCTATCCTCAGATCCACCACTGGGTGGTAACTGAGTAGTAGCATCCTCAGATGCCCCAAGAGTCTCTAAAATTGGGCTTAAAGACTCTGGTCCACCCTCATCTCTTGGGATAGGGCTAGAGATGTCCACATCCATGTCTGATGTAGTAGTTATGTCCCCTGTTTGTTGTGGTTGTAGGGGACTGACATGATCAGATGGGACATTCTCTTTTAGCCCAGAGAGAAGTTTGGCAATTTCTATTGCCTCTTGTTCAGAAATTTGTGGGGTTGGTTCAGTAGTTTGGGCAATAGGTGGTGAAAGTTGTTGTTCAGTAGTTTCAAAAGAAGAGTGTGTTTGATATGTTTTTCTCAGTCTTTTTCTTTTGAATAAAACAGTTATGGGTGCTCTTGGTGGGGTTTGAGATGGATGAGACTGAGAGGGTGTTTCAGTCTCATCTATTTGAAGAGCAGAATGCTCATGAGCATGTTCAGGCATCTCAACCTCATGAACAGCTTTTATTTGGGTTGGTGGGGTGCAGTTTTTGTTGGCTTGGGCTTTTTGGCTTTTGGTGGTGTGAGTTTGGAAGATGTGGGCTTCAGGGGGACTTGTTGTTGTTCTCCCTGATCATCTTCTGGCCAGGCAGCCGGTTTGTTATGCCTTGAATATGCTTGTGATGTTAAAGGATTTAAAGTTGAAATTTTTCCCACAAGCACCTCATTACCCAGTTCCCCTATTATGCATTGCATAATGAACCTTGGGTATAACAAAAACTTTTTCTTGGTATTATTGTGATGTAACACCAACTCATTGAAAAATAGTTTTGATGCCCTGAATTTAGTTTCATTCACAATGGAATGAAATATTGGTTGAAAAGTGGAGGGCATCTGGTCATAAGACCCTGTTTTTGGACTCAAACACATAATAATATAATGAAACAAAAGTTTGTATTTTGGTTCAAAATATTTTTTGAATATTGTAGCATGGGAGAGAGTACCTTGATAACCACACTCAGTCATGGTTAGATGAATATCAGTGTTAGCAACATGGTCAGGGGCAGTTACATCATCCAGACCCAGTCTTGTTGCTAGTGTGGCCGGTGTGATGGTCAGTTGTTTCCCTTTTATCCTTGAGTTGAGGGAAATGACCTCATCACCCATTGTAACCGTCTCAGCATTTGCCCAGAACTCATTCAGAGTTTCAGTGTGAATTGGTGGGTTTATTGTGAGAGCAGTAAAATATTGGGATTTGACGACAAGATCAATGATCTCATCGTATTGGGACCAGCCTTCTTGTTTTTCAAGAAAGGCTCTTTGATTGTGTCCCTGTTTTAGAACTGGAGCCATGTGGTTTGGGTTTTTGATCGAACAGTGGATTTGCAGGTATAGGTTGAGAGAGTTTTGAGAGAGAAGGAGGGATATTTTGAGTTTTGAAAGGATAAGTGTGTAGAAAAGGTATTTATTAGAAGTTTTAACCGCTTGAATCTTCTTTATTAGAAGTTTTAAAACCGCCTTTGGTTAAAAATCTCTTTATCAGAGGTTTTAAATTGATTAGGTCAAACCTCTGATGATGGGAAAAGTCAGATTTGCCCTTTTGACTTAAACTGCTGATGAAGGATTACTTCATCAGTAGTTCCCATTTTCTCTTCAGCAGTTTTAACATCTGATGAGAAATGTTTTTATAAATACTTTATTCATAACTTCTGAAGGTTATTTTATCAGAAGTTACACACTTTTTCAGAAAATTATCCCCATACTGATGATTTTTGCTCATCAGTAGTTTCTCTCAAACTGATTTTGTTTTTCAGAAGTTTTGTTTCAGACTTTTGTCTTTTGTAAGTGAAAACCAGAAAAAAGAAGGAAAAGGTTAACTTGGATTCCACCAAGGTAAACAGGATGGAATCAAGGATGGAAAAAGGAAAAAGAAAATTTTGATGCATAACAGTAGTGATTGATGTAGAAGTTTGATGTAGAGTTGGGTAGAATCAAGTGTTAACTTGGATTCTAACTGATATGCAGAAAAAAAAAATAAAAATAAAGTAAACACTTACAAATTTAGCATTCCAAGCATGGATACTAACTTCTGAAATGCTGATGTGTCAAGGGGCTTAGTGAAGATGTCAGCTATTTGATTAGCTGTTGCTACATGCTTCACCTCAATCTTGCCTTTTTCATAGCAATCTCTTATGAAATGGTACCTGATCTCAATATGTTTGGTTTTTGAGAACTGTACCGGATTTTGAATGATGCTAATGGCAGATTTGCTGTCTACAAACAAAGGTGTCTTGGTCTCTTTGATTCCATAATCAAGAAGTTGATATTGGAGCCATTGTATCTGTGATGTACAACTTGCAGCTGCAATGTATTCAGCTTCAGCAGTTGAAGTTGCAACAGATGTTTGCTTCTTTGATTGCCATGACACTAGACAGTTACCCAGGAATTGACAACCACCAGATGTTGACTTTCTTGTCATCTTACACCCTGCATAGTCACTATCTGAAAAAGCTGATAACTTGGTATTGCTTGAAGCAGGATACCAAATTCCCAGTGTTGGAGTTCCTTTCAGATATCTGAAAATTCTTTTGACTGCTATAAGGTGTGATTCCCTTGGTGCTGATTGATATCTAGCACAGACACATGTTGAAAACATAATATCTGGTCTAGAAGCAGTTAAATATAAAAGGGAACCTATCATGCATCTGTACATGGTTTGATCAACCTGTTTTCCTTGATCATCAGGTTCAACTTGTGTGATTGGTGTCATGGGAGTGGAACATGATTTACAGTCATTTAAAGAAAATTTGTTCAATAATTCTTTAACATATTTTGATTGATGTATAAAAGTTCCATTTGTTTGTTGTTTGATCTGCAGTCCTAGAAAGTACTGCAGTTCTCCCATGGTACTCATCTCAAATTTTGATTGCATGAGTTTTTTAAAATCATCACACAGTTTTGTGTTTGTTGAACCAAAAATGATATCATCAACATAAATTTGAACAAGTAAGACATGATTTCCAACATGTTTAATGAAAAGTGTTTTATCAATGGCACCTCTTGTAAAGTTATTTTTGAGTAAAAAGGTGGAGAGTGTATCATACCAGGCTCTTGGAGCCTGTTTGAGCCCATAAAGAGCTTTATCCAGTCTGTACACCCACTCAGGATGAGAAGGATCCTCAAACCCAGGTGGCTGACAGACATACACCTCCTCTTTGATTTTTCCATACAAAAATGCACTTTTCACATCCATTTGATAAACTTTAATTTTGTTGGAAATGGCATAGGCCAGAAATAACCTGATGGCCTCAAGCCTTGCAACTGGAGCAAAGGTTTCATCATAGTCAATTCCCTCTTCTTGAGAGTACCCTTGAACTACCAGTCTTGCCTTGTTCTTGATTATCATACCAGCTTCATCTTGTTTGTTCCTGAAAACCCATCTTGTACCAATTGGTTGCTTGTTTTGAGGTAAGGGACAGATTTCCCAGACCTGTTGCTTGTTGAACTGAAGCAGTTCATCTTGCATAGCTTGCACCCAATTATTGTCTTTGAGGGATTCCTGGTACTTCTTTGGTTCCAACTGTGAAATAAAGGCTGAGAATAGGCAAAAGTTGGAAAACTGGTTTCTGGTAAGAACACCTGTAGCTATATCACCCATGATTGATCAAGTGGATGATCTCTGTGTTCAATCAGTTGTTGTAAACCACTGACAGGTGTAGGTGGCTCTTGTTCTTCAAACAAACTACTGAGGTCTATAATATCTGGTTCAGCAGTTTCAGCTTCTTCAGTAGTTGCAGGTGCTGAAGCAGATGTTTGAGTTTGGCCTTCAGTATTTGTTTGATCAGAAGTTTGAAAAACTTCTGATGGTGTTGTAGTTGACTTAATGACTGTTTGAGGAGTCCATGGTGTAGGATCCTCATCTTCAAACCTTTGATCACCATAATAAGTAGGTTTGGAAGAAGTAACAGTCTTTTCAGGTCCAAAGTGAAAGTTGTCAAGGTCAAAGAGTTCAGCAGGATGTGCTGGAATAAGAGTGTGTTTTGACTCATTGAACTTGACATTCAATGTTTCTTCTACTATCCTGGTGTGAGAATTAAAAACCTTGTAGGCTTTTCTAGTTGAAGAGTAACCAAGAAAGTAACCTGAGTCAACTTTGGCAGCAAACTTTGAAATAGATTCCTTGATGTTCAAGATGAAACATTGACACCCAAAAGCCCTGAAAAAGGAGATAAGGGGCTTCATGCCATGAAGAACTTCATAGGCAGTTTTGGAATGTCTCTTGACCACAAGAACTCTATTCTGAACATAACATGATGTGTTAACTGCTTCTGCCCAAAAGCACAATGGCAGTCCAGAATCAGCTAACATTGTTCTTGCTCCTTCTATCAATGTTCTGTTCTTCCTTTCTACTACACCATTTTGTTCAGGAGTTCTGGGAACACTGTATTGTCTAATAATCCCTTTAGACAAACAGAATTCATCCAGAGTTTTGTTCCTGAACTCTGTCCCATTGTCACTTCTAATGGTTTTGACAGATAGAGAATATTGTTTCTCTACTTGTAGAATGAAGAACTTGATGATTTCAGCAGCCTCATCCTTGGAAAATAAGAAGAATACCCATGTGAATCTTGAGTAGTCATCAATGATGACTAAGCAGTACTTCTTTTTACCAAGGCTCACAATCTTGACAGGTCCAAATAAGTCCATATGGAGTAGTTGAAGACATGCAGTTGTTTTTGATTCTTCAATAGACTTATAGGAGGACTTATGCTGTTTTCCCTTTAAACAGGATACACAGTGTTCTTGACACTGGTATACTTTCAAAGGTAGACCTCTGACCAAGCCCATTTTTGTGACTTTATTTATGGTTTTAAAGTTCACATGGCCAAGTCTCCTGTGCCAGAGATCTGTTTCTGAAGTTGATGCCCTTGAGAAGAAACAGGCAGTGTTATTCAATACTTTGTCTTTCTCAATGTCTACTGCATAGACATTGCCACATCTTTTGGCAATCAGCAAAGTATGATCTTCTATAATCTTCTCTATCAACTTCTGGCCTTCTGGTGAGATGATCTTGCAAGCTGTCTTTGTGAAAAAGGAAGAATATCCTTTATCACACATTTGTGACACACTCAGCAAGTTGTATTCAAGGTTTTCCACCAGATTGACCTTGTCAAACTGTATTTTGCCAGAGGAGACATTTCCATGTCCTAGCACATATCCCTTAGCATTGTTCCCAAAGGATACAGATCCTTCTCTTTGGCTGATAAAATTGTTTATCAGGTATCTGCATCCAGTCATGTGCATAGAGCCTCCACTATCAACATACCATATGCTGTTTAAGCCCCTGGAAACTCTCTGCACATAAAAGCAAATTAGTTAGATTTGGAAACCCAAGCCTGTTTGGCTTTGGGTTTGCTCTTGAGAACAGTTACAGTTTGTTCTTGACCAGGTTGAGAAATCCATGTCTTTTTGGCAATGGATTTTTCATTAAGAACCATGGTGGTATCCTTTTTAGGTCCACCATCAACCTTGGTCATCAGTAGTTCTACCATGTTCTTTAGATTTTGAATCTCAGCAGTTTGTGAAACTGCTGATGATTCTGGTCTAACTACTGACAAGGAATTTTGAGAAAAAGATTTTGGTTGAGATTTTATCTTTTTCTGAGAAAAGGTGTTTTCAGGTTGTTGTTTCTTGGGTTTAAAGACTCTTTCATAATCATTTCTGATTTGATTTCCCACAACCTGTTGTTTAAATTTTTGATTGAACTGAATTCCTTTTCTGTATCTACAAAATTCAGTTTTGTGGTTGAACAGGCCACAAATTTCACATTCTTTTGCCTTTTGTTTTTGATCTAAAGGCAAATTTCTGACAGTTGTGAAAAGATTTTGCTCATCAGTAGTTTTCAGGGTCTCAACTCCTGAAGTAGATGAAACTACTGATGGCTTGTTGTCAGTTTTTGTAAATACTTCTGAAGTACTTTCTTTAAAAATGCCAGGATTTCTGTTTAGAAAGTTTTCATGGAAAGATGTGCATTCTTTCCCTTCAGAAGTTTCATTTGAAACAATTCTTCTCCCATCTTCAGTAGTTTTGGGAGAAAAATCTGTTGGTGTTTCAACATGATGGTATCCTATGCCAAACTTAACATTTTAAGCACTTTGTTTGTTTAGCAATAATTGATACCCCCTACAAGATTCCACCCATTTTTCACAAGTGATCCTGGTGTCAGCAAGCTCTTGTCTGACATCTCCCAGGTCATTTAGCATCATTTTGATTTGTGCTTGGGTTTCAATAGCAGAGTCAGTTAATTTAGAAACTTCTTTTGTTTTAGCACACAGTTTTCTTTCTAAATCACATTTTATCTGTGTGTATTTTCTTTCTAAATCATTGGCTTTGCCTTGTAGGTGCACGTTTGTCTCTCTTATGAGAGCAAAAGTTTCTTTGCAAGAGTTTGAGCAAAGTTTTGTCAAAGATTCTTTTGATACCTGAGACAATGCAGATTTTGAAGTACAGCCTTCAAATGCCATTAAGGCAAAGTTCTTTCTGCCATTGTCTGGTTCTCCCCAGTTGATGTCAAACACTTTGTTGTCTGCATCAGGATTGCACTCTGTGGTGTCATAAGGGAGACTGCTCCAGTCAACATACCCTGAGGTAAAGAGACTTTGTTGAGGGGGTTGTTGAGGCTGTGGAGGAAGTTGAGCAGCTGGAAAGGGAGGGATTGATTGTTGGCTCTGCATCTGTTGAGCAGGCACTTGAACATATTGTACTTGAGGCATATATTGCTGTTGAGGAGCTTGTGCCTGTACAAAATGAGCACTCCCTTGAGTTCCATTGTTCCTATTATAATTGGGGTTATAGTTATTTCCAGATTGTGATTGGTTAAAGCTAGAGCTTCTACACTCTCTAGCAAAGTGTCCCAACTTCTGACACTTGTGACATCTCAGTTTAGATTTGTCAAAACCAATTTTTGTATTACTGGTCAATCCTGGAAATTTCCTTCCTGACCTTTTATAAAACTTGTTAGTTTTAATGCTTAGCATGGCCAGTTGGTGTAATATGTCCATTTCTTCTAAGTCATCACTGCTAAAATTTTTCAAATCATCCATGATAAAACATAGATTATCAGCAGTTTGACTTTGGTCATCATTGTCATAACCTGGGAAAGATCTTTCTAATGAGATCCCAGTGGTTATGTCAATATTGTCATAAGATCCATAGGAACAAGTTGGTGAATCTTGTCCCAAAAGTGCTGTACTACCTGGTAGGTAGTCATCAGCAGTTTTACCAGAAGTTTGTAATTTCTTCTTTTGATCGATTTCTCTCTCAAAAGTAAGTAATCTCCTATGGAGTTTTGTAAGAGTGAGGGAGCTAAAATCTGGTGAGGATCTTAAGACAATGGAGTAAGTTTCCCATTTGTCAGGTAAAGACCTTAAAAATCTATGTAACATAGATACTGTTGTATAGGTCTGACCATTTAACTTTAGCTCAGAGATTAATGAGGAGAATATTTCAAATTGTTGTGTCAAAGTTTCCCTATTAATATAAGCAAATATTTCATATTGTTGAGCTAAAATTTCTCTGGTGTTGGCAATCACCTCTTCAGTTCCTCCAAACTGTTCTTTAAGACAGTCCCAAAGTTCTTTGGCACTTTCACAATGTAAAAGGCCAGAGTATATTTCATTTGGGAGAGCCATTGCCAACATAGAGAATGCTTTAGCATCTAGCTCAAGTTTTAGGAAATCCTCATCTGTATAGTCTTTGGGATCCTTTGGAATCCCTTCTTTAGTTTCAAGATTTATGTTTACTGGTTTGTGAGGACCATATATCACAGATCTCCAACAACCTGTGTTGGTTTGTGACAAGGTATGTGCCATTCTCTTTTGCCATATATTGTACTCATTTCTCACAAGCATGGCAGGTTTAGTGGCAGAACCAGTATTATGTGGATCCATTTTTAAAGAGTATAGATTTGTCAGATGACTCTTTTAAGTGATGGATATTGATAAAAAGTGAACTTTTGATCTTTTTATTGAATATCAATAAGAGCTTTGTGTCTGATTCTCAATTTGTTAGATTGATATGTGATCAGATAAACCAAAGCTCTGATACCAATTGTTGGATCAGTTTGCTCTTTTTGCTAAGTAAGAACTTGCTATCTTGACACTTAAGTGTTTAGCAAGTCCTTGTAAATCAGATTATAAGCACAGCGGAATGTTTATAAGTTAAAGCAACACTTTTTACACTAAGGCAGAGTTATAACTCCCCCTTGATGTTTGAAACTAATAAATGACAAAGTATTTATTATGAATCTAAGTTGTAAATGAGAATTAGATACTTAGAGAGATTCACAATAAATACAGAAATGGAATAGAACAATGAGAGTGTTTGAAGGATTTTTCTATTAAAATCAATGTCTAAAATAGAAGGTTGAAGCCTCCTATTTATAGACGTTTACATGCATGTATCTTGCCTAAAAAGCAAGTACAGAAACAACAGTGACAAGTTGCACAAGTTGCAACATTGAAAGAAACAAATACAGCTAAAAGTAATATTAAACAACAAACTACTGATGCAAAAAGGCGGTGGGAAATATCTATTGCTAAGTGCTGATGAAGGACAACTACTGAAGAGTAGTTTTGTCTTCAGTACTTCTGAAGTGAACTTGTCTGGTTTGGACTTCAGAACTTCTGCAACTTCAGCACTTCTCATATCTTCTAATCAGCAGTTTCTTGTCTTCTCTTCAGTACTTCTATACTTAGCCAAAATGACAGAAGTGAATTAGACTAAGGTTTACAAAAGTGGTTTCACCAATCCTCTTTGTCCTAACATCTTCACTGAGCCAGTCTCAGTTACCGTTGAAGCGACAGGTTCACAGTTGGCCGCTAATCCGATAGCTGACAGAATCCGGATGATGAAAGAAGCAGCAAGATCGACAGCTGCTAGACCTTCGAGCCAATCCTCATCTTCGACTCCAACAACCAACGAACAACTCCAGCGCCAAATCAACGAACTGACTGCTATAGTGGCCACCCAAGCACGGGAAATGGCCGAAATGAAGAGCAAAAACGCCAACATAGAAGAAAATGAGACGGCGATGTTGGAACTGATTGGAGACACTATTACTGCTAACACTGAGCTGAGAACCACTGTCGACGCACTTACTTTATCTAATCAGCAACTCTTGGAGTCGAACAGGCAGGTCATGGAAACACAACAGCAGCTCATGGAATCACATCAGCAGCTAATTCAGTCTAATCGTGATCTCCAACTCGCAAATGTGAACAATGAGCGTCGAATCACCAAATATAAGAAGCAAAACACAAGGCTAAGGACTAGGTTGAATGCGTTAACTGGAACTCAACCTAGACTTACTGGTGGTTCGGAAGCTGGAGCTAGTGCTGCTGCTGGTGATGATGATGAGGATAGTGAAGAAGACGATGATGATGAAGAGGATGATGATGAGTCTGATGACGATGATGACAATGATGGTAAGGGTGATGGTGGTGATCCCGGAGCCACAGGCGGTGGTGGATCAACAGGTGGGTCTGCATCGGGACGAACAAAGAAAAGTCACGATCGCAGAGGCAATGATCCCAAGGCAGGTTCTTTTGCTCAGGGGAGCCAGCACCGATGATGAGCAAGATTCAAGAACTTCGCGATAAAGTAAAGAAGAAAGCGATAGTTCTTGTTGAAGATGTGGAGCCTTTGAACTGTTACTTTGCATATGATGACGAAGGCAACTTGCTCCCACCTCCTGCCATGCCTGAGTACGATCTGGAAGAAGGAGAGATTCCACCGGAGATGACAACGGAGGACATGACCAAAGTATATGGCTTTGCATCTGGAGAATCTTCCAGTGCAAGTCAAAGTGTTCCTCCTGAGATGCATCCAGAGTGCAACGAAGTGGATCTCGAAGAAGGAACCAGCGTGCCGACCCCTGAGTATGTTGTAAATGACTCGGGCGCTGGAATTCCTAATATTGATGAAGAGATGATACGTGAGGCTGAAGAAAAGTTGAAATCCGACTCTACTGAAGTTCCTGATGCAGTAAAGATTCGACATGACAAGATCAGAGAGCGGTATCCCCAATGGTTTAAACCTGAAGAGAAGAAAAAGCCAGTTGAGCGAGCATCCATCTTCAAGAAGCGACTGTCGAAGATGTCCGGCAATGTGATAAGCTGGGCGTATGTGAGCCAGACCAGAATGCTCGGGGTTAAATGGCAAGAAGGTGTATTGTACTTTGAGGATTTCAAAGACACTCTGAGCCTGCCATTCTGGTACATTCGTGACTTAGTTCGTCTCAACTATCCACTGTATGAAGAGAAATCTGCCTCTCTTAAGGGTTTTTACACAAAGCTGAAGCGAGAGAGCTCAGAGGGATGGAAAGATTTGATGCCTCAGTATCCCAGATCGTATCAGACAGACAAGATTCATCCTTTCACCTTAAAGCCTATCTGGGAGCACAAGATCAAGCCACCAAAATGCGTTTCAAGGATTCCCATCATCCCAGTTGAACAAGACTTTTCCTCGAAGCTGTATTATTGGCACTATGATGCAGCAACCACTGAAGCAGTGATTGTCTTGAGCAACAGTCCGAACCCGTGCAGAAAGATAAGGATTTGGGATCCTATGTGGTTGATAAATTGCTCAGAAAAGGACGTGGAGACGCTGTACCAACATCCGATCATGCACTTACCTGCTGAAGCCGATCAAGCCATGAAGTTTCAAAGGGTGATACAGTTTTGCTACGCCAACAAAGTTCATGCAGGATGCGATTGGTCAAGAATCTCAAGGGTCAAGACAACGTCAAGCTAAAGTTGAAGACGGATGATGCTGCTTGTTATTTTGCTTAGTTGTATTTGTTTATGTTTATCAAGTCTGTAAAGTTGTTTGCTATTGATATAAACGATGTCTTTTGATTAAGTCTGTACGTATACTAGCCTGGTCCAAGGGGGAGTCTGTTAGTACATGATGTCCCTAGGCTAGTATATCAGTTGTTTGGACGTGTTTCGGGGTGTTTGGAGACGTTTGTACGCGTTTTGGAGTGTTCGGGATGCTACATGCGAGTAGCAAATAGTGACACGCGATTAGGGCCCTAATCGCGTCACTATTCATGCGATTGGGCATTGGTTATAGGCGATTAGCACTGATCGCCCCACATGGTCTTGCTGATCGCGTATATGCTGCTGTACGTACCCGGGAGGTATAAATAGGCCCAATCATTGCCCTAATCATTAGTTCTTGCCTCACACACTCTCCAAACACCCTCCCAAGGTCTGTAAGGTCTGATTTGATCTCTGTAAACACTCGTGCTCTGTTTTTAGTGATTAATCGATAATCTTTTGACCCGTGTGTGTGTTGTGATTACTCATTTGTCATTGTTTCATTATCGTATCTGTTATTAAAGCATATTAGAGGGATTCCGCACCTCTAGTATAAACCCCGTGATTGTTGGATTTCGCGTTATTCGATCCTACAAACAATATGTATGTGTTTAAAAGAAAAAAAACAAAACTACCACTAAAAAATATAACATGAACCAAACATTTGTATTGCACAAGTCCATTAATTAACAATTCCAATAGATGACATGAAAACGTTTGTAAAAGTGAATCATAAACCAAACAATATATAATACTAGTAAGAAAATAATTGTGTGTGGCTAAAACTAGGGGTATGTACATGCCTTGCATTGTTTATGATAATTCTTCTGTATTTAAACATAGTTGATGGGTGCATTTAGTATTTTACCCGTGCTCCCAACATTTTTATGTGTATTTAACCACTTTGCTATTTTCAATGTAATGTATGTCAACCCATATGAAAACCCGGCCGTGCCTTACATGTACTAACAATTTTTGTGCTTTGCAACGTTAATACTTATATCTATACTATTATATAATACATTCTAGATGGGCATCAAGGTAATTTCACTACTTTTTTAAGATGACATATGAAGAGGCATAAGCATCATCTCTATATTTTACCCCATTTCTTCCCATTACGCCCCTTTATACAACATATCATGCCTATAGTACATGTGGTTAATACACGGTTAATATTTTCTCCACAATGTAACCCCCATAATTAATATTGTATACTAATGAGTTTTGATTACATAAATAAATTAGTAAATGATAAAATAATTATACGCATGTAGGTGTTTACCTCCCCGAACCTGTATTCTCACATGGCCAACTTTATGTGGCGGTGTCAAGGTGCACCACAAGGCATAACACAAAGGCATTGGCACACCCAAGCAACAAAAGCGGGGTCTACACTACAAATGTAGTGTACCGAGAGGTTTTACTATACTAAGTACCATAGCGTACATCAAAACAACGATACATCACTACAAGCTAGCATACATATTATTGTGTTCAAAAGTATTTATTCAAAACATTATTCTTCACTTATGTTTTTTGTATTTACATAACTCTATGGTCCAGTTCTATTGTTTCACACTTTGTGTTACTTTCAAATCGCATTGTATCTATACTATATTATAAAGCATTTGACAAGGACTTCTTAAATTTTAAGTGGTACAAGTTAATTTGCTTATGATACAACATACAATGCACATAATAACTACATTTTAAGGGCAAATTAGTCTTTAAGGCATCATATTTAATAATCTAAATGAAATCAAGAGTCATGTTTATGATATGTCATGACATTTATTTCTACAAAACATATTAAATACAAAACATGTAAAAAAGAATTTTCACAATGCTACATGTTTTATTATAATCTTTTATATACAACCAGTTACTTTATAAAAGTTAGTTAATCTATTATTCTTCATAACAATGTTACTAAATTTTTAGGTATTTGAGTCGTTTAGGAAATATCTACTGCATGAATAACTTGGCATATTGAGAGCAAAATCGAGCTTACCATACTAAACAACATAAATGTGACACCCGGCATGTTCGGCTTAAACATATTAGTAACATCTAAGTCTACCTTAGCGAGAAACGTTTATAAACAAACTTAACTGGGTTAGTTGAGTCGGGTCAAGTTAGGATTGTCCAGGGTACAATGATCTGGAGGATCATTGGGAGTCGTTTTGGTAATACACTAGTACCGGGTTCCGTTGTTGGTGACATTACATGAACTAATTAAGTATATGTGTAGATTATGGGTTGTATGGTGGATTATATACATAGATATGTTTATATGATGTGTAAATGATTATCTGTGCCTAAATGTGTTAAATATGGACTAAGGATGCATGCTTATGTGTTAGGATGTGTTAGAATGCGTTAAACACGACAAACTGGAAAACTAGTTAAAAAGGGACTCTGGTTCGACCACTTCGAGTGGTCGAAGGAGAGGAAAAATGTCTGGTTCGACCCATGCAAGTGGGCGAACTAGGGAAGTGGAAATTGAGAAATTTCCTTCGACCAAACAGGGCTCATTCGACCCTGTGAAAGGGGCGAAGGAGCCTACATTCGACCAATGTGTTGGTGCGAAGGAAGACTAGTATAAATACCAACCGTTGTCATTTTTCATCATTTCACAAACCCTAACCGTCCCAAAACACTCTCAAACGATCTTAAACACTAAGGAAGGATTTTTTGCTCTTCTTTTTCATAATCTAACCCATCTACAACATCTAAACAAGAATCCAAGGTGTGTTCATAATCCCAAATCTTCTAAAAGCATTTTAATTCGTTTTTATCTAACCCAAATTGTCCAGATCTGTTCTAAGGGTGTTTTTATGATTAAAAACCTTTTAAACATCTTTCTAAATCAAACATGATCATTTAACATAGGTTTCCATAATGAATAACATGTGTTAGTTGTGTGTTATGTGGTGTTATGTGTTGTTCACTGATTTGCTGCTATATCTATGATAGAAACATGATATAGGATTGTTGTTAATGATTGAATTATGGTTGTCTAGGGTTAGGATTGGGTATGTTGATATTTGGGGGTTTTTATGGGATTAATACTTGATGCATGGATATTTATGATCAATAGAATGAACAAGAAAGATCGGATAATCGACAAACTGAGTATTTTAAGCTAAACATGAATCGATTTCAAAAGTTTCCAAATTGGGTAAATAATTCATGCATGAAAGTGATGTTTCCATAATCTTTACCATTTTGGGAAAGGGCTGAAACAGACGTATTATCGGGGGAAATCGATGGGGTTTTGTAGGGATAAGTTATTCATGCTTGACTGCTGTGTTTGATGATGTTTCGGGTCGTTTTGAATGTGTTTGAAGCGTTTTTAGGAAAAACAATACAACAGGGGCGAACCTGGCCTCCTTCGACCAGTCGATGGTGCGAAGGAGGGATCCAGGGTCGAACCTGGGATTTTTATTGGACGAATGTGAATAAACGGGCGAAGGAAGCATCAAACGGTCGAATGTACTGTAAATGGTGCGAAGGAGACAAAAAGGTGCGAAGGAGACTTAAAACTGACTGGTTCGACCGTTCTGATGCAGAAATGAGATTTTTGATACAAACTAAGTGTTTTATGCTTGAACCTTGTGTGTAATCCATATGTACTTGGTTCGTTAGGGTAATGGGTCACCAACGGGGTGTCGGGTCGGTCTAGTGTGTCGGTTAAACATTTAAACACGTTTTAAAACATACTTGGTTACGATCTGGACAATCAGGGACTAGATAACCTTATGGTTATTAGTCGGAACACTTATGTGAACATTTTGATAGATCTCCGGTAGAGGGATTATCAAGGGCTAAACATCTTTACTTATATTTGAAGAACGCAACTTAAGGTGAGTTCACGGCCCCACTTTTACCGCTTTAACTTTTGGGGGAGAAAACATGCGCTAAACGGTTTTGGTAACATATGTCATACTATGGTTTTAACTTTATATTGCTATACGATCTTTTGGAAAGTCCCGGGGGAAACCATGAATGTGCGGGTTTGCATAACGGGGGAAATGTGGATAGATCTATTGGGCGTGACCTGCCCCACTCGTCGGCTTGGAGGGCCGGGCGGGTGCATATTGTCTCGAACAGGTACATTGGTATCATGCTGAACATACGGGCTGCTTAAACATGCTGAACATTGCTAAACGTGTCTAGTAATGGTTTCCAATCGTAGTAGTAATGAAACATACGCCTAGCTAGCGTACTTGGTAACATTGATATAGTATGGACATGGTAACACCTTGGTAACATTTTGAACAAACCTGTGAACTCACCAGCATTATATGTTGACATCTTTTTGGCATGTTTTTCTCAGGTCGCTAAGGTAGCAATGAACGGAACTAGGCGCACGGGTCTGCATTGGCGTCTAGATTTTAGTGCACGTTTTGTAATAAGTGTCTTGGATACTTGGGAACACTGTTTTGTAGAGATTAAATTCTTTAAATGATTCCGCTTATGAAATTTATGTTTTTGGATTTACGTACTTCATATAGTGTCGTTTATTGTGATCGTTGACTTGGATCTTGGTTTGTCATGCGCCTCGCGGTAAAACCCCGCAAGTGGTAATTTGAGGGTGTGACAATAAAGTTTATCTTGTGTTACAAGATAGTGAAAGGAGAAGTTCCTTTATTGTGTTATTTGTTATATACGTTTCAATGTAAGCTTCGTTTAAAACAAAATTGTGTGTGATAATGTACAAGTCATCTAAGCAGAGGCGGACAAGTCTTTAAAGTGTTTTTTTAGTTTTTTATTTCTCTTTTTATGTGAATTTGTTACGGTTTCGACTTAGTAGCTTTTTCTATGATGATTTTTAACTTTTTTTTTTTAATATGGCAAGTTAACTCGCCGCCATGCATGTGCGTGATTTAACGTTTTTTCATCTATTTTTTGTTCAGTTTAACTGTCCCGCCGCAACGCGCGGGTTTCTCACTAGTTTAATACAAACTTAATGTTTTACTCTACTACACTTTCTACTCCTATACATAAAATATTTGTACTATAAGTCAATTTTATACTTCATTTAATATTTATGCTACCACTTCGTTAGGAAATCTATTGTAATAGTAATAATAATAATAATATATATCATCTCTATATAAATGTATCATCTATGGTTATCTCTATATTTTGCCAATAAAACAAGTCTTAAAGCTACACGTACAAGTCTTAAAGCTAAACACAACAATTGAAATATATACCAATTATATATAGTCAAACATCGTGCAGCCCCGCTGCAACGCGCGGGTTATTGCTAGTTATTATATATACTATATAATGGGTTTTAGATGGGTAAAATTGTCATTTCATATTAATTTAAATGGGTAAAATTGTAATTTAATTTAGTTGTCAAGACAAATTTAATACATCAATTAAATCAACTTGTTTAACCTATTAAAAGTAATTAGTATGGTAATAAAACCATTAAAGCATTTGACAAGTTTAATATCTTGGCATAGAAGATATTAGAGAATTTCATAATATAAGATGGTATAAAAAAGCATTGTTAAATGTAGATGTTTTAATCAATCCGTGAAAACTATAAAATTGCAAAAATGTTATTCAAAACTATAAGTCAACTTTATAGAGAACTTTATAGTAAAAACCACTATAACTACCACTTCCTCGGAAAATCTATTCCTACTTTGGGTTAGTTTTACATCGAATGATATTTATTACAAACTTAACTTCTTACTCTACTCATATGTCTATACCTATTTCCTACTAAAATTGTGCATCCTCCGATCATATATTACACATCGTAAATATGTATGTATAATGTACAACACCCGCAACGTTATTGACCAGACGCAATCGCAAAATACAGTGCAACCCCGCCCCAACGCGCGGGTTCCTGCTAGTTTTAACTAGTAAACTGTCTCGCCCTACGCGGCGGGAATTCGGTTGGAATCCGTTTGTTTGTTTGTGTGTGCCTATAATATTATATTTAGGCTCTTAGGCAATCAAACAACCCATTTTTCTTTGTAATTAGCGGATATTCATGGTGTTCATGTTTTAAAAATCATCCAACATATATATATATGCATCTATTAAATATTATCGGTCGCTAGTACCAAGTACCAACTGTCGTCTAGCTATATTGCTTCTGTTCTCATAAATTTGAGTGGCCAGTAGGCGGTATGTGCACAGCTTGGCCCTAGCATCAACGGTACTCGTCATTTCCATACTTGTCGAATTTCTTGTACAACATTAGGACAATCGTTCATCGTTCAAGCATTGACCATAAGACTTATGCATAAATATGATAATACAATTAAATTTTGGAAATCGAAAGTAATTTTTTTTAAAGTATAAAGTAAACACTTTATGTTTTGTCAAAGAGTAGGAACATATTCCGTAACTTGAACCAAAAATCGTAAAGCGTACATATATACCAACTTGTAATTTACTTCGATCATATTTTAGAAGCAAAGTTGACACCCACTATCCTTCTTTCCACATATGAATAATGACTTTTATGATTTTATGCTATACATCACTACTCAAAACAATTTAGTTTTCTTCAGTCTAAGTTATGCATCTTTTCTCTTATATATGTTTTTTAGATCAACGTTAGAAAAATTTTTTATTACAATGTTAGATAGGTCCGTACCGGAAATTAAACACCTTTGAATTGAATATCCTTTAACAACCATCGTACGATAGGTGACTATTTCAACCAAAAATATTATATGCACACAAAGTAGATATTTATTCATTCACATTACATCATGTATTTACCTTTAGTATTTTTCTTACCTTTGATGACCCTTTGTTGTTCTTCGCGTGTTGTTTCTTCTCCTTCTTCACCAAGTGTATTAACCCAAGGCTCATCACTCTTGGTTGAAAAGAAAGATCATCTGGTTTCACCAAATGGCCTTTTCATAGCCGGATTTCACGAGATTGGCCAAAATGCGTATTGCTTTGCAATATGGTTTTCTGAACCCATGTTGGATGGAAATCACACATTGGTTTGGATGGCAAACCGAGACCAACCTGTCAACGGAAAACGCTCCAGGTTTTCCTTGTCAAAAAAAGGAAATCTTATTCTAACAGACGCTGGCCACAAAATTTGGAGGACCAACACTGAATCTAATTCGCCTTTGCAACTACAACTTCTTGACTCGGGTAACCTTGTTCTTACTCATTTAGAAAAAAAAATCATATCTTTGGCAAAGCTTTAGTTTTCCAACCGACACTATACTTCCCAATCAGCCTTTCACCAAAGATACTGTCCTCATATCTTCCAGAAGTTCAACAAATTTGTCGTCTGGCTTCTATAAACTCTTCTTTGACAATGACAATGTAATCAGCCTTCTTTACACCAGCAATGAAATTACGAGTGTTTATTGGCCTGAACCTTATTTACTAACATGGGAAGCAGGAAGGTCTACTTACAACAACAGTAGATTTGCTTTGCTTGATTCCAAAGGGCATTTCCAATCCTCGGACAATCTTACCTTTATTACCACAGACTATGGTGATGCCCTTCAAAGAAGACTCACACTTGATGTTGATGGAAATTTAAGAGTTTACTCACTTAATGATAAAAGCTGGAGTGTTACATGGCAAGCAATTCTAACACCATGTACAATTCATGGGATTTGTGGCCCAAACAGCCTTTGTACTTACAGCTTTAAATCAGGAAGGAGATGCACTTGTCTACATGGGTACAAGAGCAGAAACCACTCTGATTTGTCTTTTGGGTGTGAATCTACATTTGATCTTTCCGGGCGTCAAGAAAACTTCGAATTCATAAAGCTCCCTCATGTTGAATTTTATGGATTTGATTCTACTTATATACCAAGGTCCAGTCTCAAAGAATGCAAGAATGCCTGCTTGAATGACTACAACTGTAAAGCCTTCCAATTCACCTTTGATAAAGGGATGGGTTCATTTAGATGTTATGTCAAAACTTTGTTGTTCAATGGCTACTACAAGGGTACTCGTTACACAACTTATCTTAAGCTACAAAAAAAGATGTATTATCATATAATCAACATGTTATTAAAAACAATTTGGATTGCTCAAATTCTATGATTCAGCTCAAACGAACATACCAGAAAAAGAGTGCAAATGGGTCCCTCAAGTTTATGTTCTGGTTCAGCATCATTTTTGGTGCAATTGAAGTTACGTCCTTTGTTTTCTTTTATTATATTACCAAACAACGCCGAAGCACAACAACCCAAACCTACTTAGCAATTGCTACAGGTTTCAAAAGGTTTACATACGCCGAGATAATGAAGGCCTCTAATAACTTCAGAGAAGAGATTGGAAGAGGCGGTGGTGGTATTGTGTATAAAGGCACACTTCCGGACAATCGAGTTGTAGCAATTAAGCGACTTCATGAGGCTATCCAAGGAGAAGCTGAATTTTTAGCAGAGATGAGTACAATTGGAAGGATAAATCACAAGAACTTGATAGAAACATATGGTTATTGCGTTGAGAGAAAACATAGAATCTTGGTCTATGAGTACATGGAGAATGGCTCATTGGCTGAGAACATTGGTGGTAACCAGCTTGATTGGCAAAATATATTTGAAATTGCATCTGGCGTTGCGAAAGGGCTAGCTTATCTACATGAAGAATGCTTGGAGTGGGTTTTGCATTGTGATGTTAAACCACAAAATATATTGCTTGATGCTAATTATAACCCAAAGGTGGCCGATTTTGGTTTGTCCAAGTTATTCCAACAAGGTGTAACAGCAAATTCCATATTTTCAAGGATAAGAGGGACCAGAGGGTATATGGCTCCAGAATGGGTGTTTAATCTTCCAATTACTTCAAAAGTTGATGTTTATAGTTATGGGATGGTGGTGCTAGAGATGATAACAGGAAAAAGTCCCACATATGATCAAGCAAGTGATGATAATGAAAGGTTGGAACAAAAGAGGCTCGTAAGTTGGATAAAAGAGAGGGTGTATGGGGCTAGCGAAAGTTTGGCAGAGACACAAATCACAGAGATGTTGAATCCGTTGATAACGGGTGAATGTGAAAAAAATCGGATGAATAATCTTCTAAAAGTGGCTCTACAATGTGTTGATGATGATAAAGACGCTCGACCAACCATGAGCGAGGTTTTAAAGATGCTTCTCCACCAGGAGATGGACAATTAGTAGCAAGTGCACATTTCTCATGTGGTTACAATCATTGAAGCCAGTTATGGGTTGGAGACTATCCTTCACTATAATGTTTTTTTTTTTTTTGATGTTTTAAATAAGTGCACTAGGTTGTGATTTCATTTCGTTGATGTTTATTAATAAATCTGAACTCCTTTTTCATTTCACAAGTGAGTTAAGAATGATGGAGTTCATTGTCATGTGTTACTTCTTAACATATTTCCTAAAATGTATCTCGTGTTTGTAACTAACGGATCGAGTATTGCAAATGGTCACGCGGAGAAGGATTGTCCTTGAAGGAAAATGATGAACGAAAAGAACGGGGAAAAATATTTTTATTATCAAAACTCAAGAAAAAAAAAAGTTCTCTTATAGATAACTAGTTTATCCCTGGTAGCGTTCTGGGATAGACAAATCTAGAAGGTGTTTGGGATTGAGTACAAAAACAACTTATTGACTTACTGGTTTCTTCAAAAAGTCAATAAGCCAATAAGACTATGTGTTGTGGCTAGATGTGAACTACAATTTTATCCTCTAATATTATGCCATGTCAGCGCTTACTTGGCACCCTGATAAAGCTGCTGGTCGCTCGCTTGATCATGTTGTGGGTCAAGGTGAGCAGTGGCTTTATCCAGATTTTTTTATTTTGTTTTTAGTTTTTAGACTTTCTAAATTTATATAATTTGTAATATATGTTTAATACAAAAATAAAGTTAATTATTTATATTAAAAAAATAATCAGAAAAACATAATAGTTCTCCTCCTTTTTGAACCAACCACGTGTCTATAACTTTATTATGTTAATAAAATGAATAAGTTTGTTTATAATATTCATCTTCTTCTTCAATCCAAATGCATCTTCTTCTTCACTTCTTGCTCACTGGAAAAAAAAATAGAATAGAAAAATATGCAGGGCCATCTTTTTCTTCACTTCCTAAACACAAACCTGCAACAAACCAAACCTTGCCGCCAACGGTTAAAAATAGCACAACGGTCAAATTATTCCTCGCTAGCTCACGCGATCCGGGTAGCGCCTACTCGCTTGCGCCTTGGCTCGCTGAAGGGTGTTATGGTTCGAGTGATCCACGTGGAATGTTTTGTGGCTCGCGGCTAGTCGCTCGCGGGCCACAACGGATAGTCTAAGTTGTTTGGATAAAGCAAAACACTTTCTGTTTTGGCTTTTTAATATGGGTGGAAAAACTGTTTTCAAGAATTTAGAAATCCTAATTTTTTGTTTTGCCTTTTGGCTTTTGAAATAAAATTTACAAATCTACCACCTATACAACCAATTTTCACAATAATCTAAGCCAAACACTTTTTAAAATATTGACTTGTTGGTTTTTCCCATCACAAAAGCTAATCCAAATATTTTTTGAAAAACTCATTCTTAAAAAGTCATAAACCAATAAACACTTTTGATCCTAAAAGCACTTTTGAAGTTAAATAAGCAATCCCAAACACCCTCATAATATGAAGTAACAAAATATACCATGATGATTATGATAGGCGATTCTGATATGTAAAATGAGCATATGTTAAAAAATGACATACATGCTCAATCTTTATTTTTTAATTGTAACATATTAATTACGATTTTTTGCACATATATATATATATATATGGCCAGAACTAGCGATGAGCGCATACAAGGCCGAATACCGATCCCGTCCCGTCCCCGTCCCGGTCCCGATACCGTACCGTACCGAACTGATACCGAACCGAGGGGTTTCGGGATCGGTATCAGTACCCATATTTATGGATTTTCGGTTTCGGTATTATCAGTATTGGTACGCGATCGGTATGGTATCGGTATTTTACCTTAAAATACCGATACCATACCGGTACCGTACCGTACCGTATGTGTTCGGTATCGGTATTGGTTTTTTGGACTTTTCGGTATCGGTATTGTCGGGATCGCTATCGGTTCGGTACCGATACCGCCCCGAGCTCATCCCTAGTCAGAACCAAGCTCGAAAGCAAGCGGCGGCCGGAAAAAAGTCGCATCAAGTAGCGGGGGCAGTTCCAAGCTCGATGGTTTAATGGCCCAAGTGGAAGCTTTCAACCGAACACAAACCGAAAATCTACGGGTGAAGAACGAAAAGCTCAAGTTTATAGAAGAAACGAAAACGGTCGAAGAATTCAAAATAATGTCGACCGACATTTCGGCTTTTCCCAAAGAAAGACGTCGAGTTTTAAAAAAAATGCAAGAAAAAATGCATCAAAAGTGGTTCTAGATTTTTAAAAGTTTAGAAAATCTTGTATTTTTTTAAGTTTATGTTTTTTTATTGTAACAATGATATGCACTAGAGGACAATTGATTAAGACTTACACCAATCTAGTTAAGGACAAGAATGCCTCATCACCTTGATCAAGTCAACCTACCCATATCTATGACAAGAAACATGCAACTCACTACTAACACTAAAGTGTGCAAGCTTTCTCTTGACAAAACTCACGGCCGCAAGCATAGGAGGACACCCCACATAGATTTGTCACCACTCTCTTGGACTCCCTATATAAAGACCCTTCAATCCACTCAAATACCTCACACCACACCTCTCTTTAATTTTCTCTTGATCTTATGCAGCCAAAACCCTCTCTAAAACACACCACAAAGGCCGGCCAAGACTAGTCACAAGCTGAGGAGAGGGACGCTAAAAGCACCAAGCATTGCCTCATCCCAAACCCACTCTAAGTAAGTTATCTTGTTCCAATGAGCTTCTAAGTTTTCGGCCTAACATGTTCACCCCATCCAACAACATTTGACCACCATAAACCGGCCCTATACATACACTAAGCACACGCATTGTTTCACTTATGTCGAACACCTAACTCACTGTCACACCCTCAAATGTCCACTTGCGGAGTTTTACCACGAGGCGCATGACAAACCAGGATCCAAGTCAACGGTCACAATAAACAACTCTATATGAAGATACATGACATTCAAAAAGGACATAGTTTTCATAAACTCAAAACCAATAGCGGAAGCATTAGACAAGTTACAAACCATAGACCCAAATGTACCAAGTGTTTATTGCAAAACATGATCTAAACCTAGACGCCAATGCAGACCCGTGCGCCTAGTTCCATTTGTTGCTACCTTAGCGACCTGAGAAAAACATGCCAAAAAGACGTCAACATATAATGCTGGTTGTAACATCGCAAAATTTTTACGGATTTTTATACGAAAAGCCCTTATTATCCTTAATTCTATACTAATGTGCCCAAGTCTATATTTACTTTTCCTAACTCACAACATATATATATATATACACACATATATAATGCATTTTTTTCTAATAAATAATAATAATAAATAATAATAATAATAATACCCACATTTAAACTACACCTTTATAAACAAACCCAAACCAAACCCAAAGCCCAAAACCACCCTTTTTCTTAATCTGAAGCCCAGAATTAGCGGCCCAAAGAACTCAGCCCATTCCCCCTTCTTTGGGTCCGGCCCAACTACCCCTCCCTTTACTGTTTAAAAAAAAAAGAGATTTGCCTCTGCTGGGTTTCGAACCCAAGCAGCAGGCCGGTTCAAGCTTAACACACCACAACACTAGCCACTGAGCCACGTTGCTAGTTGTGTTGATATGTAGAAACTTTATCTATTTAACACCTTTTTGAAATAGATCTGTTTCTTCTTCCCTGTTCGAACAACAGCAACAGCGATGTTTTTATTATTTTTTTTTTCTTTTTCTTCTTTTGACCATTTTAATTGGCCTAATTAACTCATATTAATCATGGTTTGACTTAGGAAACGTGATTTCCGGTCATTTACAAGCTCTATGATTGTCAATTACCATTCAATTGATCCTAATTATGTTCAAAGACGCGTCCCTCATTAATACTCGGTCAATCCTTACCATAACATCGAACCAGTGCTTGGCACTATAAATTGGCCATCCACGAACCATTACAACTCGCTAACACATCTCTCTTAACCACCAATTACCCTGAAACATCCTCTAAACTACCCACACGAACACAGTTTGACTTTTTAAGTTGACTGAGCTATCGAGCATCAAAACAATCTTGTAAGCATAATTATTGTTGTGGGGTTTGTTAATCGGCGTCCATACAACAAAAACCCTAACATTAATCGGGTTAAAGATGTGTGGATTGCTTGATTGGAAAAGCTAGGGCATGTAAGTATGATTTGGGGATAAACTGATTCGATATATGTGTATTTATTTTATTTGAACTGAGATAAATCACAACCACAGGCCTAGGCCAAGTGGTTGTGATTGTGGCATACAAGCAAGGGCACCCGGGTTCGAGCCCTGGCTTGGGCGTCCCTTTTTCCACTTCCTTTTCATTATTTTTTTTTACAAACCAAATAATACATATATATTACATATAATTTTGTAAATTCATTTTTAATTATTAAAACTCTTTTAAAAATTCTAAAAAAATTATCTTATATTAATCTGATGTAAAAGATCAACTTACAATTTTTAGTTTTCTGAAATTTATTTATTTAATATTTATAATAATAAAATCAAGTTTATTCTATTTTATTTATAAAAATCTATAAAAATATCAAAACGACCTTATAAATTTCCACAAAAATTATCCTGAGTTTTTATAACATTAAGCTTTTCAGAAATGATTTTTATTTCTGAAAAATCGTTTATTTAATATTTTTAATCAATTTTTGTTAGTTTTAATCATAATTAAATCATAATAAATCCAATTTTTAATATTTTTGCACCAAAATTTTATACAAATTATTTCTGATCATTTAGAACAGGAATATAATTTTTAAACTGATAATTATTTAATTTTAGTAATTTTAATTATTAAAGTTAAGGTTTGACAATTTGTAATAAATAGATTTAATAATCTATTTTAAAGAAAATAAATTTTATGAAAAATTATTTTTATACTTCAAACACATTATTGTGAACATTCTAAATTCAAATTTTATAAAAAGACTTTCTTTTATTTAATTATCAAATTTCCTTTTTATTTAATTAACATTTTAATTTAAATTCAACAATTGAATATCCCCAAATCGAAACCCTAGAATATACTTATAAACTAGATAGACTTAGACTTATTTGTTACCTTATTATAGGGTGATACTTGATACATTTGGGCAACACCATTATCCAATTTTTCAACAGATATAACATTTTACCAAGGTGAGTTTTACATAGCCCCTTTTTATTTATCACCATTTTTGGGGTGAAACATGTTATAACATCATTTATGCAATTCAATCATCAATGTGTCTATGTGTTTTCTATGTTGCATTATGTCTTGAGCATGATTAGAGTAAGCACCATTCTAGCATAATCATTAACTCCGTACAAGCCGACGGTATACATTGATAGATCTATTGGACTGACAATCCCACCCGGATACGTGCCTCCTACAAAGGTAGCGTGGGTGTTTGTTATCGTATAACATATTCAAGTGAACCATGAGCGTATGGGATGTATCATATTATAACAGTCACCAGGGTTGGTTATGCACTCGATTTATTTCTAGTATGTTCTCACATATGGACTAGATTGACATGACACATGAATTGCACAACATTTTTATTCAATTATCAAAAACCTATGTAATTCTCACCAACTTTTGTTGACCCAAAATATTTTCAACTTAACATGTTTCAGGTTCTATTTGCTTGAAGATTTGAATTGATACTTGAAGATATGTGTATAGATTTATTCAATTTGATGTACAAATTCTAGAACAATTGTATGTAACGTATTTAAATTATCTAATGACATTTATTATTCACCATGAGCTACTGAACAATCATCAATACGTGACATCCCGATGTTTCCGCCATCGGTTGGGGTGTTACACTGGTGAGTTCACAGGTTTGTTCAATATGTTACCAAAATGTTACCAAAACGTTACCATGTTCATACTATATCAATGTTACCAAGTACGCTAGCTAGGCGTATGTTTTATTACTACTACGATTGGAAACCATTACTAGACACGTTTAGCAATGTTTAGCATATGTTTAAGCAGCCCGAATGTTCAGCATGATACCAATGTTCCTGTTCGAGACAACATGCACCCGCCCGGCCCTCCAAGCCGTCGAGTGGGGCAGGTCACGCCCAATAGATCTATCCACATTTCCCCCGTTGTGCATCCCCGCACATTCATGGTTTCCCCCGGGACTTCCAAAGATCGTATAGCAATACAAAGTTAAAAACCATAGTATGACATATGTTTCCAAAATAGTTTAGCGCATGTTTTCTCCCCCAAAAGTTAAAGCAGTAAAAGTGGGGCCGTGAACTCACCTTAGATAGCGTTCTTCGGTTACTAGTAAAATGCTAAGCCCTTGATAATCCCTCTACCGGAGATCTATCAAAATGTTCACATAAGTGTTCTGACTAATAACCATAAGGTTATCTAGTCCCTGATTGTCTAGATCGTATCCAAGTATGTTTTAAAGCGTGTTTAAATGTTTAACCGACACACTAGACCGACCCGACATCCCGTTGGTGACCCATTACCCTAACTAATCAAGTACACATAGATTACACACAAGGTTCAAGCATAAAACACTTAGTTTGTATCAAAAATCTCATTTCTGCATCAGAACGGTCGAACCAGTCGGATTAAGTCTCCTTCGCCCGTTTTAAGTCTCCTTCGCCCGTTTTATGCCTCCTTCGACTGTTTGACCACGTTCGCCCACATTTTCCCAGGTTCGACCCTGGATTATCTCCTTCGCCCACCCGATTGGTCGAAGGAGTCCAGGTTCGCCCCTGTTGTACAAATTTTCCTAAAAACGCTTCAAACACATTCGAAACACCTCGAAACATCATCAAACACAGCAGTCAAGTATGAATAACTTATCCCTACAAAACCCCACCGATTTCCCCCAATAATACGTCCATTTCAGCCCTTTCCCAAAATGGTAAGAATTATGGAAACGTCACAATCATGCATGGATTCTTTACCCAATTTGGAAACTTTTGAAATCGATCCATATTCAACTTAAAATGCTCAGTTTGTCGAGTGTTCGATTTTTCCTTATTAGTTCTATTGATCATAAATATCATGCATCAAGTCTAGATTCGTTAAAACCCCAGAATACCCATAACATCACCATCTATCCAATTCTAACCCTAAACAACAATAATCTAGCATCAATAACAATCCTATATCATGTTTCTATCATAGATACAGCAGCAAATCATTGAACAACACATAACACCACATAATACATAATTTACATATGTTTATCATCATGAAGACCTATGTTTAAATGATAAGGTTTTGATTTAGAAAGATGTTTAAAAGGTTTTTAATCATGAAAACACCCTTAGAACAGATCCGGACAATTAGGGTTAGATGAAAACGAATTAAAATGCTTTAAAAAGATTTAGGATCAAGAACACACCTTGGATTCTTGTTTAGATGTTGTAGATAGGTTAGATTATGAAAAAGAAGAGCAAAAACTCCTTCCTTAGTGATTAAAATCGTTTGAGAGTGTTTTGAGACGGTTAGGGTTTGTGAAATGGTGAAAAATGACAAAGTTTGGTATTTATACTAATCCTCCTTCGCCCCCTATCAGTGGTCGAAGGTGGCCTCCTTCGACCCTTCCACAGGGTCGAATGAGCCCTGTCCTGGTCGAAGGCAATTCTTTCAATTCCACATCCCAGGTTCGCCCATTTACAAAGGGTCGAACCAAAGCATAATTCTTCCTTCGACCACTCGAAGTGGTCGAACCAGAATCCATGTTTATCTAGTTTTCCAGTTTGTCGTGTTTCACGGATTCTAACATACCTTAACATATGAGCATGCAACCTTAGTCTATGTTTAACATATTTAAGCACGGATAATCATTTACACATCATTTAAACACATCTATGTATATAATCCACCACACGACCCATAATCTACACATACACTTAATTAGTTCATGTAATGTCACCAACAACGAAACCCGGTACTAGTGTATTACCAAAACGACCCCCAATGATCCTCCAGATCATTGAACCCTGGACAATCCTAACTTGACCCGACTCAACTAACCCAGTTAAGTCCGTTTATAAACGTTTCTCGCTAAGGTAGACTTAGATGTTACTAAAATGTTTCATGAGAAGAACTACACTACCCATGACTTGGAACTGGGTGCGGTAGTCTTTGCGTTGAAAATCTGGAGACATTACTTGTACGGTACCAAGTGTGAAGTATTGATGAGCCGGTCGTTACGGGTCATACAAAACCTAATTAACCTAGGTAGATAGGGTAAATAGGGTATCAATCCAAGGAGCGTGTGGTTAGTGAATATTATTTAGTTGATTAAACAGCGGTGCTTATGAAGATGCTAAATTAATTATGAAGATTGCATTTTGTTCATTTAAGATTTTTGATTTTAAGTTGTTGTTTATGATACTAAGAATTAATTGAAATTATAAATAAAAATGATGTTGTAAACAATCGGATTAAAAAGATTACACTAAGGATTCAGCAATTGAATACTAGGGCTTTAACAATTGGGTAAACAATAATAATGTAATTGGCACTAACGGAGTGATTGTTCAATAGGCTTAGGTATCAAGTTTTGTCAATATCAAGATAGACTAAACTATACTTCATTACCTAGAACATACAATCCTATGTTTGTGTTAACGTAAGGAATCATGCTTATCTCACGAGAAATTGGCACAAGATCAATTAACTACAATGAGTTTAGCATAAGATTAATCACCAATTAACACGGTTAATTCAAGCACACAATAACATAAACAAAAGTTTAAGAACAATACCCAATGTGTTCAACCCTAGATATCAAAAACCTACATCCCCAGTGTAATACAAAGGGACTAGCCACTCATGGCCATGAAGCTTGCTTCTTCAAAGATTGGATCTTGAATACCCTTGTCCCCTCCTTAATATGCGACCTCCACTTTTAGAATAATAATGATCTCCCCTCCAAAACAATAATCTGCGACCTGTTCCCTTGATAAAACAATATGCGATCCCTGCTAAGGAAAATAGGTATTGTATTTTCTAATTGTCACATGGGCTTTTTTTAGCCAAAAGTCCACGAGGGCTTTTTATAGACAAAAGTCCACGAGGCCAAAAATATAAAATTAATCACCAATTAACACGGTTAATTCAAGCACACAATAACATAAACAAAAGTTTAAGAACAATACCCAATGTGTTCAACCTTAGATATCAAAAACCTACATCCCCAGTGTAATACAAAGGGACTAGCCACTCAGGTCTCGAATATAATTTCACTGTTTTAGCCCCGCTCCATGCGATCACCTACCAAAAATATAAAATAAATAAATTAATAGTAAAAACAACCAAAAAGTAATAAAATATATACAATACTAAAATAATAGAGTACAGGCCTAAAACTAATAAAAATACTATCTAAACGACTAAAAAATATACAAAACTGGCAAATAAACATGGTGCGTGCAACCGCGCATCACACCCCCACACTTATCTTTTTTTCGTCTCGAAAAAATTATATACACTCTGCTCAAGACATTATCACAGACTAGCACCACAATCGCCCTATCATACCTTAGCTAAGGTCCAAAGTCATACCCCATTTACAGATCAGCATTAGATTGTTAATCAGCAAGTCAAATTGATATCTATTTAAAAACAGAATTAACCCGACTAAATCTAACATGCTTCCGGTTTTTATTTTCATGCAACACACCCCTCACAATTTTTCACTCCACTCGGTTTTAATATCTGGACTAGCATGTAATGCGCTAGTATTAATCACTCAAAAACCAAGTATGCAACTCTGTTATCATAGGCTTGTATGACAATCACACCTCAACTGTAGACAATGCACATATCTAAAGGGCTTGCGGGTTTTGGGCTTAGGGTAAAGGTAGGATAGATTTGGCTAGAAGTGGCTAAAATAAAATGGTGACACCAACATGATTGACAATCCTTATTCACAATACACATAAATAAACATAACTTTGGGCATATTTGACCCATAACACATACTTCTATTTTTGTATTCTTTTTTCTTTTTTTTTTGTTTTTTTTTTCATTTTTTTTTCACACATATATTTTTTTCTAACATAAATACAGTCACTTAACACTTTGGATGTCATCAACACTTGGTAAAGGTACTGGTTTATTTGGGTGATTATGTGGTTTAGCAAACAAGTGGCATGCATGCATTATCTGTCACCTGTACACTTCACACACCACGCGTAAAAACGAACAAAAAGAAATAACAAAGACAAATTAAACAGCTAATCACAAAAATCAACTAAAAACTAAACACTAAGCGCACTAGCTCCCCGGCAACGGCGCCATTTGATGAGCCGGTCGTCACGGGTCATACAAAACCTATTTAACCTAGGTAGGTAGGGTAAGTAGGGTATCAATCCAAGGAGCGTGTGGTTAGTGAATATTATTCAGTTGATTAAACAGCGGTGCTTATGAAGATGCTAAATTAATTATGAAGATTGCAGTTTATCATTTAAGAGTTTGATTGAAAAGTTGTTGTTTATTATACTAAGAATTGAATTGAAATTATAAGAATAAAAAGTAATGATGTTTGTAAACAATTTGATTAAAAAGATCACACTAGGGTTTCAACAATTGAATACTAGGGATTTCACAAATGGGTAAACAATAGTAATGTGATTGGTGTTAACGGAATGATTGCTCAATAGGCTTAGATGTCAAGTTTTATCAATATCGAAGATAGAATAAACTACACTTCATTACCTAGAACATACAATCCTATGTTTGTGTTAAAGCAAGGAACCATGTTCATATCATTAGAAATTGGCACAAGATCAATTAACTAAAATGAGTTCAACATAAGGTTAATCACAATTCAACACAGTTAATTCAAACACACAAAAACATAATCAATAGTTTAAGAACAATACCCAATTTGTTTAACCCTAGATCTTCAAAAGCCTACATCCCCAGTGTAATACAAATGGGATTAGCCACTCATGACCATGGTGTTCTTCATTGATCTTTGTTCTTCCAAGAATAATAATAATAATCTTCAAAACCTTCTATCGCTGCCTTCTCTGTCCTCTGCGTCCAAAAAACCCTTCAATTGCGATCCTTCCTCCCTTCAAAAAATATTGTCCTCCTTGATAAAAAAAAATATGCGATGTCTTCTGTCGTGTTGATCTCCCTTCTTGTTGATATGCGAATTGTTCTCCTTTAATTTTTGCGTCCCCCCCCAAGCTAAAAAGCTGTCCAAAATAAAAAATATCCATCCTCTAAAATAATTGCTCTTTGATACATATATTCATATGTTGACTTTTGCTTGGGCCATGACACGGTTCTTTAACTTTTTTTTGTTATATTTATTATTATTATTATTATTATTATTATTATTATTATTATAAATGGTATTATGACCCCGTGCTCTCGACTTGGGTGTTCGGGTCTCAAAATATAATTTGTACTGTTTTAGCCCCGCTCCATGTGATCACCTACCACAAATATAAAATAAATAAATTAATAGTAAAAACAACCAAAAAGTAATAAAATATATACAATACTAAAATAATAGAGTGCAGACATAAAACTAATAAAAATACTATCTAAACGACTTAAAAATATACACAACTGGCAAATAAACATGATGCCTGCAACCGCGCATCACACCCCCACACTTATCTTTTTTCGTCTCGAAAAAATTATATACACTCTTGCTCAAGACATTATCACAGACTAGCACCCCAGTCGCCCTATCATACCTTAGCTAAGGTCCAAAGTCATACCCCATTTATAGATCAGCATTAAATGTGTTAATTCAGCAAGTCAAATTGATTTCCATTAAAACAGAATTTACCCGACTAAATCTAACATGCTTCCGGTTTTTATTTTCATGAAACACACCCCTCACAATTTTTCACTCCACTCAGTTTAATATCTGGACTAGCATGTAATGCGCTAGTATTAATCACTCAAAAACCAAGTATGCAACTCTGTTATCATAGGCTTGTATGACAATCACACCTCAACTGTAGGCAATGCACATATTTAAAGGACTTACGGTTTTGAGCTTAGGGTAAAGGTAGGAAACATTTGGCTAACAAGTGGCTAAAATAAAATGATGACACCAACATGATTGACAATCCTTATTCACAATACACATAAATAAAACATAACTTTGGGCATATTTGACCCATAACACATACTTTTATTTTTGTATTCTTTTTTTTTCTTTTTTTTTTCACATATATTTTTTTCTAACATAAATACAGTCACTTAACACTTTGGATGTCATCAACACTTGGTAAAGGTATTGGTTTATTTGGGCGATTATGTGGTTTAGCGAATGAAATGGTATAAGGCTCAAAGTTGGCAACTAATGGTAATATTCGTGGGTAAACCGGTTAACACAAACAAATAAAAGGTGTCAAACAAAAGGGAATCCTAAATCGCCTTTATCATCTATGTGCATATCTAGTCTACAACCTCGGCATGTATCAAACCACACAAGTTCTGCAACAGAGAAACATCTGGCCTACTCTCAACAAATGAAAAAAATATATATATAAGTCAATCTATCAACTAGTAGGCTCAAGATCTCACAAAAGTGGGGAAATGGGTTACCGATGTGTGCATGCATTTATTACCAATAGCTTATTAAATCTAGTCAGACAATTCTAAACTTTTTTTTTCTTAAAAACACCTGCTGAAAACGGTTCATACTACTTTTCCACAAATTAGACCATGACTAAGGATCTACTGCCAAAACAATCAAGAAACAACTGGTAGGTATCGAAAAAGCTGCTTTTATGTCTAATTAGAATGCTTTTTTTTTTTTAAGGAACAACTTTCAAGACATTTTCATTTTTTTTTTTGAATTTTTTTTTTAAGACCCAAAAATAAATAGAAACGAAGTTTCCCCACCCCCACACTTGAACGACACATTGTCCTCAATGTGAGCTAGGAATAAAATAAAGCAGAAATAAAAATAAAATACAACAGTAAAAGGAACAGACTCCCCTGGATATAGGCAGTGCGCGTATGAGTCTCTGGAATTCCTCTCAATCGAACCGTATAACATTTCATTCGCGGCCGATAGACAAACCTGAACTAAGACTCAAAGAAAAATAAAAACGTAAAATTCTGGGAAGCCTGATACACCGATGGTGTACAGATTTACCCCGCCTGAATGGAGATTGAGTACAGGCAAGTTATCTGATTGCAAGTTAAAACTCAAAGCATTCCCAGAAATCAAAAGAGACTCAAAATACTATACAAGAATCATACCTAATTTTTTTTTTTTTTTTTAGAGTTAAGGTTTACCTATATAAAAATTGTACACTTTTACAACTACGCTTCCCACCCCCGAAAAAAATTAGTATTGTCCCCAATACTACAATTAGAATATGTACCTGGGATGGGAGCTAGCACCTGCATTTTTAATTGATTTCATAGGTTGGTAAGCCCTCTAAGAAGCTTACCAACTCGACAATGTTACCGTGCTCCGTGAGATGTTCCACGTAAGGCTTTAGACGATGCCCATTCACGGTTTGCTTCGACCCATCTTTTGGGTCCTCAATGTCCACCTCGCCAAGCTTTCCAACCCGCGTTATTATGTACGGGCCATTCCACTTACTCTTGAGCTTCCCAGGGAAGAGCTTCAACTTGGAGTTATAGAGCCAAACTTTTTGACCCACTTCGAATTCCTTCTTACGAATCTTCGCGTCATGAGCTCTTTTCATTTGATCCTTGTATTTTGACGCAATCTCGTAAGCTTCATCCCTTAACTCTTCCAACTCACACAGCTTGAGTTTTCTCTCTCGACCTGCATCATTATAACTCAAATTAACCTTTTTTATAGCCCAATATGCCCGGTGAACTAATTCAATCAGGAGATGACAATCTCTACCATATACTAATCGATAAGGAGTTGTTCCAATAGGTGTTTTGTAGGCTGTGCGGTAGGCCCATAAAGCATCATCTAGCTTTGTTGACCAATCCTTTCGGTCCGCACGAACGTTTTTTTGTAAAATTTCTTTGATTTGCCTATTGGAAAACCTCGACTTGTCCACTAGTTTGTGGATGATATGGGGTGGCAATCCTATGGTCAACACCATATCGCTTAAGCAATTTTCCGAATTTTCGGTTTTTAAAATGAGATCCCCCATCACTTATAATTGTGCGAGGTAACCCAAACCTTGAAAAAATATGTGTTTTGATAAAATTGCAAACAACGATATGGTCATTGGTTTTGGTGGCAATAGCTTCAACCCATTTAGAGACATAATCTACCGCCACCAAAATGTATAGATTACCAAAAGAATTGGAAATGGTCCCATGAAATCAATTCCCCATACATCAAACACATCAACAACCATAATGGGTTGCATTGGCATTTCGTCACGTCTTGAGATGCTTCCTAATTGTTGGCAATGTAGGCAATTTCTAGCATACTCAAACGAATCCTTAAAGATTGTTGGCCAATACAACCCACTAGACAAAACCTTGTGACCCGTCTTTTGGCCACTGAAATGTCCTCCACATGCATAAGAGTGCACGTGCTTCAACACACTCATGATCTCCTCATCCGGGATGCATCTTCGAATGATTTGATCCGCTCCCACTCTAAACAGGTCAGGATCATCCCAAATGTAATGTTTCACTTGGGACAAAAAGTGGAGCCTCTTCTTCCTTACCCAATGTTCCGGCATTGTACCTGTCACCAGAAAATTAACAATATTAGCAAACCAAGGTAATGTCGAAACAACTAACAAGTGCTCATCTGGGAATGACTCATTAATTTCATTCGTTGAGTCTTCCTCCTCAATCATCAGTCTAGACAAATGGTTTGCAACCACGTTCTCCGTGCCTTTCTTGTCACGGATCTCCAAATCAAACTCTTGCAATAAGAGTATCCATCTTATTAACCGGGGCTTAGCATCCTTCTTATCCATTAAGTACCTGACAGCACTATGATCAGTATAAATAATAATTTTTCTACCCCACACATAAGACCGAAATTTGTCTAGAGCATATACCACCGCTAGTGTCACACCCTCAAAATCCACTTGCGGAGTTTTACCGCGAGGCGCATGACAAACCAGGATCCAAAACCAACGATCACAATAAACAAGTCTAAATGAATTAAAATGTAATTTCAAAACACAGTTTAATATTCCCGTTTACAGCGGAAGCTTATTCAAATAAAATCCAACATAAATAAATCAAGTTCAATGTTTGTGAAATCATGCAACTCTATCTAGACGCCGTGCAGACGCGTGCGCCCTAGTTCCGTTGTGCTACCTTAGCGACCTGAGAAAACATGTAAAAGTTTACGTCAGCAAAAAAATGCTGGTGAGTTTACAGGTTTGCAGTTCAAGTACCAAGTCCACCTGTCCATACTATAACAAATAGAAAACCAGTATACGCTAACTAGGCGTACGTTTTGTTACTACCACGATTGGAAAACCATTACTAACGCGAATACCAAAAGTATGCCCGATGTATGTTCCTGTTGTTCCTGTTGTTCCTGTTTGGGACAATATGCACCCGCCGACCCTCCAAGTCGACGAGCGGGGTTGGTCACTCCCAATAGCGCTATTCACATTTTCCCCGTTGTGCAAACCCGCACATTCATGGTTCCCCCCGGGACTTCCAAAGATCGTGTAGTACACAATAGAAACCATAGTATGACAGTAGTTACCAAATATAGTTTTAACACATGTTTTCTCCCCCGAAAGTATAAAACCAGTTTAAAAGAGGGGCCGTAAACTCACCTTAAGTTCCGTTACTCCTTAACCCGAGTAAACTCAGCTGCTATGCTAGTCCCGTAAAGTGGCGACCTAACATACGACAGTTACAAGTACTTAGACTAATAACCCGCAGGTTAATTAGTCCCTAGATGTCCAGACCATAACCAAGTTCGTTTGAAAACACCGTGACTGTTTAACCGACCCAAAGTACAAGACTCGACATCCCATTGGTGACCCGAGACTCCCCGTGTTATGTTTACGCTCCAAAACATACAATAACGCAATTACACTTAACATACGTTAACGCACAACAAGTTATAGCACATAGTTCACGTATCACCGGAATACATCCAAATATATGTTACCAAGTTATTAGACATGTTACGGGGTTCCTAGCATGTTACTATATGTCAAATCGGGTCTTGGAATGCTAATATACACTTATAGCAGCAGTACACGCGATTAGGGAGGCTAATCGCATGAACAGTCACACGATTAGGGCTAATCGCCCCTTAAGTCACGCGATTAGGGGCTACTCGCCCCTGTTGTCAGGCGATTGGGCTAATCGCCCTTACTGTCATGCGAGTGGGCTACTCGCCCTTAAGGTTATGCGAGTGGGGCCTACTCGCCCCTAATGTCATGCGAGTAGGGCCTACTCGCCCCTAGCACAGGCGATTAGCAAGGCTACTCGCCTGTAACCTTGCTGTTCCGGTTTTTCGCGCGTTTAACGCTCCAAATCAGATCCAGAGCGTGTGTAGCTACCCAATATCATCCCAAACACTATCCTAAACATGTTTAACCCAAAACCCTTCGTTCCTCCTCGTAAATCAGTCCTGCATGCAACCAAAGCAATCCAAAACACATACACATAGCATGCAACATTCAATTAACGCATGTAATCATAACCCTATTATCCAATTACTGAGATTTCTATCATCATACTAACAATATTAATTCTGACCTAGCATGATAACACATCAAAACATCATCAAGATTCATAAAAATCCTATCTTTCTAATCATACATACCCATAACGCATGTTTATTAGTTAAAATCCGATTAATAACTCTTATTGACGATTTTCAGAAAGCTTTTTCGTTTATGAACAGGTCTGGACCATTAGGGATTGATTAAAAACGTTTACAAAGTGTTATGGATGAGAATCAAACCTTGGAATTGTAAAAGGATGATGGTTAGACCTTGAAACCTTGTGTTTTTGATCAAAATCGCCTTCCAGAGGTTGTTTAAGTGTTTGGGGCGGTTATGGGACGACTAGGGTTGATATTAGGGAGTTTAGGAGGTTAAGTATTGTATTTATAGGCGTTTCTAGTCGTCCAGCACGTTATAGGCGAGTATGCAGCAGCTACATGCGATTAGGGCTGCTAATCGCATGAGATTGGGCCTAATCGCCCCTATGTATACACGAGTAGCCTCCTACTCGTGTCTAATGTCCCCTACTCGCCTCCCCTATGGGCGATTAGGCTTCTTAATCGCCTGTAGGGGTTCCTTTTGTGTGTTTTGCGCGTTAAACCCCGTTTTAACATATGTTAATGTATATTCATGTACCGACAAGTCACATAATGATTGTAAACACATAACACAAGTAAATACACATATTTACACTCGTTCACCAATTCCCGGGACTCGAGACTCGTATGTTCCGTATGCCCTGACGATCCCACCGATCGTCACCGTTTGTACACTTGGTTAAGGACCGACATCTAACGAACCTCTAGACCAATATCCAATGATCTTCTAGACTAACCAATAGTTCCCGAACCATATCCCGACTTAACTAACCCAGTTAAGTACAATATACGCGTGACTCGCTAAGGTAGACTTTCATCTAGACAACGTTGTTAACCCGAATTTGCCAGGTGTCACATCATCCCCACGTTAAAAGAATTTTCGTCCCGAAAATTTGTACAAGTACAGAAAGAACAAAAGAAATAACGAAGGAAACAAGCAAAAGGCAGAAACCAAAAGAGAGAGATTTACCCGAGTTGTCACATCCGTTACTCCTTAACCCGAGTAAACTCAGCTGCTATGCTAGTCCCGTAAAGTGGGGACCTAACATACGACAGTTACAAGTACTTAGACTAATAACCCGCAGGTTAATTAGTCCCTAGATGTCCAGACCATAACCAAGTTCGTTTGAAAACACCGTGACTGTTTAACCGACCCAATGTACAAGACTCGACATCCCATTGGTGACCCGAGACTCCCCGTGTTATGTTTACGCTCCAAAACATACAATAACGCAATTACACTTAACATACGTTAACGCACAACAAGTTATAGCACATAGTTCACGTATCACCGGAATACATCCAAATATATGTTACCAAGTTATTAGACATGTTACGGGGTTCCTAGCATGTTACTATATGTCAAATCGGGTCTCGGAATGCTAATATACACTTACAGCAGCAGTACACGCGATTAGGGAGGCTAATCGCATGAACAGTCACACGATTAGGGCTAATCGCCCCTTAAGTCACGCGATTAGGGGCTACTCGCCCCTGTTGTCAGGCGATTGGGCTAATCGCCCTTACTGTCATGCGAGTGGGCTACTCGCCCTTAAGGTTATGCGAGTGGGGCCTACTCGCCCCTAATGTCATGCGAGTAGGGCCTACTCGCCCCTAGCACAGGCGATTAGCAAGGCTACTCGCCTGTAACCTTGCTGTTCCGGTTTTTCGCGCGTTTAACGCTCCAAATCAGATCCAGAGCGTGTGTAGCTACCCAATATCATCCCAAACACTATCCTAAACATGTTTAACCCAAAACCCTTCGTTCCTCCTCGTAAAATCAGTCCTGCATGCAACCAAAGCAATCCAAACACATACACATAGCATGCAACATTCAATTAACGCATGTAATCATAACCCTATTATCCAATTACTGAGATTTCTATCATCATACTAACAATATTAATTCTGACCTAGCATGATAACACATCAAAACATCATCAAAATTCATAAAAATCCTATCTTTCTAATCATACATACCCATAACGCATGTTTATTAGTTAAAATCCGATTAATAACTCTTATTGACGATTTTCAGAAAGCTTTTTCGTTTATGAACAGGTCTGGACCATTAGGGATTGATTAAAAACGTTTACAAAGTGTTATGGATGAGAATCAAACCTTGGAATTGTAAAAGGATGATAGTTAGACCTTGAAACCTTGTGTTTTTGATCAAAATCGCCTTCCAGAGGTTGTTTAAGTGTTTGGGGCGGTTATGGGACGACTAGGGTTGATATTAGGGAGTTTAGGAGGTTAAGTATTGTATTTATAGGCGTTTCTAGTCGTCCAGCACGTTATAGGCGAGTATGCAGCAGCTACATGCGATTAGGGCTGCTAATCGCATGAGATTGGGCCTAATCGCCCCTATGTATACACGAGTAGCCTCCTACTCGTGTCTAATGTCCCCTACTCGCCTCCCCTATGGGCGATTAGGCTTCTTAATCGCCTGTAGGGGTTCCTTTTGTGTGTTTTGCGCGTTAAACCCCGTTTTAACATATGTTAATGTATATTCATGTACCGACAAGTCACATAATGATTGTAAACACATAACACAAGTAAATACACATATTTACACTCGTTCACCAATTCCCGGGACTCGAGACTCGTATGTTCCGTATGCCCTGACGATCCCACCGATCGTCACCGTTTGTACACTTGGTTAAGGACCGACATCTAACGAACCTCTAGACCAATATCCAATGATCTTCTAGACTAACCAATAGTTCCCGAACCATATCCCGACTCAACTAACCCAGTTAAGTACAATATACGCGTGACTCGCTAAGGTAGACTTTCATCTAGACAACGTTGTTAACCCGAATTTGCCAGGTGTCACATCATCCCCACGTTAAAAGAATTTTCGTCCCGAAAATTTGTACAAGTACAGAAAGAACAAAAGAAATAACGAAGGAAACAAGCAAAAGGCAGAAACCAAAAGAGAGAGATTTACCCGAGTTGTCACATCATCCCCACGTTAAAAGGAATCTCGGCCCGAGATTCATTCAGCTGCCGAAGAGACATGTCTCGACTCGAACGCTTCCTTAGGAAAGAGATGAGGATACTTAGACTTCATCTGATCCTCCCGTTCCCACGTATATTCCGGTCCCCGGTTCGAGTTCCACCGAACCTTAACGATACGAATCTTGCTGTGACGTAGGCTACGAATCTTGTAATCAAGGATCTCCACAGGTTCTTCCACAATCCGAAGACGATCATCAACCTTGATCTCTTCTAGTGGAACGATGAGAGACTCGTCAGCCAGACACTTCTTCAAGTTTGACACGTGAAAGACGTTATGTACGTTACCGAGCTCCGTCGGTAGATCAAGTCGATATGCCACCGGCCCAATCCGTTCCAGGATCGTAAATGGGCCGACATATCGCGGATTGAGTTTGCCACGCTTCCCAAAGCGTATGACGCCCTTCCACGGTGAGACTTTTAGAAGTACCTTGTCATTGACTTGGAATTCCAGTGGTTTGCGACGCTGATCAGCATAACTCTTTTGCCGGTCCCGTGCCGCCGCCAACCGATTTCGAATCTGTACGATCTTTTCCGAAGTTTCGTACACTAGTTCAGGCCCAGTGAGTTGACTCTCACCCACTTCAGCCCAACAAAGAGGAGAACGGCATTTCCGTCCGTACAGTGCTTCGAACGGAGCAGCCTTAATGCTCGTGTGATAACTGTTGTTGTACGAGAATTCTACCAACGGCAGATGAGCTTCCCAACCCTTGCCAAAATCGATCACACATGCCCGCAGCATGTCTTCTAAAGTTTGAATCGTACGCTCACTCTGACCGTCAGTCTGTGGATGGTAAGCCGTACTCATGTCTAGTTGTGTACCCAGAGCTTTGTGCAAAGACTTCCAGAAGTGAGAAGTAAAATGGGAGTCACGATCCGAGATAATAGAAACTGGTACCCCGTGCTTAGAAACAACTTCTTTCAAGTAAAGACGAGCCAAACGATCCATGGTGTCGGTCTCCTTAATAGCAAGAAAATGGGCTGATTTCGTCAACCGATCGACAATCACCCATATCTTGTCGTTCCCGCTTGGTGACTTAGGAAGTTGTGTGACAAAATCCATAGTAATCCGTTCCCATTTCCATTCCGGAATTTCAGGTTGTTGCAGGAGACCCGACGGTTTCTGGTATTCCACCTTGACCTTAGCACAGGTCAAGCATTTGCTCACGTATGAGGCTATGTCCGACCTCATGTTTGGCCACCAGTAAAGCACCTTCAGATCTTGGTACATTTTATCCGAACCAGGGTGAATAGAATACCGAGACTTATGAGCCTCATCAAGGACAAGCCCCCGTAGTCCCCCGAACAAAGGAACCCATATACGTTCTGCGAAATAGTGCAGGCCATCAGGCCTTCGCTCTAGGTGCTTGTCGGCACCGTGCATGGTTTCAGCTTTAAGGTTTTCCTCCTTCAAAGCTTCCAATTGGGCAGAACGGAGTTGATCAGGTAACGACGAATGGATAGTGAGCTGCAACGCCCGAACGCGACGAGGTTTAGAAGATTCCTTCCTGCTCAAGGCGTCTGCTACAACATTCGCCTTGCCAGGATGGTACTTAATAGCACAATCATAGTCGTTCAAAAGTTCAATCCAGCGACGCTGCCGTATGTTCAAGTGTTGTTGGTCGAAAATGTGTTGGAGACTCTTGTGATCGGTGTAGATGGTGCATTTGGTACCGTACAAGTAATGTCTCCAAATTTTCAACGCGATACCACAGCACCCAACTCCAAGTCATGGGTTGTGTAGTTCTTCTCGTGCACCTTAAGTTGACGAGAAGCATACGCAATCACTTTCTCGCGTTGCATCAACACGCAACCGAGTCCATGAATGGAAGCATCACAGTAAACAACAAAATCATCAGGACCCTCAGGTAAAGACAAAATAGGAGCAGAACACAGTTTAGACTTTAGTTCCTCAAATGCGGACTCTTGTGATTCACCCCAGTCGAACTTCCTATCCTTCTGAGTGAGAGCGGTGAGGGGTTGAGCAATCTTCGAGAACCCCTGGATGAAACGACGATAGTAGCCCGCAAGGCCTAGGAATTGCCGCACCTCAGTTGGCGTCTTTGGTGCTCCCCAGTCCTTGATCGCTTCGATTTTAGCAGGATCGACATGAATCCCTAGTTCATTAACCACATGTCCTAGGAATTGGACTTCGCGTAACCAAAAGTCACACTTTGAGAACTTGGCGTAAAGTTGTTCCCGTCGCAAGAGTTCCAAAACTAACCGCAGATGTTCCCCGTGTTCGGTCTCGTTCTTGGAGTAGATCAGAATGTCATCAATAAATACAATGACGAACTTATCCAGATATGGTTTACAGACGCGGTTCATCAAGTCCATGAAAACCGCTGGTGCGTTCGTGAGACCGAAGGGCATGACCAAGAATTCGAAATGGCCATAACGTGTTCGAAAAGCAGTCTTTGCAACGTCAGCCTCCCTGACGCGCAGCTGGTGATAACCGGACCTCAAATCGATCTTGGAATAATAACTAGAACCCTGAAGCTGGTCGAACAGATCATCAATACGTGGAAGAGGGTAACGTTCTTGATGGTCAATTTGTTCAGCTCTCTGTAGTCCACACACAATCGGAAACTCCCATCCTTCTTCTTGACAAATAAAATCGGGGCTCCCCAAGGGGAAGAACTTGGCCGGATGAAACCCTTGTCCAAGAGTTCCTGCAACTGACTAGACAATTCCTGCATCTCGGGAGGTGCAAGACGGTAGGGGCCCGAGCAATAGGAGCAGCCCCTGGTACCAGATCAATACCGAACTCGACTTGACGATGAGGAGGAAGACCAGATAAATCATCGGAAAAACATCAGGAAACTCGCGTACCACCGGAATATCGTCAATCTTCTTCTCATCAACAGAGGAAGCAGATAAAAGCGCCAAAACAGCTGGATAACCCTTTCGAAGACACTTAAGGGCTTTCATGCTAGAGATGACGTTTAGCGGAACACCACCCTTGATACCGTACACAGAAAGAAATTCTCCATCAGGGAGAGGAATCCGAATAACCTTATCGTAACAGACAATCTCCGCGCGATACAAAGATAACCAATCCATTCCTACCACAACGTCAAAACTACCCAATGGTACCGGCATAAGGTCGATGGGAAACGTAATACCCGACAATTCTAATTGACACTCCCGAAGAACACTAGTAGCTTCAATCGTTTTACCGTCAGCCAATTCAATAATATACTTGGTTTCTAATGGTACGGGTGCTACATCTAGCAGTCGACTAACATCCTTGGATACAAAACTCTTGTCGGCACCAGAATCAAATAACACGCTAACAGAATGATTATTGAGAAGAAACGTACCGGTGACTGTATCAGGGTCCTGCCTAGCCTCAGCAGCTCCAATGACGAAGGCACGTGCATTTCTGCCGCCGCCCCCGTTGTTACCATTCCCGTTGTTTCCACCCTGTTTCAGTTTTGGGCAATCCTTCTTGTAATGCCCAGTGTCACCACAGTTGTAGCATCCTTGTTCCCTGTAGTCCCCTGAGTAGTCGGAGCTGAACTGTTAGTCGGAGCCTGAGTCGCTGGAAGTGTAGCACGACAATCCTTAGCATAATGCCCTGTCCGCTGGCAGCGGTGACAACGGTTACTGTCGCAGTTCCCTTGGTGATGGCGTCCACATTTGTTGCATTTGGGCAGTTTTCCCGCATAACCACCCTGCTTGTTACCCGAAGACGATGAACCCCATTATCAAAACTTTTACCCTGCTGTGTAGACCCAGATCCCTTCCCGTCATTTTCCCACTTGCGCTTATTGTTCTCTGGAGCCTTAGCAGTTGAACCTTTCGCAGGCAAAATCCCCTCATTCACCTTTAAATTGGTCATCCTATGGGCCGATCGAACTACCTCCGCATAAGTAGGATGATTTCCGGCAGCTACCAACCCTGCAATTTCCGGCACTAACCCTGAGACATAATGTTCAATCTTACGATACTCTGGCACGTGCAAATCGGGACACAGCACCGCCAACTCATTTCTCCTCACAGTATACTTCTCGATTTCCGATCCAGTCATCTTGAGGTTCCATACCTCATGTTCCAGCTTCTGTACCTCTTCTCTCGGGCAATACTCCCGCTTCAGCAACTGCACAAAGTTCTCCCATGGCATAGCATATGCCTCCCCAATACCCATGTTCTGGGTAATACCATTCCACCAAGTCAATGCCACGTCCTGAAATAACGCAGCCGAATACTTCACCCGATCTTCTGGGAGACAGTTACACATCAGGAATACCGACTCTACTTTCTCCAACCACCTAAGCAGACTGACCGCACCCTCGGTGCCAGAGAATTCCTGGGGCTTGCAGTCCCGGAACATCTTGTAGGTGCACATGGGTGGGGGTGGGTCAACAGGACCACCTGAAATGAAACGTATGAGAAACCACGAAATACGTAAACAAGGCTCACCAATGAGGCAAAGAAAATGGATAAAACAACTTACCGCCACCGTTGTGCCCTAACTGAAAGGCAGCCTGGAGCAAGTTATTCAGATCAGCCTGTGATAGGTTAATACCTCCACCACGACCACCAGCACCACCGCGACCACCACCACGTCCACCATTGCGACCACCTCCTCGTCCTCCACGCACTCCAGACATGATTCTGGCAGAAAGAACGAGAAAATTTAGTTTCGCAGTTAAAGATAACTACTAATGTTCACAAGATCAAAGCCAGATCCAATCCAGGACTATCCCCTCAAACCCAGAGCTCACTAGGGCTTCCATGCATTTCGTTTTATGATTTTGTGTGCACCCAAAATGATAAAACGCTCTACATGGTCCTCCAAGTGTTCTCCTAGTTCAAAGATCAAATCACCGAACATAGACTCTTAGCTACACACCGTAATACTACGGTAGTTCATGACAAGTGTTTCTATTGGAGTGCGAAAGGGAGATGTCCGAGCCTTGGACAAATCTCAAGAGCACACGAGTTACTCCAATAGACCACACTGCCTAGAAACAAGTAACCCAACCTAAGATAGAACGGATGATGTAACGTAGAAATACCAACGATTTAGAGACACCCCGACAAGACCTTACGTAAACCACTATAACGTTTAGTACCATGTGATCGTCTAGTGTGTGCGACTCGGCTATAGACTAGACTCTACATGCAGTCCTAGTTCACTATAACCATTGGCTCTGATACCAATCTGTCACACCCTCAAAATCCACTTGCGGAGTTTTACCGCGAGGCGCATGACAAACCAGGATCCAAACCAACGATCACAATAAACAAGTCTAAATGAATTAAAATGTAATTTCAAAACACAGTTTAATATTCCCGTTTACAGCGGAAGCTTATTCAAATAAAATCCAACATAAATAAATCAAGTTCAATGTTTGTGAAATCATGCAACTCTATCTAGACGCCGTGCAGACGCGTGCGCCCTAGTTCCGTTGTGCTACCTTAGCGACCTGAGAAAACATGTAAAAGTTTACGTCAGCACAAAAATGCTGGTGAGTTTACAAGTTTGCAGTTCAAGTACCAAGTCCACCTGTCCATACTATAACAAATAGAAAACCAGTATACGCTAGCTAGGCGTACGTTTTGTTACTACCACGATTGGAAAACCATTACTAACGCGAATACCAAAAGTATGCCCGATGTATGTTCCTGTTGTTCCTGTTGTTCCTGTTTGGGACAATATGCACCCGCCGACCCTCCAAGTCGACGAGCGGGGTTGGTCACTCCCAATAGCGCTATTCACATTTCCCCGTTGTGCAAACCCGCACATTCATGGTTCCCCCCGGGACTTCCAAAGATCGTGTAGTACACAATAGAAACCCATAGTATGACAGTAGTTACCAAATATAGTTTTAACACATGTTTTCTCCCCCGAAAGTATAAAACCAGTTTAAAAGAGGGGCCGTAAACTCACCTTAAGTTCCGTTACTCCTTAACCCGAGTAAACTCAGCTGCTATGCTAGTCCCGTAAAGTGGCGACCTAACATACGACAGTTACAAGTACTTAGACTAATAACCCGCAGGTTAATTAGTCCCTAGATGTCCAGACCATAACCAAGTTCGTTTGAAAACACCGTGACTGTTTAACCGACCCAAAGTACAAGACTCGACATCCCATTGGTGACCCGAGACTCCCCGTGTTATGTTTACGCTCCAAAACATACAATAACGCAATTACACTTAACATACGTTAACGCACAACAAGTTATAGCACATAGTTCACGTATCACCGGAATACATCCAAATATATGTTACCAAGTTATTAGACATGTTATGGGGTTCCTAGCATGTTACTATATGTCAAATCGGGTCTCGGAATGCTAATATACACTTACAGCAGCAGTACACGCGATTAGGGAGGCTAATCGCATGAACAGTCACACGATTAGGGCTAATCGCCCCTTAAGTCACGCGATTAGGGGCTACTCGCCCCTGTTGTCAGGCGATTGGGCTAATCGCCCTTACTGTCATGCGAGTGGGCTACTCGCCCTTAAGGTTATGCGAGTGGGGCCTACTCGCCCCTAATGTCATGCGAGTAGGGCCTACTCGCCCCTAGCACAGGCGATTAGCAAGGCTACTCGCCTGTAACCTTGCTGTTCCGGTTTTTCGCGCGTTTAACGCTCCAAATCAGATCCAGAGCGTGTGTAGCTACCCAATATCATCCCAAACACTATCCTAAACATGTTTAACCCAAAACCCTTCGTTCCTCCTCGTAAAATCAGTCCTGCATGCAACCAAAGCAATCCAAACACATACACATAGCATGCAACATTCAATTAACGCATGTAATCATAACCCTATTATCCAATTACTGAGATTTCTATCATCATACTAACAATATTAATTCTGACCTAGCATGATAACACATCAAAACATCATCAAGATTCATAAAAATCCTATCTTTCTAATCATACATACCCATAACGCATGTTTATTTAGTTAAAATCCGATTAATAACTCTTATTGACGATTTTCAGAAAGCTTTTTCGTTTATGAACAGGTCTGGACCATTAGGGATTGATTAAAAACGTTTACAAAGTGTTATGGATGAGAATCAAACCTTGGAATTGTAAAAGGATGATGGTTAGACCTTGAAACCTTGTGTTTTTGATCAAAATCGCCTTCCAGAGGTTGTTTAAGTGTTTGGGGCGGTTATGGGACGACTAGGGTTGATATTAGGGAGTTTAGGAGGTTAAGTATTGTATTTATAGGCGTTTCTAGTCGTCCAGCACGTTATAGGCGAGTATGCAGCAGCTACATGCGATTAGGGCTGCTAATCGCATGAGATTGGGCCTAATCGCCCCTATGTATACACGAGTAGCCTCCTACTCGTGTCTAATGTCCCCTACTCGCCTCCCCTATGGGCGATTAGGCTTCTTAATCGCCTGTAGGGTTCCTTTTGTGTGTTTTGCGCGTTAAACCCCGTTTTAACATATGTTAATGTATATTCATGTACCGACAAGTCACATAATGATTGTAAACACATAACACAAGTAAATACACATATTTACACTCGTTCACCAATTCCCGGGACTCGAGACTCGTATGTTCCGTATGCCCTGACGATCCCACCGATCGTCACCGTTTGTACACTTGGTTAAGGACCGACATCTAACGAACCTCTAGACCAATATCCAATGATCTTCTAGACTAACCAATAGTTCCCGAACCATATCCCGACTTAACTAACCCAGTTAAGTACAATATACGCGTGACTCGCTAAGGTAGACTTTCGTCTAGACAACGTTGTTAACCCGAATTTGCCAGGTGTCACAGCTAGTAGCTCTTTTTCGGTAGTAGTATAATTTAATCATGCTTCCGAAAGAGTCTTACTTGCGTAGTATATAGCAACGGGTTTCCTATCTACCCGTTGACCCAACACGGCCCCAACCGCATACCCACTTGCATCACACATTATTTCAAAAGGTAAAGACCAATTAGGTGATTGCAAAATTGGAGCCTCAATCAATTTCCTTTTCAAGTTATCAAAGGCTTCGACACATTTTTCATCAAACTCAAATGGGGCGTCTTTTAATAATAATTTACATAAAGGTTTTGTAATGTCACTAAAACCCTTAATAAATCTCCTATAAAATCCTGCATGCCCCAAAAATGATCTTATCCCTTTGACATTTGTGGGATAAGGTAAAGTTGATATGACTTGAATCTTGGCATGATCAACCTCAATCCCACGACTCGAAACAACATGACCTAATACTATCCCTTCTTGGACCATAAAGTGACTTTTCTCCCAACTCAATACCAAATTCGTTTTTACACATCTTTGTAAAACTTTTTCTAATTGATTTAAACAGGAATCAAACGAAGACCCAAAAATAGAAAAGTCATCCATGAAGATTTCCACAGCCTCCCCCACCATATCTGGAAAGATACTCATCATACACCTTTGAAAGGTGGCGGGGGCATTACAAAGACCAAATGGCATTCGCCTAAATGCAAAAGTGCCATATGGGCAAGTAAAGGTAGTCTTTTGTTAATCCTCGGGATGAATAGCAATTTGATTGTAACCCGAATACCCATCCAAGAAACAATAAAATTTTTGTCCGGCTAATTTTTCTATTATTTGGTCAATGAAGGGTAAAGGAAAATGATCTTTGGAAGTTGCAGCATTTAACTTCCTATAGTCAATACAAATACGCCACCCGGTTACCGGCCGGGTAGCTACCTCCTCACCTGAGTCGTTTTTCACGACTTGAATACCTGCCTTCTTTGGAACGGTTTGAGTTGGACTAACCCATTGGCTATCCGAGATGGGGTAAATGATACCCGCATCTAACCATTTCAGCACCTCTTTTTTCACAACCTCCCGCATGTTAGGGTTTAACCTCCTTTGAGCATCTCTTGCGGGAATCACCTTCTCATCTGTGATGATTTTGTGCATCACAATTGACGGACTAATACCTTTCAAATCCGCCACAGTCCACCCAATAGCAGCTCTATGGGTCACCAATACTTTCATCAGTTTTTCTTCTTGCTCCCCGGTCAAGTTTGAAGCAATGATTACCGGGAGCGTGTTGCCTTCACCAACATAAGCATATTTTAAATGCTTAGGCAACTCCTTCAGTTCCACTTGTGGTGGCTCAACTAAAGACGGCTTCAATTTCGTATCAATGTGATCGGGAAGACTCTCCACTTGATGAGTCCATGGTGGTCTTCCTCCTTGCACCGCCATCGTTTCTTGAGTCTTTTCCTCCTCCTCCATGCTCTTCAACATCTCCACCTGTAACCTGTTAAACATAAAACACTCCTCTATTGTGTTTTTCCTCATCTACAACGGTGTCGTATAGAGGTATACACTCGTCAACAATGTCCGCCATATAGCATTCATCATTGACTAGAGGGTTAGTCCCATTTGAAAAAAACATTTAACCTAAACCTACGGTTACCAAAGGTCATGTCAAGCGTGCCCGTTTTGCAGTTAATTTGGGCATTGGCTGTGGCAAAAAATGGTCGACCTAGTATAACTGTTGGTTGTTTGGTTAGGTCCATGGAAACATAATCAAGTACTAAAAAGTCCACCGGATAATAAAAATCTTCAACTTTTACTATCACATCAGTAACCATCCCACGGGGTAGTTTAGGAGTCAAGTCAGCTAACACCACGGTGGTGTTAGACTCCTGAAGTGGACCAAATTCGTATTGGTCATAAAGACTACCCGGTAAGATGCTTACACTAGCTCCAAGGTCCAAGAGTGCCCGTGTCATTTTAAATTCTCCAACTTGAATGGATATGATGGGCGCCCCCGGATCTTGCAACTTTGGTGGAGTGAACCCGAAAGAATAGAACTCACATTTTCGGTTAAATCAATTTTCTTTGGAATTTTGTGAATTCTCTTTTGGGTACACAAATCTTTCAAATACTTTGCATAAGAAGGAACTTGTTTGATTGCATCTAAAAGTGGTAAATTAATTTTTACTTGTTTAAAAATTTCCCATAACTCTTCCTGTTGTGGGCCCCTTTTCTTGACCACCTTTTTAGATGGTTCCAACAATGCTTCAGGATAAGGGATGGTATTACCCTCCACACCCTTTTCCTTAGCCTTGGGAACTTGTTCATTTTCAACGGGTTTTGGTTTTCAAAAAACTTTTTACTTTTATTTTTACCCGTTTCCTCCTCACTTTCACTTTCATCATTCACATCTTCCACCACCCCTTCGACAAATTGGGGTGGTGGTGGCTCACTTTTATCATCAATTTTATTATTAACAGTTTTACCACTACGAAGAACAGTTACCTTATTAATTGGAGCATTGTGATTGTTCTTCGAGCTCGAACCTTGATGCTGCGGGTTGATAGTGGTATCGCTAGGAAGCTTCCCCGTGCTTCCTCTCAATTGAGCCATCTCTTTTGCAAGTTGTCCCACTTGTTTCGCTAGAGCCTCGTGAGACTTGTCTCTCACCTCATTTGCCATGTTGTTCTCTTTCATCATGTTCATTAAAGCATCCATCTTTGAACTCAAAGATTCATCACCTCCACCTTGATTGCTTGACGAACCACCTTGATTAAACCCTCTTTGATAATTACCACCTTGATTATAGTTTCTTTGATAACCACCACCTTGATTATAGTTACCTTGGCGGTTCTGATATGATCCACCTTGGTTACCCCCTTGAGTGTTTGATTGAAAATTCGGATTCATCTGATTTGAAGCATTACCATACCTGAAATTAGGATGGTTCCTTAAACCTGGATGATAAGTGTTGGAGTTCATGTCATATTTCTTTTCCCCTCCATACACTTGATTTACATCAGCAGTTTCTTGAACCGAATTTTTCCGGGCACTCATCAGTTTTATGACCCATTTCATTACATACTCCACACACCGCATATGGCCCCGATGATACTTCCCTTTTCTTCATACGAGCCAATTCTCTTTCCAAAGTAGCAATTCGGTCTTTTGCATTGGTATCCACATCTGAAAGAGACTTTGAAATGGGGTGTTTGGTTCTTCTGTCTGCGGATTCTTCAGCTTTGAAGTTCTTACTCATTCTCTCCAAAAAATCCCAATCTTCTTGCTCCGGGTTAGATAATAAAGTCCCATTGCTAGTGGACTTTAGGTATTTCCTTTCCTCTTTGCTCAACCCGTTCACAAAACTATTAACCAATTCCCATAATTCGATGTTGTGATGTGGGCATTTCCGAATCAATTCTTTAAAACGAGTGAAGGCTTCATGAAGTGGTTCCCCTTGTAATTGTTGAAAGGAACGAATCTCTAATCGAGCCCCATCCGTCTTGAAACTAGGGTAATACTCATCCAAGAATACCTGTTGCATATCTCCCCAAGTATAGATGCTGTGTGCAGGCAAAGTGAGAAACCAAGTCTTTGCCTTATCCTTGAGGGAGAACCGGAACAACCTTAACTGAACTTCATCTAAGGAGAAATTGTGACCTCCCATAGTACCGCACATTGCTTTGAATTCAGAAAGATGATCGTATGGGTCTTCAGTAGCCATCCCATGAAAATGAGGAAGAATGTTGATATAGTTCGGTTTACAATCGAAAGATCTTCTTCCTGCAGGTGGAGGTACAATGGGTGATTCATTCTCGGAGGCAAGTGGTCTAAACCGACTATTAACCCCTTGCATTGGAACATGAGGCCTTCTTCGCGGTGCATCAACCTCTTCTTCTCTCAGTTGCCTTCTCACAGGGGGTCTTCTATTTGCTTGACCAACATAATGTGCATCCCGATAATAATTACCCTGATGATTTCGGTGCCCTCTTGGGTTTTGCCTCGGTCGATTGACAAAGTCATGATTATAGTACCCTTCATTTCCCACATTCGGGTGTGCACCCACATTGGAGTGATGATCACTTTGGTAGTCTTCTTCATCTTCATGCCTACCATTACCATTGCCATATCCCCAACCATCTTCTTCTTCAGTAAACTCCCTTTCCGACTGTTCATCTTCCCCCGAATGGTATGTGTGAACGCTGACTCGCTCTGATGACTGATAACTTGGAACATTAAATGGTTCATCATCGTTGATATTTCCTCTCAGTTCTTCAATATTATCCTCAAGGTCATCATATCTTGCTTCATTAAATCTGTTCACAGGGTCGAATGTGGGATTGCCACGGTTGATACAGAGGGGCCTTGATTGACATTTCGGGTGTTGGGAATTTGGTTATAGTTTGATTGAGGAGGTGGGTGTTGTTGTGGGTGTTGGGTTCGGTTTGGATGCGGTGGAGTGGGTGGTATACGGTTTTCACCCGAACGGCGGTTTTGATTTGAAGTGGCCATTTGGACGGTTCCCAAAGACAAGGTTTGGTGTGTAAATGGTGATTGAGGGTTAGAAGGAATCGGCTCCTCTAACCGGTGTTGTCGGTTTCTTCTTGCTACTCTTTCGATTTCTGGTTCAAACACTAAAGGAGATGTCCTCTCCGAATGTCTTGTACGCATGCACTACCTGTAAACTGCACAAGTAACACACCCGCGTAATAAAGAAAAAAAATAGAGAATAAACCAAACAAACACTTAAACAGATTATCACAAAATCAACTAATCTCTAAACACTAAGCGCACTAGCTCCCCGGCAACGGCGCCATTTGATGAACTGGTCGTTACGGTCATACAAAACCTAATTAACCAAGGAGCGTGTGGTTAGTGAATATTATTTAGTTGATTAAACAGCGGTGCTTATGAAGATGCTAAATTAATTATGAAGATTGCATTTTGTTCATTTAAGATTTTTGATTTTAAGTTGTTGTTTATGATACTAAGAATTAATTGAAATTATAAATAAAAATGATATTGTAAACAATTGGATTAAAAAGATTACACTAGGGATTCAACAATTGAACACTAGGGTTTCAACAATTGGGTAAACAATAATAATGCGATTAGCACTAACGGAGTGATTGTTCAATAGGCTTAGGTATCAAGTTTTGTCAATATCAAGATAGACTAAACTATACTTCATTATCTAGAACATACAATCCTATGTTTGTGTTAACGTAAGGAATCATGCTTATCTCACGAGAAATTGGCACAAGATCAATTAACTACAATGAGTTTAGCATAAGATTAATCACCAATTAACTCGGTTAATTCAAGCACACAATAACATAAACAAAAGTTTAAGAACAATACCCAATGTGTTCAACCCTAGATATCAAAAACCTACATCCCCAGTGTAATACAAAGGGACTAGCCACTCATGGCCATGAAGCTTGCTTCTTCAAAGATTGGATCTTGAATACCCTTGTCCCTCCTTAATATGCAACCTCCACTTTTAGAATAATAATGATCTCCCCTCCAAAACAATAATCTGCGACCTGTTCCCTTGATAAAACAATATGCGATCCCTGCTAAGGAAAATAGGTATTGTATTTTCTAATTGTCACATGGGCTTTTTTTAGCCAAAAGTCCACGAGGGCTTTTTATAGACAAAAGTCCACGAGGCCACTTAGTCAACTTATTATTATTATTATTATTGGTATTATGACCCCGTGCTCTCGACTCGGGTGTTCAGGTCTCGAATATAATTTCACTGTTTTAGCCCCGCTCCATGCGATCACCTACCAAAAATATAAAATAAATAAATTAATAGTAAAAACAACCAAAAAGTAATAAAATATATACAATACTAAAATAATAGAGTACAGGCCTAAAACTAATAAAAATACTATCTAAACGACTCAAAAATATACAAAACTGGCAAATAAACATGGTGCGTGCAACCGCGCATCAGAGGGAAATCATATTTTGTAATAATGTTTTAATTAGTGTTGAGTCTATGGTAGAGATTAATCGGATTCTTTTTTTTAGTTTTGTGATTTTGTGTTCTTACTTCTTAATCGCTGATCTTTATAATAGTGTTATTAGATACTTTTTTTGTTCTTAGGTATCTTCAATCACTGGTATTTATGATGGTGTATTATAATTATTTTTTAGATAATGTTTTAATGGTGTTTTATATAATCGGTTTTGTATTTTTTTTTGCTTTTTTAATGTTTTAATGGTGTTTTATAATAGTGTTTTATATAATCGGTTTTGTATTTTTTGTTTTCTTAATTTTGTGTTATTAAGTATCTTAAATCGCTGGTCTTGATAAATTGTGTTTTATAATTGGGTTTTAGATAATTTGTTGATGGTGTTTTTATAGTAGTGTTTTAAATAGTGTTTTATAAACCTTCTGCCATAATCGAACAACCAATAGATAAAAATTATATATGAAGAATCGATGAAGTGTTATAGAGATTGAATATTGTTATTAAAATGTGGAAGAATTAGTTATTTTAGGATAATTGAATTTCATTAAAATCCATAATTTTGATGCTAAATTAGTGGGTTATGATAATTAATAAAATGAATAAAAAGTCTATTATGCCCTTGATCTAAATATTTAATCAGATTTGATCCAACGGTTGAAAACACTTCCTACACAAAACAATTTTCTTACTGGATCTTCTACCTATATATATATATATATATATATATATATATATATATATATATATATAGTGGAGGGTTCAAATGAGAATAAATTTTCTTGTAAGAAGAAAAAAAGAAATTTAAACCAATAGAAATCTTTCATTTAATAGTTGTATTTAATGTTAAATAAATTTTTAAGTTTTGTAACTCCATAAACTAGTTAAATAAATCATAATTCTTTTTCAAATATATATCTTTAAAGCAAAGATAATTTATAGTAAAGGATAAATTACGGTATGTTTAGAAAAAATGTATGATGAATGTCTACATGTGTAGGATAAACCAAATGATAATTTCGATATGTGTTGGATAAAAGTATGATAATTTCGATGTGTGTATGATTAATTTTGATATTTTGTTGGACAAGTTTGATGTGTGTAAGATAAAATATTTAAAACTAATTAATTGGATAATTAATGTGAAATGAGTTAAAGTATTTAATGTTACTTCTTCTTTTTCTTCTCAAATTAAAATTCTTTTCAAATAATCATCCGATATATATATATATATATAATATATATATAGTGTGTGTGTGTGTGTGTGTGTGTGTGTGTGTGTGTGTCTGTGTGTGTGTAAAGAGTTGGCTAAAAAGTCCATTTTTTCTAAGAAGTGTAAGAAGTCTATGTAGGCATTGTGTTTTAAATTTTAGAGAAATGTTTTATATTCTTTTGGTATTGTATTATATAGAAAAACAATAAAATTAATAATTTAAAACACAATCAAATATATTCTAATCATTAAATCTAAAACACGATGCGAAGAAATATAATCAGTCTGTTCTAAAGATAATCAGTGTGTTTTACAATTTAATGCATAGAATCCATTTGATTGTGTTTTAAATTGTTGCTTTTATTGTTTTTCTATATAATATAATACTAAAAGAGTATAAAACATTTATCATAAAAATTAAAACACAATGCGTACATAGACTTCTTACACTTCTTAGGAAAAATGGACTTTTTACATGAACCCTACCCTATATATATTATTGTCGGTATGAAGGGGAAGCAGTGGGTAAAATGGTTTGAACCGTTATATCGGTACTGGAGGAAGGCAAATTTTCGGGTTTTGAATTATAGATTTTTAGGGTGGTAGAAGAAGAACAGGAAGGAAAGCTTCATCATGATGATATAGATAACAAGTTCGGTGAAGAAGAACATAAAGCGGTTCCTCATACACAAGGTTACTTGTTATAAATGTTACTTACATAGTTTTAGTATATTATGATTATTATATCTAACTAAAACTTTTTATTTAATAATGTAAGAGATAAAAATAGTTATGCTCTAGATGTTGAGGAGGGAAATGATAGTGAATTTCAACTTTTAATTAATCGTGAACTTGATTTTTTTTTTTTTTTTTTGAAAAGTGAACTTCATTAAACCACCAAACACCGGCTATCTCCAAGATGGAGATAACCAACAAAACAAAACAAAATCAAGTTACATCAAAAATACACCAATCCTTCCACGAAATCCTATTCTTCCTCGATCTACTATTATACCAAAGAAAGCTAAGAGACTTGATCTCCGACACAATGTTATACACATTCGCCTTATCTTGGGAGAACACCACACCGTTCCTGGCTGCCCATATCTTCCAGCACGCCACTATACTAATGCCATAGATCATCTTCTTCTTTCCTTCGAACAATTCGTGTACTCCGCAAGCAAAACAATATCCTTCACAGAAAAGACTATCACCGGAGGGATTTTAACCCAAGAAGCGATAGCATTCCACACCCATCCGCTATAATACATGCCGAGAACAGATGTTCAGTTGTCTCCTCACCGTCTCTACAAAAGTAACAAAGGCCATTGCCAACGTTGATGTTTCTACGGTGCAGTGCCGAAACCGTCGGAATCCTATCAAGAATAGCCCTCCACATAAAAACGTTACACTTACCAGGGATCCACTTACACCATTTGAATGTAAACGCCTCCTCCTGCACATCCGTTTTAGACAGCCACTTACGGACCCCTTTAACTGAAAAGGAACAGTCGCTCGTTGAGTTCCACTTCCACGCGTCCTTGGAACCATTTAAGCTGACCGTAGCTACCATTCTATGACACTCGATAAGTTCTTGGACTTCAATATCAGCCGATGGATAAGTTCTCCATTCCCATTGAACAATCCCGTTCCCAGCATTACTAACAATTCTATCAACCACTTTGCACCATTTATTTTTTTCAATTCGGAACAAGTGAGGAAAAAGATCTTTCAACGGCACATCACTAATCCAACTATCCACCCAAAACCGGACCTCTTCACCATCGCCCACTACACCACGAATCATACTCATAAATCCCACGCCTTTAACTTTAGTCTCATAACCCAGTTTCACAATTTTACACCACGGGCCAGTAGCGTATTTGTTCCAAGGATATATATCCCATCTCCTATTAGACATGTGTAAAGCAGTGATCACCCTCTTCCAAAGCGCGTCATCTTCTATTTTAAATCTCCAAAGCCATTTCAAAAGCATCGAATGGTTACAAATATCGAGTTTACTTAACCCCAACCCTCCTTCTTGTTTTGGACGAGTAACTCTATCCCAAGCCACCCGGTGGACCTTACCTATCTCTTCATTACCTCCCCAAAGAAATCTCTTGACAAGGCTTTCAAGTTTATTAATAACCGCCACTGGAGCTCTGTACAATGAGAAATAATACGAGGGAAGAGTCTCTAAAACTGACTTAGCTAAAACCACCCTCCCTGCTAGAGACAAAATCTTAGCCTTCCACGCACTTAGGCGCTTTTTAAAAACCTGAACAACCGGATCCCAACTGTTTATTCGGCTCATATTTCCACCCACTTGAATACCCAAGTATTTAAAGGGCGTTTCCCCGACCTGCAACCCAAACTATCCGCTTGCACCTTAACCGCATCTACATCAATCCCCACCCCATATAGCACCGATTTTGGATATTAATCCTCAAACCCGATACTAGATGAAAAATGCGGAGCATACGTCTTAAAGCCGTAAAATTAAAATCCGACCAATCACCCATGACTATGGCATCATCTGCATACAATAAATGAGATAATACCGGACCTCCATTTGGAAGTCTAACCCCATCAAACGACCCCATAACACAAGCCTTCCGAATAATACTAGAGAAAGCTTCCATCACAATAATAAAAAGAAAAGGAGAGATAGGATCACCTTGCCGAATACCTTTGCTACACGTAAACTCAAACGTAGGGGAACCATTAACTATAACCGAAGACGCCGCCGAGGCTAACACCCCATAAATCCACTTACACCATAAGCTCGGAAACCTCATTTGTTTCAAGATAGAAATTAAAAATTCCCAATTGACGTTGTCATAAGCTTTTTCAAAATCTATTTTAAACAAGAATAACTCTTTGCCCCTTCTTTTCGCCCATGCTATAATCTCATTCAAAATCATAGGACCATCCAAAATAAATCTACCCGCCAGGAATGCCGATTGCGTCTCATGAGTGACCGAATCCATCACCATCTTCATTCTATTTGCCAACACTTTAGAAATAACCTTACTGACCACCCCAATAAGATTGATAGGGCGATACTCCCCTAAACCCACGAGATCACTAACCTTAGGCACCAATGCAATGAACGAAGACCCAACCCCCCGGTTTATTTTACCCGTCTCATGGAACTGATGAAAAATGTCTTTGAAATCTTCTTCAAACAGACTCCAATATTTCTTAATAAACCTGAAATTGAATCCATCCGGACCCGGTGCTTTGTCACTACCGCATTCAAAAACCGCTTCTTTGATTTCTTTTGCAGAAAAAGGAAGCTCCAAAAGCTCCGCCTCGGTATCTGATAAGGTCTTCAAATCGCTACAGACCAGTTGGGGCCGCTCCTTCATCTCTTCAACGGATTTGTTCCTGAAAAAAGAAAACACTTCACGTTTAACAATAGAGGGTTTGGTACACCAAATCCCGTTAGCAAGAATACCCGGTATACAGTTTGACACCCTCCTCTTATTACACAATCCGTGAAAGAAACTAGTGTTCTCATCCCCATCTTTCGCCCATCTAACCCTTGCCTTTTGTCGCATATCTTTATTACGAAATTCGTCTAACTCTTTGATCCGCGTTTTACCTTCACCAAAAACCCACTTCTCCTCCTCCGTTAAATCACGCTGTTCAACAGCCTCGTCCAAGACTTCCAAATCAGCCAAGATCGCTAATCTCTCCTCATCTTCCAAAGACACATTTTGCCTCTTCCAATCCAATATAAATTTGCGAATACACTTAAACTTGTTCATTAACTTCACGTCTGGAGCCTCCGAACACGAAAAAGACGAGACGGCCCTGTTAATAACTTCATCAAAACCCACCCGATCTAACCAAGAATTGAAAAACCTGAAAGTTTAGGACCAAAATTCTTGTATTCCACTTTAAGACCAACGGACTATGATCCGACTTGTCCCTAGCAAGTGCTCGATACTCCGCATTGGGCCATTCACTCAAGAAACTGAAGGATACAAAGATCCTGTCAATCCTGCTACACTTATCACCAGAAACGAACGTGAACTTGCGACCCTTTAAACCATACTCGTGTAAATCTGCACCATCTAAAAAATCATTGAAATCGTTAGCCGAAGTGGGATTAAACTTAGAATTCCTCCGCTCACACCTATCACGAACACAGTTAAAATCCCCACCCACGATCCAATACGCCACATCCTGTTGCAAAACAGAATTTAACTCCAACCAGAGCACCCTTTTATCTTCATTTTTCTGCGGAGCATATACATTCACCAAACCCACCTTTTTACCACTATTTTAACCACGCCAATAATCACAAGAAAATACCTATGCTTCTGAGACGACAATTTCTGAAACAATTTTTGGTCCCATAAAGACACGAGACCCCATGACCTCCCCTCAGCATCCACCCAGTCATAATCAAAAAGGCCTCTACCCCAATATCTACCAAGATCCACGTTTTGCAAAGACGCAAACTGTGTTTCTTGAAGCATCACGAAAACCACCTCATTACGAACCCTTAACTATGAAATCCAGTCCCCTTTTTCGGAACTCCCCAGTCCTCTAATATTAACGGAAATTATATTCATTGAGTCACCCCTTGTAAACCTTCTGCATTGACACTCTTAAGAACAGAACTTTCAAATTTCTCAATATCGACCACCCCTAAATTAGAAGCAAACAACATCGTAGCTGCTACCTCTTGCGAATTCTCGTTACCAAGATTCTCCCCATTGTCTATTTCTTCCACACAAACCTTAGAACCCTCCATTCCACCCACAGATCCCACTATCACAGGTGTTTCTAATAGCTCCTCCTCCTCCACTACCTGCCCCTGACCGCTCGCATCACCATACAATTGATCCTGTTTAGTGAATATGAACCTGTCAATGTCAAACATGTCATCATTATCCTCCCTTATCCTTTTCTTTGGTCGATCTTTATCCAACGGCGAACACGATCTTCTCAAAGCTCCTTTCTTTTTAGAATACCTACCCCCTTCCTTTTACTACCTTTAACGCCACTACCCTCCACAACATTATTAACCAAAACACCATTGAGATGTGGCAACTCCTCATTGTTGTCAGCAGGACTGTTGGAACCTTCTAGCTGCACAATATTAGTATCCAAAAATTCCTTCTCTTGCTCTTTATGTTCTATTATCACAGGCTCCTCATCCTCCAAGCAATCCCCAACACAATCTGGAATCCAATCCTCCAAATCCTCCTCAACTAAAACCGTATAAGACAACTCCTTCCACACCACTCTACATAAACTACTTATCCGGTTAGTGGACTTAGGAATTAGAGCCACATACACATATGATAAAGCATCAACCTCCGGATACTGCACTGAACACACCACCTCTCCAAATATTCCAGCAATGTCGTCATAAACTTTACCCTCAGCGATGTGAATCGGAAGACCCGTTATTCTCAACCACGCAATCCTATCGACCACTACATTCTGCCCCGACCAGTTTTCAGCCCAAGAGAACCACTCCTTCCACACTTCTTTACTTCCCATAAACTCATCCCTCTCCATTAAGTTCTCAAATACCAACAACACACAAAAACCACCCACATATTTAATTGAGCATTTACCCTTCCAGTTAACCATAAGTAGACGATTCAATGTAGACAAGATATCATAGTTCCGAAACTGACCCACAATAGCCGTGTCATACATCTCCTCGAACCCTTTGCCTTCGACTCAACCTTGACTTCAGGAATCAAAATCTCAGGCGACTTGTTGAGCAAGGTGTCTCTGAAGGAACGCTGATCAACCCTATCATCCTGAGTTTTATCAACTTGCATCTCATCAGGCCTTTCCTGATCATCTACCCCATTGCGAACATCATTACCACCCACCGGCTTCCACACTTTCTCGCCATGTACTGTACTATCAATCCCCTTATCTTTTTCAACCTGAACCTTCTGTCCGTCCACGAATCTTGCCGGCACAATAAACAGTTTATAACTCCCTATCCACACATCCTTAAGGCTCTCCTCCAGGTCAGATCTATTACGAGATATTTTATAGGTAGCAAAGCCAAACCTCTTCCCTAGCCGATCGTATTTTCTTGCAATATAGATTCCTTGAACCTCTCCATAAACCTGCAAAACCTCCCTTAGATCCTTGGACGAACACTTCTCTGGTAAGTTGGACACAAAGAATTTAACCCCTTCCCCTAGATTCTTTGATTGTTGGTTGTTATGAGAGCTCCTGCCTTTCTTCGTAGGAACATCATACCAAGTATTGACCTTGTACCGATCTTTCGCCGCCATGCAGACGTCAGAAAGCCTTCCCGCCGCCGATTCGCCAATGTCGTCTCCTAGGTTTTCAGAGAGAAACCCTAGTTTTTAAAATATAATTTAATCGTGAACTTGATGCATTCAACACTCCAATAACTTAGACATATCGTACACTTCCATTTAAAAGAACTTTTTAAATAATTGAATACTTTTGGATTATTATCTTTAGTATGTGTTAACTTTTGGATTATTTTTTAGTCATGCACTTTTAGATTATACATTGAGTTGATGTTGTAATTTATTGATTTATCGATTTACAGAGATAGTTAGACAACCCGGTTGGGTTGAAGCACCCAATACAACCCGGTTCACCTGTTGAACCATTTTTTAACCAATTCCGGTACGATTTAAAAACCGGTTTTTAAAACATCTTAAAATAATAATTACTAGCAGGTAAGTAAAAAAGAGCAACTATTAAAACATTAATAAGATATATATATATATATATATATACCAAAAGGGTGTTAATGAAAAAAACATTTATCTTAATTGGTGATCTATAAAATTTATCAACATAGATGTGTATAATTTATAACTCTTTTATTTTTATTTTTAACCTATTACATTTTTTTCTTCAATCAGCATATTACATTTCTTTTTAATCTACTTGTGTCTGTTTTGTAGTCTCTTAATGAGGCTCTGAACCATTCAGCTCTGAATAGTTCAGCATTCAGACTGTTTGTTTCAACCTAAAAAGGCTCTGAATGGAATGATTAAGAGCTGAACCATTCAGATTTGGTGCATAGCTGAACCATTAAGCACTTAATCATTCAGAGTCTCTTAATTATTCAGAGCTCTTAATGATTCAGCACATAATCAACCAAACAACCCCTTACTAAGTTATATTTCGAAAGCTTCTCGGAATAGACAAATACAATATGAAGTGACAATGTGTGTTATGATATAACATAGAAATTAATGTACTATAATTGAGAAATCAACTTGAATCATGTGAATAAGAATGAAAATGTATATTAAAGAGAAAACGTATGTTTGAATGATGAGCAAAGGCGGAAGCAACCATTGCAGGGAGTGATTGAGGCGGTGGTCTTGAAGGTGTAGCTTTTTTAAAAAAGAATGGTTTTTACAGCTATTCTACTCCAGATGAAAACAGAACTCTCATTTACATTTTCATTTAGTGTAAAAAATTCATTAGAAACTTGTGTATCACATGGGTTATAAAATTTTTGTTTGTTTTTTATTTAATATTAGGTTAGAACATTTAATGTTACATGAGGCTGGATCAATAAAATATTAAATGGTTTTTAATAACCAAAAATATAAAAAGAATTAGTTAAGAATATATATATATATATATATATATATATATATATATATATATATATATATAAAAAGGGAAAGGGATACCGAAACCCTCTAAAACGAGTAAACTCGGTAAACTCTAACTTCCCAAGCTTTTTATCATCTGAAAAAAATTAGGGTATGTAATATACATGATTTTAAGAGTTTTGAGCCAAAAAAATCAAAAAAGCGCCGAGTGGATATTTTTAAAAAAAATAAATAAGTTTTTTTTTGTGTTACGTATGTTACACAAAAACAGACATGTTACATATGTAACACAAAAAACTTATTTATTTTTTTTTAAAAATATCCACTCGGCGCTTTTTTGTTTTTTTTTGGCTCAAAACTCTTAAAAACATGTATATTACATACCCTAATTTTTTCAGATGATAAAATGTTCGGGAAGTCAGTCCCGAGTTTACTCATTTTGAGTGGGTTTTTATTTTAACCACCCCCTATATATATATATATATATATATATATATATATAACAATTTGGTTAAGAACACATGTCACTTGGTGAGCTCATCACCATCCTTGAATTCCCGCAAAAATTTTTAGGTTATAAATAACCTTATCAACCCAATATTTATTAATTTTTATCTTTATTATTACTTTATTATATTTATCTTTATCTTTATTATTGTTTTACTATATAATAAATAAAAAATTAATAAATATTGGATTAATTAGGTTATTATAACCTAAATTTTTTAACGAGAATTTAAGGATAGATGGTCTCACCAAGTAACATGTATCCCCACTTCAATCCCTTTATTGTGTGTATATATATATATACACACAGAGAGAGATACATAGATTATATTTCTTTTATTTTCAATCAAACCATGTTAATATCTCGAACACATAAACTTCAACCAAACAGGGAAGTGAAAATCTTTAAACTTGTTAGTAATAAACCTTAAAACGAACAAGACTCCCATATCTGAGACATAAAGATTTGATAAATTATTCTAGTGGAAAATGTCATTTTCGTTCATGTGGTTTGACCAGTTTTGTGACTTTCATCCAAAAAGATTTAAACAAAAAAAAATGGATTGAATTAACGGAGTGGACGAAATAGGCAAGATTTTGAAATCCCGGGGACCCAAATATGAAAAAAAAAAAAACATTTTGAACAAAGGTAACATAAATGGCCAAACCTCTGGAACAAAAATGGCATTTACTCTTAATTCTAAAATCGCCCGAAATTCCATTTAATGTAAATATAAAATCCAATAGTAAGATGAACATATAGCCCTGTATTTTGCACCGTCTTCCAAAATCAAGAATATAACCAAATATCTTCCCTTAAATTTTATAAGTGGTTTGTGTTTTATATGGTGTTGATGCTTATCAAGTTTGGTGTTTAAAATATCCAAAATTCAAAAAAAAAAAAAAAATCCGAACCGAAAGAAACCGATCTGAATTCTTATTCGGATATTTGGACGGATCCAATCCAAGTCCAAAATACTTATTCAGATAGTCAGACCTGATATCCTTATAAACCAAATAAGCTTCAACTGGGTTTTAGTAAGGGAATGATCCATTGCGTGAAAAGTAGTTTTACCCTTGATATATGAGGCATATATTAGACCATAATTGTTCAACATCGTCCATCTATATGGACTAGATGGTTTCATATTTCATGATGCTTGATTTTGTGTTCAAGATTACGTTTGAAAGTTTGATTTTGTGTTAAGTCTACATTTTGAAGACTATTTTTGAAGTTTGAACCTTGTACTTGTGTTTAAGATTAATTTCTATTTCCGCTTTTGTATATTTGAATTCAAATTAGCAAAATGTTAGGAACCATAAACTAGGGAAAATTAAAAAATGAAAAATTGTTGTTCGGTTTAATTTGGAGTATTCAGATTTATCCAAATCTGATCCGAACTGAACTCGAATGGGTTTGGATCGGATAAGTATACATCCGATTCGCATCGTTTTGGATTTCGAATAGGTACCTAAACTTTTAAAATCCAAACAATCAGATATGAATAACTCATTATCCAATCCGATGAACACCCCTATTGTACTCTTTGGTTTAGAGATTTGTACCCACTTTTGAGTTAAAAAAAAAAACTCACACCCTCTTGATAACGCATTATGGTTTGTACCTCATGCGTTGTAAATTGTACCTTAATTTGTTTTTTCTTAATTTTATATTTAACTTCTAACTCTAAGGCTACATGGTGTATTCTATCCATAGTTGTTAAAAGTCATCGCCTCACGCGTCTAGGCCCATTTTTTAGGCGAGGTGATGCACTTGCGCTTTGAGTCGAAGAAACTGCGCTTTAATTCTCCAGGTGATGGTTTAGGCACATATTTCAACTAGATTCCCAATTTTCAGAGAGTTTCTAGCAAAATTCGTTTTATTGTGGCTAGATTTATCTAGATTTCTACTTTTATCTAAAGAAAACTACTTCTATACACTAATACATCAATATTTTAAAACTTTTGACACTAGCTAGATGAAAGATAGCACTACTTTAATATATTTTTACTTTATTTTCTTTTTCGTTTTTTTTATTTCAGGCACTCGCTATTTTGCGCCTCGCGCCTAGGCCCCATGCGAGGCCTATAGCCTTGAGTGCGCCTAGCGCCTTTTATAACTATGATTCTATCACCTTAGTGTCACGTCAAAATGGGGCTCCATTGATTCCTTCCAGAAATAGAATAAAATCCACTCAATCATTTATTTAATATTTAAATTATTTTCAATTTAAATTTGATTTATTTTTAAATGAAAAAAAAAAACGTTTATACAACCTTCACCCATTTCCTTCCCTGCAACCCTTTTTCACAGTCATCAACACCATTGATAACCATCACCAACACCATCATCCACACCACCACCATCGATTACCATCACCATCGACTCAGCCACCACCACCCAAATCATCAACAACAAAAATTAACAGCCACACCACTATCACCACCACCAGTGCCTAAATCAACAACTTCAACAATCAAATCAACAGGTGGTCCTACCTCTCCCTCCGATTTTCTTCGCCATTGTGCTCACCAAGCATCCCCCCCCACACACAATGGCGCCTGGGAAATAGAGGGGCGTTTATCACGGAGAAACTGTCTTTTCTCGCGTGTCTTTTCTCGCGTGCGGCCTTAGATCACCGTCTAAGTAAGCCTTGCCGACTTGAAGTCGTTATTTCTTGGTAGCGGAAATGGGTTATGAATGTGTTGGGTCGCAAGTGAGAAGCTTGTAAATACTTGATGGTTTTACAAGTTGTAAGGGATATCTCAAATGAGACCTCAAGTGCCATATTTATACTAGATTAGTCCTAATCTAGAGTCTTCTAAATCTAGATCCATCCATATAAATATCTACTTGATACATTTTAGTAGCATCATGATGTTTTGTGTTTTATCTTGAGGATTCTAGAAGCTTCTTGGCAGCACTTTTATGGCTGTTTTGACCAGCCCTTTCTGGCGTTTTCTAGACCCTTCAAGGCTGGTTCTTGATTCTTGTAGATGCCCCAAGGTTGCTGGAATGTTGTGGGCTATTCCGGAGACTTCCGGGGAGCTATAGATGCGACTATATGGCCCCGGAAAAGTCTAGAAAGCTGGAAAAATTTGGCTGAATTTTGGCGGGTCGTGACACGTCGCTATTAAAAAAAGGGGAATTGGATTTTAATAAGCTGAACTATTTGAAATTGGCCACTGACACCCCCAACTAAAAAATTGGCCATATATAACCTGAACTATTAACATATTGGAATCTAACACCCACTAACGGTTAAATCACTAACACTGTTAGTGGGTTCGCTGACGTGGCAAGATTTGCTGACGTGTCAATCCACGTGTGCACACATTAGCGTGCCACGTCAGCAACTTGTGCCATATCAGCGTGACACGTCAGCAACTTGTGCCACATTAGCGTGCCACGTCAGCAACTTGTGCCACATCAGCAACTCAACTAACGGCGTCAGTTAGTTGGGTGCTAGATTCCAATAAGTCAATAGTTCAGGTTATATATGGCCAACTTTTTAGTTTAGGGTGCCAATGGCCAATTTCAAATAGTTTGGGTTATTAAAATCCAATTCTCCTTAAAAAATGATGAGATGGAAGGGGTGCCATCCCACACCGATCAGCCCAATAATTTCCATCTTTTACATTTAACGTCAACACTTTTATTATTTTCAACTTTGGTCCCATATACTTTTTATGTTTTACATATTTTTCGTTTTCCGTTGCGATCTAAATTTTTCGAGTTAACACGCCGCAATATGTTTGCGTAGTTCACTTCTATTTTTTTCGATTTTTATTTCTTTTGTTGTTTTACAAGTTTTTACGGTGTTGTCGGTCGCTTGCAACGACGTGACATTGATGCTAGTTTGCACGTTTTTATACCACTTAATTTGACAAGAAAAAAAAGTTTAAACCAATATAATAGTAGCCCAATCATGAATTTGTATAAAACTAAGAAACAATATACAAATTAAGAAATTTTTATATAATTATTAGTTAAAAACAGAGCATGAAATTGTAACATTGCATAGTCTAAACTAGTGTTGGAGTCCGCGCTTCGCGGCGGGTTGTACAAAGGTGTTGGCGAGGATGTATTGCTACATTTTATATTGATGTGTTAGTATAGACATGCAGACTTTAATCTAAATGATGGTAAAAATAAGCAACCAATATGGTTAAGTAAACATGTCTAAAGTTAAAAGTCAGTTTTAACTATAATAAGGTAAACAAAAAGTAATTAGATTTGTTACATGGTATATTGAAATGTTAATATAGACCATGTAAGCTTTAATCTAAACGACACTAAAAATAAGCAAGCAATATGATTAAGTAAACATGTCTAGAATTAAAGTTAGCTTTAATTTTAAAAAGTAAAAAATAGAATTAAACTTATAAAAAGATAAAAGAACAAATATTTGTTTAAAAGTAACTTTTTCGACCTTAAGGGCCGAATGATAACTTTATTCAAGTTTGAGGGTCGTGAATCGTTTATAGAAAAACAATATTATTAAACACTTCCGTATATTAAATCTATAAAAGTTTATTGATATAAACTTAAATCATTTATAATAAATGAAATATTAGAGTTCGGAGGCCGTATGATAACCCTAATACTCTATTGAAATTCAACGCTAATGCAAATTTATTTGAGAAAAAAAGTAAGCAAACTAATTAATAATATTATGGACAATAAAGTTAGACCAATAATAATTTAATACTGTTAACAACAATTGAAATTGTTGTAATATAGAATAACTTACCAGAAAAAGAAAATACAGATCTAATAAACTTACCACACTATTTTTGGAGCTTGATATGAATTTAAAACGCAGAACAAAATTACTGTAAAATTTGCACTGAAAGTAAGCCAGCCAATAAACCCTAAAGATGGCAAAACTAGAATCTGATAAGTAGAAGGAAAAAGGCAAGTTGGCAAAATCGGAACCGAACGACAAAATCATAAACGAACAACAAGAAGATGGATTTTGGTCACAGTTTATTGACCCGATTCTCTTTCTGAATATACATCCATCATGACAAACAACAAAGACATTGTTAACTCACTTGTGCACTTATTTAAAACATAATATACAAATTTTTCTAAGGGATAATCTCCAACTCATAATTGGCTCCAATGATTGTAACCATATGAGCAAAATCCAACTACCACTAATCATCAATCTCCAAGTGCATAAGCATCTTCACAACCTCGCTCATGGTTGGCCGAACGTCTTTATCTTCCTCAACACATTTTAGTGCCACTTTTAGAAGATTACTCATCTGATCTTTTTCATACTCACCACTTATCATAGGATTTAGTATCTGTACAATTTGTGACTCTGTCAAATTTTCGCTTGCCATATGGACCTTCTCCCTTACCCAACCAACGAGTCTCTTTTGTTCCAACCTCTCGTTATCATGGTGTGATTGCTTATATGTGGGACTCCGTCCTGTTATCATCTCTAGCACCACCATCCCGTAGCTATAAACATCCACTTTTGAAGTAATTGGAAGATTAAGCACCCACTCTGGAGCCATATACCTCGGGTTCCTCTTATCCTTGAAAAAATAGAATTTCCTGTTACATCTTGGTTGAATAGTTGGGATAAACCAAAATCAGCCACCTTTGGGTTATAATTAGCATCCAACAATATATTTTGTGGTTTAACATCACAATGCAAAACCCACTCTAAGCATTCTTCATGTAGGTAAGCTAGGCCTTTCGCAATGCAAGAAGCAATTTCAAACATATTCTTCCACTCAAGTTGGTTACCACCCAACTTGTCTGCTAATGAGCCATTCTCCATGTACTCGTAAACCAAGATCCTATGCTTTGCCTCAGCACAATAACCATATGTTTCAATCAAGTTCCTATGATTTATCCTTCCAATCGTGCTCATCTCTGCTAGAAATTCAGCTTCTCCTTGGGTAGCGTCATGGAGTCGCTTAATTGCCACCACTCGATTGTCTTGAAGTACGCCTTTGTACACAATACCACCACTACCTCTTCCAATCTCTTCTTTAAATTTATGAGACGCCTTCACTATCTCGGCGTATGTAAACCTTTTGAATCCAGTAGCCATTGCTAGGTAGGTTTGGGTTGTTGTACCAGAGGGTTCTTTGGTGATCCAATAGAAAAATAAAAAGGAGGCAGCTTCAATTGCACCAAGGATGATGCTGAACAACAACATGAACTTTATGGACCCATTTGCATTCTTTTTCTCGTATGTTCGTTCTAGTTGAATTACAGAACTAGAGCATTCCAAGCTGGACTTGTTAGCAACATTCTGATCATATGACAATACATCTTTTTTAGGTAGCTTAAGATAAGTGGTGAATGGTTGACCCTTATAGTAACCATTGAATAACGAAGTCTTGACATTACACGTAAAGGCGCGAATCTTTTCATGGAAGGTGAATTGGAAAGCTTTACAGTTGGAATCATTCAAGCAGTAGTTGCTGCATTCTGTGTAGGTGGAGTTTGTATCATAAATAGAATCAAATCCATAAAACTCTACATTAGGGAGCTTTATGAATCCAAAGTTTTCACGATTTTGAGAAAGATCAAATGTCGGTTCACACCCAAAAGACAAATCCGAGTGGTTCTTGACCTTGTATCCATGCATACAACTACATATCCTTCCTGATTCCAAGGTATGAGTACAAAGGCCGTTTGGACCACAAATCCCATATAAACATGGTGTTGAAAATGTTTGCCATGTAACACTCCAGCGTCTTTCGTTAAGCGAGTAAACTCTAACATTGCCATCAACATCAAGTGTCATTCTTCTTAGGGCATTACCATAGTCTGTGGTGGTAAAGGTAAGATTGTCTGACGAATGGAAACGCCCTTCGGAATCAAGATAAGCAAATCTACTATTGTTGTTAGAAGACCTTCCTGCTTCCCATGTTAGTAAATAAGTCGATGGCCAATAAATGCTTGTAACGTTAACTTCAATATTGTTGCTATAAAGAAGTCGGATTACATTGTCATTGTCAAAATAGAGTTTATAGGGGCCAGAAGACATATTTGTCGAACTTCTTGAAGATATGAGTTCTGTATCTTTGGTAAAAGGTTGATTGGGAAGGAGAGTATGGGTAGGAAAATTAAAGCTTTGCCAAAGATATGATGTCTTATCTAATTGGGTAAGAACAAGGTTACCCGAGTCAAGAAGTCGCAGTTGCAAAGGCGAATTAGATTGAGTGTCGGTTGTCCAAATTCTTTTGTGAGCGTCGGTTAGAACAAGGTTACCGTTTTTCCACAAGGAAAACTTGGATTGTTTTCCATTGACAGGCCAATCTCGGTTTGCCATCCAAACCAATGTGTGACTTCCATCCAATATGGGCTCAGAATACCATATTGCAAAGTAGTAAGCATTTTGGCCAATCTCGTGAAATCCGGCTGTGAAAAGGCCATTAGGTGAAACCAACTGATGTTTCTTTTCAACCAAGAGTGATGAACCTTGGGTTAAGACACTTGGTGAAGAAGAAGCTGAAGAAACAGGAGCAACATGTAGTGAAAAATAGAGGATTATTAAAGGTAAGAGAAATAGGAAGGACAAATGCATGATGAATGGTGAATGAATAAGCATCTACTTTTGTGTGTATATTAAAAAGCTTTGTTTAATTGGTCTAATAAATGGGCTCAGAGCAACTTGTAAAGCAACTTCGGGTGCATTTGGTTAGTGATGTGTGCCAAAAAGATAAAGTAATAACTCATCTTTGTATGTATGTGTAAAAGACAAAGGGAATGTCAAGTTGGCTTCTAAATAATCCAAGAAAAATTACAAGTTGGTATACACACACCTTCCCCGAAGTTATTCTTATCCTCAAATCCTTTTATCAACTAAACAAGTCAAAATAAGCATGCTTAAAAGTCTCACAAAAGTCGACCTATATTCGAACAAAATGTCCTAATTTTGTACAAGAAACTGTACAGATACGAAAATATGACCACCGTGGACGTTAGTGTCGACCCTGTTATGACCGATGACCGTCTATTCGCCACTCAAAATTTCATGATTATAAAAGAAAAAAAAACTAAGCGCTGTTATACTTGTTTCAGAAGGTAAAGAATCAAACTATAAAAGGTAGAAGAGAAGCAGTTTAATATTCTTTATAATTTCTTCCAAACGAAACAACAACAAATTTTACATGCAATATTTCGCATAGTTATTTCAAAATTTAGTAGTTAGATTTCAATAAGTTTATCTCTTTGTTTATTAACGAGTTCACGTCAGCCCGCGCGTTGCAGCGGGATAATAGTTTTGAATATTTTTCATATGAGATGTAAAAATTCTTAAGTTTATGTTAGTTGAGAATGATGTTTTAATTAAAATTGTAGTAATAATATAACTTGAGAATATTTAATTGACTTAAAGAATTACTATATGGAGCGGGTCAAAATTGATCATACAACTGGTACTCACCCACATTGTCCAAGACCCCTTTATTTAACCCAATAGTGGAAAAAAAACTACCACGTTTAGTAATGTTCTTTATATATATATATTAAAAATAAAATTGCTGAGGTGTGGTTAGTATCCAACCAACAAAATAAAAGACATAAAAATAACATAATTTTGAGAACATTTGATTTACCTTAATCTATATACCATTAACACCTCCAAATAATAATATATAATTAACTTTTGGTATATATACCGTTAACAACTCTAGACTCTATCGGTTTCAATAATTATTTAAGCTTTTTAATTGTTAGGAGTTGTCACAATGTAGACATTTTAAGGTATATAAAGCAAAAATCAAATTCCAATTTTTATACCCATAAAAATTATTTGTGGTTATTGATTTTGCTTTGTAGTTTTTATTTCTAATTTAGATATGAACAATATTTCATATAAATGTGGTGTGATAGACGATAGTAGTAGTAGATAACATGAAATGAATTTACTTTTAATTCTTCTAAAAAAGACACAGGTTATAATACTTAAGGGATATGTCAATTTTATTAAATATGGCATTATGCATAGAAAATTCTAAGTAAATCTTGAATAAATATAATCTAATATCATATTTGAGAGAATGGTAAACAATGGGCAAGGCAAAATGTATTGTCAACATCTATATCTTTCAAAATTAAAACTCAAATCCCCACTCTTTACTTTCATTTAATTAAAAAAAAAAAGACAAAAAACATCTCGGTCTTCATAGTCTTATCTCATGTTTCTTCTGCACACCCTCAACAAACATACCTCAATAATTGCACCAAAAGTAGTCGGAGAAGAAGCCAGCATCACATCAAAGCCACCACAAAAATGGCAACATAATCTTAGGTTTCTTCGGCGGTGAAACCGGTTAGAGAATTTGATTTCCTTAACACTCTTTCTTTATCATCTTTAAAAGGCGACGGCGGGTTACAATCAGCGACGGCGGTATTATGGTGAAATCGCCGCTGACCTTCGGCGACCGGTTCTACGGTTGCATGTGGTTTTGGCGACTGGATCTGTCTAAGAGGGGTGTTGGTGCGGTGTTGAATACAAGTGACAGGTCGGTTGGAAAGAACGAAAGAAAAACGGTGTGATGACGGTAGGCGTTAACTTGCATTTTGTATAGGCATTAATGTTTTCATAATCGATGTAATGACGGTTGGCGTGATAGACGGTTGAGAAGAAAGAAAGAAAACGGAGAGATGACAGTTAACGTTAAGATGCATTTTGTAAAAGAAAGAAAACGGCTTCATGACGGTTATCGTTAAGTTGCATTTTGTATATATATATATATAATTAGTTTTTTTAGCCACTACGCGTTGCGGTGACATACCACAACACACTACTAGAAAATAGGCCTTCCTTGACACTTTTTTTATGACATGCCATATTTTATGACATGCAAAAGTGCATGTCATAAAAAAAATGTCATCTTTGGAAAAAAGTGATAATTTCTTGACGATTTTTTACGCGTGTCAATAATTTACCGTCATAAAATAAAAAAACATGACAGTTTTGAAATCGCGTGTCATGATTTTTGTCACCTAAAATCTCAAAAGTTTTTAATCCCCACACATTTTTCCATAAACCCTTCCCTTCTCTCTCTCAAGTCAAACCTCTCACCTTTAACATTCCCATTCCCTGCTCGTTCATCCCTCTCTCTCTCTCTCTCAAAAGATTTCATCCCTGCTCGTTCATCCCCTAACTGTGAAGAAATAAAGGCACTAGAACCCTGATTCTTCAGAAAGCATGTATCAGAAATGCTGAAACCCTAACCTGCAGATTTCATCCCTGATTCGTAAAGAGATGCTGAAACCCTAACCTGCAGATTTCATCCCTGCTCGTGAATGTAACCTAACCAGATTTCATCCCTGCTCGTTCATCCCTAACCTGATTCGTGACGTGTTCCACATCGGTTAAGAAGAGGAAGCTGAAACCCTAACCTGCAGCCGAAAGAGGAAGCTAAGAATGTTGTTGGGTGGGCTATAAATCATTACTTATCAACTTGTGAACTTCTTTCCATCAAGTCAGATAGATTGAATTTGCCCCGTGAAAGGTACTAATAACTGATTAACTAACTTGTTATTATGCGTGTTTGTTTCGAGTTATTATATGTGTAGACTGTAGATCTGATGTTATTATGTTCTTTCTAGTTGTTGCGTTTGAGTTTTGTGACCTGGTTGACTCGTTGACTCGGATGATGACCAAATTCTGAGTTTGAATTACCTGAAATTGTGCTTGATTTTGAGCATAATATAATGATCTTTAAATTGTACTTTAGTATATAACGTGTTTTGATGAGTTTACCGATCACGTACTTAATCTGAACTTTTTGGTTTGAATTTTATTATTATTCACCACATTAATGAATTTTGTACTGATCTGGTTGACTGATTGAATTGGATGATAACCGATATTTGCGTTTGGATTATCTGAATTTTTAATCTGTAATTTGTGATGATATGTGACGTGATCTGTATGTTGTATTTAATCTGATCGTTTTAAGTAACTAAACCTGTGAATATGTGTTGTAATCTGCTAATAATTTTTGCCTATGATCATCATCAGCTTCATAGAATTGATTTAACGTTATTACCGAAGGTGGTTGTGCCAGAAGGTAGTTATTGTTGAGGATTTATAGTTACTACGTACGTCGATCTCTTAAGGGTAAGCTGAGCGCCTAGGGTTCTGATACATTATTACCAATAGAGAGGCGTTGATGTAGAATAATCGAAGATCATATTGTGTTGGAAATATTATTAAATCAAACATTATTATTTTTATGATATTTATATTTGTGGCCCGGTTACCCCTCTCCCACTTGTAAGAGTTGTTGGTAAAAGATAAATAAATGATACATTGGTGTTAGAAAACAAAAGTTTAGGAAAGTACAGCATGTTTGGATCAAGGCGCCTTAAAGGGCATATGCACTGTTTCATTCATTTGACAGTTTTGCCCTCCTTCTGTTTGTTATTGTTTTCCGCCAAAACTAACCGTATTTAACCACCAAAATAACTGATCCTAACTGCTGCTGTGTGTATGGATATATAGTTAATGCCGTTGTATAATTTAGATGACTATCTTTGCAACAACTGGTTCATCCATGTTTGTTCAACATCAACAACAGCATTGCTCTAGCCGTTTATTTTTATTTGGACGGCAGAATCTTTACAGAGTCTGGTTGGAATATACTTACTGATAATACCAAATATTTATATATATATTACATAGCCTGATGGAATATACTGAGGATCTACTTTAAATCCACAAGAAGATAGAGTTAAATGTGTGTATGCATATATGTATTCTTGGTTCCCTCTTTAAAGTAAATGGCAGGACGCAGATATATGAATCGTATGGGGGTTGGTTCTTGAAACAAGCTTAGTGAGAATGGAATACAACAATTCTTTGATCATGGGCCGTGTGATCCTGGCCTTTGATGCAACAAAAGATCGAAACGAACAGGAGTTTATGAATGTTATAAGAGAGATTATATACAGCCCTGATGTTCTAAAAAGGGGAGATACCATTGTGGTGTTTGGCGTTCTGCATAAGATTTCACATCCTTGTATGTGTTTGTTATATCTAATGTGTAATATTTTATCATAGGTTGTATGAAATAAGTTTTGTTCCATTAATGTTTTTGTTTTAAATTAGTTTATTTTTTCTGGATTTGTTTTGTCATTCTTGCACAGTTGGTATACAACTGCAGCTAGATGGAGTAAACATCAGAACTATGGAAGAAGAAATTCAAGTAAAACTTGATACTTATGCCTATATGGTAGGGTAAGTCGTCGTCAAAAAGTCCAAAAGAAGACAACCAAGGAGAGTATTATTGATGCATTTCGAAAGTTTAGAATCCCTTCTTACTGGATACAACCGAGTCAGGCTAGATGGTGGAAAAACGAGACATGAAAAGGGGTCCAAAGCGTCATCGTTTCTTCCACTCCTGCATACCGGATACAACCGAGCCAGGCCAGATGCCACAGATTTGGATGGAGCGGAATCAGTTTATAGTGAATGTTATAGCGAGGCGAAGCTAGGCGCTCAGGCGCAGCGAGGCGAAGCTATTGCGCCTGGTGGTAGCTGAGGCAAAAATCTGGGTTTTTTTTTTTTTTTTTTTTTTTTGCAAAAACGCTATTTAGGCGCTCGCCCAGAGCCCGGTGCAGGCGAGAAAAGGCGAGGACTTTCAGATGCAATAAAAAATATCAAGAGAAGGGACGGACCTGAACTGCAAAAATCACTGCTGTCTTGGTTCTTTTCACGTTCCCCTTCTTTCTTTTCTGGTTTGCCTCGTATGCCCATGTATCTGTCGGGCACTCCAGGAATGGGCCAGCAGCTATTCTATGGCCAACCTCCACCTGCTATAATCCTTCCATAGGTACATTTATTAAAGTTCAATTTGTTTTTTTGTGTGTTTATCTAATTTTTATTTATTTACTTAATTATTTTTATTTGGGTTTAAGCTTGATTTTGGCCAGCATGACTTTTTAATGATTGACAATTACATGAAATGCTTTTCTTTTATCTTTTATTGTTCATTTATCACAGAGCATGACTTTTTAATGATTGACAATTACATGAAATGCAATTAGACTGCATCGTTGTTGTTTTTTTTTGTTAAATTTTGCATTTATGTACTATAAATGCTTAATAATTCTGTTTCTATGCTTGTTAAGTTTTTTTACTATTGGGCACTAGGTAGTTATGTTAATTCTGTAAAAGCAAAAATACTGAAGTTGATTATAATTCTAAGATCAAATTCCATTTTAGTTTAGTCAAAATGTTTGCTGCTCCTTCAGAGGATTATGTGAAAATTATGTTTATCAGCTTCAAAATCATGATAATATACAAGTCATTTATTGCTTTACTATACCATTTGTATTTGCAGTTCGTTTATTGTTCATTTATCGCAGAGCTTTATGCTCTTATTTCTTAAAGATCTACAATCACATGAAATGCAATTAGAGCTAACTGCACTCCTCAATATATTTTCGTTAAACTTTGCATTTATGGACTATTAAATGCTTAATAATTCTGTTTTTGTGTTGCAGCTAGTTAGCTTTTTGATTAATAGGCACTAATTACGTAATTATTTTAACTTTTTTTAGCTGCTGTAAAATTTATGAAGCAGCTATGGAAGTTGGAACTAGAAGATTAGTTACAGGTTTGTTTCCACAATTTCTACCGAATTTGTGTTAAGGGTGTAAACGAGGCGTAGCGGCTCGAGAGCTACTCGGGATCGGATCGGTAAAAAGCTCGAATGAGTCGAGCCCGAGTTCGAGCTTGAAGTATGACTCGTTTAGTTATCGAGCCTTAGCTCGAGCTTTGCACGCAAGCCTACATTAATATTCTATCCGAACCATTTGACGTCATGTAGTTGCACTGTGAATGAGTAATGGATGGAGCTGTTGCACTGTGAATGACTGTAATCATTTGAATTTACGGTTTTACCCTTCTCCCTCTCCTTCTCCTCGGTTCCTTATGGTTTCATGCAAGATACGTCAACATAATAATTCCAGGTATTGTGTTTTCTTTCGTTTTATTAAGTTATTCTTTACAGTATACATGTTAGGGCTGTTAGCTCTGTATCATAGTTAGTTGTTTCTCTACGAAAATGTGTACTATAATGTTAATGTAATGAAGACTTCTATGGAGAGGATGAGGTTATGTAATATGAATAGCGGTTACTGAAATAATATAATCTAGGAGAAGACTTTCCCATGGGTGTAAATAATCCCGAATAGCATCTGATTAGTCACCGATTGATAAATCGCTAGTAGGAGGGTCACCGAGTAGTTTTCCTCTAATCGTGGCCAATTAATTGCTAGACGGTTAACAACGGCCCTAGGCAGTCCTAATTGGCCAAAAATTGGCGGTTGCGCACAAATTCGGCCCTCGACCAATTACTGGACATTTTCTGGTCAAACCTTGTATATTTCGGTACTTAATATTGTCATACTTAAAAAATGGGTCAGAATAAACTATGCTATTAGGCACTCAAGACTAACAATATGTTCAGCCGTTAATATGTAATAACAGACCATTTTTCAGATGATTAATAGAGGAAATATATAAAAGGTATGGAGAAGAGACTAGTTAATTGACTTTTTGATCAAATAGAAATAGATACTACAGTATATAAGTTCTGGAGTGTCTCATTGTTAGTATTAAACAAACTATTAAAGTAGTTGAAATGCTGTTGCAACTTGCAACTATTGATGAAAGACTCAAGTTTTGTTGGTTAGTATCTTGTTGCACCTGGAATCTAGTTACAGGTAACATTTATAGTCAGTGGACTTACAGAGCCCAAAACCTGATCTTGGAAGTCAAGCAGATAAAACCTCAATTACATATGAAGCTTTCATAAGAAAAGTACAAGGTTTTATAAATGCATGGTTTGATAATGAATTCAACTGTTCGTTTGAGTAAACAAAAAAAATAATATGTACAGCGGTCCAAAAACTTTACTGCGAAATTTGTGTTTATAGCACAAAGGCAGAAAATTTACACAAAAAGGGCAAAATAAATGTAACGATGCATTATGATCGATGTAAAATAATTGGACGGCCTCGACTAATGTATTAATTTCATTGTTGTCTCAGGTTGGGGGAGGAGCGGATCATTACGGGGATGAAGACATAGATGTCGTACGCGAAGAATGGTTAGGCTACGCCGCGACATTTATTTTCAAATGATCGAAACTTGTTTGAAGGCAATGTAATGTCGATACAATATATTTTTGTAAACGTTAAACGTTGTCTCGGATTAGTTTGTAATTAGATAAATATGGATTATATAATGAAATGATGTTTTTGTTATTAGTTTGCTAATTATTTTGTATATAATAAAATTACAATAAATCTAGGAGGGTAAATATGTAATTTTACAGGAATATTTTTTTTTTAGATTAAAAAAATTATGACACGCAAAGAATGTCATAAAATTCTGTCATAAAAATGCGTGTCATTAAAAAGTGTCATAACGCGTGTCACTAAATGCTGTCATAAATGTGTGTCATAAACAGATGACACGCGAAAATATGTCATGTTAAATTTATGACACCGCCATCCTTGACATTCCTTTTCCTGTCATCAGACCCCTTTCTTGACACGCAATGCGTGTCAAGAAAGGGCTTTTTTCTAGTAGTGACAAGGTTAAAGCGTAGACTAACTAAACGTATAATACGTGACATGATTCATATAAATGTAGGTTGTGGTGGGGAAAGTTGTTTAAAATGCATTTTGAATATAATATTTCTTGTCCATAGATACAAAATTATTATATTCTTGTCCTATGTTAGGTGCTGTAACCAAGGTCCCATTTTTAGAAAATGCCTACATCAAATATGCAATTACACAAACATAAATATACCAAATTAATCTAAACAACATTATATATAACAATTCAGAAATGGGTGGTGGCGTAGCTTGTTACCCGCCTACCTACCATTCTTATGTAATTTACCCTTTTCTGTTAATGAATGATATAGGGTTTTAAAAAAAAACAGATCTTTATCAATAGTAACCTCGCTAAACGCGAAATAAAAGGCATTCAGTTTTGAATTAATTACGAAAATGTCATCTTAATATTTTTATTATTAAAACCAAAATAAAAAGCCTTTAGTTTTGAGGTAATTACGAAAATGACATCGCCTTACTTTTATTAGTAAATCCTCGTTTTCAAGCAGTGGTTCGTTGCGATCGCGATGACAGTGACGTCGTCGGCTGGTGGCCAGGATTGTAGATGTTTTCTTTTATCAATTGTTTTCCGATGGTTTAGGCGTTTTGCTCGCTGCAACGCGCACCCGCGTATCGACGGAACAATACGACTCTCTACGTTGTGTTATCCGATTAGCAGACCCTTACAATACCGTTGGTGTAACTCCACTGTGTTGGTTCAGTTCCTTTAAAACACACACTACACACACTTATGAATGAATGTTCTGTGTATTTGCTTCAAATGAATCACAATATTAAAAGAAAATAACTCTTGAATATGATAGGAATGGAACTGCACGAGTGTTGTATAAAGAAAAGTTCATACACTCTACTTTATTCAATAACTAAACAAGCTATAAATAGCCTTACACCACTTCACCTACTAACATATAACTTTTGTTTTTAACGATGAACTAAAGTATTGCCGGGTACTCTGTATGCGGCCCCCAATGGTCGAAAGGGGCCCAGACGGCCTCTAGTCCGTACGGACAGAGCCCTTCGGCCCACTCGTCTCCTGTTCCAGGAAAAACCCGGCCCACAAACCCGCCCAAAGGCACGACGGTAGTGAACCGGTAAAACCTGCACAAGGGTCAAGGGTCTCTCCATCACTTCCCAACCACCTACCCCACCACAAGGGTGAGGGTATCCATCACATGCCTCCCGTGGGAATCGAACCCGGCTCCCCCAAAGAGAGAACCGCCCCTTTTACCACTAAGCCACATGATCAGGATACTAACATATAACTACTAAAGAACCGGTACATCCTATGACCCACTTTTACTTCTACCAACTACACTTTCCCTTTTACTTCTACCAACTACACTTTCTCCAAAGAATTCGGTCAAACCAAAGTACCAAGTCCAACCTATTAAACAAACTAAACATTAAAACATAAATAATAAATGCTTGTCTTCAAAATATGCAGTCATGCAAACTTGATATTTGAAGTTGAAGCTTATTCCATGCAACCCAAAAGAACTACTCATGACCCATGACCCGCGACCCACGAATAAACCCGAGTAAAGCCAACACGCTGTTCATCGGAAAAATCTTCAGGTTTTCACAAATCGACGCCTGTTATGTTTCTACGCCGCACTTAGCGCGACGTGTAATTTACTAGTTATACAATAATTTGTAACCCACACCTCAAATTCAGTCTAAAGTTGGTCAAAATGGTTACACATCCTTGTTCTGCTCTAATTCTTCATCTCGATTTTTTTTTGTTATAAATGAAAGTTGAACTCTCTTACAATCAAGAATCAAAACATCAAGCAACATATACTCTCTAATTCTCTATGAATCATAAGCTTATGTAATTGACCCATTTATAAAATTAACTATTGCGCGTTTATAAAATTAGGTATTTTCTACACCGTAATATCATTTATCCAAGCCAACCCGTATCCGGTTTTTATTTGCTACATTAAGTTAAGTTCGGAAAAAGCAGGCACATTAAGGACAATAAGTCAATAACCATATAAAAGTTCCCTGTAACTTGGGTGTTGTTTGTTTTTTGCTCAGAAGCACTTCTGACCTCTTTTGTCTGCACCACGCAGACGCGCGCAGACGTTTGAGGTCTGCAGATTGTTTGTTTTTTGGAAGACTTTTCACTCAAAAAGGTCTTCCTGACCTCTTCTTGGTACAGACTTGTTCCAAAGTCTTCTAAGGTCTTCAAATGTCTTCTCCACTTCTCTTCTCCTCACCCACCACCACCACCCACCACCACCACCTTCCACCACCACGTACCACCTTCCATCACCACCACGGTCCACCACCACCACGATCCACCACCACCCACCACCACGGTCCACCACCACCTACCACCGTTGTGACAACCTGCACCCTTCACTTTTCATAAATGTGCATAATTGGTTCCTCAACAATTTCAAAATTTTCATTTTTAACCCTCGTATTTTAATAGGACCAAAATTCACAATTTAATAAAACTTATAATTTTTATAAGTAAAAGTATGCACGTTTTATACTCACATCTACACCCGAGCACGTATGTTTCAGACCTTGATACTCAAAGCCCTTAATTTTCGGTCCTAAAACAACTTAGAAACAGAAGGAAACAAGTCTATAACTTAAAATTGATTAAATTAGAAAAAAATATTTTTTTTAGCCCTCGCGGTCCGCTAAGACAGTCAAATAGTCAAAGTCTCAGTCAAAATCCTAGTCAAAGTCCTAGTCAAAGTCCTAGTCAAAGTCTTAGTCAAAATCCTAGTCAAATAGTCAATTCATCTTAAAATCTTACTTTATTGTGTTGACCAATTTTAATGGCTAATTGAATCCAAAACTAGTATAAAAACCCACCTATGACCCATTACACTTTGCACCTCTAATTAAATTGTTTCAATTCGATTAAACTCTCCCTCATACCTTTCTTCTAGAGTATATTACTTCTACATTTGAAGCTTTAATTATAAGCTCTTGTAATTGGCGAATTGGAAGCTTGACATTTTTCCTATTCGGTTTCTTTTCTTCTAAATTGGACTAGTTTCGTTGTTGAACCTTTGGATTGCTCGCATTTTCACGCTCGCTTAGTCATCTAGTCATTTGGCGAATGTGAGTATTTCCTATCCCCTTTTTGCTTTTATTCATTTTTGGGGTGTTACATGTACGCTTATACAAATTACAAATACAAGTTTACATTTTTACAATACAATTCTAGTACTATGTGCATTTGCTTACAAACGTGCTTTATGCTTAGACATTACATGTAGAATACATTTGTACTTAGTGAAATCATTAACATTGTACAAGCCAACCTTAACATTGGATAGCGCTATTGGATTGATAACCCGCCTAGGTTGATTCTCCCCCTTTTTCATCGGAGAATCCGTGGTCATTGTTAAGTTATTATCCATTTATTGGATAAGTACACCGCTGTTCATTTAGTACATTATACAGTCACAGGATTGATTTCGCTCATTTGTATGATACATAGTTTACATAATTGCACTGTAGCTTTGCACTTGAATTATATAACATTTTTTTTCCAACTTATTATATGTATTAAATCTAGGAATGCTCACCAACATTTCAAATGTTGACAAAACTTATTTTGTACATGTTTCAGGTGCAGTTTGATCTTAGTACTATAGCATTGGATTTTAGTGCTTGCTTTTAATAAGTTATTTCAATTTTCATGTTTCGTTCAGACTTTTGTATTTTTTCCCATTTTATCTATGTAAGACAATTTAAATTATTCAATAATATATTTACATTTTAGTACCATGTGCTTTTGAACAATCGTCACTACGTGACACCTCGATGATTCCGCCATCGGTTGGGGTGTTACAACCGTCCACCACCACCCATCACCACCACCACCCACCCACCACCACGGTCCACCACCACCTACCACCGTCCACCATCACCACCACCACCTACCACGATCCACCACCACCACCACCCACCACCACCGTCCACCACTATCCACCACCATCGTCCACCACCACCGTCTACCATTAGACTGCTGTAAAAAATAAGTTTATTTAAATTTCAGTTTATTTCAGCTGCCTGTAGACATTAACAAACAAACAGTCTTCTTGTTGCAGACTGTAGACCTTTGATCCACCTCTTATCCTGCAGATGTTTGCAGATGTGGTCTGCAGACTGCAGACCTTTTCCTGCAGAAAAAACAAACATCACCTTGGTTTCATGCAACCAACCATCGCCCTCATCCTAGAATGAACCATCTTGGGAAACGCTCCTTTGTGTCCCGCTAACTCTCGTATCATCTCCATATATAGTGACAATTAATCCATGTATCTTTGACTTATAAATTATAATAAAAACACGTCCATTGGAAGCATTAACTTATTATTTTACAAACATCATTGGCAGCTCTTAGGGTGGCCGGAGAGGACCCCCGGCTAGGGCACTTTTTTCTCATGACACTTTTTTTTATAAAATTCCTATATGTGCGTGTACTATTAAATAGGACACACATTTGAAAACCTTTTAAAACTCAAAACAAACTCAAAACTTAAGGCCTAAGAGACAATATTATATTAATGGCTCGGGCAGGACACCTCAATCTTTAGGGATGCCACTGGCAAACATAATAATAAGTTTATGAATGAAAAAAGGGATAGAAGGACGTACATCCATAGTAGTGGTTAGGCTCATAGAACCATCATCCTCGGTCCAAGTTAGCTAATATAAAGCTCGACTATTCATTGTTTAGGATAAATCGGTATAATATTCTTTGTTTAGGAAAAAATTGGTACCACATTGTTGATTTTCAATAGTCATATATAGTGTGGCTTGAGATATCTCATTGATTGTAGGTTCAGTATATGCATTAGTGAATATATAGGAAGGGCTGCAAAACAATAATATTTTGTAAGAGATTGATGATGCTAAAATGTCCATCATTACTAGGGCATTAGTTCATTACATCGGCATGAAAATTTATACAATTGCTAAAGATTCCATCATTACATTGACATGAAAATTACCATCCAAATTTCACAATGTTAATCAGGTATCTTCAGTATACTAATATCTGCCAAAAGAAAGGTAAGAATATATAGAAAAATGTTTTAAAAAAATGACAGCTAAGTAAACGCTCAAACCTGTTCAAGTCCCTTATATATCTAGATCTCCATTTTTTGTTTTCCCAAATCCCACTTCTTAAAAATTAACAAAACAGGAAACTAATCCGAAATCTAAGAAGGTATGCACATCCATAGCCATATATGATATGCCTAATACATTATATATATATATATATATATATATATATATATATATATATATATAGGGTAGGGTTCAATTAGGAACCAACCCTTAGTTAGGAACTTTAGGAACCAATCTCATCCATCCATCTTTAATGGCATGATGGTAAATATGTTAAACATTAATTAACTTTTTAATTAAATCAAGGGGTAATATTGTCTTTTGGTATTTGAGTTTTAATAGGTTATTTAGTATACATTGTAACTGACAAAACACAACTAATATCATTTGTGCGTTTCTTGTGTACATCATTGCTACAAAAACATTATACTGTACGATAACATTAAACAACTATACGTCAGTGTATATTCATATTCCAACAATTATACATCAGTGTATAGTCCAATCATTGCTACAAAAACATTATACTGTACGATAACATTAAACAACTATACGTCAGTGTATATTCATATTCCATGCACTCACACGAAACTGATAGGTTGGTCTTATCAAGAGTAACCTGAAACAAAGAAAAAGGTTGTTTAGCATATACATCAGTGTTTACATACAATATACATCAGACCCTAATAAAATTGATGCTATAGAACAGTGTTTAGTATCGTCATATTCAAACAATTATACATCGGTGTATAGTCCAATCATTGCTACAAAAACATTATACTGTACGATAACATTAAACAACTATACGTCAGTGTATATTCATATTCCAACAATTATACATCAGTGTATAGTCCAATTAGTATTACAAAAACATTGTACTGTACCATAATATTCAACAAATATACGTCAGTGTATATTCATATTTCAACAATTATACATCAGTGTAAAGTCCAATTATTTCGCAAAAAAATACACTACCGTATAACTCTTTGTACTTCGAAAACTGCTATTTCGCAACATGATCTGAATTATACACCGGTGTATAATTCCAAAATTTTGTACGTAAAAAAAGTGCTCTGTATAATACAAAACTGCTATTTCGCAAAACTGAATCCCTAATACAAATCACAAAAACTTTAATTGCGAACAAAAAGTAATTAAAAAACTAAAAAAAAAAAATACACAAATACCTTGATTCTCAACACTATTTAGCAAAAAAGGTTGTGATTGTGTATCATGATCCTCAATATCGTGAGAAACTGATTGAATGTTTTCATGTATATGATTATTATCCATCACTTGTTTATCTTAATCGATGGAAGCCGGATCTTTTTCTATTGTTTCTCTCTTTGAAAATCGATCGTACGTGATGTTGAGAGATTGGAGGAAGGCAATTGAGTGATATTAGGAGGAAGTTATGAATTCTTATAAAAAAGATTAATGCAATCAAACGTGTATTTATTAACTTCAATTTTTAAAACTTTTTTTTAATTAAAATATAAATCATAATTGTTCAATTACCATCCTACCCTTAGATCAAGATTAAAAGATGTATGGCTCAGATTGGTTCCTAAGTTCCTAACTAGTACCTTGGTTCCTGATTGATCTTTATCCTATATATATATATATATATATATATATATATATATATATAGGGGATGGTTCAATAGAAAACTCATTTTATTGAGAGAACTCGAGAACTTTATATTACATATGTGCAATATATCATATATTGCATATGTGTAGTATATATTACACATGTGTAATATATTATATGTTACACATGTGTAATGTATACTGCACATGTGTAATATATCATATGTTACACATATGTAATATATATTACACATATGCAATATATGATATATTGCACATATGTAATATATATTGCACATGTGTAACATATGATATATTACGTATGTGCAATATATGATATATTGAGTGTATTACATATGTGTAATATATATTGCACATGTGTAACATATAATATATTGCACATGTGCAACATATGCAATAATAATATATTATACAAGTGAAATATACAACATATGATATATTACATATGTGTAATATAGAGTTCTCGAGTTCTCTCCCTAACTATGAGTTCTCAATTGAACTTTCCCCTATATATATATATATATATATATATATATATATATATATATATATATATATAGGATTTGGATCATTTGAGAACCACAATTTAGGGAGAGAACCAAAGAACCAAGTGTGAATACAAAAACCCCTCTACCAAAAAATAAAAAAAAATAATAAAAAAATTATATAACCTAAAAAAATAAAAATAAAATAAAAAAAGTAAAAACACCAAAATGTTTTTTTAGTGTTACTCTTTCTGAAAAAAAAAATACAAAAAAAAAAACAAAAAAAAAAAAAAACAAAAAAATGGCCTTTTTTACGTCATAATTACGTCAGGTCTTATGCACATGTCATTTTGCTGTTATATATATACATACATATACCGTATGCACATGTGCATTTCACTATTAGAGCACACTTTTGAATAAATTATCAATTGCCATAATGAAATGATCATTAAATGGACGTGATATATAAGGTGGAAAAAAATTTATTCAATGATCTTTAAATAAACGCGAAGTGCATTTCACTATTATAGTTAGGTTTTTTTTTCATGGGTTTAGCTTTAAGGTTTAGTTTTTAGGTATGATAGGAATGAGGTTAGGTTTTTTGGGGTTGTTGGTGAATAAACTTAAAAAAAACCTCTATATAAAACTATAAAATAAGATAATTGTACTACATGCACATGTGCATTTCACTATTATAGTTAAGTTTTTAATGGGTTTAGCTTTAGGGTTTAGTTTTTGGGTATGGTGGAAGAGGGGGTATCTTTTTTGGGGGGATGGGATGGAGCATTTTGGTTTTTGGGGGGTGTGGGGTTAGCTGCACATGTGCATTTCACAATTGGGGGGGGGGGGGGGGGGGGGTTGGGGCGGTGTGGGGGGGGTGGGGGGGGTTTAGGTTTTTAGGGAGTGAGGTGGGTGAGTTTAGGTTTTTAGGGGGTGGAGGTGGGGTTTTTAGGTTTTTTTTGTTTGTGTTGACAATGGTTCTCTAGTTCTCTCCCTAAAGTTGGTTCTCGTATGATCCCTACCCTATATATACCCTATATATATATATATATATATATATATATATATATATATATATATATATATATATATATATATAGGGAATGGTTCTAGAGAAAACCCTCCTTATTTGGTAAACTCTGGAAACTCTGACTTCCCAATATTTTTTTTTTTTGAAAATAATAGGGCAAGTAATATACATGATTTTAAGCATTTTGGGCCAAAAAAATTAAAAAAGCGTAAGATTACAACTAGTGTCCGTTCTATGCGTATTGTTATTTAATCATGGTAATGTCTGAATCGTATATCTTAGTTATTATGTTAGAGTAATAGTCTAAATATCTATAATCTTCTATTGTCCAAGGGTCGCCAATGTCCGAGTTTATGTCCTAGTATTATTATTATTATGTTTAAGTGAGTATTCAAAGCCTCGAGTCCTAAATCTATGTCATAACTATGTACAAGTCAACGGTCTAAATGTCCATTCCAAATGCTCAAGTTAAGGTTGATATAATAATCCATCCAACTCACGGTTTGGTCTTAGTCCGTACGAGCTCATCAAGTTCCCACACATTATTCGTATATAATATTAATGTTTACAAATAGATAGGTTTATAGACTCGGTTATACCTCGCTCTCGACTCATGGTTCGTGTTGACTGGGCTGACCCAGTTGACTACAGTTGACCAGTTTGACTGAGAGTTTACATATGTTGACCAAGAGTTTGACTCATCGTTTGCCCGTCTCCTTGGTAACCAACCATCACCCATATTCTCTACAACATCCCTAAACCCATCACTAACACTCAAGACCTCTCATCTTCATTCCAATAAATGTATAAACAGCCACCATCATCGGCTACCATCAACATCATCGGCCATTATCTGTAACTACCGAAACCACCATCTGGACCCCACCTTCGCCAGCGATACCCACCAGACAAACCACCCTTGAGCCGCTAATAACCTCCATTGTCAACCCTTAACATTATCATCAACAACTACCATAACCCACAGTCGTTCATCACCATTAATTAATAGAAATTAGATGTGGGTTTGGGGTTTTTTACCTCTGATTGTTGATGGCTCTGAAACAAGAGGATCCTCAATGATCCTTCCTTCTCTTGTGTCTCATTATATAATAAAGTGCAATCCCTATTTTTGGGATGATTACATAGGAGATAAGGAAACTAATTTAAATTACAAATCAATTACAAATCATACTATATCTACTATATCTATTACACCCCCGCAGTCGAAGCCGGAGGTGAACGAAGGCTGAGACTGGATCTAAAATCTTCAAATAAAACTCTTGGGAGTCCTTTGGTGAAGATATCTGCTATTTGAAAACGTGATGGCATATGAAGAACGCGAACCCCACCTCGTTGGACCTTTTCGCGAACAAAGTGTATGTCAAGTTCTATATGTTTAGTTCGCTGATGTTGAACTGGATTGCCAGAAAGATAAATAGCACTGACGTTGTCACAGTAGACAAGAGTGGCGCTAGACAACGGTACCTGAAGTTCAAGCAATAGATTGCGGAGCCAACAAACATCTGCAACGACATTAGCAACCCCGCGGTATTCGGCTTCTGCACTGGAGCGGGAAACAGTTGGTTGACGTTTGGAGGGCCAAGAGATAGAGTATCACCATAGTAAATGCAGAAGCCGCTAGTGGAACGACGTGTGTCGGGGCAACCTGCCCAGTCTGCATCTATATAAGCCACGAGCCTGGAATCATGGGAAGGACCGAGAGTGAGACCGAAAGTGCTAGTCCCTTGTATGTACCTGATAATGCGCTTAAGGGCATTCCAGTGACCTTCCTTGGGAGCATGCATGTGGGTGCAAATTTGCTGAACAGCGTAACTAATGTCCGGGCGAGTGAAGGTTAAGTACTGAAGTGCGCCTGCCAGACTTCGATATAGTGTGGGGTCCTGGAAGTCATCGCCTTCTTGGGATCCAAGTTTGCGGCTCGTGTCAACTGGAGTGGATACCGGTTTACAGGATGTCATGCCGGCCCTGTCAATAATTTCTTGAGCATATGCTTGCTGTGAGAGAAAGAGAGTGTTTTGCGTTCGCTTTACCGAGATCCCCAGAAAGAAACTAAGAGGACCCAAGTCTTTCATAGCAAATTCGGCAGACAGATGAGAGAGGAGGGTGGTGCGTAAAGCAGTGAAGGAGGTAACCAAAACAATATCGTCGACATATAAGAGCAGGTAGGCCACGTCATATCCATGATGAAGGGTAAACAATGAAGCATCACACTTGCTTTGAACAAACCCCAATGTGAGAACAAAATCTGTAAATCTTTGGTACCATGCTCTTGGAGCCCGTTTCAACCCATATAATGACCGTTTTAGGCGACAAACATGATCTGGAAAATTCTTGTTGCGAAAACCCATCGGCTGATACATGTATACTGTCTCGTTGAGATGACCATGAAGAAAAGCATTTGTGACATCCAATTGGTGTATTTGCCGGGACTTAGAGAGAGCAATAGAAAGAATAGTACGGATGGTAGCCGTTTAACAACCGGGCTAAAAGTCTCACCACAATCGATCCCCACCTGTTGTAGACGACCATCACAAACAAGTTGTGCCTTATATCGTTCCAAAGACCCATCGGATTTGAACTTGTGTTTAAACAGCCACATGCTCCGGGTAACATTCATATTTGGTAACCTCGGTGTTAATTCCCAAGTTTCATTTTTAATAAGAGCATGGTATTCGTCAGTCATGGCTTTGTGCCATTCCGGTATGGACAAGGCGTCGGTCGGGTTTTTAGGGATGGGTACGATGGTGGTGGTGTTAAGGTTAAGGCGGGCTATAGGTTTGGTGATTCCGTCCATTGCACGAGTACGCATGGTGCGACCGAGCGGTGGGGGGACCTGGGCTTGAGTGTTTGGAGGGATGGTGTGTGGGCTGGCGGGTGGGTTTGAGTGGGCCGAGGGGGGGGGGGGTTGTTGGGAGTAGTGGGGTGATGGGCTGGATTTGACGAGGTCTGAGGGAAGGGCGAGTTGGTTTGTTGGGCTGGAGGATGAAGTGGGCCGGTGGACTCTGTGGATGAGGTGGGGTCTGTTGGGATGGAGAGGAGGGATGGGCCGGTGGGGTCTGTTGGTTTGAAGGGGTGTTGCGGGCTGGTGGTATGTTTTGATTGAGTGGCGGTGTAGTAAGGGGATCAACGAGTGGCCAGAGGGACTTTGGGAATTCAGTCAGAAAGTCATAATTAGGGGGCGAGATGATGGTATTGGCAAATGGGAAGGTGGTTTCATCGAATGCCACATGGCTTGAGATGATAATTTGTTTGGTTTGGAGGTTATAGCATTGGTACCCGCGGTGTGAAGATAGATAGCCCAAGAACACACATGGGGTGGAACGAGGTTCAAGTTTATGGATAGTGGTGGAGGGGATTAAAGGGTAACAAAGGCAACCGAAAACACGTAGATGGTCATAGGTCGGAGTACGGTGATATAAAATTTCAGTGGGGGTTTTGTTTTGTAGGTGTTTTACGGGTATAATGTTAAGTAGATAGGTAACGGTCTCGAGCGCATGGGGCCAGAATGTGTTGGGGAGAGAGGCATGGGTGAGTAGGGTGCGGATCATATTGTTGATTGTACGAATCATGCGTTCCGCTTTCCCGTTTTGTGACGACGTGTGTGGACACGAACGTCGAAAAGGATACCATGCGACGAGAAAAATGTTTTGAAAGAGGTATTTATGTATTCGGTGCCATTGTCACATTGGAAGGTTTTAATTGGGCGGTTAAATTGGGTTGTTATTTGTTTATGAAAGTCACGAAAAGTAGTGTAAACATGTGATTTATTTGATAATGGGTATGTCCACAAGAAATTTGAAACATCACCAAGAAATAATATATAACATCTATGGCCATGAGTACTCAAAATAGGAGAAGTCCACAAATCATTATGAATTAAGTCAAACATATTAAAAATACGAGTATTAGAACTAGCAAAGGGTAGTCTAATACTTTTGCCAAGCACACAAGAATGACAAAGTTTATTCTGAAAATTCAAAAAATTAACAAAATTGTTCGACTTTAATGACTGTAGAGGTGCACGTCCAGGGTGGCCTAGACGTTGATGCCATAGAGAGGATGTAACAGCAGCAAAGGTTGTAGGAAAGGTGGTGGTGCCAGGTCCAAGTATGAGGGGGGTAGAGATTACCGCTGCTGTTGCACCGGAGTATAGGGATCCGCTCTTGTAATCCTTCACAAGAAAACCAAAAGGGTCAAATTCGACAGAAACCCAATTGTCGGTGGTGAACCGACGGACAGAAATTAAGTTTTTAAGTAGTTTTGGGGCATAGAGGACATTTTTTAAAACAAGGGGCGGGTAAGGTGGGGGTAGGGTTTTATGACCTTGTCCAAGTACCGGGATGGTTGAACCATCACCAACGATTGTTTGATGACCCATACTATTATTAGAAAAGAAATCAAGATTAACAGAGGTGTTGGTCATATTACCTGTCGCGCCCGTGTCCATATAGCCAGCTGGCTCCTGTGTGTTATTTAGTGACATAGCCTGAAGAGCTTAATCAATATCAGTTGGTACATATGCCGTGTGATGAGCTTGTGAAGGTTTGGACCCGAGAACACCAGCACCCCCATGGTTTTTAGTGGGCCGAGGGGAAGAGGTAGGATAGGGACAGGGTGGGGCTTGCCATTGTTGTAAATATGGGTTTTTGGCTTGGGCTTGGGCTTGGGATGAAGGTGGAGTGGGCTAGGCGCCGTAGGTGGAGGAGGAGGCCAGTATGGTGGGTAAGGAGGTGGCCAATAAGGATAAGGATTGGGGGTGCGGCCACGTCCCCAAGACGACCTGCCGCGGCCTCGACCGCGGGAGCGACCGCGACCACGGTCATAAGTGGGTTCGGTGGTGGGCTGGCGTGGGGTGTTACGGTTGGATGAGGTGGTGTGAAGGGCGGTACCGGCCTTTTGAGAGGCGTGCATGGCTTGCTCCGCTTTTTGAGACTCGACCATGCAAAGCTTGGAGCGAGCCTTATAAAACGTGGGCAAGGGTTCTTCTCCTTGTAAAATAGTACCTATGCTTTCATATTGCTCGGTGAGGCCGCAATAAGTTGAAGGACAAGATCGTCATTAGAAACGGGATGACCCACACTTGCCAATTGGTCGGATAAGGTTTTAAGTTGTTGACAATAGGCGGTCATGGAGGGGTAGTTTTCAAGGCGAGTGTTTGTAAATTTATTGGCGAAGGTGGAGGGTACTCTTGTTATCTTGAAAAAGATTTTCAAGAGTAGTCCATACCTCGTAGGCAGTTTTATTTTGGCCGGGTTCAATGACGGTGTGGATGAGATCTTGGGAGATCGTTCCATACATCCATTGGAGGACGATGGAGTCGAGTCGGTCCCACGTCTCATCGGCTGAGGAAGAGGTGGCAGGGCTTTGTCTTTGTCCGTGGGGGTTGGGGCGGCGGGTGGTGGGCGTGGTAAGAGGCGGTCATGAACTGGTAGGCCTTGCAGTGTATTTTGAAAAGTTCGGACCAGGATGGCCAGTGGGCGGTGTCGAATTCTAGTTTGATAGGGATGAAGTTGGAGATGCTAGAGACAGTGGTGGCTGGGTGGATTTTATCCATGGTGACTCGGCTGTGGGTTTGTACGAGGGACAGAAAGTGGGACAGAAGGGAATTGTATGGGATAGGAAGGAATCGTATGGGATGGGAAGGAAGAATTATGAGGTAATGATTACTAATATGGAGTGGGAAGGTATGTCAGACGAGGAGGTAATAATTAATAATATGGAATAGGAGGAAGAAACAGGGATGCGAGCAGCAAGAAGAAGGCTGCCGCCGCAGGGATAGGTAAGGTTAGGGGTGTTCCTGGTTATCTCTGATACCATGAAACAAGAGGATCCTCAATGATCCTTCCTTCTCTTGTGTCTCATTATATAATAAAGTGCAATCCCTATTTTTGGGATGATTACATAGGAGATAAGGAAACTAATTTAAATTACAAATCATACTATATCTACTATATCTATTAGGCTCGCTAACGACGGCAGCACCGCCGCTGCACAGAATCACCACCACCGTCCGGTGGTTTCTGTCGTCAGGGACCCGGTCGGTCCCTCCTCCTTCGGTTTCTTTTTCTCTCTTTCCCTGCTCCTTCTCCCCGTCTCTATCTCTATAACTCCCCTCTTCCTTCGACCTCTGCCTCTCTCTCTCTCTCTCTCTCTTTCTCTCTCTCTCTCTCTCTCTCTGCAATAATATTTGGGTCAAGCAAGGTTGTGGAGGTGAGGGAGTGTTTTGTGGGGGTTGGCCGCCGGAGCGCTGCCGGAGGCAGAGGAGGCCTCCGGTCTCTTCCTTCCTCTCTCTAAGTCTCTCTCTCTCTCTCTCTCTCTCTCTCTCTCTCTCTCTCTCTCTCTCTCTCTCTCTCTCTCGTCTCTCTCTCTCTCTCTCTCCTGATTCATAATGTGTATGTGTGTGTAATCTGATAAAAGAGGAGGGATGGAGGTGTGAGTGTGTTGACACATTGGGGGGGGGGGGGGCACGTGGCACCTTAGAATGGTGGCATGTGTCCCGGGTGTTGAGTAAGCAAAAGGGGCGCGGGTCAGGTTCGCGTCGCGTATTAACTCGGTCTTGGCTTACGTTTTCTATAATAATAATTCATATGTAGTGGTTGGGTTTTTAGTTTCGCATACTATCATCTCGCTTATTAGTGTTTCTATTAAAAATGATCGTGAAAATTTTTGGTGGTCGGTAACGGGGTTGTTACATATATATCCATATAAACAATTCAGAGCATCTTTAAAATCCTTTGACCAAATGTAAAATCTAACAACCGTTAATAAGCAATAGTCAGCAAATGGTAATGAAGAAGACGCTAGTAATGGCCAAAAAACATTTGAGACAACAACTCATCGACTTTTTCACGTTCGAATGCTATGTAGTATAAGGATAATATTGCTAAACAAAAGCATTGAATTGCCAACCTATTCATCACCAAACATAACATATAATCAATCATCTTACTGCAAACAATACAACAATATAAAAAAACTAAATAATAAAAAGATACAACTTGAGCAGGGATAGCTTACTGTGGTGCTGCTGCCACGTCAAAACCCTATGCGAAGCAGAACAAAGTAACCAAGGATAGCTCATACTATTCATTATGCAAAAATCTGTACAACATTCAGCTCGTCTAAACATCCGAGTTTGTATTATAAGTAATGTAAAGCAATCCATAATCATACCGATCCCTAAAAACAAGCATCACCGCTTCCTGGCTGACCTGAATGTTCCAACTATTTATTACTCATCGTAACCTATTAATCTTACATTAATCCAAATTAAGGTTCTGACCCAAACAACCGTAACAACATAAACCAAATAATGTGTTCATGATTTGCAATTGGCTCAGATTCTATTACGAATAGATAATACACAGGACTGAATTGTAATAGTTGTAATAAGTGAGGGACGAGCTGTGTAAAAATGATGTAGTAGTTAGTTAGTGACCGTTGGTAATCATTGGCCTATAAATAAGGTTGATGGTAATTATAAGACTATCAGGATGGGGGCGGGAAGGGGGGGGGGGGGGGGGAACACCGCTGCCGTAGGGGCGGGAGAGTGGCGTGGGGCTTGGGTGGGGGTGAGGTGGCATGCGTGGATTGGCCAGCTTTTTTTTTTTTTAACTTTAACATAATATAATATTATTTCCTTCCCCCCCTCCTTCCCCCCTTCCACTCCCCACAACAATTTCCCCCCCCCCCCCCACATGAGTCCCACAAATGCCACAAGCGCTTCATCCCCCTCTTCCCCCCCCCCCCCCCCCCCCCCCACTCCTTATAGTCTAAGAGCTAATTAGCTTGATGTGGTTAAACCTTTCCCTCTATTTTTCTGTTTGATCTTATCAAGTGGTATCAGAGCCACCCTTCCTCGGTGGCTATGATCGTTTTTTTTTCAACACCCCACCATAACTATCTTTCCCGCCAAAACTCATCACCTCTACAACCATAACTAACCACCTTAATTCCACCGTCTACCACCGTTTACCACCATAACACCCACCATTTCCTACTCTAATCCATTGTTACAACTTCATTTTTGTTCAATCCACCATTAAAAATTACTCTGTTTCTATAATCATTCCATTCTTATTCCATTCTATCGTCAACCGTTTCTTTTTCTTTAGCTGGGAATTGAACAATTGTGTTCATTCCATTCTGTGAATCTGTCGATTTGCGATCTATCCACTCGATTCAATCATAATTCTTACAATAATCAATTCATTCATCATTCACAATAGTTTCCTGCAATATAATGATAATAATAGTAGTACTATAAACAAACCGAATCAATAGATCATAATAATAATAATATCTTCACTCCAAATAGTAACAATAATCATGACAACTCGAAATCAAACCTTAGAACAACGTGTGCAGGAAACTGAATCAACCTTGCTTCGTCTAGAAAAAGCAACTACAATGAATCTTGATGAATTTGCAGCAGTTAAGGTTGTAGCCACTAAGAGTTCATCAGATGTAGAAGCAATGAAGGTTCAACTGCAAGAAAAACTCTCAGCAGTTATCTGAAATCTTAAAGAATTTACACTTTTCAATCAAAACAATTACCCAAAATATATCAAACCAAAAACCTATATAAAAAAGCGTAGTAGTCTAGAGAACTTACCTTGACTTTTCATCCGTCAAACTTTCGGATGTGCGAGAACAACTTCGTCATCAGATGGTTGCATGAACAACCTTCTCTACCATCATCGTCGGATTTAGATTAGTTATCACATTGGTACCTGCGAACGTGTAACGCCACTAAAGGTAGTACCGTCACTCGAGTCTTCAAAGGAACCACCGCCATCACGATCTGATTGCTAGATGTTGGCACCATGAACAACATCTAAACGGAAGTGACGTAGAACAACATGGGCGACAGGAAGACGGGGATAGGTCTTGATTTGGAGGATCCCCACATGGCCACATACACACACCCGCCCACCCTTTCCTAGAGCGTGTTTGGCTTTCCATTTTTATCCCCTCCCTTTAACTTATTACTTATTCAATAAGTAAAGAGTTAAAAACAAAGTGTTGAGTAATTGTTTGAAAATAAAATTTTGAAAGAATTTATGCTTTGAAAAGGAGAAAAAGAGAGAAAAGTCATAAGTCACAATTTATAATTTATGAGATTAAGGAGCTTTTAAGATGGAAAAGTCTATGATTTTCTTGTGTCCTTTTATTTCATTTGTGTTTGAAAGTTTTGAGAGTAAAGTCTTGAGAGATTGTGAGTTTTTGCTGTGGTTAAAATAAGTTTTTAAAACTTATTAACTTATACTAGATTTATATGTCCTTTTTTTTATTTAACCAAATGGTCATAAAAAATGGTTGTTGCATTTAAAAACTTTATAAAATATAACCGTTTAAAAGTTAAATACTTTTGCATTAATGTGTTAATGCTTGTTGGCTAGAACTAGTAATGAGTCCATGGGACCTCTATCATTACTCACAGTGGCGATATTACCATATGGGCATGGCCTACACGGGTGGTGCCATGTCCCCCTTAGCTTATTACCCATCAGATTATGTTGTCTTGGTATTAACACAAGTAGTCCATCTCATTATAACAACAATTTAATATGGGCCCAAAACTAAACAAAGTACAGTTTATGAAAGCCATTTAACTAATTATTTCATTAGCCCCATGAACATAATTTAACAAGCCCAAATTGAAATGCATTTTAAATTAATAGACCTAAAATCGAATATCAAATATACTTATGTAAAACGATAAACATACCCAACCTTGTTATGGTAAAATGCACTCTTGCATCTCCTTTTAACAAGACCACTTTAGTCGACAAGTTAATCCAATACCACTAAAATTACCAACACAACTCAATAAAAAAAATTACACATCTTCGACCGCTAGTCCCAACTCACAACTTGACTCCACCAATTGTAACAATATGAGCAAAATGCAATGTCCACAGATCATGTATCCTTATGTGCAGAAGCATCTTTACAACCTCACTCATGGTTGGTCAACGTCTTTACGTTCCTCACGACAATGTAGAGTCACTTTTAGAAAACTATCCATCTGCCTTTTTCATGTTCACCCCTTATCATATGATGAAGCATCTCATGATTTAAATCTTTGTCAAACTTTCACTGTCCTCATGGATCTTTTCTCTTACCCAACTTACCTCTTTTGTTCTAACCTTTCGCTGCCATCGCTTGGTTTATCGTATGTTGGTCTTCAACCTACTATCATATCTTGAACCATTGTCATAAACAATTAGCAACTTAAAAAAAAACCTATGACAATAATCATCTTCAAAAGGTTGTAACGTGAAATACACAATTCTTTATACAGTTTATCTAAAACCAATGCATTATAATATTGTAAAATACTTAAATTTTATTCCTTAAATTTGACATTAGTCTTCTTATATTAATTTAAGAATACCACGTTTTGAAGGGCATTTTTATTACAGCGTTGTGTCTTAACTCTTTTTTAACGGTGTATCCACTTAGCTTTGATTGGTTGTTTATAATGAGCTTTCATGCTCGATTTGATTACAAGTTTGGGTGCAACCGATACAACAATCTGCCTAACTTAGTTGTTGTGATGAGTTTTGATTACACAAAGTTTATTCATGTGGTTTTGGTTAACAATTTTCCTTTATGGACAATCCTACTCCATATGTTCAATTACAAGACACGACTTGATATATTTTAAAAATATATTATGATGTAACACATGACTAAGAAATCCTTCATGACAAACAAGACATTCTTAACTCACTTGTGAGATTAATAATGAGTTAAGATTTATTAATTGACTTCAACAAAATGGAATTACAGCCTAGCACACATTTGAAACATAAAAATGCACAATTTCTGAAGAATAGTCTCGAACTCGTAAGTGGCTCGATCTAACGATTGTAACCATATGAGCGAAATGCGGTTGCCATTATTTATCCATGTCCATGTTTAGAAGCATCTTCACAACATCGCTCATGGTTGGTCGAGCATCTTTATCTTCCTCGACACATTGCAGAGCCACGTTTAGAAGATTACTAATCTGATCTTTTCATAGTCACCCCTTATCAGAGGATTTAGCATCCCTATGATTTGTGTCTCTGTCAAATTATCGCTATCCCCTTGGACCTTCTCTTTTACCCAACCTATGAGCCTCTTTTGGTCCAACCTTTCGTCATCATCTCTTGGTTGCTCATACGTGGGACTTCGTCCTGTTATCATCTCTAGCATCACCATCCCATAGCTATAAACATCAACTTTGGAAGTAACTGGAAGATTAAACACCCACTCTGGAGCCATATATCCTCTAGTCCCTCTTATCCTCGAAAAGATAGAGTTTTCTGATACGTCTTGATGGAATAGCTTGGACAAACCAAAATCAGCCACCTTGGGTTATAATTAGCATCCAACAATATATTTTGTGGTTTAACATCACAATGCAAAACCCACTCCAAGCATTCTTCATGTAAATAAGCTAGCCCTTTCGCAACGCCGGATGCAATTTCAAAAATATTCTTCCAATCAAGTTGGTTACCACCTAAGTTCCCTGCTAATGAGCCATTCTCCATGTACTCATAAACCAAGATCCTATGCTTTCCTTCAGCACAATAACCATATGTTTCTATCAAGTTCCTATGATTTATCCTTCCAATTGTACTCATCTCTGCTAGAAATTCAACTTCTCCTTGGATAGCCTCATGGAGTCGCTTAATTGCTACCACTCGATTGTCTGGAAGCCTGCCTTTGTACACAATTCCCCCGCCGCCTCTTCCAATCTCTTCTCTGAATTTATTAGAGCCTTCACCATCTCTTGATATGTAAACCTTTTGAATCCAGTAGCATTTGCTAGGTAGGTTTGGGTTCCTGAGGATTGTTTGGCGATATAATAGAAGATTACGAAGGACGTAAACTCAATTACACCGAGGATGATGCTGAACCACAACATGAGCTTGATTGACCCGTTTTCACCCTTCTTTTCACGCTCTAGCTGAGTTCTAGAACTCGTACAATACAAGCTAGACTCGTTAGCAATGTGTCGATTATATGATAACACATCCTTTTTAGGTAGCTTAAGATAAGTGTTGTAAGTAGTACCCATGTATTGTCCATTGAACAAGAAGTCTTGATATAACATTTAGAGGAGCCCATATCTTCAGTTAAGGTGTATTGGAAGGCTTTGCAGTTCGGGTTGTCGAAGCAAGCGTTCTTGCACACTGTGAAATTGGATCCTTCTATAAGTTTAATATCGAATCCATAAAATTCTACCCCTGGGAGCTTTATGACGTCATAGTTTTCATGATGTCCAAAAGATCATGTATAGGTTCACACCCAAAAGACAAGTCAGAGTGGTTCTTGCTCTATGTACCCATGCATGCAAGCACATTTCCTTCCTGATTTAGAGTTGTAAGTACAAAGGCTGTTTGGACCACAAATCCCGCGAATTACACATGGTTTTGAAATTGCTTGCCATGAAACACTCCAGCTTCTATTCTTTAGTGAGTAAAACTCTAATGTTGCCATCAACATCAAGTGTTAGTCTTCTTTGAAGAGAAACACCATAGTCTGTGGTAGTAAAGGTAAGATTGTCTGAGGATTGGAAACGCCCTTGGAATCAAGCAAAGCAAATCTACTATTGTTGTAAGTAGTTCTTCTTGATTCCCATGATGTTGAATAAGAATAAGGCCAAAATACGCTTGTAACATCATTTTTACTGTAAAGAAGGCGAATTATATTGTCATAGTCGAAATAGAGTTTGTAGAAACCGGAAGAAAAATCTGTGGAACTCTTGGAAGATATGAGGACATTATCTTTGGTGAAAGGCTGATTGGGAAGGATAGTGTCAGTTGGAAAATTAAAACTTTGCCAAAGATAGGAATTCTTTTCTAACGTGGTAAGAACAAGGTTACCCGAGTCAAGGAGTTGTAGTTGCAAAGGCAAATTAGATTGAGTGTCGCTTGTCCAAATTTTTTGGCCAGCGTCAGTTAGAACAAGGTTACCGTTTTTCTGCAAGGAAAACCTGGAGCCTTTTCCGTTGACAGGTTCATTTCGGTTTGCCATCCAAACCAATGTGTGATTTCCATCCAACATCGGCTCAAAAAACCATATTGCAAAGCAATAAGCATTTTGGCCGATCTCATGAAAGCCGGCTGTGAAAAGGCCATTAGGTGAAACCAAATGATGTTTCTTTTCGACCGAGAGTGATGACCCTTCGGTTAAAACACTGGTGAGGAAGAAGAAACAAGAGCAACTTGTTGTGAATAATAAAGGGTTACTAAAGGTAAGAGAAATAGGAAGGGTAAATGCATGATGTTATGTGAATGTATAGGCAACTATTTTGGTGTATATATATTAAAAATCTTGGTTGAATTGGTCTAACGGTAGGGACCCATCTTTTTTGAACAATGCGCTCAGTGAGCAACTTGTAATAAACTGAATGAAAAGCAATTTGGATTCTTTTAATTAATGAAAAGCAATGTCGTATTCCTACGTTTGTGGAGAAAGAAAAGTGTCAACTTGTTTTCCCACACCTTCTAAGACAGAACGGAGTGGGGGAGGAAGGGGGCAGGAAGGCAGCTCCAAACTCCAAACACTGGCCCGGTATGACGTGGAAGGGGGAGCCCCTTGGGTGGGAGAAATCCCACCGGCGTGGAGGGTGTCTTGATGGCCACGTGGGGCTCATTTAATGGTGCAAGGATTTGGGCGTTTTTAGGGCAACCTCCTCCCCCCTCCCCGTGATTGGAACACCGCCCCCTCCCCTAAGTGATTTGGGGCGTTTTTTGAGGCCGGCCAAATTTTTAACGGCGTGGAAATGAAGGAATGGGCCAATCACAAACAACTAGCCGTTGCTAGTTACCGTTAAAAAAAAAATACAAATTCTTATTTAAACCCACATTCCTTAACCATTTTATCATATCCTACCTTTATTTAAAAAAAAAAATCACTCTAGTTTATAAATTTTCATTCAACCTTTACACACCCACAATGAATCCATTTCGCATCCCGTTCGGTATTCCATCTCGACCAACTAACCCAAACGTCGTTCGACTAAACACAACGCAACCTTTACCAACCTTCAACCGAAATAACCTCGACCCGAACACGATGGGTCCAATGGGTTTCTCTCAACTTCTGAACATGCCCTATAATTTTTATGGAGGTCCAATGGGTTACGCGAGTAACATGACATTTAATGTTGGTGGTATGTCGGGATCTCAAGCCAACCAAGAACCGGACGTTGAAATCGTGCCGGACTCACAACAAGAACCCGAACCCGAGCCGGAGCCGACCCCAAAAAACGGTCCCACAAAAAAAAGGAGAGCCGAGTAAGCCAAAAGCAACCTACCTAAAGTGGACCAAAGACGAGGAGTTCGCGCTCGCACGGGCGTGGCTTGACATTTCGAAGGATCCCGAAGTTGGTAATTGTTTTTTATATATGTTTGTTTTTAATATATGTTTGCGTTTTTTTTATATGTTTGCGTTTATAAAAAATTAAGATAGTATATGTTAGTGTTTTTTATATGTTTGTGTTTATAAGAAAAATAAGATAGTACATGTTAGTGTTTTTTTTATATGTTTGTGTTTATAAAAAAAATAAGATAGTATATGTTTGTTTATAAAAAAAATTATGCTAATAAATGTTTGTTTTTATTTTTTTAGCAAATTATCAAAATTTGGTCATCTTTTGGCAACGTGTTCGGTCAACATTTTTCAACGTCATGGGTCGAGGCAAATGTCGTGACAGGGACTCAATCTCAAGCAGGTGGACCGACATCAACCGTTCTTGTCATGCTTTTCAAACAGTCTTCCAACGAGTTAAAACAAATTGGGGTAGTGGTCGAGGCGACGTTGATATATTGAGGAATACAATGAAACGAGCATTGGAGGAGTACAATGAAACTCGTGGCAACTTCACTTATTTGAATTGTTGGGAGATGCTTAACGGATCGCCTAAATGGGCCGATGTACCGCCCATGACGACGACTAGACGCCTAGCGAAACGGTCCAAGACTTCTTCTTCCATTGATCCCGACACCACCCACGTCCGATGCTCGACACGTGGATTTAAATGAAGATGTTCCTGACGAGGAAGACAAGTTAGCCCGACCACCCGGTAGAAGAAGCGTGCGAAAGGGAAAGGGAAAGGGTGAGGCGTCATCAACGAGTGGTAACTTATTGAAGCAAAGTTTCGATGACATGAATCAACGACTTAAAGACATTCATGATCTTGGGGAGGCGTTTGGAAACAATGCAAAGAAAGGTCGTAGCAAACGAAAAGTCTAAGTCGGTCGACCACCTCACAGGAGACGCATTACGCTTGGCGCAAATGAAAAGGGAACGAATCCGCGAAAAATACAAGCTTTAGATTGTCTCGTATTTTTATTCAACTTTCGTGTTTTTTTTAACTATGTTTTTTTTGTTGGGAATCATGGTATCGTATACACAGCGGAAGCGATTAATATTTTTATAAAAATCGATTATATACAATATATAATTGTGGCCGATTAATATATATAAATTATTAGTTAATTTTATTAATCCGATTAATAAAATATTCCAAATCAGGATCTCAGTTAAACGCGTATAAACAAATAAATAATAAAACAACCATAGGGGGTTTAGTAATCAACCTTTGACGACTACACCGGAATTGTAACACGCGGGTTACAACGAATCCTCGCTAGTAGGAAGTTCACACCGTGCACGAACCAACCGGGAAGCAACACTTGCAAGAAGAAGGTGTTGGTTTGTGGTGGTTGATGGGCGGACCAAAAGAAAAGGCGGCGTCGGCCCTTTTTCTTGGGTGGCGGCCGCAAACAATAGAGAGGAGGCAAGAGGTATATTGTTTTGATAAAAGGTGTGATTAGGGTTTACTCCTTAACCCTCCTTTTATAAAACAATAACTTACATTAAGCCCTCTTGTTAAATATCTTAATACTCCTTAATATTAATCTTATTAATATCAAGTCCCTCAAGTCTAAAACAATTATTATTTCTTAAATAATAATCCATCTACTCATGAACTTATCTGATTCGTGTACCAACGTGTAACTCTTCGGATCGTACCGGGCCGGGTTACATTGACATCGACTTTTAATTACATCGGACATACTATATATCCAACAATCTCCCACTTGGACGATTTTAATTAAATGAGTCTACGTGCGCAAAGTTGGACGCCTAGCTGCATCGCATTGCACCCAACACAGTATGACACTTTACAGTCGTCAACTAGTTCTTTAAGTTCAAGTAACACTTTACTTAACCAAAGACTATAGCCCTGATAATTCTATCAATAAGTCCCTTCTGTATAGACATCCGTTGATCATAAGACACGGATCATTCATTCTTATATAGTGATCAACCATTCTCTATTCTCGTCTCTAATTCAAAATGGTCTAACGAACTACCTTAGTCCGAGCGTGGCTACGCGTTTATACCGTTTGAGTTTTACGAGGGCGCCAGAATGTCTAGACTTCTAATCCCATAGAAGTACAGAATTCCATCAGCGTCATACAACTCCCACTTAATCTCGGATTTCTCCCAACGCTACCCTTATTGCTACCCATGTTTCAGGATAGTGTAAGATAACATCAAAGATAGTCCTTGATCACTGTAGTTTAATATGTGCCTTAGGAAAAAGGACAGATTGAACATATCAATATCAAAACATCTCATGACATAGATCCATGGAGATCGTTTTGAAGCGACTTACATCCAATATTATTCCCTAATAATATCTGTGAATTATGATCCTCAAACCCTTGAGTTATTCATCTCATGAATACAACCATCCCAATTCACAATAGTCTTACATTCAAATTCATTCCCATGTAATTTGATCGACTACGGACATTTAGAATACTCTTATTCAAGGATTTAAACATACAAATAAATGAACATAGTTAATAAATATTTAAATTTGCATTTAACCCATTAAATCAAATAAACATTCAACATAACTGTCATAGTTCAAAATAAAACATCAATACTAATTACAGATCATGCCCATTGTCTAACAACTCTAAGCCCTATATTTCCAGCATGCTCCTCATGTCTAGCTTGAGGTAAAGGCTTAGTAAAGGGGTCAGCCAGATTTAGATCTGTATGAACTTTGTTTATCACGACGTCTCCACGCTCTACTATTTCTCTAATATAGTGGAATTTTCTGAGTATATGCCTTGCGGTCTGATGTGACCTTGGTTCCTTTGCAAGAGCAATGGCACCAGTGTTGTCACACAGTATCTCGATTGGTTTCTTTATGCTAGGCACAACATCGAGATCAGTAATGAACTTCTTCATCCAGGCAACCTCCTTTGCAGCATCCGATGCAGCAATGTATTCTGATTCACAGGTGGATTGAGCAACCACACTTTGCTTAGAGCTCTTCCAAGTAATAGCCCCACCATTCAGAATGAAAACATATCCCGTTTGTGATCTTGAGTCATCACGATCAGTCTGGAAGCTTGCATCAGTATAACACTTAACTGACAGCTCCTCCTCCAGTCCTCCATATATTAAGAACATGTCCTTAGTCCTTCTCAGGTACTTAAGAATGTTCTTCACTGCAGCCCAGTGACTCTCTCCTGGATTCTGTTGATATCTACTCGTCATGCTAAGAGCATACGAGACATCAGGTCTAGTATATAACATGGCATACATGATGGAACCAATCACAGAAGCATATGGAACACCTTCCATTTTCTTCTTTTTCTCTTCAGTATTCGCACACTGCTTGTTATTAAGAATGGTTCCATGTGCCATGGGCAAGAGCCCCTTTTTGAGTCTTGCATTGAGAAGCGTCGTAAGACCTTATCAATATATGTACTTTGACTCAAACCCAATAACCGCTTTGATCTATCTCTATAAATCTTTATTCCCAGAATATAAGCGGCTTCACCAAGATCTTTCATTGCGAAACATTTACCCAACCAGGTCTTAACATCCTTAAGCATAGGGATATTGTTTCCAATGATTAGTATGTCATCCACATACAGTATAAGAAAAGTGATATAGCTCCCACTAGATTTCTTGTAAACACACGGTTCATCTTCGTTCTTGATAAAACCAAACTCTTTGATTTTCTGATCAAAACGAAGATTCCAGCTGCGAGATGCTTGCTTTAATCCATAGATGGATTTATTCAGCTTGCACACCTTATTAGGATTCTTTGGATCGACAAAACCTTCAGGTTGAACCATATAGACATCTTCCAGTAAGTGTCCATTAAGGAACGCGGTTTTGACATCCATCTGCCATATTTCATAGTCATAATATGCAGCAATGGCAAGTAGAATTCTAATAGACTTAAGCATGGCTACTGGCGAGAAAGTTTCCTCATAATCAATTCCAAGTAAAACCTTTCGCTACAAGCCTTGCTTTGTAGGTTTACACATTCCCATCCATGTCAGTCTTCTTCTTGAAGATCCATTTGTTTCCCATAGTCCGACATTCGGCAGGAAGATCAACCAAATCCCAGACTTGGTTATCATACATGGATTGCATCTCTGCATTCATGGCTTCTCGCCATTTCTTGGATTCTGAATCCAAGATTGCAGCTTTGTAAGTAGTAGGCTCAGCTTCATTAATCATGAAGATATCGTCATACCTTACAGGTGCACGACGATCCCTAATACCTTTCCGAACACTTGGTGTTTCTGTTGTTTCTTGAGTCCTCTCAGGCTCAACTTCAACAACTGGATCAGTTACATCTGGTTCTGTCTGAACATCTGGTTCAGTCACTTGTGATTCTCGAATTTCTTCAAGATCCACATGGTTATCTCCAATCCCTCGCGCCAGAAGCTCTTCCTCTAAGAACGTGCCTGTGCGTTTGGTGAAAATCTTATTTTCAGTGGGGTGGTAGAATAGGTAACCGATCTTCTTACCGTATCCAACGAAAACCACTTTTTCGCCTCTGGGATCTAGTTTATCCGAAGATTCTAGAGTGACATAAGCATTACATCCCCAGACTTTAAGGTAGGATACATGAGGTTTCTTTCCATGCCATATCTCATAAGGCGTTTTATTAACCTTTTTCGTTGGAGCTATATTCACAAGTCTTGCGGCGGTCTCCAAAGCATAACTCCAAAAGGATTTTGGAAGGTTTGTTCGACACATCATTGATCGAATCATATCTAATAGAGATCGATTTCTCCGCTCAGACACACCATTATGTTGCGGTGTTCCAGGTGGAGTGAGTTGTGAAACTATTCCACAATCCTTTATATGGTCGATGAATTCCTGACTAAGATATTCACCGCCTCGATCTGATCGAAGCATTTTAATAGTTCTATTTAGCTGATTTTCTACTTCGTTTTGGTACTCCTTGAACTTTTCAAGAGTTTCATGTTTATGCTTCATAAGATAAACATAACCATATCTACTGAAATCATCAGTAAATGTAGCAAAGTATCTTTCTCCATGTCTTGACATTGTTCTGAATGGACCACATACATCTGTATGTACAAGTCCTAACAGATCATTGGCTCTTTCTCCAACATTTGAAAAAGGTGCTTTTGTTAACTTTCCACTTAAGCATGATTCGCATTTTCCAAACGACTCCGAACCTTTGGAATCCAGTATTCCTGCGGTTTTGAGTTGTTTAACACGATTCTCACTTATGTGACCAAGTCTACAATGCCACATATACGTATCATTAAAGTCCAACTTATTACGTTTATGGAGATATTGCATAATATGTTATCGTTTTGGATTTCTATCTCATAGATCCCATTGTTAGGTTTTGCATCAAAGTAAAATACATCGTTAAAATAAGCAGAAATAAATTCACCATTAAAACGATAATCAAAACCTTGTCTACGCAAAGCATGAAATGAAACAATATTTCTAGTCACACTAGGAATGTAATAAACATTGTTCAAAACAAGTTCTAAACCAGAAGGTAGTAAAAGAACATATTCTCCTATTGCCTTCACTGCAACTCTTTGTCCATTGCCAACATGGACCTCCAAGTCACCTTGTTTCAACTTTCTAATCTTTCTTAGTCCCTGCAAAACATTACAAATGTGGAAACCACATCCTGTGTCAAACACCCATGTTTTGCTAGAAAAAACAAAGATTTCAATAACATATATACCTGAGGACTCTCCTCCAGAAGCCTTGGCTTGCTTCAGTTCAGCTAAATACTTGGCACAGTTCCTTTTCCAGTGGCCAGTTTCATCACAATGAAAACATTTGGCATCTTTCAAAGGTTTCTTTTTGGCAACAACTTTGCCCTTTCCCTTCCCTTTGCCTTGATAGCCCCTCTTCTTGGTTTTAGGTTTCTTAATCTGACCCTCCCTGATCATCAGCACTGGTGCAGTTTTTCCAGGTATGTTTACTTCAGCAGTTTTGAGCATCTGATGCAGTTCTGCAAGTGTCTTCTCCATCCCATTCATATTATAGTTCATAATGAACTGGTCATATGACTTGGGCAATGAGTTTAGGATGATATCCCCAGCTAACTCATCGCTCAAGGGGGATTCCAGACGAGCCAAGTGATCAACATATGCCTTCATTTTTAGCACATGAGTGCCAACTGGTGAACCCTCTTGCATACGAGTGGTTATAAATGATCGCATCACATCAAACCTCTCATGGCGAGCATTTTGTTGGAACATTTCCATCAGATGTTGATTCATGTCGTATGCATCCATGTCCTCCATGGTCCTTTGAAGTTCAGGGATCATGGAAGCCAGCATCAGACATGAGACTTTCAAAGAGTCATCAAAATGCTTAGCCCAGGTTTTATAAAGCTCACTCTTGGGATTTATGGGTTCATCAGGGACTGGTTCTTAAAGAACATACAATTTGTTCTCCGCTTTGAGAACAATTTTCAAGTTGCGGTGCCAGTCCATGAAGTTGGAGTGGTTCAGTTTGTCTTTCTCTAAGATGGACTTAAGAGATAAATGGGAGGTGGAATTGTTTTCAGTTGACATCTACAAAGTTCAAAATTTAATGTATTAGTATTTCATGTTTTAAGTATCCAAATTATTTTATGACCCAAAAAGAAAAATTAATTAGAATGAGATCCTGATTCATCAATACACAATGAACTGGCTTAGCATTGTCCACTGGCACGATTAGGTAGGTAAACAACGATTGTTAATTGTGTCCACTACACAACTCTCCTTTTTGGGGTTATCGCTAAAAGCGATGTATGTTTAACCCCAACTATGCCCACTTATCTAACAAGCGATGTTTGGTCCTTTACTGTTAACTGTAACACCGGCCTATGTTACACAGGAACCGCGATGATTACCTTCACTCATGATCAACGCCCAGATGCAGGGTCAGCAGTAACATTTGGGTTCGATATAAAATGGAGTGTTAACTCGTTAAGGGTGGCATGAAACATCAATTTAAAATTGGGATTTAATTTTAATATTTACCATAAATATATTGAATGACTCGTTAGCATGATGTGAGTCACACATCAGTTTATAAAATCCAATTTTATATTGTTCGTGATAATTGAAACTCCTTTCAACACTCGACACGGTATCGTTTTAAATACCCTATTTAAACTACGTTGGTCGTATTATCGCGAATGGACTTGTTTTAATATTAATAAAACTCCTTTTTATTAAATATGCTTTTCGGTTTTTATTAAAACTTGTTTTAATAAAACCGTTGCCATGATTGTGAAAATTTTATTTATTTTGGGTTATACAAATTATTTACAATAAATAAACCACAACCACAAACATAACAATAAAATTAAACGAATCGAGCCTCTAATAGGTCGCCCGTTTCGTTTTAGCCAGAAACATAACGAACTAGTCAAAAGGGTTTCAAAACTATTTTGATATAACTCCCACTTGACCCGAGATCTCTATCTTCATGGAACCTGTTCGTCCTTTTATCTTCATCTTGATCTTGTACTTGTAGGATTACAAATAAATTTGAAATACAAATAAAACAAATCTATTCTAATCCTATCTATTACATCGGATCCAATATCCGTAATAAAAAAATACAAATCAATAAAAATAAAACATCACAAACACAACCATGACAAGGGTCAAAATACCTAGGGCTCGATTCACGTCACAATCCATGAACAACAAAAAGCTTTTGATCTTTTGTCAAAAAAAAAATTGACAAATAAAACATAGATCAAAATTATAACTTTACCATCTATACGCGCGTAACCGTGGCTCTGATACCACTGTTGGAAATCATGGTATCGTATACACAGCGGAAGCGGTTAATATTTTTATAAAAATCGATTATATACAATATATAATTGCGGCCGATTAATATATATATATAAATTATTAGTTAATTTTATTAATCCGATTAATAAAATATTCCCAATCAGGATCTCAGTTAAACGCGTATAAACAAATAAATAATAAAACAACCATAGGGGGTTTAGTAATCAACCTTTGACGACTACACCGGAATTGTAACACGCGGGTTACAACGAATCCTCGCTAGTAGGAAGTTCACACCGTGCATAAACCAACCGGGAAGCAACACTTGCAAGAAGAAGGTGTTGGTTTGTGGTGGTTGATGGGCGGACCAAAAGAAAAGGCGGCGTCGGCCCTTTTTCTTGGGGTGGCGGCCGCAAACAATAGAGAGGAGGCAAGAGGTATATTGTTTTGATAAAAGGTGTGATTAGGGTTTACTCCTTAACCCTCCTTTTATAAAACAATAAGGGGTGTTTGGGATTGATTATTCAAAACAGATTATGCGTTTTGGAAAAGCAGAGGTGGAGCTGCTTATAGATTACTGCGTTTTGGTAGCTTAAAAAACTGATTATCTGCGTTTTCAAAACGCAATCCAAACACTAAAAACTGATTATCTACGTTTTCAAAACACGATAATCTAAAAATCAGATTCAAAACACAATCCCAAACACCCTCTAACTTACATTAAGTCCTCTTGTTAAATATCTTAATACTCCTTAATATTAATCTTATTAATATCAAGTCCCTCAAGTCTAAAACAATTATTATTTCTTAAATAATAATCCATCTACTCATGAACTTATCTGATTCGTGTACCAACGTGTAACTCTTCGGATCTTACCGGGTCGGGTTACATTGACCTTGACTTTTAATTACATCGGACATACTATATATCCAACATTTTTTTGGTATGGTATTGCAATCTTTTTTTTTTAGTTTAATGAAAAAACTTTTATGAAATATTATTTGTTTTTATTTTCAAAGTTTTATTAAATAAAAAAAATAATTAATATCAAACGATGTCATCTATGATCTCATGCTTCATGAAAATTTTCATACACCTCTATTCTAATTTGATTCCCTTAATGACCCCCACATGCTACGTGTCAATTAATGTCCCATAAAACTTGAAAATTTTTACCTCTCACTGTAGGGGTGTTCATCGGTTCGGTTTACGGTTTATTTGGTTTATTCGATTCGGTTTATTCGGTTTTCAAAATTTTGTACCCCAAACCAAAAACCAAACCAAACCAAATTAAGAATATGAAAACCAAACCAAATTCAACCAAATTGAATTCGGTTTGGTTTCGGTTTAAAACCAAACAAACCAATTTCAACCAAATTGAAACGAAGTTTTTTTTTCTCTAACTTATCTACCTCAGTGTTCCGAAATCCGAATAGAAAGATAACAATTAATATAAATCAAACCACGCAAACACAAACATCATGGAAATTAAAAATAGTAAATAAGTCTTTTCAAATTCCACAAATTATAAATAAACTTCAAACTTAAATCTTTATCCAACTCTAATGAACCTACATACGAAAATAAAGAGATATTAATTCTAAACATATACTTGGGATTATATATTATATATGGGTTATTAAATATTATTATTTTTTTTAATAATTAATTATTTTACCAGTTTATTCGGTTATCCAAATAAACCAAATAAAAAAATGTAGAACCAAAAACCAAACCAAACACCAAATTCGTTGTTCGGATTGATTTTTTCGGTTACGGTTACGATTCGATTTTCGGTTTTTATTTGGTTTGCGGTTTTTCTGAACACCCCTATCTCACTGCACATGCTTTGAGCAACTTGTAATAAACTGAATGAAAAGCAATTTGGATTCTTTTGATTAATCAAGTATGCCAAAAAGTAGCCTGTCGTATTCGTACGTTTGTGGAGAAAGAAAAGTGTCAACTTGTTTTCCAACACCTTCTAAGAGCATTCACAGTAGAATCCAAAGAAATTGGGTGACAAAACTCTATAATTTTTTTGGGGTTGGAAGTGATTGTGAGTGAAAAAAATAGGGAATATACAGTGTGTCGGTAAATATTGGGTTCTTTGGGAATCTTTTTGGAAAAACTGGAAAACTGTAATTATTTTTTAATATTTGTTGAAAGTGGTTGTGAGTGGAGGAGAGATAAAATTTAATGAGGTTTAGTGTAATATGTGGTTATGATTGGTTGTGAGTGGATGGGGGATGAGGATTCTATTATGAATGCTCTAAGACCGAACGGAGTAGGGGAGGAAGGGGGCGGGAAGGCAGCTCCAAGCCTCAAACACTGGCCCGGTATGATGTGGAAGGGGGGAGCTTCTTGGGCGGGAGAAATCCCACCGGCGTGGGGTGTCTTGATGGCCACGTGGCAAGTTTTCATTGGGGGCTCATTTGACCGTTTGATATTATAAAAAAAATTAAAAAATTAACCGTTGAAGGTTATAACGGTTCAAAAAAAATATAATATATATACCCACAATATATAAAAAACACCAACTCCACATACTTACAACGTCACATATTCACCTCAGTTTTATACATTTCTTCATTTATTTTTATACTTCTCTTCATATTTTTTTTAAAATGAACCCATACAACTGAGACTTTGACCCGAACAATCCATACAACTACATACCAAACCTTAATACATCACCGGTTCGCCAACCATTTTTTAAACTACACATTATATATATATATATATATATATATATATATATATATATATAGGGTCAAGATCGTGTACAAAGTGTTTTTTTTTGTGAGAAGTGTGAGAGGTATTAAAAATTGATACTTAGACATCATTTTTTGAACTTAGTCGTGATGTTATGGATTGTATTGCCTATAAAAACACCAAACATAACAATTAAAAACCGAAAACAATGTATTTTAGGCTTAAAACTTAAAACACCATGCTAAGAACATTAGCAGTGTGTTTTAAGCGTTAAGTAGTGTGTTTTAGCTGTTTTTTAAATTTAATGACTATAATACATTGTATTGTGTTTTAGATTGTTGTGTTTGGTGTTTTTCAAGTTAAAACAACCTAAAACATCATTCCTAAATCCAAAACATGATGTCTACATGTCAATTCTTAGTCCTTCTCACACTTATCACGAAAAATGTACTTTGTACAGGATCCTAAACCTATATATATATATATATATATATATATATATATATGGAAATTATAATTAGAAAACCCACTTGAGTTAAAGAAACTATAAAAACTCAACATATGGTCAAGGTTAATCCACATCATCATCTTTACAAATCACTGAAAGGGTATTTTAGGTAAATTAATTTTATTATCTCTCATAACATTTATTGCTCCTGACACACAATTTACTCTTCAACATATACCTAAATGTGAAAAAGAGATATTTTCATCACTCATCAAGAAGTAGTTCCCTTACTTTCCTCACATAAGAACTTGAATCATCTAAGATCTGTTCAATGAGTTTTAAAACTCATCCTATATAACCCACTTTTCTCACATGAAACAAAGATGATTCAAGATCTGAAAAAAAAAAAAAAAAACAATGACCACCATCAACACTAGATGATTGAACCGGTGTGAGAGAGAAAGAAGAAGATGAACATCGTCATCGTACCACCGTTCTCCTCCACCATCGTCACCGTAGCACCTATACACATCTAACCCCTATCACAAACATTCATCGCTTCACTGCTACCGTTCCAACGCACCCACCCACCTCAAGTAACAAGTGGAACTTCCGAAGAAGATGATGAGTTTAGCGGGTTAAGCTTAAGAAGAAGGTTTGTGTGTTTTCTACTATAAATGATAATCTTTACCCTCTTAATGGTGTAAAGATGGATACAATGGATAAGGTAGTTTGGGGTTATTGATGAAGATGAAGAACAAAGCATGTGTTTGGTGTTTGGATAGTTTTTTTTTTTTTTTTTTTTTTTTTTTGTGTGTGTGTTGTAAGTGAGAGAGATAGTTGTGTAGAGATGGATACAAGGGATAAGGTAATGTTTTCTTTCCAACATAACTTTACGAAATTATAACAAGGAGATATAAACTTTTAGTGGTGGATCTAAGAGCCCATTTATAAAAGTTTTATTTAGTGTTTGATATAATTTAATGTTTTTTTTTCTAAAACAATATATTTTGTTGTTATTGTTCCATAGATATACATAAAACCAATATCATATTATTTATTTTTTGTTACATATTCTTAACAATTCATTTTGTGAAGTGTGTTGCAGAGTAAGTTTACATAGTATAATATTTAATATTTACACAAAAATAACACATTTTCTTAGGATACTAAAACTTAAATAATGTGTTAAGAGGGTCTTTTTCGTGTTAAATATGTAACATTTTTGTTTTTACTATTTTTCTTTATAACAGTTGTAAGTTGTAACATGTATTATGCAACTCATTTTTATGTAACGTTCCGTGTTAAATATATAACATTTTTCTTGTTACATAATTAAAAATTCTAAAAAAACATATGTTTTTTACTTACAGTTATAGGTTTATTTTTCATATACACTTTTTATGATGTTACACGTGGAAATTAACAAACTATGTAAGATTGTAAATTATGTATCGTTTATTTACTACTTTTTATATTATACGGACTATATACGTGACTTTGTAAAAACTCTAGAAAAAAATATATGATTTTTTGTTCACTGTGAAACATGTAACATACTATGTGACATTATAAACTTTTTAAAAAACTTTGGTAGGTGACGCTTATTTACTATTTATTATACAAAAATTGTAACACGTAGTAATACAATATAAGTTGTAACACAGTAAAAAAGTTGTATCATATGTATATTATGTTACAAACATGATTCTTATAAGTTAGGTGTATGTAACATATTTTAAATTTCTGGACATGTTTTTTTTTACGTTTTCAATGTTACAAATGTAGTATTTTTATGCTGTTACATATATATATTATGTTACAATAGGTTTCATATAAGTTGTAAAGAACAATCTAAGAATGTAATATATTTCTAACATAAATAAAAGATTCATAACAATAAGCTGCATGTTTGAAAATAAAATATGAGAGAGAAATGCACGTTTGAAAACAAAATATGAGAGAGAAATTATAAAAGAAGTTGAGAGAAAGTAGTACTAATGTACTTTTGTGTCAGGGGTGAGAGAATACATTTGTTACATGTTCCAAAAATGCCCTTTTATGTACTTTAGAGCATATTTTAATTGGAAAAGTAAAAGTTGTTTTATGGATTTAATAAGGGCCATTGATCATGATCAATAGATGGCTAGGATGGAGTTTCTTAAGTTTTCTTAACTCAAGAGGGTTTTCAATTTATCCTTCCCATATATATATATATATATATATATATATATATATATATATATATATATATATATATATATATATATATATATATACTTGAAAAGAAAAGTCGGTGCATATTGACCAACCACATGATGCCACCTAGCTAGCCACCTATTGTTTTTTTTTTCTTTTTTAGATATCTAGGGTCTTAAATCGGTGCCACCCATATCGACCAACCACGTGATGCCATCTAGCCACCTACTATTTTTTTCAGGGGACGGGGCACTACCCGTGAATTTTTTTCAACTTCGCTGATTCAACCCACTCCACTGGAAATAAAATAGAGAAAAAGACAAAAGGGAGAGAGACAAACTCACGGGTACTAGTCCGTTAACTAGAACCATAAATTGGTTCACGGGACCACTACCATCATGGGTGGCGGCGGTGTTACCGTGCTGGTAGTGGGGTACCCGTGACCAATTCTGGTAGCGCCACTTCCCCCCTTATATATTTAGTGTCTTATTTAATTGGTTTTTGTCTAACTGTAAGAGCAAAGACATTTGCTGGGTTGGTGGTATGGGCCTCTTTTTTTGCGACAGCAGGTCTTGGGTTCGACTAGCGTACTCCTCTGTCTAGCTTTTTTCTTCTTCTTTTTCTTCTTTTGATTCGGTACATATATACCAATTAAAGCCAAATAATAACATACCAATTAAAACATTGTCAGTATAGTACTACATATTGCTTAGATTAAAACGTATACACAATAATCGATTATAATAGGTGAAAACAACACGTATTCATCAATCTATTCACACATTATAAGTATATCTTAGTTTAGCTATTTTTTTTTTATTTTTTTTTGTGTGTTTTGTTTTCAGGCCTCATGTTATCTTTATGTTTTACATTTATTTACGTAAGATTTTTTTTGTCGATCCATAATTTGGGAAAAAAATGGTTCTGTGACTTTCGGTCCTCATCAACCAAAAGTTCAAGCTTCGGCACTGGTCATAATGCAACAGACGGTAAGATGTTTTAACCGGTTTAGCGCGCCGCAACGCGCGCGTGGCCTTAAACCTAGTTGTAATTGTTTCACTAATTTAAACCGCTCCTTAAATATTTTAATCATAACTTTTTCATTGTTTGCACACTTCGCAATAAGAAACTCACCTTCACGAGCGTGTTTAAAGCCAAGGTAACGATTCCATGGGCAGGGGTCACCCCGTTACACTCAGTCCAAATGATCAAAGTAAATTTGAAGTTGGTATTATTAATACACACTTTTATGATCATTTGTTTTTCTTCCAAATCCTTATATCAACCAATTAAACAAGTCAAAATAAGCTTGCTTAAAATTTACAAAAAATCTCATGACCTATGTTCAAACCAACTTGCCTAACGTTGTACAATAAACTGCCGTCATTTTAGCACCTCCTTGGCCACTCAAAATTTCGTGGTTATAAAAGGTAAAAAAAAAAAGAAAAAAAAAAAAGAAAACCAAGCGCTGTTATACCTCTTGCAAAATGTAAAGAATAAAACTATAAAAGGTATAGAATTAAGAGACAAGTAGTTTAATATTCTGTATTTCTTGCAAACGAAACTACAAAAATTTACATGCAATATTTCAATATCATAATCACTCTACGCAATTAATCCCACCAATAACAAAACTAGAATAAGGTGTCTTGGAAGGGTAAAATGTAGACAATCTTACTTCTATCATGTGTGAACAAAGAAACTGCTTCTGGTGAAACCTCCAAACTCAATAGTGGTTTTGCATCAAGTTAATTTTGGTCTCTCCTCTGATAATCGAGCTGCATAGAATTGAAAGGCGGCCTTCTTTAGCTTTGTAGGGTCATTACACCATTCATATATATCATGAATTCATGATATAAAAGATAGAGATGTAACTAAAAATATCTTAGTATCAAATGGCAATCAATGCAACAAATATTTTACAAGGTAGAATAATAAAGCAAATACTTGCATATGGAATACAAGGAGTGATTAACAAAATTTAGACTCTGGGAAAAGAAAGAAATATGTGGATGACATCAAACAGTATCATATCGGTGATAATAGTTAGTGATGATGGAAAATGTGCATAATTATCGTCTTTGCTTGCAGCTTCCATCCAGAATTATAATTTCCATTAGTTAGACTATCTATTGTGGGTAGAGGTGAGCGGGGGATTTATCAAATAATATTGTGCCATGTAGGCGTCGATGTGGTACTGGCTCGCGACCGCGAGCTGATAGCTTGATCCCATTGTGGCTAGAGGTGAGCAGGTCATTTTTTTTTTACCAAATTAATAAATATAATAAAACATAAATATTTTACATAAAAAAATACATTATTAATAAAACATAAATATTTTAAAACATTATTAAATAAAAAAAAATACATAGGCAGCAAAAAAAAAAAAAAAAAAAAAAAAACCCACAAACAAAGTCTTCCTCTCTCTCATCATCTTCATCCCCTTCCATTTTCTGCAACTCATCTTCTTCCCCTTCATCTCCTTCATCTTTTTCATTCTTCATGTAACAGTAATGATTTCTGAGAGATTAACATGGACCTTTGTATGACACCCTAGGAGAACTCCCAAACAAATCCGGGTTTTCCCATCCAGAGCTCACGGATTTGTTTTTGGTCGCCCCGGTGGAGACTTCCCATGAGGTCACCCATCCTGATACTACTTCCACCTGAGCACGCTTAACTGTGGAGTTCTCCTCTCATTCACTAGCATTAAGCCTAAAACGCGTTGGTGATTTAAGAGGATTTGGATTACTTATGAACCAGGGATCTCTCCTGGCCACGGCCGATGTGGGATTTGCCTAGGGTGTCATACAAAGGTCCATGTTAATCTCTCAGAAATCAGTATCCGGCCCCTCTCACCACCAATATTGTCCGCTTTGCCCCGATGGGTTGCCCATCCAGAGCTCACAGATTTGTTTTTGGTCGCCCCAGTGGAGACTTCCCAGGAGGTCACCCATCCTGATACTACTCCCACCTGAGCACGCTTAACTGTGGAGTTCTCCTCTCATCCACTAGCATTAAGCCCAAAACGCGTTGGTGATTTAAGAGGATTTGAATTACTTATGAACCAAGGATCTCTCCTGGCCACGGCCGATGTGGGATTTGCCTAGGGTGTCATACAAAGGTCCATGTTAATCTCTTAGAAATCAGTATTGTTACACTCCAGAGCAAAAAAAAAAAAAAGAAACAAACCACAATACATACACAAACAACCCTGATTTCTCCTCGCTAGCCCACGTGACCCGGCTCACGTCCCGCTCGCTCACGCAGCCATTCACGTGTAGGTGTTGTCGTTCCGGCTATCCACGTGGCTCGCAAGCTCGTTCGCGCCTGCTCGGTCGCGCACCACAACGGATAGTCTTAGAGATGATATGAAGAAGCGGTGAAAATAAATCAACGATATCAAATGGGTTATATGAAGAATATTAAACGGTGATATCGATTCAAGTCGTTCAGTTAGTTACACGTCTCAAAGAGAAAACGTGTTAAAGGGGCAATGCGCACTCAAGACGTTAAAGGATGAGCCTTGGGTCTTAGTGCAATGGGCTTAAAAAGGAAGAAAACTTTTTAAGCGAAGCATACGGTATAAAAACACATTTTTAGGAGCTTTAAGCATGTTTTAAGATGCTTTAGGGTTAGTTTAAGTTGTTTTAGTTTGATTATGGACATGTTTAGAGTTGGTATAATTGCCACTACAACAAAAATGACTTTTTAGAACGCACAAAAGCGTCCTAAAATATTATTTTATAGGACCTTTTATTTAATAGGACCAACGGTAAAAGCGTTTCATGTAAAGGAGTCGTAATAAGTCTCAAAACTTAAAAAGCGTCCTAATATCTCAAATAAGATTAGGAAACCAATTTTATGGTTGCATAATATGTCCTAAAAAAACTCCTAATAATAACATATTAGGACACTTTTAAATGTTTTAATATGTGCTTACCTACTTTTATTTTTTTAGTACACATACAAGCGTCCTTAAAAATTAATTTATAAGACCCTTATGATATAACATTATAGGTACTTTAGTACTAAGAAAAAGGTCCTAATATCCCAAATAAGATTATAAAACCAATTTTATGGTGACAAAACACACTACACATTCGCAAAATGTTATAGTTAGCTGAAAAAACAACAATCAGAAATCATCAAAACAAAGTGGCAACCTGCATTTTGAGCAAATCTTGTTACCAGATGAAAGTGAGAAAGCAATGTACCTTGATATTTAAAGGCCTGAGAAAGCTTACATGTAAAGTTTGTTACCAAACGTATCAGCAGAAGTGTTTCCTGATCAGATATGCAGGTGCATGAATTATGCATCATGTACATGTTCCAGTCCCTCAGTTGTATTAAATATACAAATGTGAGTGCAACTACCATGAATAAGATTGTGTTATTGATTTTAATCATTGACAATATATAAAAATGCCCAACAACTGATGTTCCCTTCACCTGTTTACAAATAAATCCATGAATAAGATTGTGTTATTGATTTTAATCATTGACAATATATAAAAATTACGATCTTAAGAATATTCTGAAATGGTTAACATTTAACCAACCACCTTCAGCCTTAACACGTTTAGCAGCTAAATGTCGGATTAAAGATATCTTAAATAGGTAGTAATGAGAATTCAGGAAATATAAAAGAGATGTTTTTAGGCGAGTTTTTGGACTTTTTGAGGTCAAAATAAATAATTTTGAACTTCAGTGCGCCTAGTGCCTTTGATAACTATGGACAAAACGAATATTTGAAGAAATTATTTTTTTAATGAATAATATATATCTTTTATTTTACTATGCTTTTTTGCGCCTCTTGCCTAGGCGCCTTTAGTGCGCCTAGCGCCTTTAATAACTATGGACAAAACGAATATTTCGTTTTTTCTAATGCTATGATGGTTTTTAGAGAAACAGAATCAAAACCTGACTTACAGGAAATATTTCATGCTTCTCTTCTTTTACTAAACCACCGTATCTCTCACCATAACCACCTTGCCCACATCGCATTCCTCTATATGCCATCTAAACAAACCCTGGAACCAAACGCAACTTCAATCAGCTGCAGCATGAAAACGCGTATGAAATGAAATCAATAGATGCAACACTAAATTAGAAAATAGCGTTGCAACTTCATTTATATCATTTTGATAAAAAAATTGACATACATTAAGTTCACAATATAATGTCCTAAGCTTATTCCATATGATGGCTACCTAATACCATAACAAAAAATCAATTGGACCAAGCTATTTATTCCAAATTCAGATTATGCACCTGGCCAATAGTACATAACATAAACGAATATAAATCTAAATCTATAATATAAATGCTGATAAACTTAATTTATAAATCTATAATATAAATGAATATTTACAGTTAGAAACCACCACAAAACATTAAACAAACAAACAAACAAACTTATTCACATAACTGTAAATCAGACACATAGGACTAATTCAATCAGATAATGAATACAATTAAAACAACTAACCTCAAATGAAGGAAAAGGGCTGCCGTATAAGCATCAAAACCTAGGGTTTACAGACGAACGCCTTCAATGAAGCAAGCTACTGAAATTAATAACAGAGCATTGATACCGGAGACTGAATAGGACATAACTTACCTCCAATGACAGTGAAAAAGTCCGATGGAGTGGCTGGAGGGGAAATCGGTGTATGAGAAATGGGATGGGCATGTGTTGAGGCTTTTGATATTCAGGTTAGAAAACATGAATTGGGTGTGGGTCGGATCACCGAGATGTTGTATGGAGAGGACACGTGAATACAAAATACAAAGCAGAATCACCAAAGGGAAAACATAGTGTTTGAAAAAAAAAACAATAAAATAATATACCATCGCTTATTTCCGGGGAGCTAATTACAAAACTGGAATCCTACAGAGCCTGTTATTCTCAAGCATTGCAAGTTAGACTCAAAAGAACAAAAAACTAAACAATTGAATCAAGTTACAAAATATTAAGTACAGTGAGAGAGACGGAGACTTAGGGTTTACCTTAGCTTCTTTAGTAGCGGCTAGGGTTCATCGTCAGCGGACGAAGAGACGGAGAATTATATTAGTATGATTTACCTGCAACTGGAGACAAGTCAGAGAGGAACAATTTTTTTTTTTGAGAGGAAAGTATGGAGGTTTAAGCGTGAATTGATGATTTGAGTGAGCACCGATTGTTTTTGTAGCCCGCTTAATTTTTTAAAGCCCGCTTAACCTTAAGGCCAAATTGCGACTGTCAAACTTGTTTGCAACTCCCACCAAACTTTTTATTTTCATATGTTGTTACCGTATTTTATCCATTATTATTTTTTATTAAAACTACTTAAAATATTTGCGACTGTTTGTTACCGTAGCAATGTAGCATTGACTTGGCAACCAATAAGCGATCGGATGGAAAACGTTCGGTAATTTGAGACCATTTTCGGGTCACGAATTTTGTTGGTTGTTATAAAACCTAAGTGTTAAGTGTCCTATTAAGTTGTATTATAATAAAACTCTATAGAATAAGTGTCCTATAAAACTAATGTTTTGATGTTTTTTTATTCATATATCATGTGTCCTATTACGATGTGTTATAATAACACTACAATGATTAAGCGTCCTAAAAAGGTTAAAGGTATAAGTCTCATGTTTCAAGTGACTTATTAAGTGATGTTCTAATATGATTTCGACTAGAAAGGGTCCTCTAACGTCGAACATTTATGACTTAACTACAAAGTGTCGTATTAAGTTTCGTTATAATAGAACCCCCGGTGATCAAGTGTCCTATTACATTATCATATAATAGGACACCAACAACTAAATGTCTTATAAATTACTTTATTATGATCTACATTTTAAGTGACTTATTAAGTTATATGATAATAGAACCCCAAAGAATCATCCATCCTATTAAATAGCTTTTTACGACACCGGTTTAGTATCGTATATTATAAAAGGACCCCAAAAGTTCATTCGTCCTATTAATTAGTATTTTAGGACCCCATTTTACAAGCGTCCCACACAAAAGGTCCTTAAAAGCCCTTTTTGTTGTAGTGTGCTTCAGACCTTTTCAGACAAGTGTAAGCCGGAATTCCTTCAGAACTTAGCCTGAAAAATGCGCTTGTGGGCCTGAAAGCAGGGCTTTTGAAGGAAGCGAAAAAGCTAGGCTGGGCCTAAAAAGTAGCGGTGTAAATAATGTGCAACGGCTCGAGAGCTACTCAGGATCGGATCAGTAAAAAGCTCGAATGAGCCGAGCCTTAACAAGCCCGAGCTTGAAACATGACTCGTTTAGTTATTGAGCCCAAGCTCGAGCCTTTCATACAAATACCGTTTAGGCTCACGAGCCTAAACGAGCCGAAACAAATTTTATATTATTATTATTTTATATATAGTATACCTATTATTTAACATTGGTGAGTCGAGCTCGAGCCGAGCTTTGCCTCGTTTAAGCTAGCAAAACGAGCTCAAGCCGAGCCGATCTTGAGCCATTTGGTTTTACTTTTGAGCCGAGCTCGAGCTTCATAAAAGCATGACGAGCCGAGCTCGAGCCCAGTTAGGCTCGGGCCTGACTCAGCTCGTTTACACCTCTACTAAAAAGTAGGCCTAGGGGTGCACTTGACTGAGCTTTGACAACAATGATTTTCACTAAATGAAATTCATATTTCTTAACGACTAATTTTTTTTATCAGTATTTGAATACATCTCATCACCTAAAAAGCTAAATCCTTATCTGACACGTTAATAGCACTGGTTCAATACGGATTGATAAAAAATTCATAGTTAACTCAATATTTTAGGCTCCATCTCAAATCTGTTTATACACTCTTAGTATGTCTCGTAATCGTATAGGTCTATACGAGGCATACTTAAGACAAAAAGTTGCACACTGACTTCCAGTGGCGAAGCTTGACCCGAAGGTTCGGGGGGTCGAAACCCTATATTTCCAAAATTTTCTATACGAATACTATATAATCGAAACTACTGCGCGAAAATTCGGGGGAGTCGGCCGCCCCCGCCCGCCCCAACTAAGCTACGCCACTGCTGACTTCAAGAGAATGTCATTCTGTAACCTCGTACCCATACGCCTCATATAGACCAATACCAGGCATATAGGGTTTACTTTTTAATTTCCAAATTTAGGGTTTGGTCAAGTATAAGGATCTGATATTCCAAATATTGGGCAATACGAGGAGTTTTTTTTTTTTTTTTTACGAGGGCAATACGAGGAGATTTTTTTCTTACAATATTAGTGTTTCTAAATAATTAAAAATACCAAAACATGAATCCTCGCTCTTTAAGTAACTTTCGTATAATACCAAATCCCCCTAAAAAAGTAAATAAAACACTTAATAATGACAAAGATTTCATATAGAGCGATTAAAAAACGTACTATGAGGACTCGAACAAACTGAAGAAGAAGAAGAAGAAGAAAACGAAGACGAAGACAACGGATAATGTGGCGATGAATGAACACTCTCCGCTTGACCGTTAGAACAAGCAACCGACAATCCGTACTTATTAACCATCCAAACAATGTAACTACTTATATTATATATACTTTTCGAAGTTGAACTGACTCGTCTCTATACGTCAATAGCAGACTCTTCGGTAATCTTTGAAAGAGATCTATGGGCAGCGATGTCTGTGTGTGGTAGAACCTTATGGTCACATATCTCGTTTATTAACCGGTTTACTGATGATGGAAGCGGAACTTCTAGTTCGCCGTTCATCGTTGGTGATAAATATTATTGTGGTCAGAGAAATGACGGTTGCCGAAAAAGTTGTGTGAGTGTGAGTGTGTGCAACGTTGAAAGTTGTCGTTGTGAGGGTAAGAATGTTGCAGAGTGAATGAAAATGTGTTTTTTGAAAGAATGATAATTGATTGATTGTTGTGCTTTTAATATATTTCAACGTATTTTTTTTCTTTATTTATAACTAGTATTAAGCCCCGTGAGTGTAAGTATGTGCAACAGTGAAAGTTTCCGTTTAGCTCCTTGTTCGAATTATGGATCTTGTTGTCGCTACGGTTAGGGATACCATGGATCAAAGAGATTTAAGCTAATCAAACTCATATCTCAAGTCGGTGCAAGTTATGTTGGAGCAATTCGAAGACCCTTGGTGGACCTCAACACCAAGTTTAATGTCGAAGAAAGAATCTTTTACTTAATGAAATTTAACGTGCATACCGCATTCGAGGATCCTTGTATTGGTCACAAACCCATGGAATGTATAGATGATTCACCATGTGGACGTGGAGGTGGTCGTACCACATCATGCGTCAAGTGACATTTACGACATACGAACTCCGTTAGCGCTGGTTCGACCGTCGATCCATAACCGAGCAGCCTTTGATGGTGTATTTTAAATTTTTTTAAGAATTAAGTCTAGAAGAAATTTGTTCTTGGTTTAAGCTTCTTGTTTACACTTTGTCAATTTTTAATAAACAGTTGGAATTGTTTTTTAAATGTTTTTTAAATATTTTTTTAAATAGTTTTGATTTTTAATAATTGTACATATCGTGAAACAGTTATGAATCTTTTTAATTTTCAACCTATGACGGTGTATTTTAAATTTTTTTGAGAATTAAGTCTAGAAGAAATTTGTTCTTGGTTTAAGCTTCTTGTTTACACTTTGTCAATTTTGATTAAACAGATGGATTTGTTTTTTAAATTTTTTTTAAATAGTTTTGGTAACATTGAAACCAGTTATAATTGTATATACAACACAAACACAAATAAACATCACAAACATAAATAACTGAAGCTGATTGTAACTTAATAACTGATCAAGAACTATTAACAACAATAAATAAACATCACAAACATAAATCACTGAAACTGAATATATACATATCAAACAATCAGTTCATACAAAAGAAGTCATAATTCTACTGAATACATACAAAATAACTGAAGCATAGAAAATACAAAGCTACTGATGACCTGCGTCATCTGCCCCACGTGGTGCAAGTGGTGGTCTAGCCGATAAACCTGTTGCCTCTCTCCTCTCTGCCTCCGACTCAGCCAACCACCTCATCTAGTCAAGAATAGTGTCCTGACCACGACGCAGCTCATCCTGACCGCGACGCAGATCTCGAATACCACGCTCCATACGGCACATCCTCTCTGCAACCTCACGAGGGGCCCCCGGTAAACGTGAGCTGGGTACTAAGGTGGCTCTAAGGCCCTGGGTTATCCTCTACCTCTGGCTCCAGATCAGCCTCAACATGACCGTCCACCTCCTGCACCATATCTTCATCAATATCCCAAGGATAAGGTGGGATGACCTCCGCTAACTCCTCCGACAAAAAAGGTTGTCCCTAGGCATCCTTAAATCGCCGACCCATCCGAGGGAACTTGCGCGTAACGCGCATGCCGATGAGCGTCTACTCTATTTGTTGTAGTTTGGTGAAAATTTATTGTTCTATTGATCCAGGCAGTTACAAATTTCTCATGGTATTGGTCCAGCCATTCATTAAACAAATAATCAAAAACATCTTAAAATATATAGTAATTAGAATTAAAAATTATTTTTAATAAATAAACAAATAGTAAAAACTTACGCTTCCTTGCTTGTTTGACGAGTGCTTTAAACATATTGTTGACGTTATATTTGTATATTTCAGGTGTGGGAGACTCTCATAACCCAGACCATGAACGTGCAAATTCCTCCCAATTAGGGTGTGTAAATGATTTCTTGCAGCGTTTTGAAATATTATGATAAATGTGATACCTGCAAAGATATTTGTTAACGTTTGGGGAAATTTTGTCACACACATTCATAAGCGCCCGATTTATGTCAGTTATAATAACACGCGGCTCCATACACTCTTTCAACATAGACTTAAGATGCTTAAGGACCCATATGAAGTTTCTTCACGTTCCTTCAAAACAATAGCATTAGCGACACAAAATGACTGGTTTGTCGACATCATACCAACAACTTGCACTAACACTAAACGGTACATGTTGGTCTTGTAGGTCGTGTCGATCAACAATCCATGTAGGAACGACCGCCACATTTTGAAAGATAACGAATGCACAAAAAAATGTCCTCAACCGTATTTGTTGAAGGATCCTCCCGAGTGTAATACGTGTATTTTTTTCTCAACCAGCAGGTTTTCGAGTTCCTGCATGGGTGATCCACCGTGTTTCTTTACAGCAATAATCTTTTGAATAGCATTGTGTATGTCTTTCAAAACACACGTGCTCTCCGGGTAGTGTCCCTTTAAGGTTTTCCAGATTTTACGCGGCTCCGTCTCCTGCGCATACAGCTCCTCCACCAAATAAAATTCTTCAGGAGAAAGTCTTCGTGCATACGCGTGGCCTTCCAGATATTCAGCAGGACCATGGTTATGTTCGGCATTCCTCACCTGTACCCTCCAGGCGTCACGCTTCCCGTCATATAACCCGGCCACTAGAAAAGGGCAACCAATTATTGGCTGCATGTTCTCCTCTAGCCGGTTATACTCTTGTGCTCACCACTGCGATTGCACACTAGCCAAACCTTCACGTCCAAATCATCAAATCTTTTCCCCTTTTCTTAACCCATGTAACCAAATCTTTTCGTGAAACGAAATCTTGTTCAGTGCCATACGAAACATGCGAGAACCGTAGTTGCTCGTCTGAAACATGCTAGTAGTGGGGTTGCTCTTCTGGAACTTACGGGTTTTGTGATTGGTCGTACGAAAAGTACTGCGGTACGTACGCATACTCACCACCGTGCTCGTAGTACTGGTAGGTTTCCCCTACGTATGAATGTTCAAAATTGGGTTCATAGAACGGCTTGTTCAGGTCTGGCAACAATGGTTTTTTGTAACTAGACGCAACCTCTTGGAGAAGAATATAAAATTGAAAGAAGAAGATAAACGTTCGGAAGAAAAAATGAAGAAGAAAGATGGGAATAAGAAGAAAAGGAGGAAGAATAATTCAACTTTGATTGAATACGTCTCGTATTGGTCTATATGGGGCATATAGGGTAGATGTTTTATGTTACATCGTACCAATATTTCTCATAGAGACCAATACGAGACATATGAAACCAATGATTGGTCCTTTGAGTTTGTGACAGGTTGACTGAAGACACGTGAACCCTATATGCCTCGTATTGGCCGATACGAGACATATATGGTTTGTTTTTTTTTTTTTGTCAATTTGCTGTCTGAATGAGAGACAAAGCCAAACATTAAAGCATGTATGCCTCGTATAGAGCTATACGGGATATACTTAGGGTGTCAATTTGTTTGTTTGTTTTTTTTTTTTTTTTTTTTTTTTTTTTTTTTGTGGATAATCCAAAATTCGAATCCGAAAATCCGAATCCGAATTATCCGAAATTTTGGATAATCCGATTTTCGGATATCCGAAAATCGGATTATCCGAAATTTCGGATTCGGATTCGGATCCTGATTTTGAAAATTTTCGGATAATCGGATTATCCGAATCCGAATATTAGAAATATATATATATATATATATATATATATATATAATATTATATACACTACATAACACAATACACAATCCTAAATCCTTAATCCTTCTAACTCTAAGTCCATACTCCTCTAATCCATAGCTGTTGCTCCCTCTTCTCTCCTCTATAACAGCCCCCGTCCACCTCGTATCCGACCTCCACAGCCCCCTTCCATCAAAATAATAAGTTTTTTTTTATATATTTGTTGTTCAAATTTCGGTTATCTAACTTCGATTTTTGTTTTTTTAATAGGTTCACGTTTTAGGCATAAAGGAGAACGTTTTTTATAGTTTTTTTATTATTTTTTTAATTTTTTTTAAGTTTCGGATTATCCGTTGGATGATCCGAATCCGAATCCGAAATTTCGGATATCCGAATTTCGGATATCCGAAATTTCGGATTCGGATTCGGATCTCAATATTGACTATCCAAAATTTCGGATTATCCGAAATTCGGATATCCGAAATTCGGATTATCCGATTTTGAACACCCCTAGTAAGTAGACCCATATTATATTGGCTTCCGCATAGTATCATTAACCTCAATTGCTTTTGACCTTATAGGGTCCCATGTACGAGATTCGTTATCACTGAGAACGTGATATAGACCGCTGTTTGTCTTTTGTTTCTTTAATTAATAAAAGACCATACTATTTAAAATAAGGGTAAATATTTAAGACCTCTCCATTTCGATTTTCGAAAGAAAATAATTATATAGACCTATCAGTAACGTGTAGACACAATCGAGCCAGTCAAATTCATTCCATTCAAATTCAAATTTAAATTCAAATTTAAATATATATAAAGACGAAGGAATTGAATAGTCTATTGACGCTAACATGTGCCGCCGCCTTCCGCTAACATGCGCCACCGCGTTCTGCTAACATACGTCGCCTACCACATTTGACTGCCTTTTATGTTGACCTGTTCCTAAATCACCCAAAACTGACTTCGATAATTATTTTACAACCTACGTCGTCGGCTCAGGCAACCGAGGCACTGGGACTTAGCAGAACCATGACGTGTGGACATCTTTGTTCAGATTTGGCTTTATCTACTGAGTGAAGAGAGAGGCGGTGTTGTAGGAGAGGGTTGAGGAAGACGAGCAGGGCTGGGCCGGCCCTGAAAATTCAGGTGCCCGGACCGAGCTACAAAAATTGTGCCCCTTAGCTTTAGCTTTAGGCCTTAACAAAATAAATAATGTAAATGTTATGAATGCATCCATTATGTTGTGACTTTCCACATGTATAACTCCTATCTCTTTCTTTACTTATGCATTAATGTAAGTGTCTATATATAGTGGCATTTGTATATGATGTAGAGATCAATGAATAAGAATTCTACATTCTCTCTTTTCTCTATAATCCACAATCTTTCTTGGTTACACTTTGTTGATTGCTAATTGGCTGTTGTTATACAACACGTTATCAGCACGAACTGCTTGAAATCGCTTCTTCATAATGAAAAGTCGGTATTGTATGATTAACTTATCATTCTTTATATCTCAAACGTAAACTATATTTTAATTCATACAATATTTGGTTGTGTTAGAGATTTGCTTTGTTGATTATCTCATAACAAGGACTAAATTGGGATCTATATTTGTTATTCTTTTTTTGAATTATGTATAGTTCTAACAAATGGAATTGTTTAAGTTAATTAATTTACTGGATATAATATTTTAATTATTTTGATTACCGAATAGTTTTGTAATTGTACTTCGGTTACAAATGAAACAACAAGTTTTTCATGACGTGACTAGTAAATAAACTTGGGGAGAAAGAAAGACGTAACCGACTTAAAAAAAATTGATTTAATTCACAAGGATTTAGCGGTGTTATCATACCCCAATATTAAATTAGAAGTTAAAAAAAATGTAATTAATTAATGTAAAGTATTTAATTCTTATTGTTAAGTTAAATAATTTTGTTGCTTTCATGTTCTAGATTTATCATATTAAATAATTCTATATGGTATATTATTAGTTTTATATAATGATCTAAAATAGTAGATTCATATCTTGTATTTGGTTGAATCTAAAAGTAAGTTTTTTTTCCTTCTTGCTATGTTGGTTCCAACCATACCGCTTGCCGCCATAAACGAGGAACCGGTGGGGCAAATACGTTTATGTTTTTTCTGTATGATCAGGTATGTATGATTTAAATGATCTTTGGTATATAGTAATATGAAAAAAAAAATAACATGCACTGAATGATACTAATCAATATAATAGTTGTATGATAAGCATGTTAATAAGACTTTTGAATATGGATGTTTTGTAAGATAATTAAACTGTGTAGTATATTACCAATCATGAATGTCTAAATGTATGGAGTGGTGTTACATAATATGTGTGATACATGCTTAAAAGTACACACGAAAAGAAAAACTTGGTTTTCTTCTACTTTATTTTCAATCGATATTGGTTATCTCATACATTGGACTAGACAATACGGAGTACTTAATTATAATAGCTTTAGTTATCAAACTATTACCGTCACTGCTATCAAAGAGTTTATATTATTATTATTATTTTTGTCTCGGTATGCTTCATATTTTTATATTACGTATGCATGTATATGTTGATTATTTATTTAAAAATCAAAGTTTGTGAAAAAAAAACAATTTTGTGTAAATCTTGTGACAGAGATTGATAAATATTGAAATATAAGATAGACATGTACTTGGTTAATCTATATATATATATATATATATATATATATATATATATATATGCATTGAACCTCGACTGTTATTTATGATTTAAGATGCATAACGTTATGGAGTTTTTCTTCATAGATAAATTATGTCATTTATGGAACGATAACATTTTGAAAACGAGATATTGTGATTACAAAAGATAGAATGATGTCTAATGGTTTTCCATGGAAGATTAACACATTTTCAATTTATAGAATGATGTTTAATGGCTTATTATAAATCTATGGAAAAGCTTGCACGGTTTTAAACCGATAGATAACGACTTGGTTATACAAATACTTCTCGATTTATATCATGTGATGAGAAGATTATTTATAAGAATAAGTTCAATAAAACAATTTTCATTTGTCAAACCTCAAATATGCTCATAAAGTAGCAATATTATTATAGAATATATAATGTTTGAAACAACCTAAATGAAAGTTGTGTGGTTGTAACTCATTTCTTGAAGTGAATGTGATAATATAATGATCAATAAAAGGTCATGATCATATACATAACTAAGGAAGTTGAAATGATTCCACCATGAAAGTTTTTGTGGTTATAATCCATTCCCTGAAGTGAATGCGATGCTATAATGATCGGTATAAAGTTCGTGATTATGGTAGTTGCGAAAATTGTTATGATACTCATAATAATGAAATCAGCTTTGTTAATAATATGATGATTACAGAATGATCGTATAGAGGTTGTGATCATAGTAAATAAGGAAGTTGTATTGATCATCATGTTCATAATAAGATCAACCATGTTAATATTGAATGAGGAAATTGTAATAATAATCATTTTGATAATAAGATCAACTATGTTAATATTGAAATTGACCACAAGAAGTGGCACACTAAGAAAGTAATTATACGAGAATAAGATATATTATTCTCTCGTATTTCTTGTCATGTATTAGACAAGAAAGAGTGAAACATGTCTAATAATTTGTCACATATGAGATGTGCTTATGAAGTAACCATATCATTAAGAGAGTATGAAAAGTTTGAAATCATCTCATATTCTTGTGATCGAGTAAATAATGAAAAGTTATGAAGCTTGTTTCGTTTATACTCCATTCCCTAAAGTGAATGTGACTACATATTGATCATTGTAAAGGTAATGATCATGGTGATAATTGAGAAATTTGTAATGATAAGATCGACCATTTGGAATTGTAATGATGGTCATGTTAATAATGAGATGTTGGTTTGAAGATTCCATGCATACTCTCATATCTTACGTTTGTATTACATACGTGCAAGTAATACATATATGATCATAAACCAGGAGTTTATGGATCATAATTATTTAATTAGTTGGCATGACCGGTAAGACCAAACCGAGTCAATGATGATGTGAACATAATGAAGAACTTAAAGATTCTTCAATCTGATACATAGCATGTAATGTATGCTCTTAAGAAAAATTATATATTTGCCATATAAAGTGGGGTAAGTATCACTATATATTTTGGAATTGATTAAAGGATACACATATCCTAACATGATACCATTTAGTATTTAAAATCGATGCATCGTCTAAATGGTCATCAAGTGCGCAACCGGGAGTTTGTGTGATATATGGCATAGCTAATAAGATATCAAACACATTATTCCAAAATGACATATTTGGTGAATTCAATTCCTAAAATATTGAAATACTAGTAGCTTATGTTCATACACATATTGCTTTCATTAAGATGATCATTAAAACCTCTACTATTGATTGCAACGTCAATGATCATGAGAGCAAAAGTTCATATTTGATTTTACATGCAATAACATTTATTCACATTAAGCCAATACATGGTAATAGTTTCTCCCCATTATAGTTGGTTTTTGGTCAGGAACCAAATGTTGCCCATCTAAGATTTTTTGTTGTGCGACATATATTGAAATTAATCCACCACGACGCACGAAGATGGCACCTTAAAATGTGATTGGGAATATATGATGATGTATAGAGCTTTCAACAAGAGATTTATTTACATCTCAATTAATTGATATCCATCTCAATGGATTAACATTCCTAGCATCAGGGGGAGATAAAATGCAGTTGGAAATATAAATGGGTTAGAATGAAATGTCATTGATCCTCGTACTAAACAATGTGAGCCAAAAGTTCAGAGGATAATTCATTCACAGAGATTAGCGAATTAATTACCAGATGCATTAACTGACCTAAATATGATGAATAGCTAATCAAGTCACATATACCAACTGCTAATGCTCCATTTAAGATGAGTGTTCAAGAAGGACAATTATATATTGACAATAAGCCTACTGCACGCCTGAAGCGAGGTAGACTAGTCGATTCCAAATAATAAAAATCCTTGAGAAATTGGAGCAAGTAAGAAAGATGGTCAAGTCGAGGTTATAGTAAAAATGTTTCCTGAAGAGACATTAGACATGATGGTTCCAGAAGAACCTCAGGTACCTGAAAATAAAGAGATCTCGTTATATAGTATCATGTCTATGAAATGTATGGAATCGAAATAAAATCGACGTCGTTATAAATTTTATGTAATGTAGCGCTTGAAACGAGGTTCAAGATTTAAGATCTGCCTATGAATGAATACAAAGAAATGATTGGCCAAAATGGAAAGACGCAATTACAGCAGAGCTGAATTCTCTATTGAAAAGGAAAGTTTTGGACCAGTAGTCCATACAACAAAAGTTGTAAAACATATAGATATGAAAGGGTCTTTTGTGCAAATCAACATTTGAAAAAAATGATATAAGCTAAAATTGGTGGCACAAGAATTTCGCAAAAGACCCATTATGAGGAGACGCATTCTCCAGTGGTGGATACAATGATTTTTCATTATGTTATTAGTCTGGTAATGTAAAGAGAGAATTGAAATGCGTCTAATAAATATCATGATTTACTTGACACTAAAAGTTTACATGATGAAGGATTTAATGTGTCAAAATCTGGTTCTCGAGAACGTTATGATTGGAATAAATAGATTCAATTCTAAATATGTTATGTTTGTTATATGATTGAATTGAATATAAGTGGAACTCTTCATGAGTATCCTAAAGCAATTGAGTGCTTAAAAGGTAATATGAAACATCGTAGGATGTAATTATTGTGCACCAATACATCACAGGTAATAAACTGAACCTGGTGATTATGATACTTTAATGTATAAGAATGGTACAATATATATTGGAGAAATAGATGTTATTGTTCTTCCAATTGAAGAGTTAATGCACTTACATAATTGGTCAAGATGGAAAAGTCCTTGATGGATTGATGATGCCTGCAACATTTATATCAATACCTTAAGAAGTATTATGTAAAGGTAATATAATATGTATGGACTAAAATAAGGGGGTTGAGTGTTTTAAAACTCATTAGATATCCCGATAAAGAGCAACATAAGTTTGATTGTATTACCCAGCTTTTATGAAAAGTTCTCTATTAAAAGTTCACTCGCAGTTTACAGTGATAATGTCTGAGCATTATCGAGAGACTCTGTAGAACTTTTAAAAGGGGGATTTTGAAAGTCCTTTACATAGTGCACTTGTTTCTTGACCTACAATTCGAGTATATATGTAATGATCAATCCATCAAAGTATATCTTGAAAAGATGGTGGGACATTGTAAAATGGACATAGCTCATACTTAAAGTGCATTAAATGTTGTCCAATTACTTGATATGGAAAATCATTCATTTTATCTCCTACCAAAGTAGAGATTTTCATTCTAGAAGTACCATAGTTAAATGCACATGGGCATTAGTGTCTTATTAGGTATTCATGATTATTATATCTTCCCCATGAACGTATTATCATAATATATAACCTATGTCAGGCGAGAAGACACCGAAATGAGTTAAAACACATATTTCAGGTATGAGCGACATTTGATTATATTTTACTAACCCATGAAAACAAGTTTGGTTAGTCTTGTAGATGCAGGGAATATAACACATCACATTTGTTGATTTTGTGACTTTTATTTACTAGAGGAGGAGACATTAGTTTTACAGTCAGAGTTCAACTTAAAGAACTGCACTTACGAGAGCAGGGACTAAAAGTTTGGAATGAATATCATACATCAATGTTCGACTTAAAGATTTTCACGTCAAGTGATCAAGACGCAAATCATTGACTGCAAAACTTTTGAGCAATTTTACAAGAAGTTCGACACACTTCACTTAAAAGATATGAAGATGAGGGGGAGTACTATATATGTTGCACTCTTTTTCCCTTCACTAAGTTTTATCCCACTGATTTTTCTTAGTAAGGTTTTTAATGAGGCAACACACCTGATTCATAAGTATCAGGGGGAGAAAATACGTGCTGCACTCTTTTTCCCTTAGCTATGGTTTTATCCCACTGGGTTTTCCTAGCAAGGTTTTTAACGAGGCAGCATCACCAAACGTATTAAAGAATAATCTTTCATTATGTGGATAGTCAAGGGGGAGTGTTATGAATGCATCCATTATGTTGTGACTTTCCACATGTATAACTCCTATCTCTTTCTTTACTTATGCATTAATGTAAGTGTCTATATATAGTGGCATTTGTATATGATGTAGAGATCAATGAATAAGAATTCTACATTCTCTCTTTTCTCTATAATCCACAATCTTTCTTGGTTACACTTTGTTGATTGCTAATTGGCTGTTGTTATACAACAGTAAACTATTTTTTAAGCTACGAGTAAAGTAATATCAAATTATATTTCGCACTTAGGTTGTAGTCTTACGGTAGAGGGAACAAACCCTCTTGGGGGAGGGAGGTTGGTAGTTCAAATCTTACAAAGCGTGAAAATATAATTGGGTGAAAGATTGCAATTAAAAAAAATTGTTTCATAACAAAAATAAAAGTAAAAAAAGGAAGTCAAAACCAACCTGTAAAAACCAAAAACAACTAAGTGTGAGCTCTCTTCATTTCATTTTCTTCATCTTCTCTAGTTCTACACTCATTAATAACCCTACAATTTTTTTTCTCAAACCATTTCATTTTCTTCTTTAATTCGTAACCTCTCACAATATTTATTTACTTTCTGTTTATATAAACTATCCTGCATTTTGATTAGTACTTGATTAACAATTTTGGGGCTCAAACATATAAAAATCCATCTAATTAAGGAGGGTCAATGTGGCCCCGAAAAATTAGGCCCGGGCGGGGAGTCCTCCCTCCCCACACCTCTTAAAGGCCGGCCCTGAAGACGAGACGAGGTCGGCGGTGGTGGCCTCATGTCGTCGGAGAACATCATCGAAATCTGAGGATATAACCAACACCGACAGTAGCCTCATCATACAACCCTGTCGATTGTTGTTTTCGAATGGTTATGCGCCAGAAAAGGAAGACGTGCCACAGTAGCGGTGGTGCTCCGCCGTTGCTACTCTCTGTTCCACGGTGCATGTATCTCTCCACATGCATCTCTCTCTTGATGTATTTGTGAGCATGTGTATGTGTTTGACCCATTTGTTGTTATATAATACAAACTAGTATAGTGCACCCGTGCTACGCATGGGTTGCGTGGGATATGCACCGTTATTCCATCACGCGTTGCGCGAAGGTTGTTGGAAGTGGCTGCAATACAACTTTAAAGTTGGGTAAAATCCTAAAAGCTAAAAGTTTGGTGGTCAAAGTTTGAAATACTAAAATCTAAAAGTTTGTTGATCAAAGTTTGGTGGTCAAATTGAAAGAAAAGAAAGTACATAAGTTAGTGGCCAAACTGTAAAAAAATAAAGTGCCAAATTGGGAAAGCAGAAACTAAGAAAGTTAGTGACCAAAGTGCAAAGAATCTTAAAAGCTAAACGTTTGGTGATCAAATTGAAAGAAAAGAAAGTACATAACCTAGTGGCCAAATTGTTTAGTGGCCAAACTGTAAAAAAATAAAGTGCCAAATTAGGAAAACAGAAAGTAAAAAAGTTAGTGGCCAAAGTGCAAATAATTAAAATTTACTATTGCCTAACATGTTTGAAATTAATATATAAAGTAATATAGTCCACACATGACTCCTCCATCCCTCTCTCTTACACCATATATGGTTTTGTATAGAAACCATCATAAGTTGGATGGCTTTTGTAGCTTATAAAAAAAAAATACTAATAATAATAATAATAAAAAGTTGTTTTATTAATAATAGATTGATATTGAAAAACAAATGTATGAGATATTTTTGTAATATAAAGTTAAAAACAACAAGGTATTGGATGACGATTTTGTGTGTGTATATATATTCTCTACAACATCAACAAAGAATATGACATGGTACTAGCAATAATTTTAAAGAATAAAAAGTAATCCAAGATATATTATTACTTTTTAAATTAAATAAAATTGTTTACAGTTCAGGCATGATATAATTTTGTTTTATTTATCGTTCATTGTTTAACGAGAGAATCGCATGGTTGGTCCCTGTGGTTTCAAAATATTGCAGTCTTGCTCCCAGTGGTTTACTAATTACACTATTGGTGTCTGGGGTTAAAAAAAGTGCACTCGCCTAATCCCTGTGACTAACGTCTGTTAAGTATGATAGTTAAGTCCACCCACGTGATTATCACGTGGGGGTATTATAGTCTTTTAAGTCTGATTTGATATGCATAGTCTAGTCCCCCTACATGTCAGGTAATTTATAGCGCCAAATTTCCCCCCATTTTCACAAACCATCTGATAATCTCTCTCTCATAATCCCTCTCTGATAATCACACACACTAATCGTTCGAACTTCATCGACATAATGGGTTGGAGTTTACGACCTGATTATGAGACTTTCGACCCCAATGTTGAATACGGTAAGCTAATTTAGGGTTATTTTTATTGGAACCCTAATACGTACTGGTTATAATGATTACTGACCCGACATTATTGTTTTATTGTTTCAGCTGGAAAGGAGACTATGTTTACAGCCAAACTACACTATGGTGGGATCTTTAAGAACTTGCCTCGAAGAAGGTATGTCCATGGTAAACATGTCTTTGTAGATGATCTAGACATAGATGAGTTTTCTGCCCATGAAGTTAATTGGATGATACGTGAGCTAAAGTGTTTTGAAGAAAAAGACAAGTTTTTTTTATCATTTCCTAATACCTGGTAGAGATTTGGATACTGGTCTAGTAGCTTTAGGTTGTGATGCTGATGTTCGTAATTTAGCTCAGTATGTGGGTGAGAATAAGGTTATTCACTTTTACATTGAACACAAAGAAACAAATGTGGATACCTATCTGAAATCCCCAGAGGCACCAAGGGTTGTTATTGAGGAAATAGAAGATGAACATCAGAATCAAGCTGTTCCTAGGATTCCTAGGAGAAAGTTGCTACCTAGGAGAAGATTACTGATTGAATATGGTGGTGAGGGTTTAGGGTGTTCTAACAATGTAGGGGAGGGTGAGAAGGTTGTAGATGGTGATAATTTAGAGTGTTCTAAGAATGTAGAGGCTGCTGGTGTAGAGGTTCAGAATGTAGAGGTGACCAATGTAGAGGTTGAGAATGTAGAGATTCATAATGTAGAGGTGACCAATGTAGAGGTTGAGAATGTAGAGGTTCAGAATGTAGAGGTAACCAATGTAGAGGTTGAACAGGGTCAGAATGTAGAGGGTGAGAATGTTAGGGAGGCATCATTTATGGATTGTTTTGATTTTGATGAATTCCCTGTGGGTGATGTTAACATGGAAGACAATGTGGATGATGTGGTGATGGGGGACAACAGTGGGGATAACAATAAGGGTGGTTGTTTCAAAGAGTCTGAAGGTGCTGCATATAATGAAGGTGATGCTTCTGGTGAGGATGGGGAGGATAGTTGTAGTAAGGATGATGATTCACAAGATAGTGATTGGAATGTGGATAAGGCTAATGAGGTGGAAGAACCTGATGTTGATATGAGAGACTTTCATACTTTTGTAGATGAAGGGGAAGAATATGTTGGCAACAACCATGTTCAAAATGATAATCAAGATTTACATGATTTTGACCTGTTAGCTGCTGAGAACCTAAGCTATGAGTCATTTGATAGCTTAACTGATTCAGAGCAGAGTGATTTTGAAACTAGGAGAAGCAGAAAGCTAAGGGAAATCAGGAACAAAGAGAAGGTTAGACTTTGTTTCTCAATTTTTCTTATTAATTGTTATTTTATTGATCTCCTTTTCAATCATATAACTGTTTGTAATATGCTTTGAAGGCTAAGGCAAAAATACAAGATGCATGCTTCTATGTTGGCCAAACATTTGGATCTGCAAAGCAAGCTAAGATAGCAATAAGAAGGCATGCAATTCAAACAAGAAGGGAGTTTTCATTTTTGAAGAATGATAAAGTCAGGATCAGGGTGGTATGTGAAGGAAATGTTCCAGTTTTTAATGATACACAAGGTGATGGGCCTGTTGAGAAACTAAAGAAGCCTACAAAGCCTACAAAATCTACTAAACAAACTAAAAAGCCCAAAAGTAGTAAAACAAAGAAGGGTACAAAGCCCAATGGTGGACAAGGAGCATCTCTAGGGGAATCTGTCAGTGGACCCAGTTCAAAAAAGCCACTTAGTGCCAATGCCCTCTACTATTTGAAAAGAAAAGAGAGGTTGAAAAATGTCACATGTCCATACCAGTTGTATTTGTCCAAGGAGCAAGGTGGTAATGAAACTTGGGTTGTGAGAACATACAGACCTAATCATATATGTCTGCCTGGTTTCTACAATGCCTGCAAGATGACCTGGATCTGGACAAAAACTCTCATTTTACTTTCATCTCTGATAGACAAAAGGTAAGTTATTTAAGTTGAGATATCTAACCTATTTAACCTACTTAATTGGTTTTTAACTTGTTAATTGTTTATTTTGATCAGGGTCTCATTCCAGCTCTTGCACAAGTGTTCCCTGTTGCAGAACATAGGTTCTGCCTTAGACACATACACCAGAATATGAAGCTGCAGTGGAGAGGCCAGGGATTCAAAGACTGCTTATGGGAATGTGCAGCAACACAGGTATTCTCTCTTATCTCTTTGCAATAAAGTTGGTCCTTTAAATCATCTTTGATAATTGTTTGTATGTTGCCATAGTGCCTGAGTTTACTGAGAAAATGGATGAGTTAAAGAAGTTTAATTTGGAAGCTTACAAGTGGTTAGCAGCCATACCACCACAACATTGGACAAGGTCTCATTTCACAGGTAGTTTATTGAATTGTGTAGTTTATAGTTCAATAGGTAGTTTATTGAATTGTGGCTTGTTTTTATATATACAGGAAGATCCAAATCTGATCTCCTAATCAATAACATATGTGAATGCTTCAACTCAAAGACTGTTGAAGGAAGAGATAAACCTATAATCTCATGCTTGGAGTATATCAGGGAATACTGTATGAAGACGATTGTCATTGTCATGTTGTCACAACAAAACTGGAAGGGGCCATTGACACCAAAGTGCACAGAGATATTTGATCTTATAAAGAAGGCAGCACCTCAATGCACTGTCAAGTGGTGTGGTGATACAAGGTGGCAAGTAACTGGGACTAGGGGTCAATATGTTGTTGATGTTGGGAAGATGGAGTGTACTTTCAGAAGGTGGGAGTTGAGTGGAATTCCCTGTAAGCATGCTGTTGCTGTCAACTGGGACATGGCTGCTCACAAACAGAAGGTTGGATCTCCTGAGTCATGGGCCCACCCCTGTTATTTCACTACAACTTGGAAGGAAGTGTACACCCACAAGATTGGTCCAATAAATGGTTCTACCATGTGGCCGAAATGTCTAGTGCCAACTACATTGACACCACCATTTCATCGTAAACAAATAGGTAGGCCAAAGAAGAGTAGGAGAAAGGACCAGGTGAAACTTCAGGATATTGCAGAAGCTAAAGGAAAGTTGACCAGGAAAGGTGGGACTGTAACTTGTAGTAAGTGCAAAGCTAAAGGTCACAATGCCAGGGGTTGCAAGAAGACTAAGAAGAATCAGGATGGGGAGGCTGCTGGTGGGGCTGGAGAGGCTGCTGGTGGGGCTGGAGAGGTTACTGGTGGGGCTGGAGAGGCTGCTGGTGGGGCTAACTAATCTTAGTATGTTTTGTTTAGGATTTAAACCTAATGTGTGTTTTTTTGGTAAACTTTAATGGTCTGTGGTAAACTTTAACTATGTTTAAGTGTTTAGATGGTTGGAACATCTTTTATGGCTTGTAACAGCCTTGAATATTGTGGCTTAAGTAGTTTGCCACCATTTTGAACTTTAAATATGTTTATGTTAAGTATGTTATGTTTATGTTTGATTTTAGAGAAAATTGCTCGAATAGTCCCTGTGGTTTGCACAATTTTCACCTATAGTCCCCAAGTTTTTAAAATTACAGGTATAGTCCTCAACTTTTGGTGTTTCTTAACTCGGATAGTCCTTGGAGTGACTGTGAAATTACTAAATTACCCTTTTGATGGATGGAGGTTAAATAATCTGGTTAAGTAGATGTAAAATTACTAAATTACCCTTACCCCAATAAAATAATTTAAAATTATGTGGGCCCCACCCACTTCTTCTTCCACACTTCACCTTCCTCACCCATCACCTCCATAAACCACCACCACCACCACCTCCACAAACCACCACTACATTCCTCTCTCTGCCATCATCACCGATGTTCCCTTCACTGGTTTATAAACCAGAAGCCCAACAACTCCTTCTTTTGCCAACCCCCAGATCCCAAATCCAAACAAGGTTCCTTTACCACCTTGAACCATCCTTCTGTTCTAATTAATACTCGTGAACCACCTATTCAACTCATCCGATTATCCTAAATATAACACAGTGTATATATGCATTTAATAAACGGGGAAGAATAAAATAACAAAATTCAGTCCATTTGCTAGTGAGGGCCACATTAGAAGCTTAAGGAGACATAAGAAGTAAAGCATACAGTTCTCTTTATATGATCATTGAAAACAAAATTCAGTCCATTTGCTAGTGAGGGCCAAATTCAGTCCTCCGTCGTCGTCGTTTCCCCTCTTTCCTCCTACAAATGTAAGTGCTGAACCGACTCCTTCTACACCGGTTCAAAACCGATCTGGTAATAACTCTGCATTGGTTTCGCTTGGTGTTGGAATTGGCATTGGCGGTGCGGTTGTGCTCGTCTTTGTTGCTGTGTTCGTTGTGTGGTACAAGAGACGGAAACGACGTCGTCGTGCCTTGGCGGTGGATGATCCGTTAGGGTTTAAAGGTTAGGTGCTTGTTATCGTTTAATGTTTGATAAACTAGCTTTTTACTGATTTGATGATTATGATTAGCTTTTGTAGTGTATATTAACGGCTGTTGATTTAGATGTTCTTGATTAGTGACGAGAGTGGTTTAAAATGAAGGGTGGAGGTGTTGGTTAGTGGTGGGTGGTGGTGGTGGTGGGTGGTGGTGATTGAGTGGGGAAGATGAAGTTGGTGGGGCCTACTAAAATAGGTGGAGAAAAATAATTGGTTAGGGGGTTAAGTGGGCCCTCTTTATATTTTATTAATTAATTGATTTTTTTTTTAATAAGGTAAGGGTAATTTAGTAATTTTACATCCATTTAACTGGATTATTTAACCTCCATCCATCAAAAGGGTAATTTAGTAATTTTACAGCCACTTCAAGGACTATCCGAGTTAAGAAACACCAAAAGTTGAGGACTATACCTGTAATTTTAAAAACTTGGGGACTATAGGTGAAAATTGTGCAAACCACAGGGACTATTCGAGCAATTTTCTCTTGATTTTATAAACTGTTTGACCCATTCAATGCAAACCTACCTTTTTGACCCATTCAATGCAAACCTACCTTTTTGACCCATTAAATGTATACTGGCTGGACTTAAAGTTTACAGCTGATCATTCAATGCAAACCTACCTTTTTGACCCATATTGACCCATTACTCAATTGCATTCAACCAAATCAACCTACCATTGCCATTTATCCATTTTGACCCATTACTCAATTGCATTCAACCAAATCAACCTACCATTGCCATTTATCCATTTTGACCCATTACTCAATTGCGTTCAACCAACTCAGCCTACCATTGCCATTTATCCAAATTGACCCATATTGACCCATTACTGAAATTGGTCTCAGAAAGTTTGAACATTCCATTACATTCAAAATTGACCATAGTCATTACATTTGTTGAATTCAAAATTGACCATAGTCATTACAGCAAAATAATACCTACCATTCATACATACCATAAGACCTGCAATAATACCTACCATCATACATACCATCCTACCTACCATCCTACCTACCATCCTTAGTTAACCATGGACCTTACAAACTGGAACCCTAATAATATGACAAGAAACACAATAACTCTATTCTTCCATTTGATTTTAGCTACCAACTCTGCCCTTTGTACATCAGCCCTATTTCTTGCTCAGAGTAGTCCAGGAATAATGATAGTAGCACGTGGGCACATTGGAGGATCAACCCACCCCAGAAATCTTGGACATGTTACCTCCTGTCCAAAAACACAACAAAAAATCGTTTTACCTCTAGTAAAAACAGGGCAAAAATTCGTTTAAACCAATTGATACTTACCGGATCAGGACAGCAGAGGAAACGTCGACCAGGGTTACAATCAGTCCAGGATGTTCGAACCACTGCCAATTTTCCACATCTGCAAGCCATCTCCATAATCGTTCTTCGAGGATCGTTGTTTAGGAAGAAGCTCATTCAGGTTGGGATCTGTTATTTTTTGAGGGAAGTAACGATTTAGGGTTTTTCTCTTGCTTTTATTGTGGCCTGACCTTTAAAAAGACTATAATACCCCCACGTGATAATCACGTGGGTGGACTTAACCATCATACTTAACAGACGTTAGTCACAGGGATTAGGCGAGTGCACTTTTTTTAACCCCAGACACCAATAGTGTAATTAGTAAACCACTGGGAGCAAGACTGCAATATTTTGAAACCACAGGGACGAACCATGCGATTCTCTCTTTTTTTAAAGTATCTAATGTAAGTTGATACATAGTAGCCATTTTTATAGTTTAGATACTTCTAATTTTATTTACTTTACTTAGATTTCTCAACCCGGGACGCTCCCGGGGTATAATCTAGTTATTTATAACCACAACCACACACAAGATGCCACACATCTGACTTCATAGAAATACACACAAACACATTATCTAGAGAGAAAGTCAGACGAGAGGAAGAGAAGACCTGAGGAGGGGTTCCGACCACCGTCCTCGGCGGCGTTCACGGCGGCAGAAGCTTCGGGATTGCGGCTACACAACACTCAAACCCACCGTTCCTTTATAAACTCGTATACACACACACCGATTATTATTAGAGAGAGATACAGATCTAGAGAGAGAGTAAGAGACGGGGAGAGAGGAATAAAATGGGGAGTCGGCCGTGGCCTCCGGCCGACCTCCTCGCTCCAATAGAGATGGTGGTGGTTGTTGATTCAATAAGCGGTGTGGCAGGTGACTTCCGATAGGTTACAAGGTGGTCTCCGGCGTTACAGGTGAACCCCAAACAACTCTTTTCCTTTTTATAATAAACTGATATGAAGGATAGGTATGATGGTGATGATTAGTGAGGCGATTGGAGATGTGGTTAGTAATGACGGGTCATGATTGTGAAGGAGATAAAGGGTTAGGAAGGTTGGGGTCAGGCAACGGTGGTGGTGCTGGGTGTGAATGATGGACGACGGTGGTGACTGTCGTGGTTTTTTCACAAGCGATTGTGATGTTGAAGGTTAGGTCAGAGGTTCGGGTCAACTCCGGTCAACATAAGTCGAACCAGTCAAGATGGTTAACTGGTCAACCCAGTCAACGCTGGTCAACGTGCATCGAGACTGAACAAGAGGTATAATTGAACCCGATAACTTGGCGACTATAGATATTTAGTTATAAACATTCACATAGTATATAGCGTTGCGTGTGGGACCTGACGAGCCTATAACGACCAAAAGCATAAAAGTATTTATGTAATGGATAATATTAATATTAGGCTTGAGTGTGGGATTATTGACTTTAGTACAAGATTATATGAATATGGATACTAGCTTGCAATTTGGAACTTCGGATCATAGGACCTAAAGCTGTGGACTTGATACATATACGTGGGACATCAAGACTGTAAAGTTGACACTTTGGACATAGGGATACAATGGAAACCTTACTAACTATATATGACACATACAAGATCGACCAAGTATATTTTGTGAACACACACAAGCATTAACTTAGACATTGGAAGTGAACACTTTGGACTAGAAATGTGTATAAGACTATTGGGAACTTGATATGGAATACTTGAATATGCACATTAGCTCGTGGTGATGGAACTTTGTATTAAAAGTATAGACTTGGACAAACATAACATCGACATAGAATATATACTTGATACTTACGTTAAGAACTCGACAACTAAGATTCGGACATAACACAGCCTACTAAAGTAAGATATAAACATATATAAATATTGAAAGGACTATCACCTTGACACTTGGGACTTGGAGTATAAGGATAGAATGGACAAGTGAGGTCTAGAGTAAAAACCCCATTAAAACGGATATTAACTTATAATACCTAGATCTTGGAACCTAAATGGTAGACTTGGCACATGAGACTTTCGACGCCAAGATATATATTAAATAGAAACCCTATGCTCAAACTCGTCCCCACGCGTAATCATCAATCAATAAAAACCAAGACTAACAATAGTTGTCGACTTAGGATCCAACCAGGAAGAATACCAGTATGAGACGTTGGATGCTTCGATTACTATAAACTACACGTGTGCACTATTTCCAGGTGAGTTCCGTGTACTACTCCCCTTTTTCTGTTTTACTGTTTTGGGGTGAACATATGCGTGTGTGTCTAAACATTTGTGATGTGACAAGATACTAGCTGCCGGATAATACTGACACTCATTAACTCATAGGTGTGCCGCTTAATATATGGGTAGTACTACTTGGGGAAACCCCCACGCACAGTGGACCCGGGACTAGGGAACCGGGAAACCCTCCACTGAGGCCTGCGGACCGTTGCGACATATATTATGCCTTGTAGATCTACAATGGCAGTAGATAGATCTAGTGTTAGGGTTGAGGGGTCGCTTGTACATCACGTGTATTGAACTGTATGAACTTGTAAACTTGTTTATGAACTGATAAAACTGTTTTGGATCCACTTATTTACTTAAACGGACTCACCAGCGTAATTGCTGACCCAAACTCTTTTAAGCATGTGTTCAGGTACTGCGTTTGGATGATCGGGAAGACGAGGTATATGCTTGCTTGTGTGGATTAGAGATTATCATGTTAGAAGGTTCGAGCTTTAAGCGTTGCGGTTTAGAGCATCTAGAGATATGTACGGATAGAGATCGGATCGACTAGTGGATTACACTCCTCAACTGCTTCGACGACCGCCGCGTCTCGTCCCTGCGTTAGACTTTAGTTATATTTTTATATTGTATTTGTATTATTTTTGCGACCTAAGGTTGTATGAATATTAAATATTAGTTAACGTTGCTTCCGTTGTGAAAGTCTGTTACCAAACTGTCGTAACGTCCGGCCCCCACCTGGTCGGGTTGTTACAACCAGGGCGTCCCACAGTGTTTTCGCAAACTCGATGAGGTTGCTGGCAAGTGTTGGTTCAATGTTCTGAATTAGCCACGAAAAAATCACCAGGTCATCATGCTCCCATTGCTCGTAAGTTTCATTGGATGGGCTTGGAGGGTTTGTGGTTAAGTGTTTTAGAAGTGCTTTTGATTTGTCGCCTATGGCCACCCGGATCATCCGGGTTCATAGAGCGTAGTTTTGGCTGTTAAGTTTGAGGTTAATCTGAAGGTTATCGGATAATTTTGGAGTTTGTGGCTGAGTATTTTGAGGATTAAAAACATCCTTAAACAGCTTGGCTAGTTGGATGGCTAAATCTGAACCAGCCTGGTTTGAATGTCGGAATGAGATGCTGGGTAAATGATGAGCAGGTTGGTTTACAAACCCTGCTCTGATACCATATTGAGAATCAAAGACAAAGTTTGATTGTATATTATGTCTTTAGCAAAGGAGTACAGACAAGTATATAAACTTTCTACATAAAGGTTAAAAAGAAAGGAGCCTAAAACGGCTAGTTAATTGCAAAATATTAGTTGTCTTCTTGTTGTCTTCTTGTTGTCCAAGTTCTCCCAAATAAGGAAATGATGACAATGTTGTGATCCTAACAGATTAACTTTCTAACACTATTTAGAACTTTGAAGTCTTGAAGTTACTTATGATATTGGATGTAGAAAATTGTTTAATACATTTTTATTTTTTATATTTTTTATCGTCGTACCCGTTTCTTGATTTTTTGAGTTTTGCCGTTTCCCGTTCCTGTACCCGTACCCGTTTCTCGTTCCCGTACAAGTTCCCGTGCAACATAGGTGTAACCATGTCCTAAGCAGTTGAAACATGTAAGTATAGATTAAGATTGTGATTGTTTCATGTCGCTTCACCGTTGATGTAGCAAGCAAAACGATATTAGCCTCTCGGAATGTTGTGTGTGATACTATATGGCCTTTGAATGCAATTGTTGCATTTCATTATGAATATTCCATGATCCTTCAGAAATATATATAACCCGTTTATGACTTATCTATCTATACTATATCTCTATCTATCTATACTATATATATTTTATTATATAATGGGTGCTTGATGGATAAGAAGGTAAATTTACATCTTTTTTAAGATGACATATCAAGAGTCTTAGTATAAATCTATAATTTTTGTCCAATTTCTTCCTTTTATGCCCTCTTGTACAACATTTAATGATAATTGTATAAATGAGTAATGCAAGTCATACACCTTATTCAACCTTTGAAACCATCACATTGATTTTTGAAGCCTCTTCGGTTCTGCTCCATTATACCCTTAAACGAAACCCCTGTAATCAATATCATGGACATAATTGCAATTGAATGGGAAATTCAATTGAAAAGTGATAGAAATTGCTTATTCAAATGGTTGAAAATGAGTTAGAAGAGAATGCAAGTGTTATTCAAATGGTTGAAAATAAGTTAGAAGAGAAAGCAAGTGGGTCATATGCTTACCGTTTTACAGGCTAATCACACTTTTCTAGGTACTTCACGTAACCTTCTCTTTAATGATTATGTTGCAGTTTTTAAAATTTTGTCTCGATAAATCGTCATTCACTCATTCGAAATTATCTTTATTGGAGTTGTTTGTTGTAACTCTCACTGTTCTAATTTTAAATATCTACCATTTACTTGTATTTTTAGTTCTAAATAAAAGCAATAAAACTTGGTGAATAGAGCAATAAGCAAAAAATTCATATTACTACTTTGATAGTTTCAATGAGTTATTACATAATTCATTATTGTACATCTACAAATTGGAAAATTGGGTACACCAGTTAGAGAATGAAATAGAAGTAACATATTGTTAGTGGAATTTCATTGTGGATGTTGAATTAAATGGTATGAAAACAAGCGCCACCTGAGTTTAGAGTGTCTCCAGCAACACGTAGTCATTTGCCAGTAAATTGTTTCGATGATTTTATCTTGGTGATTTCTTTTGTGATTTAACATGTTCGCGCCGCAACATGCACGGAAAATTATGAAAAGAAAAGCTACTGATATGATATTGAAAGGATAGTATTCTCTTTGCGCTTGATTTCATTTGTTTTTTTTGTGATGTAATTGCCTTTATTCTTACATATCAGCTAATCAGTTTGTAGATTGTCTTTGTTTCTAATTTTTATGCCATGGTACGTACTCATGAATTGGTTTGTATGCTTTAAACTATGTCATATACTTGCTACCATCATTTATTTTTATTTTGTTCTAAGCATTATGTCATGTGTTGGTTATTATTCAGATTTAGAAATGTGTTGAAAGGGGAAATAAACGAATGCCTACAAAATGCTCAAGAAATGGGTGCTTAGTAACCTGACACTTAACGAGTAGATAAATATTTATTTCAGAATGGCTTATTCGAACCACAACATTAGGTACCAAGGTGTACTATTGAATATGCATTTTTGCGTTTTGTAAATAATCACATTGTTGTATTGCAATTTGTATTTGGCTCTCACGGCAACGCGCGGGTAAACCAATCGGTTCTCGGAGTTTCGGTTTATTTTTGGCCCACTCCGGTTTCTAGCCTGTACCTCTTTGGCCAAAAATAAAAACCGGTTCTAATCCTTCTTAAAAAAACCCGAACCGGTTTAGAACCTAGATTGGTTTGAGAAAGAAAGGTTTATCTTTAGGCTCCGTTAATGTATTTTGCATAAAACAGACATGAAACATAAATGATTAATACATTCTTTCAATATCTTTATATTAAAAACAACTTAATCTTTAAATTTAAGTTATATTTCCATCTAGATCCTTCGTTTGTACAGTGCTCATCAAAGACTTTTAGGGCTCTGCGAGCTGTTTGTAATTATGAATTTGAAAAGACTGATCTAATTTAAATTTATAGGTATTTTGTTAGATATTGATTACAAGTTAAGTTTGGAAAGTCTGTTTTTAAACTCTGTTTAAATCATCCTTTAGTTGAAAATTGTAATGTATCATAGTTGTTTTGCAACATCCGTTGACAACTCGTGAAATACTCTATAACTTGAATTTAGAGTAGATTTCTATATCAAAGTTATTATTTGGACATTGAACATAATAATAATATTTATATTAATAATTTAAAAAGATGTTTATAATAACATTACTGAGTTATATATAACTATTCAGTTTACATATATTAAAATATTAGCTACACTTAGTATATTTCATGTCATTTCTTAAAGAAGTTTGTTATGGGAATATTATTTATTTAAAACATAATAAGTAGTAAATAAAAACTATAATTACACGTTTTATAGATGGTGATATTTTTGTATAATTTTTATTGATATAAAATATATGTTCAATTTTTAAAGATATAAGAGCAATAAAAGAGTTCAAATTATTTGTAAGAACAATAGTTTTAATTGTTTTGTTAACAATGCTTTCTTATATGGTGATTTGAATGAAGATGTCTATATGTCTATTCCTGATGGATATTCTAATGTTCCTGAAAACAAAGTGTGCATACTTAAGAAATCTTTGTATAGCCTTAAACAGGCACCTAGAATGCAGAATGAAAAACTGGTTAATGCTTTGTTTGAGTTTGGTTTTGTTCAAAGTCAATGTGACCATTCCATGTTTGTTAAAAATAACAACTCTATGTTTTTAGTTCTTCTTGTGTATGTTGATGATATTATTCTTACTGGCAATTCTGTTAGTGAGATTGAAAGGGCTAAAAACTTATTCAAAACAAAGTTTTTAATAAAAGATCTTGGAGAACTTAAATATTTTTTAGGAATTGAAGTTTTAAAAACCCAAGATGGGATTTGTCTTACAAAAAGAAAATATTGCACAGATTTGTTAATGGAGTATGGAATGTTAGGATGTAAACTTGTCACTAATCCACTTGAATAAAATCATGTTTTGACCAATGTTGTTGCTAGTAACAGTAACTTGTTAGCTTATATTACTGGGTATCAACAATTAGTTGGAAAACTCATTTACTTGAGTCATACCAGACTTGATATTGCATATGCTGTTCATTATTTGAGTCAATATATGCACAAGCCTACTGAAGGTTATATAAAAATTGCCTTTAGATTATTAAGGTATCTTAAGTCTGCCCTAGGTAAAGGTATTGTTTTCAAAAAAAGTAGTTCAAATACCTTAAATGCTTATGCTGATTCTGACTGGGGCAAGTGCCTTGAAACCAGAAGGTTAGTTACTGGATATTGTATATTTCTTGGTGAGTGTTTGGTCACCTGGAAAAGCAAAACACAGTCCACTATGTCTCGGTCTTCTGCTGAAGCAGAATATCAAGCTATGTGTGCTGTTGTATGTGAAGTTATTTGGATCAAAAATGTAACACCCCAAAACTCAGTTTCGCTTAATTACGCCATTAGGCGTGATTAATAAAATAATAAAACAGGGCTTAAACGATAAGAATGCGGGTTATGTTCTATTATGGTAATAACCTAGTTGGTGTTATTGTTTATATAAATGAGCAAATTATGTTAGAAACTAACTTGATTAGTTAGTTTTTATAAAAATATAACATTGGGGTAAAGTAGAGGGACCAAAAGAGTAAGTTGGGGTCAAGATTAATATGGCCAAAACACCCATTTGGGTGCAAAAACGTGAGCAGCCAAAAAAGGGGAATTTAGAGCCAAAATCAAGCCCTAATCCTACCCAAAAAGGAAGAATTGATGCTTGAGGTTGAAGTATTAGATGAAGGGTGTGTTCTAGAGGGCTAATCTTCAAGGATTAAGCTTTGGTAAGAACCCTAACCCCCAAATTCGTGTAGGGTTCGAAACCCACATGTGGGTTTTGAACAAAACATGTTAAATTTGTGATATTAATGATTATAGTGATATTGATCATTCTTAATAGTTTAGGAATGGGTTATATTACTAGAAATTGTATGTATGCAAAGAATATGACTTTGGGCTTTCATTAGTAGCTTGATGATGCTAACCTAGGTACCAATCTATGTTTTAGGCATGGGTTGTGGGAGAATTTCATTCTATATGCTTTGCATGAATCTTGCGTGTAGGATGAATTGAAAGTGGAAATTGAAAGTAGCTAAACATAATGGCTAGAATGATGTTTGATGAAGAGTTCATAAATTTGGGACTTGCTAAATGTTTAGTGAGTGAGATAATTATGAAAAATGTAGTATGCACACTAAGTGTTTGATGAAATGCTTAGTTGATATGAATATATGAAACTATGCGGAAAAGTCTTACTAACTAAAGTGTTATGTGAGGAATGTAAGTAATTGATAAAATGAAATTGCCTAAATGATGATTTGGGAGATGTAATGTGCACTAAATCTATTAAATTGATAAGTAATTAAAGGGCTAGTTCATGGTTAGGACTAATGCCTATGTTAGTGCATATGGATATGAAAAGGGTAGTTTGACTCTTAAAAGTCAACTAACCCAAATGGAAGTTATGGATGAATTGGCATATATAAACTCATGAGATATGGTAGTCGTTTGATGAAATGGCTAACATGACCGATCTTGTGAGTATTGTGAAGGTTGGTCTTGTCAAGCTAGGTGGGAGCTTGGATGGGATGAACCCAACAAAGCAAATGGATCAAGGGATGCAAACGGGTCAAACGGATGCAAGCAATGCGTATGGAAGCAAGAACGGATATGAAGTAAGTTTACTTACACTACTATACTATGAACATGGGTCAAGTGTTGTATACCTTGGTTTTAAATTTTGATGTGGGAAGAAGGTATGACCCCAAGGGGTGAAACCTATTAAATGGGCGATTTATGCATATACATGTTAAAACAAGATTTATGGTAATAAACGAATCAAAGTGTGTTGACCAAATGATGTAAATCATCAATTGGGTCAATAGACAAAACTATATGGTAATCAAGAATCTAAACTCAAGTTTTGATAAGGAAAACAATCGTGTGAATAAGGAAGATATGCAATATGGGTAAATGGGTCAAGTGGGGTTGCCACTTGCCTATAGTTAAAGTTGGATTATCATAGGATTATGAACCGCAAGACTTAATGTCAAATGGTGAATGATCACCATTGAGTCCCAAGAGACTAACGGGTCAATCTAGAATGTATGCAGGAGATCAATAGGAAGATGGGCACTCGATGCCTAAGAAATCATAATGGGTGCAAGTCATGGGTCAATGCCACCGGTAAGTCCGTAGTTAAATAAACGCCTTTGGGCGAAGCAATATGGGTGCTAAAGCAACCCACATAAAGTGTGGGCGCCAATTAGGTAAGTTATTTTCAAAACTATGTCTAATGCGTGCTAATGCGCTTAGAATTGATCAAATTGAGAACAATCATATGAAACAGTGAAAATCTAAGGCCGTAAGGACTTAGAAGTTTTTAAACGGGTCATTGAGTCAAAAACAATGGATTTCAATCAAGAAGTGTCGCCACGAATGGCTAAATCGAAAGATTTGGCTAGGAGGGGCATTTTGGGAATTTATAAAGATTTACTAAAGGATAAATCTAATAACAAAGTCATAATGAAACAAATCGGACAAACGCTTTTGTTGATCAAGTGTCTAATGACTTGACAACTCAAACGGTATGCAATTTAAGTGGTCAAAAGTGCCTTGTTTGAATTAAGGCCTTAATGGGTCAAATTGGGTAAAAGTCGCCATAAACATTCAAAACTAAGAACCGGATCATGGCGACATAAACCGGACCATAATTTCAGTCAAACAAAGGTTTATTTAGTCGGCAAGTCATTACTTAGGCTTCGGGAATCATCAAATGCGGTTGCGACATGATTCCCACGCTTAAAAGCCACTAAAATTACATCAGAAGCTTCGAGCGGCCGCGCGAATAAACCGACCGGCCGCGCGAATAGACCTGCATGTCAGCACGATCTTTAAAATTCCATATAAAATCGTAGAAAAATCGTTAGGAGGTGTTCTTTATATGCCTGGAAAGCTCTCGGAGCGTAGAACAATTCTCATTTGAAAGTCGAAGTCAGATTTTGGGTTTTAGAAGGGGTAAAAGCGATCCGAACAGCTGCTGCGCATAAGTCGCAGCAGTTTGTTCTCCTGATAAAGGGCCGTTTGGCCTGGATTCGTTCCGTTTCGACGTGTAACGACTATCGTACTAGTTAAATGTTTCATTTGACCACTCACTAACCATTCTTTGTGTAATGGTGTTAGGTAAACATGTGATGGAAGTCCCGGAGCAAGGATCAAGTCGCGAGAAGAACCGAACACGCCCGAACACTCATCAAGCTTCCGCACTAGAATCTAAGAACTCCCGTTAAAACGCAACATCTTAAAATATGTTTCAACTATTAAAAAGTAAAAATTTGTGTGAATCAAACATGTATTTGATCTTAATGGGTTGACTTATAAAGAAAATTTCAAACTTTAATACATTCTTTTTTTGTAGCAATGATGTAAAATTTATTGGAACTAAACGTGTATGGGATTCATTAAGTTGGGTTTTCATAATTTACCAAAGTTTTAATCGGGAGTGGTTTTTAGTTAAGGTCAAAACCCGTAAGATTAGGCAATAATCGCGTGATTACGGGTTAGGGTCTTACAAGTGGTATCAGAGCCATAGGTTTGAGGGATCCGAGTGTCGTGAAGGATACTTAGACTCAAACCGTGCGCTCGAAGTATTGAAGGGTGTTCGGTTCGAGACTTGATCGAGGAATCCGGTAAGTAATATCTGCAATAACAATCCGGTTTGATCAGAGATTGTTATATGTAATCAATAAGGATATTATGTATACACACGGCATCTCAAAAGCTTGGTAAGGAAATGGTTAGGTGACATGGGGCCTATCCAAAGTTTAATTCGGACAACGACATTCTTGTATAACAAGAATTCTAGCACTACTATTGCAACGATGCACACTAATACTGAAATGTCATATTACTAATTAATTGATTTTGTAAATGTGACAGGGATGAGAACATTTATTCGATCGAGATAGGATCGAATGAATCACCAAATGAGGTGGTAGATGGTTCGGGAGCACGACTGATAACATGCTCACTAAGGACCAAGTCAAGTAATGACTCGGATTAACGGATATTTAGCAAAAAGGGAATACAAGGGCAAGTATTAATGATTCAGGTACATGCTCTAAATTATATTAAGCGTATTAGTATGCAAGCATCACATGAGGGATGGTACTTGCATACGCAAGCAAGAAGCTAAATGGGAAATGTGCATTGTTCACACTAGTGAACAATCAATACACAAACGTAACTTGAACATCGAGACCGGGTTGGGGGTAATCATCCAAAACTAACGTTTAAAAATCAAAGGATGCTAGAAAGGCGTTGTGATCATACCAATGAGTGTGATCACACAAAGCTTTACAAAACGAAAACACAACGTTTATTCTTAATGGATGAAGGTAAAACCTAACATTGAATAATTTATCAAGGAAGGGTTTTACCAAATAAAATAAGGGACACAAGCATGAGCTGAAGCCTTGCTTACATAGGATGTGATGTACTAATTATAACAAGTCCATGTGTACCATATGCGGATTGCTTACCCTGGCCAGGTAAGTGTTAAACGTATGATACTATGGGTTTCTTACAATTGATACATATACAACCTATGTAACAAGGACTAAGTAAGTGTGAGGTGTCGGGACAATCATGGATTAGTCAAATATGGCCAGAAGGCCATGATAAACAAAGAGGCAAGGAAAAACCAAGGTATAAGCGACCCGTGGGGATCGTAGAGGCCGAGGTATTGCTTCAGTAAATCAATCATAACTACGGTTTTGGTTGATAAATCATAAACAACGGACATGGGCCGTGATAAACCCATGGGTCAACTGGACTTTCGAGTCAGTGACAAAATTATAAACTAATAAGCCAAGGTATAAGCAATCCTGAGCGGGTTGTAGAGACCAAGGCAGTTTCACTCTCAATCAAAGTCATGAACTTGGTTGAATAAAAGTGCAAAAACATGATCATAAACAACAGTCTTGGGCCGTGACAAATCAGTAAATCATTCAACCCTCGGGTTAAAGATGAAAAGTGTAAACTGCAATAACATTAGATTGCATCGTTGGTACAATTTAATGCAAATTATAATAACAGTTGGATTGTATAGCTATTACAATCGGATGCAAACCGTGATAACAGGAGATTAGTCGATACAATAAGTTGTAATGACTAATCTACACTGTATTTTATGAAAAGAAAACCGAACTCAATTTATATCGAGATCGGTAATCAGAAAAAGGACTTTTAGAAACTAAGCGTTCTAAATATATATAAACAATTTGAAATCTAAAACTCAAAAGTCTTTAAACGGGTCGGTTGGGGCAATGACCACCAATCGAGTTAGCAAAACGGGAACTTGGGTAAACCAAATAAATGGCAAATTCTTAAAATAAGGATTAGCCAAAGAAAGGAAAATGTTAGTGTAAAGCAAGGTTTGTTTATAACATTATAGCAAACCAAAAAGAAACGAGGATTGGATTCGAGGGTGAATCCAAGAAGCTAGAAAACAGTTATGTTAAAAAGTCGGGTTAGTCTTGGAAACCAAGACACATTACTTATTAGAAATAAACGCATAGACATGTATGCCTATGCATGCTACAATCGAGTATTACAGTAGATGCCCTAAGGTGCACGATAGAATGGCCCCTTAAAACATTACGTCATTCGGGATAATGGTAGACGGGGGTAGTCTACGGATCTAAGGAAGACCTACGAAGAACATAAGTAGCCAAAATGTCGGGTAGGGGGTAAGTATGTAGGTATTGCCCCTAGTTAACCGAAAGAATAGAGTAACTAAAGTCACATTATGAATGCTAAGGCTTTCATATAAAAATCGAAGGGTTAGGAGGCCGAGCAAACGAAGAATCGCCTTAAGTATGCAATACTAGTTGTTTAAACTATAGAATGACAAATGAACGAGCGGTTCTCAAATCGGTTTAGAGAACCAAGGTACTTTGGGGGTAACCAAAGCAAATACAAAAGAAAGGTTTCGGGGACGAAACCTCTTTAAGGGGGGTAGACTTGTAACACCCCAAAACTCAGTTTCGCTTAATTACGCCATTAGGCGTGATTAATAAAATAATAAAACAGGGCTTAAACGATAAGAATGCGGGTTATGTTCTATTATGGTAATAACCTAGTTGGTGTTATTGTTTATATAAATGAGCAAATTATGTTAGAAACTAACTTGATTAGTTAGTTTTTATAAAAATATAACATTGGGGTAAAGTAGAGGGACCAAAAGAGTAAGTTGGGGTCAAGATTAATATGGCCAAAACACCCATTTGGGTGCAAAAACGTGAGCAGCCAAAAAAGGGGAATTTAGAGCCAAAATCAAGCCCTAATCCTACCCAAAAAGGAAAAATTGATGCTTGAGGTTGAAGTATTAGATGAAGGGTGTGTTCTAGAGGGCTAATCTTCAAGGATTAAGCTTTGGTAAGAACCCTAACCCCCAAATTCGTGTAGGGTTCGAAACCCACATGTGGGTTTTGAACAAAACATGTTAAATTTGTGATATTAATGATTATAGTGATATTGATCATTCTTAATAGTTTAGGAATGGGTTATATTACTAGAAATTGTATGTATGCAAAGAATATGACTTTGGGCTTTCATTAGTAGCTTGATGATGCTAACCTAGGTACCAATCTATGTTTTAGGCATGGGTTGTGGGAGAATTTCATTCTATATGCTTTGCATGAATCTTGCGTGTAGGATGAATTGAAAGTGGAAATTGAAAGTAGCTAAACATAATGGCTAGAATGATGTTTGATGAAGAGTTCATAAATTTGGGACTTGCTAAATGTTTAGTGAGTGAGATAATTATGAAAAATGTAGTATGCACACTAAGTGTTTGATGAAATGCTTAGTTGATATGAATATATGAAACTATGCGGAAAAGTCTTACTAACTAAAGTGTTATGTGAGGAATGTAAGTAATTGATAAAATGAAATTGCCTAAATGATGATTTGGGAGATGTAATGTGCACTAAATCTATTAAATTGATAAGTAATTAAAGGGCTAGTTCATGGTTAGGACTAATGCCTATGTTAGTGCATATGGATATGAAAAGGGTAGTTTGACTCTTAAAAGTCAACTAACCCAAATGGAAGTTATGGATGAATTGGCATATATAAACTCATGAGATATGGTAGTCGTTTGATGAAATGGCTAACATGACCGATCTTGTGAGTATTGTGAAGGTTGGTCTTGTCAAGCTAGGTGGGAGCTTGGATGGGATGAACCCAACAAAGCAAATGGATCAAGGGATGCAAACGGGTCAAACGGATGCAAGCAATGCGTATGGAAGCAAGAACGGATATGAAGTAAGTTTACTTACACTACTATACTATGAACATGGGTCAAGTGTTGTATACCTTGGTTTTAAATTTTGATGTGGGAAGAAGGTATGACCCCAAGGGGTGAAACCTATTAAATGGGCGATTTATGCATATACATGTTAAAACAAGATTTATGGTAATAAACGAATCAAAGTGTGTTGACCAAATGATGTAAATCATCAATTGGGTCAATAGACAAAACTATATGGTAATCAAGAATCTAAACTCAAGTTTTGATAAGGAAAACAATCGTGTGAATAAGGAAGATATGCAATATGGGTAAATGGGTCAAGTGGGGTTGCCACTTGCCTATAGTTAAAGTTGGATTATCATAGGATTATGAACCGCAAGACTTAATGTCAAATGGTGAATGATCACCATTGAGTCCCAAGAGACTAACGGGTCAATCTAGAATGTATGCAGGAGATCAATAGGAAGATGGGCACTCGATGCCTAAGAAATCATAATGGGTGCAAGTCATGGGTCAATGCCACCCGGTAAGTCCGTAGTTAAATAAACGCCTTTGGGCGAAGCAATATGGGTGCTAAAGCAACCCACATAAAGTGTGGGCGCCAATTAGGTAAGTTATTTTCAAAACTATGTCTAATGCGTGCTAATGCGCTTAGAATTGATCAAATTGAGAACAATCATATGAAACAGTGAAAATCTAAGGCCGTAAGGACTTAGAAGTTTTTAAACGGGTCATTGAGTCAAAAACAATGGATTTCAATCAAGAAGTGTCGCCACGAATGGCTAAATCGAAAGATTTGGCTAGGAGGGGCATTTTGGGAATTTATAAAGATTTACTAAAGGATAAATCTAATAACAAAGTCATAATGAAACAAATCGGACAAACGCTTTTGTTGATCAAGTGTCTAATGACTTGACAACTCAAACGGTATGCAATTTAAGTGGTCAAAAGTGCCTTGTTTGAATTAAGGCCTTAATGGGTCAAATTGGGTAAAAGTCGCCATAAACATTCAAAACTAAGAACCGGATCATGGCGACATAAACCGGACCATAATTTCAGTCAAACAAAGGTTTATTTAGTCGGCAAGTCATTACTTAGGCTTCGGGAATCATCAAATGCGGTTGCGACATGATTCCCACGCTTAAAAGCCACTAAAATTACATCAGAAGCTTCGAGCGGCCGCGCGAATAAACCGACCGGCCGCGCGAATAGACCTGCATGTCAGCACGATCTTTAAAATTCCATATAAAATCGTAGAAAAATCGTTAGGAGGTGTTCTTTATATGCCTGGAAAGCTCTCGGAGCGTAGAACAATTCTCATTTGAAAGTCGAAGTCAGATTTTGGGTTTTAGAAGGGGTAAAAGCGATCCGAACAGCTGCTGCGCATAAGTCGCAGCAGTTTGTTCTCCTGATAAAGGGCCGTTTGGCCTGGATTCGTTCCGTTTCGACGTGTAACGACTATCGTACTAGTTAAATGTTTCATTTGACCACTCACTAACCATTCTTTGTGTAATGGTGTTAGGTAAACATGTGATGGAAGTCCCGGAGCAAGGATCAAGTCGCGATAAGAGCCGAACACGCCCGATCACTCATACAAGCTTCCGCACTAGAATCTAACGAACTCCCGTTAAAAACACAAACTTTAATACATTCTTTTTTTGTAGCAATGATGTAAAATTTATTGGAACTAAACGTGTATGGGATTCATTAAGTTGGGTTTTCATAATTTACCAAAGTTTTAATCGGGAGTGGTTTAAGTAAGATCCAAACCCGTAAGATTTGGGCGTTGATCGCGTGATTACGGGTTAGGGTCTTACAAAAAACTTGTTATGTGAATTAGGTATTTAAGTTGATCAACCTGTCAGTCTTTTCTGTGACAGTTCTGCAGCTATGTCCATTGCAGCTAATCCTGTCTTTTTTTTTTTTTGACAAAACCAAGCATTTTGCTCTTCACTTATTTTTCCTTAGAGAACAAATCTCTAAAGGAATTGTCAAAACTTGCAAGGTTGACTCTAAAATTCATCTTGGAGATATCTTTACAAAGGGGTTGTCTACTTTAGACCATCTAAGAATTTGTGATCTTTTAAAAATGTTTGATCCCTACAAAAATAAAACTGTGGGGGTGTTAAAAATATAACCGTTAACATGTTATATTGGTCACTTTTATTTTTGCCAAATCTATAATATTTTGCATAAGTCATGTTTCAGGTGGGCTTGTGTTTTTGGGCTGATCAAGGTTGCTGGTATTGGGCTTCTATAACTTGCTGAGATTTTGGTCTGATGTTGTAGCTGGCCCAGTCTCGTTTATATGTGCCCAGTAGTGTTGTTGATGTGGCAATCTGTGTGATCTCGTCTTGTGGCTGTTGGTTTGTGAGATGGGATCTCATCCCTTGGTTTTGTGCTTTCTGGGAAGAAGCTTCGAGCCCTGCATATATTGGTCTCTCTCCCTTCCCATACCACTTTTCGATCATTATGTTTCTCTGTCACTTGTTTCACACTCTCTCTTCTTTACAATATTAGGGTTTGTTACAAGATCATCTTGATCTTGCATCTGGCATTGCTCGTGTATTGTATTCTGATTATCCTGTATAATCACTTGAGTTTTTGAGAGTTTTCATTGTAATGAGGTTTTGATTGTATTTGTTTGATACAAATTTGTTGTTCTTGACTATTTTGATAATAAAGTCAATCTGCAGTGTCGACTATTTTGACAAGATAAATTACCTCCTTGGCCCAAAATGCCTCCCAAACAACAATTAACTACTTTGCAAAGCCCGAAATGTAACTTCTTTTTGCCGCTGTTAAAAAATAAATAAATAAATAAAAATAAAACTGTGCAAAGTTTGTACCATGAGTATTTTATATAATAATTTTTGAGTAGTTTACTTTTCTAACTCTTGAATCTAAAATGCTAAATTTAACCATCTTCAAGATTAGTATAAATTACATTAACACTCAAAGAATAACAACGGGTGACAAATGTTACAATTGCATCTCGAAATAGTTACGGAGCTTGAAATTTTCTTTTGAGGGAATCGAAAGTCACGTGACCGTGACCCTTTGATGAAATATATACTTATAAAGCTCCTGCTGGACAAAAAAAGATAATGCTGGGCTTAGTTGCTGCTGGAGTAAAAGGAGCTTGGCCTACTGGGGCTAGCCCATTTGGTAGAGGCATATGTGTCACACCCCGCCAAGGCAGAAACACGGGGATGCGACCATCGAAAGGTTTTCAAGCACAAGGTTCAAGCAACACACATATTTATTAAAATAGTACCATCAAAGGATGGATATTGTCGTAAATTATTCAACATGACATTGTCTTAAAAGTAAAATAGTGTCTGAATTCATGAAAATGAAACTTAAACATCACGGTACTGACAAAACCCATGCCAATGAGGTACCACCAAGTGCTTGCTCAAACCCCTCTCCCAAATCTCCATGGCTCGTCATTAGTTACCTGAAAAACATGCACAAAGATTTATCAACAACAATGTCGGTAAGTTCACAGGGTTGAATGTACTATATGAACACTTGTGTAATTCGTGTATGACAAATCATGAGCTAGCTAATCAAATGATCACTGTGCAAACCATGAGTCCCATAACCAAATCTCTTGACTGTTTTGCCTCGTGCATTGTACACTAAAGACAATGTATGTGTATTGTAGAATACTAACACTCCTTTGTATGTAACCGGTTAGAGCGACTAACCAAGAGTGGGTGTGTCAACCCAATAGATCTATTAAAGTGTTCCATGGCTTTAGATAGCTAATGGTTATAGTAAATGTTGTACGAGGACTAGTGAGCTCATGAACCAAAATGTCTCATGTTCCACATGGCAGTCACGCTAGAATTAACATTACCTCTATAACTTGTACTAAAATTGTAGCATGTTTATCCCCCGAAAATGTAAAAATAGTAAAATGAGGCCGTGAAATGCAACTGATGGAGTCGTATGTGGTCTAATGAAGCGGTAATCGTGAGATAGCTACCGTCTCGACACTGTTTGCCCTATGATTTTTTAAGAGCATGGTAAATCACAAGTTCTCGTTGTTTATCATACAATTTGTTCACCCAACATTTGTGGACCTCATGTTTCGTGTGTTTTAAGTCATGTAATTCCCGAAAACATGGTGTTTTGTACGCAAGATGGACCCCACATGTTATCATGGGTTCTAAATTGTCACCAATTTCTTATGGGTGGTCGATCTTTTATGAAAACATAGTGTATTTATACGTTTTATAGCCCTTGCAAGCTTATTATGCATTAACACATGCTTCGGCCTATGCTAACACATGTTAGATGTTCATAGCCGAAGTAATGCCTTATGAGTGCATCAATTCCAAATGTTATAAGGATCAAATGGGCTCGGCATAGACTTGTTAAGTCATGGACGTGGGCTCGCAAGGTGTCATGGGTGTTTTGTTAGCACAAACGTTTATAAAATATTCGTTATAAATCTAACCTTGTATCATGGATTAAACGAGTTTATTATTATCAAAAACGATTACCAAGGGGTTGTTTAGAGTGAGGTTCGATTCCTTTATACACAACTCGAAGCATAGTATAGATATGAAACCAATATATGTTAATAATGTATGACTTAGTGCCAGAGTGCTTGTGAGTGTCACACCCTCAAATGTCCACTTGCGGAGTTTTACCGCGAGGCGCATGACAAACCAGGATCCAAGTCAACGGTCACAATAAACAACTCTATATGAAGATACATGACATTCAAAAAGGACATAGTTTTCATAAACTCAAAACCAGTAGCGGAAGCATTAGACAAGTTACAAACCATAGACCCAAATGTACCAAGTGTTTATTGCAAAACATGATCTAAACCTAGACGCCAATGCAGACCCGTGCGCCTAGTTCCATTTGTTGCTACCTTAGCGACCTGAGAAAAACATGCCAAAAAGACGTCAACATATAATGCTGGTGAGTTCACAGGTTTGTTCAATATGTTACCAAATGTTACCAAAACGTTACCATGTCCATACTATATCAATGTTACCAAGTACGCTAGCTAGGCGTATGTTTTTATTACTATTACGATTGGAAACCATTACTAGACACGTTTAGCAATGTTTAGCATATGTTTAAGCAGCCCGAATGTTCAGCATGATACCAATGTTCCTGTTCGAGACAACATGCACCCGCCCGGCCCTCCAAGCCGTCGAGTGGGGCAGGTCACGCCCAATAGATCTATCCACATTTCCCCCGTTGTGCATCCCCGCACATTCATGGTTTCCCCGGGACTTCCAAAGATCATATAGCAATACAAAGTTAAAAACCATAGTATGACATATGTTACCAAAATAGTTTAGCGCATGTTTTCTCCCCCAAAAGTTAAAGCAGTAAAAGTGGGGCCGTGAACTCACCTTAGATAGCGTTCTTCGGTTACAAGTAAAATGCTAAGCCCTTGATAATCCCTCTACCGGAGATCTATCAAAATGTTCACATAAGTGTTCCGACTAATAACCATAAGGTTATCTAGTCCCTGATTGTCCAGATCGTAACCAAGTATGTTTTAAAGCGTGTTTAAATGTTTAACCGACACACTAGACCGAACCGACATCCCGTTGGTGACCCATTACCCTAACTAATCAAGTACACATAGATTACACACAAGGTTCAAGCATAAAACACTTAGTTTGTATCAAAAATCTCATTTCTGCATCAGAACGGTCGAACCAGTCGGATTAAGTCTCCTCGCCCGTTTTTAGTCTCCTTCGCCCGTTTTATGCCTCCTTCGACCGTTTGACCACGTTCGCCCAAATTTTCCCAGGTTCGACCCTGGATTATCTCCTTTGCCCACCCGATTGGTCGAAGGAGTCCAGGTTCGCCCCTGTTGTACAAATTTTCCTAAAAACGCTTCAAACACATTCGAAACACCTCGAAACATCATCAAACACAGCAGTCAAGTATGAATAACTTATCCCTACAAAACCCCACCGATTTCCCCCAATAATACGTCCATTTCAGCCCTTTCCCAAATGGTAAGAATTATGGAAACGTCACAATCATGCATGGATTCTTTACCCAATTTGGAAACTTTTGAAATCGATCCATATTCAACTTAAAATGCTCAGTTTGTCGAGTGTTCGATTTTTCCTTATTAGTTCTATTGATCATAAGTATCATGCATCAAGTCTAGATTCGTTAAAACCCCAGAATACCCATAACATCACCATCTATCCAATTCTAACCCTAAACAACAATAATCTAGCATCAATAACAATCCTATATCATGTTTCTATCATAGATACAGCAGCAAATCATTGAACAACACATAACACCACATAATACATAATTTACATATGTTTATCATCATGAATACCTATGTTTAAATGATAAGGTTTTGATTTAGAAAGATGTTTAAAAGGTTTTTAATCATGAAAACACCCTTAGAACAGATCCGACAATTAGGGTTAGATGAAAACGAATTAAAATGCTTTAAAAAGATTTAGGATTAAGAACACACCTTGGATTCTTGTTTAGATGTTGTAGATAGGTTAGATTATAAAAAAGAAGAGCAAAAACTCCTTCCTTAGTGATTAAAATCGGTTGAGAGTGTTTTGAGACGGTTAGGGTTTGTGAAATGGTGAAAAATGACAAAGTTTGGTATTTATACTAATCCTCCTTCGCCCCCTATCAGTGGTCGAAGGTGGCCTCCTTTGACCCTTCCACAGGTCGAATGAGCCCTGTCCTGGTCGAAGGGAATTCTTTCAATTCCACATCCCAGGTTCGCCCATTTACAAAGGGTCGAACCAAAGCATAATTCTTCCTTCGACCACTCGAAGTGGTCGAACCAGAATCCATGTTTATCTAGTTTTTCAGTTTGTCGTGTTTCGCGCATTCTAACATACCTTAACATATGAGCATGCAACCTTAGTCTATGTTTAACATATTTAAGCACGGATAATCATTTACACATCATTTAAACACATCTATGTATATAATCCACCACACACGACCCATAATCTACACATACACTTAATTAGTTCATGTAATGTCACCAACAACGGAACCCGGTAACAGTGTACTACCAAAACGACCCCCAATGATCCTCCAGATCATTGAACCCTGGAGAATCCTAACTTGACCCGACTCAACTAACCCAGTTAAGTCCGTTTATAAACGTTTCTCGCTAAGGTAGACTTAGATGTTACTAAAATGTTTAAGCCAAATATGCCGGGTGTCACATCATCCCCACGTTGAAAGAATTTTTGTCCCGAAAATTGCGCAAAGCCCCAAAATGAAAGAAACGAAAAGAACAGAATGAAAAGAAAATTACCGTATGTCATCCCCACGTTGAAAGGAATCTCGACCCGAGATTCATTCCGCTTCAGCAGTAACATGCCTCGATTCAAACGCGCGTTTCGGAAAAGATGAGGATATTTAGCTTTCATCTGATCCTCCGTTCCCATGTGAATTCCGGTCCACGATTCGAGTTCCAACGAACTTTAACGATGCGGATTTTACTCCGACGAAGGCTACGAATCTTGTAGTCGAGAATCTCGACAGTTCCTCCACAATGCGAAGACGATCATCAACCTTGATCTCCTCCAGTGGTACAATGAGAGATTCATCAGCCAAACACTTCTTCAAGTGAGACACATGGAAGACGTTGTGCACACTACCGAGCTCCGCCGGTAAGTCAAGTCTGTATGCCACCGGTCCAATCCGATCCAGGATTGCGAATGGTCCGACATAACGAGGGTTAAGCTTGCCACGCTTTCCAAAGCGTATGACGCCCTTCCATGGTGAAACTTTCAGAAGTACCCTGTCCCCAACCTGGAAACTCCAAAGGTTTTCGACGGCGATCGGCATAGCTCTTCTGACGATCCCGTGCAGCAGCCAAACGGTGACGAATCTGTACGATTTTCTCCGAAGTTTCGTACACAAGTTCCGGACCAGTGAGCTGGCTCTCCGCCCACCTCGGCCCAACAAAGTGGTGATCGACATTTCCGTCCATAAAGAGCCTCAAACGGAGCTGCCTTGATACTAGAGTGATAGTTGTTGTTATAGGAGAACTCCACTAATGGCAGGTGGATCTCCCAACTTTGCCAAAATCGATAACACACGCTCGAAGCATGTCTTCCAAGGTTTGAATCGTCCGCTCACTCTGTCCATCAGTTTGCGGATGATAAGCCGTACTCATATCCAACTGAGTACCCAAAGCCTTGTGCAGAGTCTTCCAGAAACGCGAAGCAAAACGAGAATCCCGATCAGAGATAATAGAAACAGGCACCCCGTGCCGAGCAACCACCTCCTTAAGGTAAAGTCGAGCCAACCGCTCGAGTCCATCGGTTTCCTTAATAGGTATGAAACGTGCCGATTTTGTCAGCCGGTCAACAATCACCCAGATCATATCACAACCACTAGGTGACCTTGGCAGCTTGGTGACAAAATCCATCGTGATTCGCTCCCACTTCCATTCCGGAACATTTGGTTGTTGCAGGAGACCAGACGGCCTCTGATACTCCACCTTGACTTTAGCACAAGTCAAGCATTTGCTGACATAAGAAGCTATATCAGCTTTCATGTTTGGCCACCAATAAAGTATCTTCAAGTCCTGATACATCTTATCAGAGCCAGGGTGAATAGAATACCGGGATTTGTGAGCTTCGTCCAAAACAAGCTCGCGCAATCCACCGAACAATGGACCCAAACACGTCCCGCAAAATAGTGTAAGCCATCGGTCCTGAGTTCAAGATGCTTGTCAGCACTGTGCATAGTCCCAGCCTTAAGGTTTTCCTCCTTCAAGGCTTCCAACTGTGCAGAACGGATTCGGTCAGGCAACGATGATTGAATGGTGAGCTGTAAGGCTCGAACACGGCGAGGATTCGTAGACTCCTTCCTGCTCAAGGTGTCCGCCACAACGTTCGCCTTGCCAGGATGGTATTTCATAGCACAGTCATAATCGTTCAGGAGTTCAACCCAGCGACGCTAACCGCATGTTCAACACCTTCTGGTCGAAAATATGCTGAAGACTCTTGTGATCGGTATATACTTGATGCGCGGTTGCAGGCATCATGTTTATTTGCCAGTTTTGTATATTTTTGAGTCGTTTAGATAGTATTTTTATTAGTTTTATGTCTGCACTCTATTATTTTAGTATTGTATATATTTTATTACTTTTTGGTTTGTTTTACTATTAATTTATTTTATTTTATATTTGTGGTAGGTGATCACATGAGCGGGGCTAAAACAGTACAAATTATATTCGAGAACCCGAACACCCGAGTCAAGAGCAAGGGGTCATAATACCATTTATAATAATAATAATAATAATAATATGACAAAAGAACTTGAACAAAAGATATGAAAAAACTCGGTGGAAATTTTTTGGAAATTCCATTTATTTTTGGACAGCCTTTTATCCAAGGAAGGTTTTCATTTTAATTATGGGGTCACGCACAAGATTTTTGGGGGAGGGTTTTGGACATCTTTTAGAAGAGGAGTCGGAGATCTAGGACAGAGGGGGACGCACGCAAGTAAGACAAAAAGGACAAGGGGATTCAAGATCCAACCTTTGAAGAAGCAAGCTCCATGATCATGAGTGGCTAATATCTTTGTACACATTGGGGATGTAAACTTTTGAAGATCTAGGGTTAAACAAATTGGGTATTGTTCTTAAACTATTGATTATGTTTTTGTGTGTTTGAATTAACTGTGTTGAATTGTGATTAACCTTATGTTGAACTCATTTTAGTTAATTGATCTTGTGCCAATTTCTAATGATATGAACATGGTTCCTTGCTTTAACACAAACATAGGATTGTATGTTCTAGGTAATGAAGTGTAGTTTATTCTATCTTCGATATTGATAAAACTTGACACCTAAGCCTATTGAGCAATCATTCCGTTAACACCAATCACATTACTATTGTTTACCCATTTGTGAAATCCCTAGTATTCAACTGTTGAAACCCTAGTGTTATTTTTTAATCAAATTGTTTACAACATCATTACTTTTTATTCTTATAATTTCAATTCAATTCTTAGTATAATAAACAACAACTTTTCAATCAAACTCTTAAATGATAAACTGCAATCTTCATAATTAATTTAGCATCTTCATAAGCACCGCTGTTTAATCAACTGAATAATATTCACTAACCACACGCTCCTTGGATTGATACCCTACTTACCCTACCTACCTAGGTTAAATAGGTTTTGTATGACCCGTGACGACCGGCTCATCACCCTCCATTTGAGTCGTTTTTTGTTCGAATGTGTCTAGATCAACAAACGGTTTGGGGTTTTTTCTTTTTTTTCCTTGCGTAGTGTTTTTACCCGATTGGATCTGTAAAACAAGACTATAATTATTAGGTTTATATGACGGTTGTTAGTAAGAAAAAAGAAGAAGATACAAAGAGGAAGAAGATGCCTAAAACCTGCTTTGTTTTTTTAATTTTCGATTCAAATGAGAGAGAGAGGTGAGTAAATAAGAGAGATAAACAATTTAGCTTGAATTAAGGAGGAGTTTCTAGATAAATAAAAGAAAATGACTTTCCTGCCCTCTTTTAAAACACTTATTGGACCATCCTACCCCTGACCATTAAATTATAATTAGTATAATATTAACTAACCTAAACTTTTATTCTAAACCATCGATTTCTAGATCAAACGGTTGAAAACACTTCCTACACAAAACTATTTTCTTACCGGAACCCTACCATATATATATATATTTATATATATATATATATATATATATATATATATATATAATATATATATATAATATATAGGGAAAGGGTACCCACTTGCTATTTTTATTATAAAAGAATCTATTAAAATATTTTTAAGGGTAGAATGGTCTTCTTACACCACTCCCTCTCTCCTCCTTTTTCTTTCCACATGGCCCACTTTTTTTCTCTCTCCTTCTTTTTCCAAAACACCAATTCAAAAAATAAAACATCTGATTTTATTTTTATTTTTTAATTTATTTTTTTTTTACAACAGATAATTCATTTATTTCATTTATTTTCAAACATAAAAGAATCACATATTTTTTTTTTCATCTATAGTACATGAATATACACCCACTATTTCGAATAATCTATATGTGTAAATATTGTTTACACCGGTGTAAAAACACCCAAAAATATTTATAATTTTGATATTAAATAAAAAAACAAAGGAAATAATCTCATAATCCATTTACATCAGTGTATACAAATACAATTACATCTCTGTTCGTCCAAAACGAAAACTCTACACTACCGACTACAATTACAAATGTAATAATACCTAGTAGGCAAAGTCCGAGGCGCTTTGGCCCTCCTTGACATCCCATATTCTCTGTTGGCAAGATCCGAGGCGCTACTCTTACACCAATCTGGAAAACAAACCAATTTGTTTTACAAAAGTTTACATTGGTATAAAACCCCCATAACACATACAAAATAACCTAAATCCTATATAGAGGGTTGTTCACACTGATGTAAATTCACACACCTAATTTGTTTTACAACGTTTGTATTGAAAAAAACCCAAAACGTGAATTAATCATGGTGTTTACATTGGTGTAAACACCCCCAAAAAACATTGAAACACTACTGTTGAAAAAATTCAAACACTTTTAGTCCTAATCAGGCCTGCATTTCTCGAATATAAAAACGCCTACACAATTTAAAACAACTTTTATTAAAAAAGACCGTTGTGCACATCATACACTCTCGTACCTGCGTTATCACCAGCTGGACGTGCGCGAAACACCGCTGTGCACATCATGCACTACCCTAGATGGTGGATCGTCAAGCATACCAAAACAACCTGTTTACAATGGTGTAAACAAAATGACACAATGATTAAAATACAAATGACATAAACCGTTTACATTGGTGTAAACACCCCCCCCCCCCCCCCGTAACAAACCACACCCCCACACCAGTGTAATAGCAAATTAGATTTTAGACAATATACAATTTCGATTGCCCTTATGTAATTGTAATTTTTATAAAATTTTTACATAGGTGTAAATTGGCCAGAAAATCATCAGAAAGGTCAGAAAGTTTGGTGTTTCTTTTTTACACCAGTGTAATAGCAAATACAAGTTAATTTGACCAGTTTTTTAGTTTTAGTTTGGTGTTTCTGTTTTACACCAGTGTAATAGCAAATACAAGTTAATATGAAAAAAAACCCTATTCATCAACCAAAAAACAGCATCAAACACAAAGTTTACACTATTGTTTACTTACCTTATATAAAAAAAACCCATCATCGTCTTCAAGCATCATCGTCTTTCAACCAGCAGCATCATCTATAAAAAAACCCATGAAATCTTATAAATAATAATAATAATAGTAATAATAATAATAATAATAATAAACCTGTTCATCTTTTTCAAATAATAATAATAATAATACCATCACCATAACCACCACATCGAACCTCCCCCGCCCCCCCCCCCCACAAAACCCAGAACCACCACCATAGCCACCGCATTCCTCACCACCGTCACCTACTACCATCACCATAACCACCACCTCGAAACCCCCCCCCCCCCCAAAACCCAGAACCACCACCATAAACCACCGCCTTCCTCACTACCGTCACCTGAACACCATCATCGGACCACCATCAAACCCACCACAAAAGCCACCATCGAACCCATCACAACTCGAACCCACTGCAGCCAGCATTGAACCCCCCACAGCCACCGTCACCATCGAACCCACCACAGCCACCATCGAAAGATCGACATCAAGCTTGCACCATACCCCAGATGTGTTCATCGATATTATTATTATTATTATTCACAGATCTGTTCTACAACTCTTTATTATTATTATTATTATTATTATTATTATTATTATTATTATTATTCTTGAAGAATTGAAAGAGTGAAGATAGAAGACAGAGAGAGAGAGAGAGAGAAAGAGAGAGAAAGGTGTAGAAATCTGAATGAATGATGATGATGATGAAGATATGGATAGATAGATGAATATATTAAAAAAGATAGAAAAGGACATGTGGGAGAAGAAAGACTATATTGCCCCTCCATCATAAAGATAATTACATTTATACCTAAAAAATCTAGATTGAATCACAACCATTGATTAATTTGATCAATGGTTGTGAGTGGTTTCTATGGTTCTTTTATGAATGATGGGTTTTCAATGGAACCTAATCCTATATATATATATATATATATATATATATATATATAATAAAAGAAATCACTATTGGCTGACATGACGTTCATTTAAGCCATCCACCTCGTTTCTCTCCACATTCTTTAAACGTTAATAACTTTTATATACGAGATTTTTTTTAAATTACACCAAATTAAAGAGAATTTTTTATTTTTCTAACGAGTAACATAGTGCTATACAAAAAACGAAAAAAACGGCTTTTTTAGTGGGTTTTTGTTCATTTAGGAAAAAAAACACAATGTGTTTATGTAATTCATTAATCATGCTCACGCACACAGACTTCACTCGAGCAAGAACTGCACACGTACAATTAAAAGTAGGTTTTATGAGTTATTGAGTGTTGATCATTACAAAAAAAATTCGGAAGAAACGGCATATTCTTTTTATGGTACACACATTTTGTCATTTCGTATTTAATTTATCTAACTCAGGACGTTTTAGAGGGGTCAAGTTATTCTACACAAGGTAATAAAAATGAGAAGGGTGAGAAGGATACAAAAAACACAATAAATCATGAAATATGACACAATGAGCCAAAAAATATAACATAGTGCCAAAAAATATAACACAATGCTGAAGAAAAAAGACACAATCATTTGAAAAAAATGACACAATGATAAAAAAAGAAAAAGACACAATGGTACATGAAAGACATAATGATATAACGCATATTCTAAAAACCACAAGCTAAAACCTCAAAAAAACGAAAACCTAAAAACTCACGTTGTAGGGTTCGATAAAACGGTTCCAATGCCGCTTGAATGAGTTCAATCGGAGTCCATTTGATACCCTTCCTACGACTTCCTATTTTTCTTTCACTGTGTATTTGATCCTAACCCCGTTTTAGAGAAATAAACTAGTTCAAAATGTATCGGAATCAGGACAATGAATTATGAATTGAAGGGTCCATTAGGGTGGGAGCCAAAACTTTAGCTAGGAATATTCCACGAGTCTACGTACGTTGCCGTTAGTGACAAGTAACCATCGCGGTCAATTTATTACCCTAAATTTTAAATAGTTTGGTATCTTATTGAAATAAAAGACAAATAACCATCAAGTTGGATGGTCTATAGGTTACTATTGATAACGAAACATACATGTGATCCTAGAAGATCAAAATGACATCTTGAGTTAATTGCACAAATGGCCCAATGATATCACCATGTTACTGTTTTTGTCCACTTATTTTATATGTTACATCTTCTATCCACGTTGCAAGATCATGTGCACACGTAGACTTAAATTTAGGTTTTATGAATTATTGAGTGTTGATTATTTTGCAAAAAGAAACTTTTGAAAAAACGGCTTATTACTTTTATAGTACGTACATTTTATCACTTCATATTAGATTTGTTCATCTAGGAAAGCTACCAGATCTATATTATAAAAGTATTTTGATGAATGGTAAAAGTCTGTTCTTTTTAAATTTTTTCAATTGTACCCTTTGTTTCATAAATAACACACATGTTTAACCCATAAAATCTGTAACAATTTTTTTCTAGTAACATGCGTTTTTTAACTTTAAAAAAAGAAGAAGCTAAATACGCTGGTGATTTCCTAATAACATTCTAAGATAATCACTAGCATAATTAGTTTTTTTTATTAAGTTAAAGAACGTAAGTTACTGGAGAAAAAAATTAATAAGAACTAAATGGGTTAAAGATGTATATTACTTATAAAAAAATAGGTAATTCTGAAAATTTATAAAAGAAAATTCTTATACAATTCCTCAAAATACTATATAATATACGAAAGATAACCATGAAGGTAGGTCGGGGGCTCGGGGCACCAAGCGGGCTACATGCCAAGGCTTGTGAAGCCCATAGGCTACACGGTTCCCCCTTGTGGGGCTTCGATTTTTTGCTTAAAAATGGGGTTTGGGGAAGCCGCTTGGCTTGAATCATTCTCTCTCTTCCACCCCTCTCTCTCTCTCTCATTTTTTTAAAAATCTTTAGGCTATGACATTTTCAATGTTGAGGCTACTTGAGGATAAAAATAATGTAACACTATGTGATTTGTTAGAATAAGACTACATGAGGTTTGTGTCCCTTCTCCCTACACGTTACCATTAACAACGAAACTTCAATTGTACATCATACTAAAAAAGAAGCCTAAATTGCCATTGGTGTCCCTATGTATTTTCAATATTATGAAATGGGCCCTATAAAAAATAATTACTCAACATGTCCCTTTTTGAAACGTCGGTTTCATCATTTTATGTTAAGTCAAGCATATTGCAAAAGAGGGCATAAATGTTTTTTCTACAATATTAAGACTAGGCTACCCCAAGGGTGGACTAAATTTTTAGATTTCTCTCTCCCCTCCCTGCTTTCCCCCCCCCCCCCCCCCTTCTCTATAATTGTATTTTGATACTTTGACTCTCAAGATATCCCAAAGTTGATAGAAAAGTGTAAGAAACATGACTGTAATCTTTTCCCCAACCAATAGAGACAGGCGTGGTGGCTCTATGTGGTGGTGTTATTAGGTTAAGATAAATGAAAGAGAACTGTGTATCCTACTTATTCCTATATTTACATGGGCCTTTACAGTTACATCAAGTAGCCAAATCATATTCTCGCAGTCTAGTGATATAACACAATTGAAGGGATAGGGAGCCTAATCCAGGCGGACGCGGCCTCCCTATCCCCGCTTAACAGAAGATCCGCGGAAACACCCACAACAAGTTTTCGGCGGAAAGAACTTGGGTAGCAACATTACACATCTGTGCTAAGCACGCACGCGCGTCTACCAACGCGCGCGCTGCTTCACACCACAGACATTCCCAAGTACGATGTAATGAAGATCAAGAGTCAGTGATCTACCTGCAAGGACCACTAACACCATCAAGTGGATAAGGACACGTGCCTGTAGTTGCCCAACAACCACTACGGTTCAACAGTGATGTGACTGGTTCCATGCTTCCAACATGCTGCCATCACTGTTCTGACCAGGCATGCTCACCTTTTTACCAGAGGCCACATCAGACGCCGGCAGATAGGTCAACCATGCTGCTACAGAACAACATACCGCCAAGGACCAGTCGCATGTCGCCACGTGTCCACCGGTAAGCTCGCTGCTGACGTCATCTACAGTGGATGTCCTTTTCCCGCCTTTCTCCGAGGCTTAGCAGAGTTGGGCCGAGCCAAAGCCCAAAGATCACAAGACTCGTCGTGGGCTTCTTCCCAAGCCCACGACCTCCATTATAAATAGAAGACATCAACTCCCTTCAAGAGGATCAAAAAACCAATCACTTGTAACTAAGAGCTATAATTACTTGTACTCTTTGTATTTTACCAAGCAATAATATCCTCGGCTCCTTACAGTGGTCGTAGGTCAAACTTGACTGAACCACTTACACCTTTGTGTTCTTGCTTTACTTATTCAACACACACTCACTCACATTATATTCTCGGGTTGATCTAAAGGTTTGGGTAAAGGAACGTACGTATAGCAACATAAGTTAAAGCCCTCGGTGACTAGTGATAATCCCCGAGATACTTATTGTTTCTTCATTGGCGCCATCCGTTCGGTTACAACATTTTTCTTCTTTTAACCCACCCATGGCTGAACCTAACCCCAACAAAACTATCATCAACCAGGCTGAGGACGTCGACATCCAGCTCACCGAAAACTACGGCACCCCAGCCACGGTCATAAAACAGTCAACCTCGCGCATCCAGAAGCCTGCTCACGAGGTGCATGACGAAGTAACAGACGAAAGCAATGGCGATGACTCAGACGAAGACCCAGACCAGTGGCTTCTACGCCAAAGCACCAAAAGCGCCGCTATCTACCGGCGGATGCTCATGAGACAAAAGAAGAAGAAGGGCAAAACCCTCACCTATGGTTCTTCACCAAAAAAGAGCCACAGGAACAAAGAGACCACTGGTCGTCGTGGTGGTTGCGGCAGGGAGCTCGGCGGAAACGCTGGAACTCGGGGCCGCACCAGCACACGCGACGAGTCGGACGGGTACAAGTCGTCAAGCACCGACTCTAACCGCAGAGCAAAGGACCACACCCGCCGCTCACATCGCAAAGATATGGACGACGACCTGGTTAAGCCTTTCCGCCCAAAATCTTTTGCGGAAAAATCAAAATTCGTCGCGCGTATAGCGACGGCAGCGATCCCCAGAACAGACAAACTTCCCAACAGCATCGGCAAGTACGATGGCCTGCGTGACCCAGACGACCACATTCACGACTTTGAGTGTGCCGGGAGTTCAGTTAACTAGCCAGTCCAAGTTTGGTGCCACCTCTTTGCCCAAACACTGACCGGCGCAGCTATGGTTTGGTTCGACAACCTCCCGGCGGGGAGCATCGCCGACTTCGACAATCTCACCGACAAGTTCGGTAACCATTTTTCACATCTTCGAAAGCACAAAAGAGACAAGGCGCATATTCTTTTGTGTCGCCAATACGACCACGAGTCCATCGAAGATTTCATTGTCCGATTCAACAAGGAAGCCTTACAGATAGGCTGCGGTAAAGAGTTAACCCGCGCTGCGTTCATCCACAATATGCGCAGCCCGGAACTCATGAAGTGCCTTACAGGCAAAGACGACATCCCAGAGTCCTAGGACGAAGTCATTCACTCCGCCAAGATATATGCCTCATCAGAAAAGTCATTCAACCAAATGCATGGTTTCCAGCAAAATCACCATAATAATAATAATAATAAGAAGAACAAAGGGAAGTCCGTTTGGAACCGCATCTCCGGCTCAACGGACAAAGGAAAATACTCTTCCGCAAATGATGCTCGCCACATCATTAGCGGCAAACAATCAAGGGAACAGCGTGGTCATTCCAAGAAAAACCATGACTGGACCCCGCTGGTCAAGAGTCCGTCTCAAGTTCTAAAGACAGAACAAGTCACCCTCAAAGAGCCCAAGCCCCTCGGGAGGAGACGCAATGTAGATACATCCAAGTTCTGTGAGTACCATAACGATTTTGGCCATCTCACAGACAATTGTTGCAGCCTAAAAATGGAATTTGAAACTGCCCTGAAGTCTGGGCAACTGGGTCACCTGGTCAAAAATGTCCACCGCGCGGCCAAAGGCCAAGCTGGCGACGATACGCAAGCGGAAGGGTTGCGGAAGAAAATCCGCGACTTAAACACGCACACCGCCACCATCATCCCGCGCCATCAATGCAATATGACAAGGCCGGGAAAAAAGAGCCAACAAGCAAAAAGAGCCCGGGTACCAATAAGCAACGATTCCTAGAAGGAAGCGGAGGTCATCCTCCCCAATGTTCGAGGCGGGGCATCATGCACCGCCCCTCTAGTCATCACCGCCGTCTTCGGTCACTATCGAACAAGGCACATGTTCATGGATGGCGGCAGCAGTACCGATATCATGTATGACCAATGCTTCCAGCAACTGGATGAGGAGGACAAGGCAAAGCTTGTCCCGGTAAATGAACCAATCTCAGGGTTCATTCATGAAACCATCATGCCCCGCGGCATGATTTCTATGCAAGTAACAATGTCTGACGGCACTCATGAGCGCACGGAAATTTGCGACTTCATGGTTCTGCCAGCAAACTCCAACCACGACATCCTATTGGGGCGCGAGGGCATCGCACGCTTCAACGCCAATGCCTCCACAGCTCATGCAATGGTGGGATTCCCAACCAAAACCAGCATTGCAGTCATTCGAAGCAATAAGGACTGCCACGCGGCTGAAGCCGCTAAAACCGCCAAAAATGGTCCAAACAGACACCCGCATGGAGCCGGAAAAATGGGTTCTCAACCCTAAATTTCCGGAGCAAACGGTGGTCATAGGCCATGTAATCTCCGACTCCATCCGCAACCACTTGAAACAGCTACTGATCCACAACATGGACGTGTTCGCATGGCAACCAGCGGACATGGTCGACGTTCCACGGGAGATAGCCGAACATAGGCTCAACGTATACCGGTCAGTCGAGCCAGTGGTTCAAAAGAAGAGAAGCATGGGGCCGGAGAAAACAAAGACCATGAACGAGCAAGTCACCGAGCTTCTCAATGCGGGCATACTACGACCCATCCGATACCAATCATGGCTTGCGAATCCAGTCATGGTCGCGAAATCTAATGGCAGATGGCGCATGTGCGTTGATTACAAGGATCTCAACAAGGCGTGCCCGAAGGATTGCTATCCCCTTCCAGAAATTGACTTAAAAGTGGATTCCTTGGCCCCTTACCGCTTCAAATGTTTCCTTGACGCGTACAAGGGGTACCACCAAATACAGATGGCAAAGGAGAACGAGGATAAAACCACCTTCCGTGCCGACATGGCACGTTCTGCTACACAAAAATGCCATTCGGTTTAAAGAACGCGGGCACCACATACCAATGCCTCATGGACACAGCCTTCGTCGATGAAATAGGCGTCCGTCTAGAGGTATATGTGGACGACCTGGTCATTAAGAGTAAAGAGGAAAGCGACATGTTACGGGATATCCAACAGACCTTCAACCAACTACGCAAAGTGCGCATGAAGCTAAATCCCAGCAAGTGTTCTTTTGGAATGGAGGAGGGTAAGTTCTTGGGCGTCATCGTTACTCGGGACGGGTTCCGCGCCAACCTGGAAAAGGTGCAAGCAATAGAGCGTGTGCCCTCCGCCGCCTCAATCAAAGAAGTCCAAACTTTGATGGGTCGCCTGGTAGCGCTCAACAGGTTCTTGTCCAATTACGCTTCAAAATCGTTCCCGTTCGTGGACACCCTGAAAAAGTGCTTAAAAAAGAGCAACTTCCATTGGACGACGGACGCGGAAGCTGCATTTCAGGCAATGAATCAGTGCCTCATGAACCTGTTAACCCTCACAGCACCTACACCAAAGGAACCGCTCACACTCTACCTCTCCGTAACCGAGAGGGCGGTAGGCGCAGTCCTTTTGGTAGACCGCAAAGGGGTACAAACGTCGATCTACTACATCATCCGCACCTTGCTTGACGCGGAGACAAGGTACACCATCATGGAAAAACTATTCCTAGCCCCTGTGCACGCGTCCCGAAGGCTGCGAAGATACTTTCAAGGACACCCAATCAATGTCCTCACAGACTACAAGATCAGCGATGTCCTGCGCAAGCCAGAGCTCTCGGGTCGATTGGCAAAATGGGCCATTGAGCTCGGAGAGCACACCATATATTACAAACCCCGACCCGCGGTCAAGGGGCAAGTCTTGGCTGACTTCGCCACGGAAATACCAACCGACAAAGTTGAGGAATGCAAAGCAGAACAATCCCCCACGCCAACCCAAAGCCCATCGCAGGCCTAGTCCCTCTTCACGGATGGGGCCTCCAACGATGACGGTTCAGGCGCAGGTCTACGCCTTATCAGCCCAGATAAACATGAGTTCACATACGCCATCCGCCTGGACTTTAAAAGCACATATAATGAGGCGGAATACGAAGCGTTGCTGGCAGGCCTCCGCATCGCGGAAAAAATGGGGGCCAGGCACGTGGAGGCACACGTGGACTCATTACTTGTCGCTCGGCAAATCAACGGGGTCTACGACGCAAAGGACGAAACCATGGCGCTATACTTAGAACAGGCCAGGCAACTCATGCGTAAATTCGATTCTTGCACCGTAGAACACATCAGGCGCAGTGAAAACAAGCCAGCAGATGCATTGAGCAAGATGGCCTCCACAGTTTTTGAACACATGGCTAAGGAAGTCCGCGTCGAGGTCCTCAACACCCCGTCTGTCCCGCTGAGGCAAGTTAACATCATCCAAACAGGCAACGCGTCCTGGATGACCCCGATCAAGGCTTACCTCTCTTCCGGAACCCTGCCTGACGATAAGTCAGAGGCCCAGAAGATACAACATAAAGCTTTACACTATCAGCTAATGGATGGCATATTATACCGCCGATCCTACTTGGGACCATTACTCCGTTGCGTGGACCCCGCAGACGCCTTGTTCCTCATAAGAGATATTCACGAGGGCATATGCGGACTATATGTAGGGCCACGGATGGTGGTCGCCAAGATCATGAATGCAGGGTACTATTGGCCGGGCATGCACAACGACACAGTCAAAGAGCTGCGTAAATGCGACAGCTACCAGCGCCACGCGCCAAATACTCTATGGCCAAAGAAGGATCTAGTACCGGTGACGGCGGCATGGCCCTTTAAAAAATGGGCGATTGATCTAGTTGGGCCCTTTCCCGTGGCCCCGGGAAACGTTAAATTCCTCATCGTGGCCATCGATTACTTCACTAAATGGGTCGAGGCGAAGCCCTTGGCCAAAATCGACGGATCCCACGTAAAGAAATTTATCTGGGAGTTCATAATCTGCAGATTTGGCTTACCAATGCAACTAGTTAGCGACATGGCACGCAGTTCACGAACAACATGCTACAATCCTGGTTGGCGCAGATGGGCGTCCAACAAATATTCACATCCGTTGCACATCCACAGGAAAATGGCCAACTGGAGAGAGCCAACAGAAGCATTGTAGAGGGAATCAAGGCACGGCTGGGCACCAGGCACACAGGATGGGTGGATGAACTGCCACACGTCCTATGGGCCTACCGCACCCTCACAAAAACAAGCAACAGAGAAACTCCGTTCAGCCTAACCTACGGGTCCGAAGCGGTGATCCCAGCCGAAATCGGTTGCCCTTCTGCAAGGATCCTACTGGCTGACCGAACTAACGATGAAGAACTCCGCATCAACTTATACTTACTTGATGAATGGCGAGACTTGGCCGCCATCAAAGAGGCCAAGTACAAAACTCAACTAGTGCGGTACTACAACAAGCGTGTCAAAAGATGCGCCTTCAAGATCGGGGACTACGTTTTCCGCAACAACGAAGCGTCAAACACGGAAAAACCGGGGAAACTGGCACCAAAATGGGAAGGACCATATAAAATCCAAGAAATCTTAGGCAAAGGGGCCTACGCGCTAGAAAGACTAGACGGTACGCCCGTCCCCCGATCTTGGAATGCGGCACAGTTGCGCTTATGTTATTTGTAACCCTGTTATTACGCCCGGCTACACACGCCGCAACGATCATTAATAAAAGAATGGTTGTCTCCTATTACTTGTTGCTCTACTTGTTTTTTCCGTGCCTAGGTCTTCAAGGCAACGCTACAGGCTATGTCGGACTAACGCAGCTTCGTGCTACGGCTAGGATGTATAAACACCAAACCTATGTTGCAGTCTTCAAGGCATAGCCCACTTGTCGGACGGAAACATTCGCGCCAAAGCGCCATGCTAAAACTCAGTCTCCTAGACCCGCTCCTAACGTGGGTCAAACTTTACGAGCAGCATGACGCCTTGCGGCGCGAATATACGTCTTCAAGACAAGGCCTATTCGGTAAGCTTGTCGGACTAAAGGCACAAGTTGCTATGAGTATTGGTCTTCAAGGCAAAAGTAAGTACTTAAACGCCGGACCACTTACAAACGCACGCGCTAACTCTTACTTACACACTAGGTGACGACTTGGTTAAATAAGTATGACAGGAGTTAACGTGAGACAACACAAGGCATAACAAACTAAAATATTTCATTAACTTTGGGGATTAAAAACCCAACAAACATTTACAGGGAAAGCAAAAAACAGCCTAACTATCAGAGCCGCTAAAGTCCACAAGCTGCTCGTCGGTCTCCGGCGCTTCCTCATAATCCGCCCGCGCCGCGGAAAACCCTTCACCCGAGGCCCTCCGTCTCTCCTCCTCCAAGCGCAATATCTCAGCCTTCACAGCCTGTTCCTTGGCCTTCTCGCCCAGCTCATCGGATTTCTCGATAAAGTAGCGAAGGGAAGCGGCAGGGTCAACGTGGCGATTACAGTCCGCCATAACCTGAAGAACGGGGAACTCGAGTTTGTCAAACTTGGCAAGTTCCGCCAAGTACTCGTCCTTCAGGGGCTTCCCATAATGTTCCGCATCAATGATGTGTCCGTTGTTCTGCGCATGAAGGAAGCCATCCTCGAACCCCTCGCTGTACCCATAAGCATGGGCAGAGGCGGCTATGCTGGCAACTTGGTCACCAAGTTTTGGCTCTTGCCAGAAGCGCTTGAAAATCTGCAACAACAACAACAAAGACATTAGTAACAATACACAACCAAAATAAGGGTTAGAACGGCGGATAGGATAACTTACCCATCAATGCCGCTGGTCATCAACCAGCGGAGGGATTCGCGCATCTTCTCCTGCTCCACCACCGAGGCGTCCAGCAGAGACTTGGCCACATCGGCCTCCGAAACAGCAGCTTCGCGATCCTTCAAAGCAGCATCCCTCTCCAACTGGAGAGTCTCATTTGCCTTCAACATTGTAAACCACTCTTCTTCAAGAGCGGTGAGGTGAGAGTTGGCTTTATCAAGATCCGCGGTCGCGGATTCCAGCTGTTTGCGCATGTCAATGAACTTGACAGTACGCTCGGTAAGGGCCTTGCACTTTTTCTCGAGCTTAGCAAGATCCGCTTTGTTCGCATCCTTCAGTTGCTGGATCCGCTCCTTCAGCTGCCACTTCTCCTCGTTACCACGGTTGCAGGCCTCTGTCCACTGCTTCTTGTTCGCCGCCGACTCAGACAAGAGTCTTTTCGCCTCATCCTCTACGCGATGAGCTCGGCGGCGATACTCCTCATTCCGAGACTTCATGGCCGCCTCTTTTTCAGCAAGGGCGGCCTTCTCAGATTTCAAACGGGCCAAGTCCCGTTGCATGGCAGCATCCCGTCGCCGCAGGGAATCCATCATGGCCAGCTGACTCGCCTGACCAATGCACATGTTCGCGATCAAGTCCGGGCGACTCAGGCTGTCCTGGTAGGCCTGCTCATAGGGGGAACCGCCCCACTAAAAAACTCTTCGGCGGCCAAAGAGTTGGAAAACAAGGAGTTCTCCCGGACCGCCCAGCGGGGGCGCCAGATAGTGTCGCCCCCAACCCAGCTGGAGCCATCATACTCCCCAGCGGGTTACCTACCCCCGTGCCGGGTGGCGCACTACCCGCCCGGCGATCAACCGTACCACCCCCAGCACCTCCCGCCGGGGCGTCACCCGAAACTCGAAGCATCATCGGCGTTTCGCTTGGCCTCAGCTTCCTTCTCCGAAAGGAGCTTCTGCTCCTCCAAGCGAAGCCGCTCAGCCTCAGCCTAATTGGCGACATCATCGGCCGCCGCCTTCCTCACCACTTCAGCTTTCTTGGCGGCATCCTCGGCCGCCGCCTTCTTCGCTGCCTCGACTCTAGCAGCCTCATCGGCCCTTGCCTTCAAAAGGTCCTCAGCCTTAGCGGCTTCATCGGCCTTAGTCGTCTCAGTGACCTCCGCCTCCTTTCGGAGTCGCTCTGCCGACCTCTTCTTCCTGGCCTCCGATATCTCCTCGGAGGTAGGGACAGGCGGAGGGGAAGGACTGGTGGTTATTTTCGACGCCGCGCCTACAAGATGCAAAAACAGTTAAGCAAAAACAACAGATGATAATAAACTGAAGACAGGGCGTACTTACCGGGGATCTTCTTCACCGTCTTTTGAAGAAGAGGCTGGCGCACAGGCGGAGCGCCTATATCAAAAGAGAACACAGGGGTGTTAGGACAAAAAGGATTGGTGAAATCACTTTTGTAAACCTTAGTCTAATTCACTTCTGCAAAATATCCTAAGTATAGAACTACTGAAGAAAGAAGACTAAAGTACTGAAGAAGGATTCAACAAGTACTGAAGAAGAAGTATCAGAAGTTCTGAAGTCTAACCAGACAGTTCACTGAAGAACTACTGAAGACAAACTACTCATCAGTAATTTGTCATTCATTAGCTCTTGTTCAAGAATCTTTTTAACCGACTTATGTTTCGGTAGTTTATTAGTTTAATATTACTTTATCTTTTTGTACAAGTTCCAAGAATGCAACTTGTTGCAACTTGTTACTGACTTACTTTTAGCAAGGTTCATGTATATGTAAAGTCTATAAATAGATGGGTTCATCCCCTCTGTTTTAGACATTGATTTTGATTAATACAGAAATCCTTCAAAGCTTATTATTGTTCTTATTGTTCTTTCTAATTCATTTACTGAGAATCTGTTTAAGTATTCATTCTCATTCTATACTTAGATTCTCATTAAATACTTGTCTTTAGCTTTCAAACATCCATGGGGAGTAATAACTCATGTTGATAGTGTAACTTTACTTATCATTCCGCTGTGCAAATCTGATTGAACTTGCTAAACACATAAGTGTTCACTAGCAAGCAATACATCAAGAGCATTACTGATCCAACAATTGGTATCAGAGCACTGGTTTATCTGATCACATATCAATCTAACACATTGAGAATCAGACACAGGCTCTTATTGATATTCAATAAAGGATTAAAAGTTCACTTTTATCAACATCCATCACTTTAAGAGATTTTTGACAAATCAATACTCTTTAAAATGGATCCTTATAATACTGGTTCTGCCAATAAACCCGTTATGCTAGTAAGAAATGAATACAATATATGGCAAAGGAGAATGGCACATACATTATCACAGACCAACACTGGTTGCTGGAAATCTGTGATATATGGTCCTCACAAACCAGTAAATATTAATCTTGAAACTAAAGAAGAAATACCAAAAGACCCAAAAGACTATACAGATGATGATTTCCTAAAACTTGAGCTTGATGCTAAAGCTTTCTCTATGTTGGCTATGGCACTCCCAAATGAAATCTACTCTGGCCTATTACATTGTGATAGTGCCAAAGAGCTTTGGGACTGCCTCAAAGAACAGTTTGTAGGAACTAAAGAGGTGATTGCCAACACCAGAGAAATCCTGGCTCAACAATATGAAACTTTTGCTCACATAAATGGGGAAACTTTAACTCAACAATTTGAAAGATTCTCCTCATTAATATCTGAGCTAAAATTAAATGGTCAAACCTATACAAATGTATCTATGCTTCATAGATTTTTAAGGTCTTTACCTGAAAAATGGGAAACATATTCTATAGTCTTAAGATCTTCACCAGACTTTAGCTCCCTCACTCTTACAAAATTACATGGAAGATTATTAACTTTTGAAAGAGAAATCGATCAAAAGAAGAAATTACAAAGTTCTGGTAAAACTGCTGATGACTATCTACCAGGTAGTACATAACTATTGGGACAAGATTCACCTACTTGTTCAAATAGTTTTGGATCTTTTGACCACATTGACATAACTGTTGGGATCTCATCTGAAAGATCATTCCCAGGTTATCATGGATGATTTAAAAAATTTCAACAATGATGACTTAGAAGAAATGGACATTTTACACCAACTGGCCATGTTAAGTATCAAAACAAACAAATTTTACAAAAGTTCAGGAAGGAAATTTCCAGGACTTAACAGTTCTACAAAAATTGGTTTTGACAAATCTAAACTTAGATGTCACAAGTGTCAGAAGTTGGGACACTTTGCTAGAGAGTGTAGAAGCTCTAGCTACAACCAATCTCAGACTGGAAATCTGTATAACCCTAGTTATAATAGGAATAATGGAACACAGGGGAGTGCACATTTTGTACAGGAACAAGCTCCATAAATCCAATATGTGCCACAAGTACAATATGTACAAATGCCAGCTCAACAGATGCAGAGCCAACAATCAATCCCTCCTATTCCAGCTGCTCAACAACCTCCACAGACTCAGCAACCCTTACAACAAGGCTTGTTCACCTCAGGGTATGTTGACTGGAGCAGTCTTCCTTTTGACACCACAGAGTGTAATCCTGATGCAGACAACAAAATGTTTGACATCAACTGGGGAGAATCTGACAATGGTAGAAATAATTTTGCCTTAATGGCATTTGAGGGCTCACTACAACAAAAATGGGTTTTTAGTACGCACAAAAGCGTCCTAAAATGTTATTTTATAGGACCTTTTAGTTAATAAGACCAACGGTAAAAGCGTTTCATGTAAAGGGGTCGTAATAAGTCCCGAAATTTAAAAAGCGTCCTAATATCTCAAATATGATTATGAAACCAATTTTATGGTCACATAATATGTTTATGGACAACCCAAAAAACTCCTAATAAAAAACATATTAGGACACTTTTACAATGTTCTAACATGTACTTAACTACTTTTAATCTTTTAATACACATACAAGCGTCCTTAAAAATTAATTTATAGGACCCTTATGATGTTAGATTATAGATACTTTAGTACCAAGAAAAGGGTCCTAATATCCCAAATTAGATTATGAAACCAATTTTATGGTCGCATAATATGTCTATGAACAACCCATATAGTGTCCTAAGAAAAGCATATTCGAACACTTTTACGATGTTCTAACAAGTTTAATAGGACACAATTTCAAAGTCCTAACAAGTCATATGATACAACGCTTTTTTAAACATCCACACACACAATTTTTACGATATGATTATGGTCATCCAAATAATAGTTTTTATTATACAATAAAAAGGCCATCAATATATAAAATCCTAATACTTATTATGTATATAACATCAACAAATAAAAAAAATAAAACTTTATTATATTTCAAATAAGCATATTCATAACAAAACCACTAAACAAAAATAAGTTACAACATTATTCAACATAAAGTCTTGTAACATTTAACAAAGAAATTGAAAGCAATGAAAGAAACAACCATCATTAAATACTGAGTCATCGTGCGTCCTCAATCCTCACAGATTACCTACAAATAAACCATCCACGTATAAGCATTAAGTTCCAGATTATTAAAATTATTCGTATCACAAGTTTAACAAATAAACCATCCATACTACCTACAAATAAACCATCCATGTATAAGCATTAAGTTCCAGATCATTAAAATTATTTGTATCACAAGTTTAACAAATACATAACAAGATGAAAGGACAAGGCCATGCAATGGATGCACCAATACAATCTTAAATTGTGGAAAATAACCCATATGGTCTCACCAACTTTTCATCTATTTTTATTAGTACTTGAACGTTTACCTCACACCATTATGGTTCAAACTCTGTACCACCAACTAGCTCATTTGAGTCGAAGCTCTTCACCCATCCTCTTGCTACAGTCTCGGTAGAGTTTAGAATGCTTTTAAGAAAACTTCATCTCCAACCTAGATTTTAGTTTTCAACAAACATTCATCAAACTCTAGTCGCAATAGTGAAAGTAATATTTCTATCTTCTAGATTTTTGTAGTTCTTCATTTGTTCCTTCAAAAGAGAATAAGAAAATATTTAAAAAATCAACAGTCAATAAACCAAAAATACGAGTTGCTTGTTTAAAAGAACACAAAGCAATATGAGTATTAGAAAATCAACAGAGAAACCAAGATCCAATCAATAAACACTAGGAAAAGGTAAGGGTAACTATTTTTCTGTCTTTCTATATGAAAGACAAAAATATAGTGCACAAACGGTTTTTACCTTGTTTGCTATTAGAGTTTGATGCTTAGGTAGAAGCCTTCACACTTGTTTGCTATTGGAGTTTGATGGTTAGGTAGAAGCCTTCACAAGGTGTAATATCCACAACCATTATCCTTTTCATTAGATTTATTATAGCACATAAGTTTGGCAACATGGCTGCATAAACTATTGGTTATTGTTCCATTGTTGAACCATACACTTTAGTACATACTCCATTTGTACTGGACATCTATTTAATGTGCTAAATTCTCATAACCACATCAAATGCAAGGCTTCTATCATGATTACAATTTACAACTTAACATCATACGGATTTCGGTTTCTTTGATGTTAGCTACACCAATAACAAATACCATTGAAATTCTTAGGATGTTACAATGTCGTCCCATTATAATTTTTTTCAAAGGACAATCCCAATAGAAAGAAGTGTAGTAGTGGTGCTCACCGTTCATAGCGGTGCGGTGGTCTTTCGAATATTTGGGAACCGATAGAGATTGATAGAGGGAGATTATTTTTTGGGAATTAGGAAATCCAAAATTTTGAGTGTTGGGAGGGAAATCAAAAGATTTTTGAGGAATTTAACTATGGCGTTTAGTTTTATCATTATTTCTCACGTGGTAATAGTGGGCTCCACAACTAAGGTCTTCAAAAAGGTAGAGGAGTAGAGAGACTTAGATTTAAGGTTTGGGTTTCAAATGTTCCAACCAATAATGGTTGGTCAATTTTTTTAAAAGTCCAACTAATCAAACGCCAAATGGGCCATGCCACAAGGATGGTGTTTGGGGAGTGGGGTGAGCTTTTCAAGCTCAAACTCATGCTCGCTCCCTCAATCTTTGGTCTTAATTTAATTGCTTGGAAAAGGAAACTAAAATATAATTATATAAATAAATTGTAAAAAACTAGAAAAAAACCTTATATATTAAAGAAAATCTATTATAAAGTTTTAAATATACTGTATAACTTAGCTATAAATGTAAAAGCCATGACCGGCTCAACGCTTTTGGAGGCCTAAAGCAAAAAAAAAAAAAAAAAAAAAAAAAAAAAAAAAAAAAAAAAAAAAAAAAATTGGGGCCTTTTTCCAAATCCTATTGTAATTTAGTTAAGTCATAATACAGTTAGTTATGGGCAAGTTCAATTATCCAAAGTAACCATCTTCAAATAAAGAGAAACATGTCTTTACGAACATTCGTGATTTAAAAATTAAAATCTTAATTTGAAAGAAGTTTAGACGAATCTTTAAACAACTTTGAGAACATAAAACTCACATTTGAATCAATCGAAGAGCAGATTGCTTAAAAAACGAAATCAAACCTTAAACAGAAGTCAAACACCGATTCATTCTGCCTTCCATTTGCCATTGTTACGAGTTCTATGTACAATAATCGAGTCAGAAACTTCTCATCTTCTGAATTCTATTATGCGAATCCCTGCCTCTATCTCTCTGGAGTGAATGCTCATGGAGGTGACTATTGATTAAACCCTAGCTTCATAGAAGACTTGGGCCAAAACCAAAGAAACCAGGGTCCCTAAAAATTATGAGGCCTAACGCACATGTTTTAAAATACTTGGGTTTCAGCCGGGCTCACTAAAAGGTTTTAAGACCCACCGTAGTGGGGCGTTACTTGCCAAAATTTTTAAAAAATAGCGCCCCAAACACCAGTACATAGGGGCGCTATTTTTAAAAATCAGGTAGGGGCTTTATAATTATAACGCCATGACATTTTTTCCCCTCCAATCAAACCTTGCCATATGGCAAGGTCAAACATTCAAACATTAATTATTTTATTTTTAATAATAATAACAATAATAATTTAAACATAAAATTTATTAGATTAAATAAAATAATAATAAAAAAATAATTAATATTAAAAAATAATATTTATTAAAAAAATAATAAAAAAATTATATTCAAACATTTGAATTTTAAACGGTTACTGTTCCAAACCGTTTAAAATTCAAAATCCCCCCCCCCCCAAAACGTTTAAATTTCAAATTTTGAATTTCAAACGTTTTCCCCCCAAACGGTCATATTTCTAACCCTATAAATACAACACCAAAACTGATTTTTCAGTCACACCTCCAATTCCTCATCCTCAAAACAATGAATAATATGGTCGGTTTTCAACCAGGAGCTGCCGGACCGTCTAATGTCCGGCAGTACTCTCGCCGGGTCCGGGGACGGGGCCGCCCCCGGAGACTACCATTCACCTCCTCTCCTCCTCCTACTGCTGCACAACCTCCTCTTCCTCCCCCTCCTCCTCCACAACATTGGTTATATCCCCCTCCTCCTACTACTACTGCACAACCAACCTTTCCTCCTCCTGAAGCCGATGATGACTTCACGGACGAGGAAATGGTCTGGACCATGGATTATGTCATGGCTGTTAGTGAAATGGACCGACTAATGTTGTCGGCCCCCACCCCCCGGACTGCTGCTATCCCCACCCCCCACCACCAGACTGCTGCTATCCCCACCCCCACCCCCCACCACCAGGCTGCTGCTGTTAGTGAAATGGACCGACTAGTGTTTTTAATAGTATTTGTAATTTTTTTTATTTTTATTTGTCTTTTATTTTAATTATTTTGAGTTAAAAAATTAAAAAAATAATAAAAAAATCAACCAATCAGAAACAGGGGCTTTATTTATAAAGCCCTTACCACTACACCCTTTTTTTCAGTTTCTCTCTCTATGCTGACTTAGCAGCCACGTGGACCAATCAGGAAGGAGGGCTTTATATATAAAGCCCCCCACTACGCATGGTCTAATAATTTTTAGAGTAAAGTACGATTCGCATTTATATGATTTAGGGGGAGTCAACCTTTGTCCTCGCTTTCTAAATAATTTTAGAGTAAAGAGCAATTTTTAGACTCAAGGTGACGCCGCCTCTAAATCACAAGAACAAAACTTGCTTCTTACTCTATTTTGTATTTATCAAATATAAAAGGGGAAATGGAATTTAATAATCCCAACTTTGGGGGGTTGGAAGACAGCAGTCCCAACTTGCAACTTGTACCACAGCAGTCCCAACTTGTCAACTATTTAACTTGGTTGGTCCCAGACTAACTGAGGTTAGTTTTTCCAGTTAAGTGCCACGTAGGCATCCCACGTGGCAGTCCTACGTGGCCAAATCTGTCTAGTTGGAAAAAAATTTGGGTCCCACAATGTACATGTGTCTTTTTTTAATCTTTATATCAAAATATTTATATATATATATATACACACACATATACAATGTATATACACACATATACAATATATATACACATATACAGAGAGAGAAAGAGCTGAGAAAGAGAGAACGTAGAGAGAGAAAGAGCTGAGAGAGAGAGAACGTAGAGAGAGAAAGAACAGGTGGTTGTCTTCTCCACCACCACCCGATCGTCTTCTCCACCGCCACCGCCGCCATCTGCAAACCACCTCCACTGCCTCCATCACCATCAACCACCTCCACTGCCTTCGTCACCATCAACCACCTCCACTGCCTTCGTCACCATCAACCACCTCCACCTCCACTGCCTTCGTCACCATCAACCACCTCCACCGCCTTCGTCACCATCAACCAGCCCAATTAAACAAGTTAACCAAGCTTCCGTTGAACCCTGTGTAGGGGTCGTCGCCTCGTCTTTGCAAGAAATCAAAATAACTAGCCCTAACACAGAGTTGTCGTCTTCTTCAATTTATGATGTTAGGGTTAGAAATAAGAACCCTAAAATTTGGGGGAAAGCCCTAATTTTACAGGTGGTTGGTGGGGGTGAATGGTAGAGTGGTGATTATGGGGTGGAGGTTGAGGGGAATGATGGTGGGTGGGCTTTGGTAGGTGGTGGCGGGTTGTTGCAGGTTGTGGGCTTTGGTTGGTGGTGGCGGGTTAGGCTTTGGGTTGTTGCAGGTTGGTGGTGGGGGTTGTTGCAGGAGGGAGGGTAGACAAAGGAGGAGGAGGGAGGGTGGTGACAGGCGGTTGTGGGGTGGTGGTCGTCGGAGATGGTGGTGGAGGACGGTGGTGACAGGAAGACGATGAAGAAGGGGGTGGGCTCTCTCTCTCTCTCTCTCTCTCTCTGTATATATACACAGATGTAGATATATAAAAGGTATAAAATAATATATGCATAGGTTTTTTTTAATTGAAAAAACAAGTGGGACCCACGTTTTTTGCCAACTGGACATACTATGCCACATGGACTGCCACGTGGGATGCCCACGTGGCATTTAACAGAAAAAGTTAACCTCAGTTAGTCTGGGACCAACCAAGTTAAATAGTTGACAAGTTGGGACTGCTGTGGTACAAGTTGCAAGTTGGGACTGCTGCCTTCCAACCCCCCAAAGTTAGGATTATTAGATTCCATTTCCCCAATATAAAAATACTACTTTTATTTATGTATAGTAAAAACTAGTAGGTTTAGGCAAAATTGCTATTTTGCCCTTTGTTCACATACTATTCCACCGACCGATGGTAATTAATATATATAGTAATAAGGTCTTTTAAAAATTGTCTGTATACTTCATTATAATTTGCATATAAACTAAAGTAACTGTATAATAATCGATGAAGTTTCACTATGGGCGCCTTGTTTCAACATGATTAGCAACGTTTAAGCCAATTAGACCATTATTAAACCTATATCGACTTTTTAACCACATGAATAATTTCGTTATATATCTACTAAGTTGTAATAAGTTTTTACAATTAACTCATGTGACTATTTTTTATTTTTCATATAAGTTAATACACCAAAATTAAAAAATAATAAATCTCCCTTAAAACTAGAATCTCCCTCCTAATTCCCCTTCAATTGCCGCTTCCCTCCTAAATACCCCAATTTTTACTCACTTCCCACTAAAAATTAAACTTTCAATCACCACAAATTTTGGTACGCTAAAAGTTTTAAAAAATAAGCACACTAAAATTATGAAATTCTATTTTTTTTCTCTACTATATTTAAAATTAAAATAAAATATTAATCCCTCTCAAAACTAGTGTATCCCTTCTAATTTCAGTCCAATCACCATAAATTTGGTACGAATTAGTTGATTAGTTATGTGAGATTGGAAGTTGCATTTGAGACAAATGCAACTTATTTGAAAAAGGTTGTATCTAAAAAGTTGCATTAGACTTGTTTTTTAGTAGTGCGACCACCACCATCATCGTCAACCACCACCACCGCTAACACCCACCAAGTATCAAGTGTCCTCTAACGGTGTATTATAATAACACCATTATGATTAAGCGTCCTATAAAAGTTAAAGTTATAAGACCTAAGTGTCCTATTAAGTTATGTTATAATAAAACTCTAGCGAATAAGCGTCCTATAAAACTGATGTTTTATGACTCAAATATCATGTGTCCTATTTTAATAAAATCGCAATGATTAAGCGTCCTATAAAAGTTAAAGGTATAAGACCCACATGTCAAGTGTCCTATTAAGTTATGTTCTAATATGACTTCGACTAGAAAGGGTCCTATAATATCGAACATTTATGACTTAACTACAAAGTGTTGTATTAAGTTATGTTATAATAGGACCCCCGGTGATCAAGTGTCCTATTGCATTACCACATAATAGGACAACAACAACTAAATGTCTTATAAATTACTTTATTAGGATCTACGTTTTAAGTGTCTCATTAAGTTATATGATAATAGGACCCCCAAAGAATCATCCATCCTATTAAATAGTTTTTTAGGACACCAGTTTAGTAGCGTATATTATAAAAGGACCCCCAAATTTTCATTCGTCCTATTAAAGAGTTTTTAGGACCCTATTTTACAAGTGTCCCACACAAAAGGTCCTTAAAAGCCATTTTTGTTGTAGTGGCTGCACCTCAAAATCTACCCTATCTCAAATATCAAAAGAATCTTTAACAAAACTTTGTTCAACTTCATGTAAAGAATCTTTTGCTCTCATAAGAGAGACCAATGTGCACTTACAAGGCAAAGCAAATGACTCTGAGAGAAAATTCACTCAGATGAAATGTGATTTGGAAAGAAAACTTGCTGCAAAAGAAAATTCTAAATTAACTAACAATGCTATTGAAACCCAAGCACAACTTAAAATAATGATAGATGACCTAGGAAATGTCAGAAAAGAGCTTGCTGACACCAAGGTCACTTGTGAAAAATGGGTAGAATCTTGTAAGGGGTACCAACTGCTGCTAAACAAACAAAGTGCTTCAAATGTTAGGTTTGGCATAGGGTACAATCACACTAAAACACCAACAGATTTTTCCCCCAAAACTACTGAAGATGGGAGAAAAATTGTTTCAGATGAAACTTCTGAAGAGAAAGAATGCACATCTTTCCATGAAAACTTTCTAAAAACTCACAAAGAAAGTTCTTCAGAAGTACTGATAAAATCTGACTTTAAGCCATCAGTAGTTTCATCTACATCAGGAGTTGAGAACCTGAAAACTACTGATGACCTAAAACCAATCAAGACAGTCAGAAACTTGCCTTTAAATGAAAAAGAAAAGGCAAAAGAATGTGAAATCTGTGGTCTGTTCAACCACAAGATAGAATTTTGTAGATATAGAAAAGGAATTCAGTACAACAAGAAAATTTCACAACTGGTTGTGGGAAAACAAATCAAAAATGATTTTAAAGAAACTTTTTCTCCCAGGAAACAACAATCAGTAAACACCTTTTATCAGAAAAAGATAAAATCTCAACAAAAGTCTTTTTCTCAAAATTCTCTTTTAGTAGTTAGACCTACCTCATCGGCAGTTTCACAAACTGCTGAGATAAAAGATCTCATGAACATGGTACAACTACTGATGACTAGGGTTGATGGTGGTCCTCAAAAGGATACCACCAGTGCTCTAAATGAAAAATCCATTGCCAAAAAGACATGGATTCCTCAACTTGGTCAAGAACAAACTGTTAATGTTCTCAAGAGCAAACCCAAAGCCAAATTGGCTTGGGTTCCTAAATCTAACTAATTCGCTACTTTGTGCAGAGGGTCTCCAGAGGCTTAAATAGCATTTGGTATGTGGACAGTGGAGGCTCAATGCACATGACAGGATGCAGATACCTGATAAACAACTTTATCAGTCAAAGAGAAGGATCTGTATCCTTTGGGAACAATGCTAAGGGATATGTGCTAGGACATGGCAATGTATCCTCTAGCAAAATACAGTTTGACAAGGTCAATCTGGTTGAAAACCTTGAGTGCAACTTGCTTGCTAAGTGTGTCTCAAATGTGTGATAAAGGATATTATTCCTTTTTCACAAAGACAGCATGCAAGATCATATCACCAGAAGGCCAGAAGTTGATAGAGAAGATCATTGAAGATCATACTTTGTTGATAGCCAAAAGATGTGGCAATGTCTATGCAGTGGACATTGAAAAGGACAAAGTACTAAACAACACTGCCTGTTTCTGTGACACCCGGCAACTTCCGATCTACACCGACGTGATTTTTATTATTAAAATTAAATATTTATTTTAAATATTGTTAATTATTAAGTTTCGGAAGTTTACTGACCGTTTTTACAATTGGAAATGCGACCGATTTAGTTAACGCGATTTAAACGCGTGTTCTGAAAACACGCGTCGGACATCGAAAACATTTATATTTATGCTCGGTTTTGTGTTTCGAACAAAACCGATTACTTTTTATAATTAATTAGCGGGCCCAGAATAGAAACCGAGACGTTTTACGTTTGTACGGGTTCGATACGCGGTAGAAGCCCACCTACCTAAACCCTAGGTATAAAAGGGGCACTTCTCTTCTTCCTCTTCATTTTCCACCAGCCGCAACCCTTCCTCTCTCTCTCTACTCTCTCTCTAAAACTCTCTCTCTCTCTACAATCTCCCTCTCTCTGCCTCTCCTTGCTGCAGCCGACCACCACCACTCTTGGTGGTGGCTGCGTGGTGGTTATAGGCGGGAAAAGAGAAGGCCCGACGAAGTGGTGAAGGCGGCGCTGTGAAGAACAGAGAACAATGGCGGCGGCGCTGTGAAGAACAGAGAACAATGGCGGCGGCGCTACTTAGTTGTACGGGGATGCTGATATCGGGCAGGGGTGGCTCGGTTTGGTTGTTTTATGGTGGTTCAGGGCGGTGGCAGGTTGGGTTGTGGTTGATGAAGGCAATGGCGGCAGCTTTTGGGAGATGGTCCGATCAGTTTTTTTTTGCTCGGGTCCGGTCGTGCAGTGGCTCGGGTCAGATCTTGGCTCGAGTTTGTTGTGGTTCAGGTCACGTTTTGGTTCTTGCCAGGTTTGGTTGATCCTGTTTCAGGTCCGTTATTTTGGGATTTTGGTTTCCGGGCTCGAGTCACGACTCACAGGTTTGGATTTGGTGCTCGGGTTAAGATGGTTTCGTGTTGGTGGTCTGGGTCTCGTTTCAGATCTGGTCAAACCGAATCAACTCGGTCAGCAGCTGGTCAACGTTCAGTCAACCTGGTCAAACGCGCGGTCAACTCAGTCAACGCGTTGTTGGAATAGTCGATGTCGAGATGCGCGTACGATATGGTATAACTAAATCTCTTGTATTTATTTGGTGTGATTGTAGTTAACAGTATAAATAGATTTAGATTCAAATAATTAGTGCTATCTCGCGAACGAACCGACAATATTATTATTGATAAGTATATAAAGCGTGACTTGGTATTATTGGAACTCGGACGAAATTAGTTGGACTATATATATGTATTGTTGTGTCTTAATATAACTAAGTATAGTTTATATAAAAACGTCGAAACGTATAAGTCTCGTTGATTGGGAATTGCGGATAAATAGATTTGTTTGTCTTGTGTTTTGAAGTTGATTTTTTGGGAAAATTGTAGGCGACTTGTGTTGCCTGGTTTGTACGAAAACAGAGGAGACTCTGCCGAAATTTTATAAAATTTATAAGCATAAACGAATGCGATATTTCTTGTATATTTCATTATAAACAACCTTCAAGTACTTTGACAAACGTAGTTTTCTACAATATCGCAAAAGGTTTTCGACAAATGATTTCTTGCAACATTTAAAGAAAAACGTTGAACACTATTTCCAAAACAAATACATATTAATTACTGAGCGTCAATTGTGTCGATCTTTAAAGACTTTAGTAACTAAAACATTTCTATTTTAACGATTTTTGAATTACAAAAACGCTCGACGTATTGGAGAAAGAATTATACAAAAGTTAATATTTTGAAACCTTTAAAGGCTTGCGGATTTAGGAAAAGAAGCGACACTTGTTGTGGATCGGTTTTAAATAACTATACTCATATTTTATCAAAGAGTGTTTTCCTAAAATGTAATTATAAGACGAGCTACGGCTCAAGATAAGTTATACGTTTTGAAATATTAGTCCAACGTGGTGTACACACGAATAGTGACAAGTGCGCAACTTGGGTACTATGTCATGTGTTAACGCATAAGTAAGATAAGTCACGATCGGTTCGTCGGGTTAAAGCATATTAGTACTCGAGTTAATACCCACAAGTTAGATAGTTGGATAAATTATCTTTTAGCCGGATAATAGGCTAGGTTTATATGTGTTAGACTTTAAGGTGTCCTTTGTTGTATTAGGGCACAAGGAAGTCGGTCGAGGATTCAGGCTTTGTTTGCTAGCATAGCAAGGAAATTAAGGTGAGTTCATGACCCCACTTTTTACTGTTTTATAAATGTTTTCGGGGTGGAAGACATGCTTCTTTTATGAAAACCTGAGGAATTCCAAACGAACAAGTTTTTGGAAAATGAAACGGGTTGCGTGAGTTTACGGCCCCTCTTTTAACTGGTTTCACTTTTCGGGGGAGAAAACATGTGTTAAAACTTATGTTTGGTAACTACTGTCATACTATGGGTTTCTATGGTTTACTATACGATCTTTGGAAGTCCCGGGGGGAACCATGAATGTGCGGGTTAGCACAACGGGGAAATGTGAATAGCGCTATTGGGAGTGACCAACCCCGCTCGTCGGCTTGGAGGGCCGGGCGAGTGCATATTGTCTCAAACAGGAACAACAGGTTTACTATTCGGGCACGACATCTGGTTTGCGAGTTAGTAATGGTTTTCCAATCGTAGTAGTAACAAAACATACGCCTAGCTAGCGTACTTTGGTATACATTTTGCATAGTATTGACAGGGTGAACATGGTAACACTTTTGGAACTTGGTAATGTTTGATAACATTTTTCAAAACTTATGAACTCACCGACTTTATGTTGACCTTTTTAAGTATGTCTTTCAGGTTTGAACTTTGGTAACGGCACGGTTGGAGTAGGTGACAGTTGAGATCGGGAATCCTAGAGGTTTAGAATTGGCGTTCAGGGAACCAGAGTCTTAGATGCATCTTTCCGCTGCGCTGGCAAAGGCACCAAACGTCGCAACCGACGAGGGAAAAGTCGGGGTGTGACAGTTTGGTATCAGAGCCATAGGTTTTAGTGAGTTAGGTGTCTGGGTAGATATTTAGGCTTTAACCTGAGTTTGTTTTGAAGTAGGGACCGAATTTTCTAAGACAAAGTATTTAGCACGAACGCCTAAGAACTTAAATTCCAACCATTGCCAAGTGTGTTACATGACTATTAGTGTGTTAAATCACACTAAACTCAGCGTATGTTTCTTCGGGGCAAGGAACAATTACTTTTCTTATGTGAATGGTCAGTAGTTTCTATAATGGTATATAGAAAGGAAAATAACACGTGGTGGTTAGGCATATCTCACTGGGGACTGGCGAGTCATCGCTTTAGATACCTGAGTGGTTATTCACATAGAGTAGCTGAGTCATTGTTTCTTGGTATGAGGAACAACTTACTTGTTTACATACTGTGTGCATTTACGTAAAGTATATATTATACGTATCGTCAATGGTTGTCGACTCAAGCTTGAACGTATCTACAACGCTCACACGTGTCACGTTAGTTGGACGAGTTGGCAAAGGGATTGTTGTAGCATATGCGGTCTCGCATCTCGGGTTCGGAGTATGCTATGTCGTCAAGGTCGATTTGGGTCGAAGGCGTCTTGATGAGGCACCTCGTTTTGCTGATGATGCTGTGAAGCTGGAATTCGGACGGGAAGAGCACTTGAAAAGGGTGGCGCACACGACAAACATTATATTATGTGATATATACGTGTTATTATATGAATGTAACGAGTGCTCGTGATATAACTTATGATGGAGGTTAATAGGATGATCTGGTGAGGTAAATTCTCGATAACGCAGACGTCACGTTATTGCGAATTTACAGGCACTTGATAATTCTAAAGACATCTATCGTGAGGGTATCTATGCTATTAGGTTGTTGTATATACATTTATATATATATATATATATATATATAATGGATAAGGGTTTTTTTTATTATTTTGTTGTTACGGACGTGATTGTCGATTCTCCCCTGTTCGTGTCATTTGTGACCTTGCTTTTCTTAAACCAGTTTAAGTTCTTGATGATCTCGTTTCTTGAACTTCTAAGGATCATGTTGTAAAACCTAGTTATATCTTTTTCAGTGCGATCTACATCTCTATTCTTTTGTATTTGTGGCCTTCAACATTCAATCATAAAGGAATTTAATTTTTGTTGATTCCTTATTCTTTTCACCAAATTAGACACGCATTTTGTACACGTGTCGACTGTTATATGTTTGGATTCTTTAAGCTTGTGAAGGTCCATTGTAGGGCTTCACATCAAACAATTGTTTCATTAATGATTTGTTTTATCATCACGTTGCTTGTAATGTTTGTCTTCTAGTCTTGATATGTTAGGCCATTGTGGGCAATGAATCTTTTGGTACTTCGTCGATGAATTTCTTTAAAGTCGACACTTCGGTTGAAACAAATTATTGGGAACTCATACAGCACCTTGCGGTGAATATTCAATCGAATTGGAATGATGAGTGATCTTTATTGGCATGCCTTATTTTCGTATTTTCGTCAACTTGTTTGTCATTGCCTTAAATGCAGACACACCTTGTGGTGTGTAACGAAAAAGTTGGTGCACTAGTTGCTTCGTTTGAGGTGCGCCAATTGTATTTGTTGACAGAGTTGTTGTTTACACTTTGCATTCAGTTGATTCTGAAACTTTATTTAGTGCCATTTGTACCGGCAAGTCCGTTGACTATTTTGTTGTACTACCATTGGTTCTTGGATGATATCCTACCTCAAATTTTGAGGACAAAATTTCTGTAACATGGGGAGAATGTGACACCCGGCAACTTCCGATCTACACCGACGTGATTTTTATTATTAAATTTAAATATTTATTTTAAATATTGTTAATTATTAAGTTTCGGAAGTTTACTGACCGTTTTTACAATTGGAACTGCGACCGATTTAGTTAACGCGATTTAAACGCGTGTTCTGAAAACACGCGTCGGACATCGAAAACATTTATATTTATGCTCGGTTTTGTATTTCGAACAAAACCGATTACTTTTTATAATTAATTAGCGGGCCCGGAATAGAAACCGAGACGTTTTACGTTTGTACGGGTTCGATACGCGGTAGAAGCCAACCTACCTAAACCCTAGGTATAAAAGGGGCACTTCTCTTCTTCCTCTTCATTTTCCACCAGCCGCAACCCTTCCTCTCTCTCTCTACTCTCTCTCTCTAAAACTCTCTCTTTCTCTACAACCTCCCTCTCTCTACCTCTCCTTGCTGCAGCCGACCACCACCACTCTTGGTGGTGGCTGCGTGGTGGTTATAGGCGGGAAAAGAGAAGGCCCGACGAAGTGGTGAAGGCGGCGCTGTGAAGAACAGAGAACAATGGCGGCGGCGCTGTGAAGAACAGAGAACAATGGCGGCGGCGCTACTTAGTTGTACGGGGATGCTGATATCGGGCAGGGGTGGCTCGGTTTGGTTGTTTTATGGTGGTTCAGGGCGGTGGCAGGTTGGGTTGTGGTTGATGAAGGCAATGGCGGCAGCTTTTGGGAGATGGTCCGATCAGTTTTTTTTTGCTCGGGTCCGGTCGTGCAGTGGCTCGGGTCAGATCTTGGCTCGAGTTTGTTGTGGTTCAGGTCACGTTTTGGTTCTTGCCAGGTTTGGTTGATCCTGTTTCAGGTCCGGTTATTTTGGGATTTTGGTTTCCGGGCTCGAGTCACGACTCACAGGTTTGGATTTGGTGCTCGGGTTAAGATGGTTTCGTGTTGGTGGTCTGGGTCTCGTTTCAGATCTGGTCAAACCGAATCAACTCGGTCAGCAGCTGGTCAACGTTCAGTCAACCTGGTCAAACGCGCGGTCAACTCAGTCAACGCGTTGTTGGAATAGTCGATGTCGAGATGCGCGTACGATATGGTATAACTAAATCTCTTGTATTTATTTGGTGTGATTGTAGTTAACAGTATAAATAGATTTATATTCAAATAATTAGTGCTATCTCGCGAACGAACCGACAATATTATTATTGATAAGTATATAAAGCGTGACTTGGTATTATTGGAACTCAGACGAAATTAGTTGGACTATATATATGTATTGTTGTGTCTTAATATAACTAAGTATAGTTTATATAAAAACGTCGAAACGTATAAGTCTCGTTGATTGGGAATTGCGGATAAATAGATTTGTTTGTCTTGTGTTTTGAAGTTGATTTTTTGGGAAAATTGTAGGCGACTTGTGTTGCCTGGTTTGTACGAAAACAGAGGAGACTCTGCCGAAATTTTATAAAATTTATAAGCATAAACGAATGCGATATTTCTTGTATATTTCATTATAAACAACCTTCAAGTACTTTGACAAACGTAGTTTTCTACAATATCGCAAAAGGTTTTCGACAAATGATTTCTTGCAACATTTAAAGAAAAACGTTGAACACTATTTCCAAAACAAATACATATTAATTACTGAGCGTCAATTGTGTCGATCTTTAAAGACTTTAGTAACTAAAACATTTCTATTTTAACGATTTTTGAATTACAAAAACGCTCGACGTATTGGAGAAAGAATTATACAAAAGTTAATATTTTGAAACCTTTAAAGGCTTGCGGATTTAGGAAAAGAAGCGACACTTGTTGTGGATCGGTTTTAAATAACTATACTCATATTTTATCAAAGAGTGTTTTCCTAAAATGTAATTATAAGACGAGCTACGGCTCAAGATAAGTTATACGTTTTGAAATATTAGTCCAACGTGGTGTACACACGAATAGTGACAAGTGCGCAACTTGGGTACTATGTCATGTGTTAACGCATAAGTAAGATAAGTCACGATCGGTTCGTCGGGTTAAAGCATATCTGTAACACCCCAACCGATGGCAGAAACATCGGGATGTCACGTATTGATGATTGTTCAGTAGCTCATGGTGAATAATAAATTTCATTAAATAATTTAAATGAATTACATACAATTGTTCTAGAATTTGTACATCAAATTGAACAAAACTATACACATATCTTCAAGCGTCAAATCAAATCTTCAAGCAAATAGAACCTGAAACATGTTAAGTTGAAAATGTTTTGGGTCAACAAAAGTTGGTGAGAATTACATAGGTTTTGATAATAGACTAAAATTGTTGTGCAATTCATGTGTCATGGCAATCTAGTCCATATGCGAAAACATACTAGAAGTAAATCGAGTGCATAATCAACCTTGTTGACTGTTGTAATTGTGGTACATCCCATACGCTCATGGTTCACTCGTTTAAATTGCAGTAACAAACACCCACGCAACCTTTGTAGGAGGCACGTATCCGGGTGGGATTGTCAGTCCAATAGATCTATCAATGTATACCGTTTGGCTGATGAATGTTTATGCTAGAATTGTGCTTACCCTAGTCATGTTCAAGACATAATGCAACATAGAAAAACACATAGACACATTGATGATTGAATTGCATAAATGATGTTGTAACATGTTTCACCCCAAAAATGGTGATAAATAGAAAAGGGGCTATGTAACACTCACCTTGGTAAAATGTTATATCTGTTGAGAAATTTGGATAATTGTGTTGACCAAATGTATCAAGTATCACCCTATAATAAAGTAATAAATATGTCTAAGTCTATCAAATCTAAAAATGTATAAGTTTCTAGGGCTTCGAATTGGGATAATTGCTTGTTTGAAAAATATTCGACAAATGAGAGAAATTTAGTAAATAAATAACCAAAAATCTTTTTATGAAATTTAAATTTAGGATGGTCCCAATAATGTGTTTAAAGTATAAAAATAATTTTTATAAAATTATTTTCTTATAAATAGAATATTAAATCTATTTATTTCAAATTGTCAAAATGTAACTTTAATATTTAAAAATATTAAAATTAAAGAATTTTTAAATTAAAAATTGTATTTCTGTTTCAAATGAATAGAAATAATTTATGTAAAATTTTGGTACAAAAATATTAAAAATTGGATTTATTATGATTTAATCACGATTAAAACTAACAAAAATTGATTAAAAATATTAAATAAATGGTTTTTCATAAATAAAAATCATTTCTGAAAAGCTTAATGTTATAAAAATTCAGGATAATTTTTGTGGAAATTAATAAGATCGTTTTGATATTTTTATAGATTTTTATAAATAAATTAGAATAAACTTGATTTAATTATTATAAATATTAAATAAATGAATTTCAGAAAAATAAAAATTGTAGATAAAGCTTTGTCATTAGATTTGATAAATATAATTTTTTTAGAATTTATAAAATAGTTTTAATATTTAAAAATGAATTTATAAGATTATAATGTATAATATATATCTAATTGGTTTTAAAAAAAGAAATACGAAAAAGAGTGGTGGCAGCCGGGTTCGAACCCGCGTCTGCTGGGTGATAAGGCCACAACACAACCACTTGGTCTGGGCCAATGTTTGTGTTGAACTCCGTATAAAATTAATTAAATACATAATGTCAAACAGAGTTTATCCCCAAATCCTAATGCTCGAACCCTAGCTTCTGAAATTGATCAATTCACACATCAATAGCCTAATTAATCATAGGGCTATTGATGTGTGATTGCCGATGAACATAACCCACACAAAAATTTAAACTCACAGTGTTGATTCGTTGATGAAAGCCCGGTCAATGACAAAAGTCAACAACGTTCAAAAGCTTCAAGATCAGAGGTTAATTAATGGAAATTGGAGGTAGAGGGTGAGTATTCGGCGATGATAGGATGTGCAGGAGCCCTCAATTTATAGTGAAATGATTCGGTTGTTCGAAATGGTAATCATTGACCGAGTTTTAATGTTACACACGTTTTTGGGTTAATATGGTAACGATTAACGATTGATTTGCTGTTTGTGTCAGTCCCCTAGGCCGCAAATCACGTAACTGTGGTCAAAGGATTGATTAAACATGGTAAATTCATGTTTTCAAAAATAAACAACATGCATACTGCTGTTGTTGCTCGACGAAGGGGAAGGGAAGGGAACAGCAGTGATGTTAAATATTTATACGTGTTGGATCAGATACAATGAGTATCCTGGAGCAGGTGGTGTAGGTGCTTGTGTGTGTGTGGAGTGACTCGGGTTCGAAACCCGGGTGGAACAAATTTTTTTTTTTTTTATAAACTGATTGAGAGGGGCAGTGGGCCGGATCAGGGATGGGCCTGGTGGGTGCTTGGATTTGGGTGGGCCGCTGATTGGGTTGGGTTAACAATAGATTAGTTATAGTTATAGGATATTATTATTATTACTATTATTATTATTATTATTATTATTATTAGAAAAAAAAATGCATTATATATGTGTATATATATATATATATATATTGTGAGTTAGGAAAAGTAAATATAGACTTGGGCACATTAGTATAGAATTAAGGATAATAAGGGCTTTTCGTATAAAAGTTCCGTGAAAATTTTGCGATGTTACAATATTAGTACTCGAGTTAATACCCACAAGTTAGATAGTTGGATAAATTATCTTTTAGCCGGATAATAGGCTAGGTTTATATGTGTTAGACTTTAAGGTGTCCTTTGTTGTATTAGGGCACAAGGAAGTCGGTCGAGGATTCAGGCTTTGTTTGCTAGCTTAGCAACGAAATTAAGGTGAGTTCATGACCCCACTTTTTACTGTTTTATAAATGTTTTCGGGGTGGAAGACATGCTTCTTTTATGAAAACCTGAGGAATTCCAAACGAACAAGTTTTTGGAAAATGAAACGGGTTGCGTGAGTTTACGGCCCCTCTTTTAACTGGTTTCACTTTTCGGGGGAGAAAACATGTGTTAAAACTTATGTTTGGTAACTACTGTCATACTATGGGTTTCTATGGTTTACTATACGATCTTTGGAAGTCCCGGGGGGGAACCATGAATGTGCGGGTTAGCACAACGGGGAAATGTGAATAGCGCTATTGGGAGTGACCAACCCCGCTCGTCGGCTTGGAGGGTCGGGCGAGTGCATATTGTCTCAAACAGGAACAACAGGTTTACTATTCGGGCACGACATCTGGTTTGCGAGTTAGTAATGGTTTTCCAATCGTAGTAGTAACAAAACATACGCCTAGCTAGCGTACTTTGGTATACATTTTGCATAGTATTGACAGGGTGAACATGGTAACACTTTTGGAACTTGGTAATGTTTGATAACATTTTGCAAAACTTATGAACTCACCGACTTTATGTTGACCTTTTTAAGTATGTCTTTCAGGTTTGAACTTTGGTAACGGCACGGTTGGAGTAGGTGACAGTTGGGATCGGGAATCCTAGAGGTTTAGAATTGGCGTTCAGGGAACCAGAGTCTTAGATGCATCTTTCCGCTGCGCTGGCAAAGGCACCAAACGTCGCAGCCGACGAGGGAAAAGTCGGGGTGTGACAGTTTCTTCTCAAAGGCATCAACTTCAGAGACTGATCTCTGGCACAGGAGACTTGGCCATGTGAACTTTAAAACCATAAATAAAGTCACAAAAATGGGCTTGGTCAGAGGTATACCTTTGAAAGTATACCAGTGTCAAGAACACTGTGTATCCTGTTTGAAGGGAAAGCAGCATAAGTCCTCTTATAAGTCTATTGAAGAATCAAAAACTACTGCATGTCTTCAACTACTCCATATGGACTTATTTGGGCCTGTAAAAATCATGAGCCTTGGCAAGAAGAAGTACTGCTTGGTCATCATTGATGACTATTCAAGATTTACATGGGTATTCTTCTTATTTTCCAAGGATGAGGCAGCTGAAATCATCAAGTTCTTCATTCTACAAGTAGAGAAACAATATTCTCTATCTGTCAAAGCCATTAGAAGTGATAATGGGACAGAGTTCAGGAACAAAACTCTGGATGAATTCTGTTTGTCTAAAGGGATTATTAGACAATTCAGTGTTCCCAGAACTCCAAAACAAAATGGTGTGGTAGAAAGGAACAACAGAACACTAATTGAAGCAGCAAGAACAATGTTAGCTGATTCAGGCCTACCATTGTATTTCTGGGCTGAAGCAGTTAACACTGCATGTTATGTTCAAAATAGATTCCTTGTCAACAAGAGACACTCCAAGACTGCCTATGAAGTTCTTCATGGCATAAAGCCCCTTATCTCCTTTTTCAGGGCTTTTAGATGTCAATGTTTCATTCTAAACATTAAAGACTTTATTTCAAAGTTTGCTGCTAAAGTTGATTCAGGTTATTTTCTTGGTTACTCTTCCACTAGAAAAGCCTACAAGGTTTTTAACTCAAGAACCAAGATAGTAGAAGAAACACTGAATGTCAAGTTCAATGAGTCGAAACACACTCTTATTCCAGCACATCCTGCTGAACTCTTTGACCTTGACAGCTTCCACTTCGGACCTGAAAAGACTGTTACTTCATCTAAGCCTACTTATTATGGTGATCAAAGGTTTGATGATGAGAATCCAGCACCATGGACTCCTAATACAGTCATTAAGTCAACTTTCAAACCATCAGAAGTTTCACAAACTTCTGATTCAACAACTGCTGATGTACAAACTCAAACATCTGCTTCAGCTCCTACAACTACTGAAAATGTTCAAACAGCTGAACCAGATATTATTAACCTCAGTGGTTTGTTTGATGAAGTACAAGAGCCACCTACACCTGTCAGTGGTTTACATCAACTGATTGAACACAAAGATCATCCACTTGAACAAATCATGGGTGATATTGCATCAGGTGTTCTCACAAGAAACCAGCTTTCCAACTTTTGCTTCTTCTCAGCATTCATTTCTCAGTTGGAACCTAAAAAGTACCAAGAAGCCCTCAAAGACAACAATTGGGTAGAATCTATGCAAGATGAGTTGCTTCAGTTCAAGAAGCAACAGGTTTGGGAAATTTGTCCCTTACCACCAAATAAGCTACCAATTGGCACAAGATGGGTCTTTAGGAACAAACAAGATGAAGCTGGTATGATTATAAAGAACAAGGCAAGACTGGTAATACAAGGTTACTCTCAAGAAGAAGGAATTGATTATGATGAGACCTTTGCTCCAGTTGCAAGGCATGAAGCCATCAGGTTATTTCTGGCCTATGCCATTTCCAACAAAATTAAAGTTTTTCAATTGGACGTTAAAAGTGCATTTTTGTATGGAAAAATAAAGAGGAAGTGTATGTTTGTCAGCCACCTGGGTTTGAGGATCCTTCTCATCCTGAGTGGGTGTACAAACTTGACAAAGCTCTTTATGGACTCAAACAGGCTCCAAGAGCCTGGTATGAAACACTTTCCAACTTTTTACTCAAAAATAACTTCACAAGAGGCTCCATTGATAAAACTCTTTTCATTAAAAATGTTGGAAATCATGTCTTACTTGTTCAAATTTATGTTGATGATATCATATATGGTTCAACAAACACAAAACTGCGTGATGAATTTAAGAAACTCATGCAATCAAAATTTGAGATGAGTACAATGGGAGAACTGCGGTACTTTTTAGGACTGCAGATTAAACAACAGACTAATGGAACTTTTATACATCAATCAAAATATGTTAAAGAATTATTGAACAAATTTTCTTTAAAAGACTGTAAATCATGTTCCACTCCCATGACACCTACCACACAAGTTGAACCAGAGATCAAGGAAAACAGGTTGATCAAACCATGTATAGATGTATGATAGGTTCCCTTTTGTATCTAACTGTTTCTAGACCAGATATTATGTTTTCAACATGTGTCTGTGCTAGATATCAATCAGCTCCTAGGGAATCACACCTCATTGCAGTCAAAAAGAATCTTCAGATATCTGAAAGGAACTCCTACACTTGGAATTTGGTATCCTGCTTCTAGCAATACCAAGTTATCAGCTTTTTCAGATAGTGACTATGCAAGGTGCAAAATGTCAAGGAAATCAACATCTGGTGGTTGTCAATTCTTGGGAAACTGTCTAGTGTCCTGGCAATCAAAGAAGCAAACATCTGTTGCAACTTCAACTGCTGAAGCTGAATACATTGCAGCTGCAAGTTGTACATCACAGATACAATGGCTCCAATATCAACTTCTTGATTATGGAATCAAAGAGACCAAGACACCATTGCTTGTAGACAGCAAATCTGCCATTAGCATCATTCAAAATCCTGTTCAGTTTTCAAAAACCAAACACATTGAAATCAGGTATCATTTCATAAGGGATTGCTATGAAAAAGGCAAGATTGAAGTGAAGCATGTCACAACAGCTAATCAGATAGCTGACATATTCACAAAACCCCTTGACACATCAACATTTCAGAAGTTAGTATCCATGCTTGGGATGCTAAATTTGTAAGTGTTCTTTTACTTTTCCTGCACATTTTATTTTTCACTTACATCTGTTTTTAATCTAAAAACTTCTGAAAAACAAAAAGAGAGAAACTACTGATGAACAAACCATCGGTATGGGAATATTTTCTGAAAAATGATTAACTTCTGATAAAATAAACTTCAGAAGTTATGAATAAAGTGTTCTCATCAGTTGTTAACAAACTACTGAAGAGAAAATGGGAACTACTGATGACAATTGTTTTTCATCAGCAGTTTTGTCATTAAGGGCAAATCAGACATTTCCCACTTCAGAAGTTTGACCTAAGGCGGTTACAAACTTCTGATAAACACCTTTTCCAACACTTATCCATTCAAAAAGCAAAAATTCCCTCATTCTCTCTCAAAAAGCTCTCAAACCCTGAACCTGCAAAAACACTGTTCAATCCACACACACACAAACCACATGGCTCTAGCTTTGAAACAGGGACATAATCAAAGAGGCTACTTCGAAAAACATGAAGCCTGGTCCCAATACGATGAAATCATTGATTTAGTCGTTAAATCCCAATACTTTACTGCCCTCACCATTGATCCTCCAATCCACACTGAGACTCTTAATGAGTTCTGGGCAAATGCGGAGACTGTGACAGTAAATGATAAGGTGATCTCCCTCAATTCAACCATCCAAGGGAGAAGAATGGCAATCACACCCGAAACTTTGGGGATTAGACTGGGTCTGGATGATGTGGGTGCCCCAGATCAATTTTCAAACTCTGAAATTCATTTAACCATGACAGAGTGTGGTTACCAAGGTACTCTCTCACATGCTACTATTTTTAAGAAATATTTTGAACCTAAGTACAAACTTTTGTTTCACTATATAATTATGTGTTTGAGTCCAAAAACTGGATCATATGATCAGATGCCCTCTACTTTTCAACCAATTTTTCATTCCATTGTGAATGAAACAAAATTCAGGGCATCAGCACTTTTCTTCAATGAGTTGGTGTTACATCATCTCAATTCTAAAAAGAAGTTTTTGTTGTATCCAAGATTTATTATGCAATGCATAATAAAGGAACTTGGAGAAGAGGTGCTTGTGGGTCAACAACTGTTTTAAACCCTTTAACCTCACAAGCATACTCTAGGCACAATAAACTGGCCACTTGGCCAGAAGATGACCAAAGGGAACACACAACAGTCCCCAAGGAACCCTCATCTTCCAAACCTTCACCCAAAAAGGCCAAGAAACCCAAACAACAAAAACAAAAACAAAAACCCACCAGCCTGAAAAGAAAGGCAGTTCAGGAGGTTGAGATGCCTGAACCTGCTAATGTGCAATCTGCATTTGATAAAGATGTGACTGAAAATCCTCTCAGTCTCATCCATCTCAAAACCCCACAAGAGCACCAATAACCATTTTATTCAAAAGAAAGAAATTTAAGAAAACAATCCCCATAGACTCTTCTTTTGAAACTGCTGAACCCATAGACCAAACTACTGAACCAGCACCACAACTTTCTGAACCTGAAGCCCTTGAAATTGCCAAACTTCTCTCTGGGCTAAAAGAAAACATCCCATCAGAACATGTCAGTCCCCAACAACCACATCAAACAGGGGACATACCTTCAGCACTTGACATGGATGTGGATATCCCTAGCCCTAACCCAAGAGATGAGGATGAACTAGGGTCTCTAAGCCCAAACTTAGAAACTCTAGGTACATTTGAGGCTGCTACTACTCAAATACCACCTAGTGGTGGATATGAGGATAGAAGTAACATAGCTAAGACCTCATTTGTGGCAACTACTGATGAAGGCTTAATGCCTGAGGTAGGAAATACTCTGAACCAAGAAAAAGAGGTACATGAGACAACTGAGTTGGGCTTAGCTCATGATGTAACTGATACTGTCCTCATTGAGGAAGTAAGCAGGGATTCAGATGATTCCATTGATTTGGATGATGATTCACACTCCACTAAACATGAATTGACGGCTTCTAGTGAAGGTCCTGCACCTGGTGTATCTAAGCTCAAAGAGCTGGTCACACCAGATCAGGTTAAAGACCACTTGATCCCTGATTCCCCTAAAGTGGCATCTTCTGTACAACATGAAGATCACCCCAAAACACACCCCTCACTAAATATGCCTACACAATTCCCTTGGTCAACAAGCATAGATCTGAACCAACTATGCAGCCTAGATGGTCCCCTATACCAGATGATGAACAACCTTATTGCCAATCACCTCAAAACTTTTACAGCTGCTTTGGAGATGTCAACCAAAAACCAATTTGAGGTGATCAAATCCAAAATGAATGATCTGTCCAACAAAATTGACCACAACTCAAGACAGATTGCAAAGCTCACTGGTAGAACTTCTCAACCTTCTAAGCTTCCGGAAGTGGATGAAGCCAAAAAGGGGGAGAAGATTAAGGAACCAAGGGAGTCACTGGAAGCCAGAATAAAGGCAAGAGTGGCTCTACAAGAAAGAGAACTCCAAGAGAAAGCCAGAAAACAAAGAGAAGATCAACAAAGGCTTATCTCTGGAACTGAAGTTGAAGCTGAAACTTCCCAAGGCCATATTGAAGAAACTTCTGATGAAACTTCTGATGATTCAGAAAATACTGAAGACAATCCTTCAGTAGTTGACACTCCTATCAACACATCAGAAGTTAACACTTCCAACATACAACCAACTGAAGAGCCTTCCAAACCAACTGAACAACAACAACCAACTCCTATTCCAAGGCCTACAACAACTACAACAATGACTGTGCTGAACCCTTCTCCACTATCAATGTCCAAAGAACTACTTGAGAAGAGTTTAATTGTAGCCCAAAGAAAGGCTAAGGAAGATGATATCTGGAATGCTTTGGAAGCAAGGGAAGACTTAAGCCTCAATGAAAAGTTACAAGCTTATGAAGCAGAGTTGAATAGGCAATCTGAAACAGAGAGAGTTGCTAAAGAAGACAAAAGACAACAACTGATGTCTTTTATAACAAAGAACAGCAAAACAAAAGCCTATTCACTCAAAGGGCTCTCAATGGATGAGCTGACTAAAAGAGCTCAACTTGTTGCTGACAAACTTGCAACAAGTAAAGATGGAAAAGCCAAGAGAGCTGAGATGATTGAAGAACTGGTAGCAAATCACTATGGTTCAAAGGCATCTGTGTCAAGATGGAAAGAAGAAAGACTACTAGACACATACAAGAAGTACAAGGCTGCCAAGGTTGCTAATCCAGAGAAGTTCAAAACTTCTGAAGTATCAACTTCAGTAGTTAGAACTTCTGGTGTTAAAAGACCAGCTACCAAGAATAAACCAGAGGACAAGACAAAGACTGACTTCAAGATGGTGTTGCTGGAAGGCAACACAGTTGTTCAAGGAGACTTTGATATTGAAGAGAAGCCTCTGATAACTCAATTTAGGGATCCTTCAACATTTGCTTACCAAATCCAGAAGACTATCACAGACAAACTACACACTAAGGTAGTTACTGAACATCATTTACCCACTTTGAAACTACCTGATGTGATGCAACAGGAAGATAGAAGTGAATCCCACCTGAGAGTCACTGAAATAGAGAATATCCAACACTCAAGAACATCCCAGGGATCCAGCATGGTTCCCTATACTTCAGAATTTGACAAGTCTAAAGTGCTGATCATCAGATGGTCCTTTACTGATGACAACTCAGTATTGGTGACAAGAAGAGATCTTACAAGCAAGGCCTACAAGTCCATGAATGAACTGAAGAAACTATCAACTCAGGACTTGCTTACAATTCAACATCTGGAACCTCAAAGGGGATCTCTCACTGATGAGCAGCTTAATCAATTAAAGAATTCCATGTTCAAGGAGATATGGAAGATTGTTAATGACAGAAGAAGACAATAAAGAATTAGAAAAGGTTTTGGCTTCATCAATCCAGGGGGAGATTGTTAGGACAAAAAGGATTGGTGAAACCACTTTTGTAAACCTTAGTCTAATTCACTTCTGCAAAATATCCTAAGTATAGAACTACTGAAGAAAGAAGACTAAAGTACTGAAGAAGGATTCAACAAGTACCGAAGAAGAAGTATCAGAAGTTCTAAAGTCTAACCAGACAGTTCCCTAAAGAACTACTGAAGACAAACTACTCATCAGTAATTTGTCATTCATCAGCTCTTGTTCAAGAATCTTTTTAACCGACTTATGTTTCAGTAGTTTTTTAGTTTAATATTACTTTATCTTTTTGTACAAGTTCCAAGAATGGAACTTGTTTCAACTTGTTACTGACTTACTTTTAGCAAGGTTCATGTATATGTAAAGTCTATAAATAGATGGGTTCATCCCCTCTGTTTTAGACATTGATTTTGATTAATACAGAAATCCTTCAAAGCTTATTATTGTTCTTATTGTTCTTTCTATTTCATTTACTGAGAATCTGTTTAAGTATTCATTCTCATTCTATACTTAGATTCTCATTAAATACTTGTCTTTAGCTTTCAAACATCCAGGGGGAGTAATAATTCCTGTTGATAGTGTAACTTTACTTATCATTCCGCTGTGCAAATCTGATTGAACTTGCTAAACACATAAGTGTTCACTAGCAAGCAATACATCAAGAGCATTACTGATCCAACAAGGGGCATCAGGTCCCTGTGGCTGAGTAGCCTGAGCGGGGGACTTGCCCTTATCCCCCGCACCTCCAACTCCCTTAGAAGTTCCAGCAGCCACGCTCGCCCCGCCGTCTCCACTGGCACCCATCTCACACCGACCCCTCTTCCGCGTCTTCAACTTAAACTCGTCGGCGTCATCGTCATCATCTGAAGTAGGCCCATCCTTCCGCTTATGACGATTCTTGACATACTCCCCGCCTGTATCCGCAGACCCTGTGTCAGAAAGGGGGGTCACTGGCTGGACCACATAGCAGCGCCTACGCGGGGCATGCTTCATGCGCCCCTGAGAATGCCGCACCAAATCACTTACAAGCACGGAACAAGGGTCAGAAGACTTACGGGTAACGAAATGGTGGGCGGGTGGATTATCCAAGTTCGGATAATAGAACCGGCCAACAAAGTCTTCCAAAAAGGAGACTTGTCCCTCAGGGATTCGCCTCCACTTCAGCTTAAGAGCCCTGCGGGACTCAAAGATGTCGAACTTCGACACGCCTGCGCATTCAACAAAACACTTAGCAAGAATTATAATTATCACAAAAAACAAAGCGCTAGATCATACCTTCTTGGGCGATGTAGGGCTCCTTCCCCTCGCGGATGCCGGTGTGGCTGGTGCCCAACAGGTTGAAAGTGCCTTCAAACAAACCCTTCAACTCCAGCTTGGTTTTATGAGTTGTAAGGGCGATGAACCAGGCTTCATCCATATAGTTCCGCATCACCTCGCGGTCGGGCACCCGCTCCTAGACGTCACCACTTTCCAGGGCATGGCCACCGGAATAACACCCTTCTTCAAGTAGAAGAACTTGTCCTTCCATCCATGAAGAGACTTCGGAACTTCAGTAACTATAGCAGGCACCTTGGGCCGCAGTTTAAAAGTAAACCACGACTCATCCCGAGCCATGAAGTAAAACATGTTGAACCGATCAATGGTCGGTTCAATATCCAAGGCCCGGCACTGGTTTTCAAAGTGCCCCAACCGGAGCATCCCAAACCCGCTAACCTGGGACACCGCCACCCCATACTCTATCAGGGTGTCCAGTTGGAAGCGGGGTGCAAGGCAAGCGGAACCCACACTTGGAAAAGTGGGCCTCATAGAAGGCAAGCTTGCCCTCCGGAGCGGTCAAGATAGTCTTCCCGGACCAGTCAACTCCGGCTCCTACTCCGGAAGAATGCCATGATCGGCACAGAAGATGGTGAAAGTGGCATCCGTCCATTTACAAGGAGTGTTGGTCGCCAACTTCCTCTCCTTCACCTTGATCTGAGGAACGTCAGGTTCTATCTCCTGACTACTGGCCTCAGACTCATCACGGTGAATCTCGCCAGTGGGAGAAACGTTGGTGGAAATGTCAGACATCACAACGGTATGGAAGTAAGATTAGAGAGAAAGGAAAGGAAAGCAGGAGGAAAGGGGGTGAAGTTTCAAGGAAATCTTCAGTCAACGCCGGAAAACTCGTCGGGAAACTTGAAGATTGCTCGGAAACTTCAAGAAAAGGGAAGGAGAAGATGAAGATGGATCGGAAAACTATGGGAGGTTTTGGAGAAATTTGAAAGCATAACCGTTTCTCAAGGCCCTCCAACATATAAATACCCATCGCATTTATGACAGAGGGCCCCACAAAGAAAAAGCAACCGTCGCGTCTCTTCAGATGAGAACGGAGATGCTGACACGTGGCACATGCATCATCGGACGGCCCACGACAGCACGTGTGCAATGGCCACAACTGGCAACCGTTCAGTCCCCGGACACGTGTCAACAAACCTCACAATCTCACAAAACCAAACACGTGCCCTCCCACGCGCCTGACACAAGTCATGTGGGCCAAGACACGTGGCACTGCCCTGATCACTCATTCAATCAACAGACACTCGTGGTCACCACGCGCCTGACACCAGGCGAAAAAGCTCCTGCAAAACGATTGGATGACATAAAGCAGACAACGTGTCAGACAGCTGTCTGACACGTCTGTCCAACTTCCCCACAAAGTTATCCACATTCGAATTCCAGGCGCCATAAATTCAAATGATTGAAGACAAAATAAATACACCACCCAGCATTTACTTCAAGTATACAACCGCACTTAAAGCAAGAAACGGCGGGCCACGTCATCACTAGCGGAGCCTTGACGTAAACGCGGATAAAGACGTTCCCCGCTTTCCCTCCCCAGAGACAAGGCACGAAACGTCAGGGCACGCGAACTCCTGACGTAACGCAGAGAAAGACGTTCCCCGTCCAACCGACGGAAGAAAGCACGAGCAGAAGAGCTATCATCCGCGACTCACTTTTTAACTCAGTCTAGCGCTCCAACTCCTCTTAAATCAAGAACAGGAGAAGCCCTAGACTAGGGGGACTTGAAGGGATAGGGAGCCTAATCCAGGCGGACGCGGCCTCCCTATTCCCGATTAACAGAAGATCCGCGGAAACACCCACAACAAGTTTTCGGCGGAAAGAACTTGGGTAGCAACATTACACATTTGTGCCAAGCACGCACGCGCGTCTACCAACGCGCGCGCTGCTTCACACCACAGACATTCCCAAGTACGACGTACGGAAGATCAAGAGTTAGTGATCTACCTGCAAGGACCACTAACACCATCAAGTGGATAAGGACATGTGCCTGTAGTTGCCCAACAACCACTACGGTTCAACAGTGACGTGACTGGTTCCATGCTTCCACCATGCTGTCATCACTGTTCTGACCAGGCATGCTCACCTTTTACCAAAGGCCACATCAGACGCCGGCAGATAGGTCAACCATGCTGCTGCAGAACAACATACCGCCAAGGACCAGTCGCATGTCGTCACGTGTCCACCGGTAAGCTCGCTGCTGATGTCATCTACAGTGGATGTCCTTTTCCTGCCTTTCTTAGAGGCTGAGCAGAGTTGGGCCGAGCCAAAGCCCAAAGATCACAAGACTCGTCGTGGGCTTCTTCCCAAGCCCACGACCTCCATTATAAATAGAAGACATCAACTCCCTTCAAGAGGATCGAAAAACCAATCACTTGTAACTAAGAGCTAGAATTACTTGTTCTCTTTGTATTTTACCAAGCAATAATATCCTCGGCTCCTTACAGTGGACGTAGGTCAAACTTGACCGAACCACTTACACCTTTGTGTTCCTGCTTTACTTATTCAACACACACTCACTCACATTATATTCTCGGGTTGATCTAAAGGTTTGGGTAAAGGAACGTACGTATAGCAACATAAGTTAAACCCCTCGGTGATTAGTGATAATCCCCGAGATACTTATTGTTTCTTCAACAATCAAATAACTAAAGGGTGATTTTATTGGGATATCCTAAATTAATATTCAGATGCCTATCACGTCTATCTTTTTTCTATATATACATATTATATATAGAAAGAGATAGAGAGGGAAGGGTGTACCAATATTAACACCGTATGTAAAACCTAATAACCTATTACTTGAGGTTTCACAATTTACTTAGAGGGTGTTTGGGATTGCGTTTTGAATCTGATTTTTAGATTATTGCGTTTTGAAAACGCAGATAATCAGTTTTTAGTGTTTGGATTGCGTTTTGAAAACGCAGATAATTAGTTTTTTAGGCTATCAAAACGCAATAATCTATAAGCAGCTCCACCCCTGCTTTTCCAAAACGCATAATCTGTTTTGAATAAATCCCAAACACCCCCTTAGTTTATTAATTTCATGGATTTAGTGTTTTAGCATTTGTTTATGTGTTATTTCTCCTTTTACTATATTTGTTAGTTTATCAAGTTTTTATTTATCACATTATTTATTTCAATGTAGATATCCATTTTTTCAAAAATGCTTTCGAGACTTGAAACAAATATGATTAGTAAAAATACATATGTTATAGTTAGTCGTTCATACTCGTACTTATTTCTAGTGCTTGATTTCTTTTTAATTTTAATTTTGGTTCCACCACTAGTAAGGGACTTTTTCTACCTCATATTAGACACTTGAAACCTTAAAACCGATCTTGATATTATTATCTATCTATCTATACATATAATAAACTAAAGTCATTTTAATGACATGGCACTCAAAGAAGCATTCTCTTCCTTGAGTGTGCTATGTGTCATCCCAATTGATATATCATATTAAATTTTTCAACTCGGGACGCTCTCGGGGTATAATCTAGTTATCTTAATAAAACAAATAATAAAACAACGAAAAAACTACAATTTTTGATCTTTGAGGCTTTTATAAAGGAAAAAAAGTACAATTTAGCCTAAAACAAAAATAAGTAAGCGTAAGGATATATCACAATAATCTATATCTATATCTATCTATCTATACATATAATAAACCAAAGCTATTTTAATAACATGGCATTCAAAGAGAAATTCTCTTCTTTGAGTGTGTCATGTGTCATCTCATGTGGCATTGAGATATTTAGGAAAAAATAAATTTAAAAACAAAATTGGATTTTTCTCTCTTATCTCTTATGTTTCCTCCCATAATTTTTAAACGTTAATATTTTTTATATACGAGATTTTTTAAGAAAAAAATTACGCCAAATTAACGAGCGTTTTATTATCTTTCCAACGAGTACCATAGTGTTATATAAATAACGGAGAAAAAAAGCGACTATTTTTTTTGTAGGGTTCTGTTCATACATGAAAAAAAAACACAAAGTGTTTAGGTAAATCATTAATCATGTATAGGCAAGTCACTAATTATGTTTCGGTAAATATGAATTCTATTTTCAACATGCGTTAGCATTGGAGTTATACATTGTTTTAGGTTAGATATTAATATTAGAGTTATATATTGTTTAAGGTTAGGCGTTAATATTGAAGATACATTTTTAATTGTTTTAGGTTAGGTGCCACCCGAAGCTTTCCAGCATGTAACTGTAAAGTGCATCATTCTATTTTATATGTAAGATTAATATGTCATATTAGATTTCTCAACCCCGGGAGGTTCCCGGGGTATAATCTAGTATATATATATTGCAAAGGGATTAATCCTACATGTCATACTCTTATGCAATCTCTCCTTTGAGAGATGCCACATAAGATGTGATGTGGCAACTCTAGACCAATTTAAAAAAAGAAATAAATATGATAAGATGTGATGTGGCAATTCTAGACCAATTAGAAAAAAAAGAAATAAATTCTAGACCAATTAAAAAAGAATAAATATGGTTTAAATATGGTTTAACCTAATCTATTAAATACCTAATCTACTAAATGTAAATATTAAATCTTTATTATTTTCTCTCTCATGTTTCCTCCCATAACTTTTAACGTTAATATCTTTTATATACGAGATTTTTTAAAGAAAAAAATTACACCAAATTAACGAGCGTTTATTATCTTTCCAACGAGTACCATAGTGTTACACAAAAAACGGAGAAAAAACGAATATTTTCTGTAACCCGACTGGTATTGTGTCAGGTTTGGGATTAGTTTAAAAAAAATTGTGGGTTTGGGTCGGGCCTGGGATCAGGTGATACCTGACCCAATTACCCGAAACCACATACCTAAATACCCGAACTATATACCCGATCATATACCATGAATTTTTTAACGCGTCACATAACCCTTAGACTAATGCGTTCGATATTTCAATTAATAACTTTTTTTCCGTATTTCATGTTAGTTCTTTTAAGAAGAATGATCGATTACAAACTTCCGAATTCATTTGACATTATATAATATTTTGTAATGGCACTAGATTTATACCCCGGCGCAGAGATTCGTTTTTTTTATATTAGAATATGATAACTTATGGCAGAGATTTGTTTAAATACATAAATAAATAAATAATAATAATATTCATTAATCATATATTGGCAAGTTATTAATTATGTTGTCATATTAGATATTTTATTATGTCATATTAGATATTTCAACCCGGGACGCTCCCAGGATAAAAACTAGTATAGGATATTTTAAGGCGAGCCGGGATTTTAGCTAAGAATGAGGCTCTAGTGAATTTCCTTACAGACATCGTGGAAGGCAAGTCTACTCTGCGCCCAGCGGATTTGCTGGTCTTTGGTTGGGCAGGGGGAAACACGTTTGTGTTGACCTCACAGGCGTGTCCCCATTAGTTGGTTTACGAGATAATGGTTTCGTGGCTGGACCGGCAATGAGAAGGGCGGAATCAAAGAAATTAAGTGGAAAAACACGCCAAAGCTTGTGAAGATAACTAACATGTTTTCGTGTCCTTTGCTTTTGATACCTTTGGCTCCTTGGCGCCGGAAACTATCTGTTTCCTGACAAGGGTCCAACGGGTTATTCATAGAAACGTTTCGACTACAGGAGGCAGGGGTTTGCTCTTAGTAGATTAGGGTTTGCAATTTAGAAAGATGTGGCGACGCAGCTTGTTACCCGTCTGTCTGTTTTAATGTAATTTGACAGTAATGAAATGAAAAAGCTTTTAAAAAAAATCATGGAAACATCTTTGATCTCATATTTGTTAAAGTTTTCCTTTTCTCGATTTTTGATATTTTAGCAAAGCAGGTATGGGAGTATAATGGTTGTTTAATTCTTTAATTCCATCAATATATATATATATATATATATATATATATAGGGGATGGTTCTGTAGAAAACCCTAAATATTGAGGAAACTCTAGAAAACCCTTTAAAAATCCTACTTCCCGAGCTTTTTTTTAAAAAAAATTAGGGCATGTAATATACATGTTTTTAAGTGTTTTGAGCCAAAAAAATCAAAAAAGCGCCGAAGGGTTTTTTTTTTTAAAAAAATAAGTTTTGCATCATAACATATGTTACCAGTGCAAAAATAAGCTAACATATCTTATGGTGCATAACTTATTTTATTTTATTTTTTTAAAAAAACCGCTCGGCGCTTTTTTGATTTTTTTGGCTTAAAACACTTAAAAACATGTATATTACATACCCTGATTTTTTTTGCCTTTACCTATTCGTTTGTTAAACCCAAATCAGTTTCTTAAACCGACCTTTTGTGTCACCAGTGTTACTTGATAATCTAAGTGTAGTTATTATGATGTTTAGTATTTATACGCTGAAAAAAAAATCAGTCAATTCATGAGGTCGATATACCAAAGTAGGTGATTGAAAAAAAAAAGAAAAAAAAAGCAAAAAAAAAAAAAAAAGAAAAGAAAAGAAAAAAATTGTGAGTATTATGTAATACGGGTTGAAAATAAACCGCAGTTTTAGTTATTGTGTTTAGTATGAATAAAAGATTGTCATGGGTCGGTACGTGTCTTCGTTTTAGCCACTTGTTAGCCAAATGTTTCCTACCTTTACCTAAGCCCAAAACCCGTAAGTCCTTTAGATATGTGCATTGCCTACAGTTGAGGTGTAATTGTCATACAAGCCTATGATAACAGAGTTGCATACTTGGTTTTTGAGTGATTAATACTAGCGCATTACACGCTAGTCCAGATATTAAACCGAGTGGAGTGAAAAATTGCGAGGGGTGTGTTGCATGAAAATAAAAACCGGAAGCATGTTAGATTTAGTCGGGTTAATTCTCTTTTTAAATGAAAATCAACGTGACTTGCTGAATTAACACATCTAATGCTGATCTGTAAATGGGGTATGACTTTGGACCTTAGCTAAGGTATGATGGGGCAACTGTGGTGCTAGTCTGTGATAATGTCTTGAGCAGAGTGTATATAATTTTTTCGAGACGAAAAAAAAGATAAGTGTGGGGGTGTGATGCGCGGTTGCGCGCATCATGTTTATTTGCCAGTTTTGCATATTTTTAAGTCGTTTAGATAGTATTTTTATTAGTTTTAGGTATGTACTCTATTATTTTAGTATTGTATATATTTTATTACTTTTTGGTTGTTTTTACTATTAATGTATTTATTTTATATTTTTGGTAGGTGATCGCATGTAGCGGGGCTAAAACAGTACAAATTATATTCAAGACTCAAACACCCGAGTCGAGAGCACGGGGTCATAATACCATTTATAATAATAGTATATTAAATAATAATAATATTATTATGACTAAAGTCAAAGGCCATCTTGAAAAAGGAAGTAAATGGAAGTCATGGACAATTTTTTGGAATGAACTTTATTTTTGGACGGACCAATAATGGGATTGATAGACAACAAGAGTTATTATATAACCTTTTCTTGGCGACAATTAAAAGTGTGAGAATTATTAGGGGATCGCATATTATTGGGAACGAGGGTTTCAATTTGGAGGTCAACACAATTGGGGGTTCACATAAGAGGATTATTTAGAGAGAGGGGCGCGGTTCATACCAGGGAGTGACATGTTTGTGAACGGATTGAAGCTTGTCCATCCAAAACCATGATTGGTTAAGTTTCCCTTCACTTCCGGGTGAAGGTTTGTAAGTTTCTGGATTTGTATGTTGTTATTATGATTGTGTTCGTGACATTTACTGTAAGAGATAATTTTTATGTTAATTGTCTTGATATTGGGTTGAACTTTGTGGATGTTTATGTTGTGCTTGAGCCACAGGAATGAATTCCTTCAATTAAATTTTGATGTTGGGTTGGATCTTGTGTATGTTCTTGTATGCGTAAACCATAGAGATGAATTCTGTCATTTATGCCTTAACTTGAAATATAGGATTTGGTGAACTAGATAAAGAAGCATACTTAGGGCCTTGTTGCTATTTGTTGATGCCTAAGTCTTGATTCTCTGTCCTAGCGTTTCTTGCAGTAAAAACCTGTCATATTCACTTTAGAAATCTAGTACTTACGTATCCGAACCCGGGAGTGATTGTTATCTTTATTTTTGTTTTTAGTTAATTTCTATTGTTACCATTCAACCATTTTATAAGACTACAAAGATAAAAATAGCAAACTTCATAATCGTATTGTTTCCTTGTTTTAGTAAACAGCTTAGACGAACAAACAACTAGTGTGACGCTAACCACATGCTCCTTGGATTCGATATCCTACTTACCCTAGCTACCTAGGTTATTTAGGTTTTGTATGACCCGTGACGACCGGCTCATCAAATGGCGCCGTTGCCGGGGAGCTAGTGCGCTTAGTATTACATTGCTTGTTTGTTTGTATTTTTTTTATTTAGTGTTTAAAAAAAAAATAGAAAATCTAAAAAAAAAATTATATAAAAGTGTTATTTAATTTTATTAGATTTCACTTTGGGTTTTCTAGTTGTCTGTGCAGGATCTTTCTTTCACAGGTAAAGAAGCTCAAGTTTTGACCATGTATGCATATCGCGATACATGTGCGGTTTGTGGGGATCCGCGCCACACTTTTGAATATTGGCTAAAGCTTGCATTGAAAAAGGAGGCAGCAAGAAGGTATTTAATTGCTTATGAAATATGGGAGAACACCCCGGTCTTGTACTATGAAGAGCTTGCCCCTCCTCCAACCTTTCAGCACTACCAAACACTAGTGAACGCCGAACATAAGCGGCAACTTCAGGCAGATCAAAGCAGACTTGACAAGATTACGAGGAAAGTGCAACTTTCTAAAGTCGAACAAGAATTAGCAAAACCTCATCAATCACGAGAATGTCGGCTAAAATGGCTGAATTATAAGTACGACATTCTAAGCTATGAAAGAAGAAAGGATAAGGCTTATATCGCCTTATCACCTCATGAAAAATGTCAAGCAAAACAAGAGTGGATTTTGTCACAAGTTGAGGAGGAGGTTGTGGAGATGAATACCGCACCAATCCTCAAGTGGTTGAAGATTTAAAGATTGAATCCACCATGGCTAAAGAAGAGGTTCCAAGTCTTCCTACAAAAGAAAATGAATGTTTAAACCTTGCTGAAGACACGGTTCCTCAAGAAGAGCTAGTGAGTTTGGTGCCTAAGGTTAGGAAGGTTGGCTTGCACGATTTTGGGCAAGTTATTTTGAAGCGGACTCGCAAAACATATGATCTTTACATGCCGATACTAGTCAAGCATCTTTGGACACGACATGTAAACTACCGAGCATACATTGGAAACTCGGTAGGCAAATGTTCTTTGAGACCACCATGAATGAGAATCAGGTATGATTGTTGTATATTTTGTATATTTATTTGTTTTATTTATTTATTTATTTTTTTAATTTTTATTTTTAAGTGTGTTTGAATCAGTTTTATTTTGTTGGAGTCAAGGGATTGCTTGTTTTGATTTGAATTGCAAGAATAGATTGTCCCGCCCGTACTCAATCTCCATTCGGGTGAGGAAGATTTGGAAATCACTAATGTTTGCAGGAATCCCGATTTGTTTTTTCTTTTTTTTTTCTCTTTCGTGTTTCTTTGTTCCAGGTTTGTTATCGGCTGCGAATGAAATGCTATACGGCCGACATTAGAAGGAATTGAACGGACTTATACGCATATTGCTTATCCAGGGGAGTCTGTTCCTTTTACTGTTGTATTTTATTTTATTTTTTCTGCTTTATTTTATTCCTAGCTCACATTGAGGACAATGTGTCGTTAAGTGTGGGGGTGGGGAAACTTCGTTTTTATTTATTTTTGTGTCTTAAAAAAAATTTAAAAAAAAAATTTTAAAAAAAATGAAAATGTCTTGAAAATTGTTCCTAAAAAAAAGCATTCTAATTAGACATAAAAGCAGCTTTTCGGTACCTACCAGCTGTTTCTTGATTGTTTTGGTAGTAGATCCTTAGTCATGGTCTAATTTGTGGAAAAGTAGTATGAACCGTTTTCAGCAGGTGTTTTTAAGAAAAAAAGTTTAGAATTGTCTGACTAGATTTAACAAGCTATTGGTAATAAATGCATGCACACATCGGTAACCCATTTCCCCACTTTTGTGAGATCTTGAGCCTACTAGTTGATAGATTGAATTATATATTTTCATTTGTGAGAGTAGGCCAGATGTTTCTCTGTTGCAGAACTTGTGTGGTTTGATACATGCCGAGGTTGTAGACTAGATATGCACATAGATGATAAAGGCAATTTAGGATTACCCTTTTCGTTTGATACCCGTGTATTTGTTTACGTGATTAACCTGTTTACCAACAATATTACCCCTAGTAGCCATGTTGAGCCTTTACCTATTCGTTTGTTAAACCCAAATCAGTTTCTTAAACCGACCTTTTGTGTCACCAGTGTTACTTGATAATCTAAGTGTAGTTATTATGATGTTTAGTATTTATACGCTGGAAAAAAAATCAGTCAATTCATGAGGTCGATATACCAAAGTAGGTGATTGAAAAAAAAAAGAAAAAAAAAAGCAAAAAAAAAAAAAGAAAAGAAAAGAAAAAAATTGTGAGTATTATGTAATACGGGTTGAAAATAAACCGCAGTTTTAGTTATTGTGTTTAGTATGAATAAAAGATTGTCATGGGTCGGTACGTGTCTTCGTTTTAGCCACTTGTTAGCCAAATGTTTCCTACCTTTACCTAAGCCCAAAACCCGTAAGTCCTTTAGATATGTGCATTGCCTACAGTTGAGGTGTGATTGTCATACAAGCCTATGATAACAGAGTTGCATACTTGGTTTTTGAGTGATTAATACTAGCGCATTACACGCTAGTCCAGATATTAAACCGAGTGGAGTGAAAAATTGCGAGGGGTGTGTTGCATGAAAATAAAAACCGGAAGCATGTTAGATTTAGTCGGGTTAATTCTCTTTTTAAATGAAAATCAACGTGACTTGCTGAATTAACACATCTAATGCTGATCTGTAAATGGGGTATGACTTTGGACCTTAGCTAAGGTATGATGGGGCAACTGTGGTGCTAGTCTGTGATAATGTCTTGAGCAGAGTGTATATAATTTTTTCGAGACGAAAAAAAGATAAGTGTGGGGTGTGATGCGCGGTTGCGCGCATCATGTTTATTTGCCAGTTTTGCATATTTTTAAGTCGTTTAGATAGTATTTTTATTAGTTTTAGGTATGTACTCTATTATTTTAGTATTGTATATATTTTATTACTTTTTGGTTGTTTTTACTATTAATGTATTTATTTTATATTTTTGGTAGGTGATCGCATGTAGCGGGGCTAAAACAGTACAAATTATATTCAACACTCAAACACCCGAGTCGAGAGCACGGGGTCATAATACCATTTATAATAATAGTATATTAAATAATAATAATATTATTATGACTAAAGTCAAAGGCCATCTTGAAAAAGGAAGTAAATGGAAGTCATGGACAATTTTTTGGAATGAACTTTATTTTTGGACGGACCAATAATGGGATTGATAGACAACAAGAGTTATTATATAACCTTTTCTTGGCGACAATTAAAAGTGTGTGAATTATTAGGGGATCGCATATTATTGGGAACGAGGGTTTCAATTTGGAGGTCAACACAATTGGGGGTTCACATAAGAGGATTATTTAGAGAGAGGGGCGCGGTTCATACCAGGGAGTGACATGTTTGTGAACGGATTGAAGCTTGTCCATCCAAAACCATGATTGGTTAAGTTTCCCTTCACTTCCGGGTGAAGGTTTGTAAGTTTCTGGATTTGTATGTTGTTATTATGATTGTGTTCGTGACATTTACTGTAAGAGATAATTTTTATGTTAATTGTCTTGATATTGGGTTGAACTTTGTGGATGTTTATGTTGTGCTTGAGCCACAGGAATGAATTCCTTCAATTAAATTTTGATGTTGGGTTGGATCTTGTGTATGTTCTTGTATGCGTAAACCATAGAGATGAATTCTGTCATTTATGCCTTAACTTGAAATATAGGATTTGGTGAACTAGATAAAAAAGCATACTTAGGGCCTTGTTGCTATTTGTTGATGCCTAAGTCTTGATTCTCTGTCCTAGCGTTTCTTGCAGTAAAAACCTATCATATTCACTTTAGAAATCTAGTACTTACATATCCGAACCCAGGAGTGATTGTTATCTTTATTTTTGTTTTTAGTTAATTTCTATTGTTACCATTCAACCATTTTATAAGACTACAAAGATAAAAATAGCAAACTTCATAATCGTATTGTTTCCTTGTTTTAGTAAACAGCTTAGACGAACAAACAACTAGTGTGACGCTAACCACATGCTCCTTGGATTCGATACCCTACTTACCCTAGCTACCTAGGTTATTTAGGTTTTCTATGACCCGTGACGACCGGCTCATCAGGGGGCTATGATCAGAAACGTAATAACAAACATAATGCAAGATTAAGATTCGACTCACAGTTTGCTATGCTTCCACGAGAACAGGTTAAACAAAAAGTCAAGAACACTCAAATCATGCAACAGAGAGAGAATATAGAGTTTCAAGTATGAAGGTGAATTATTCGGCAAGGGAGGATGATGGGACCCACGTGATTTCGTTCCTCCGATGAGCCCATACAGCTCCAAATCATCAATATCCTCGAACCCGCCTTGTAACGGCTCCACCGAACCAGATGACGATTCAAGCTCAAGAACCGATGATGTGGTGGCGGTGGTCTGATGAAGAATAGGGTGTCGTGATGTTGTTGACGGAGAAGACGACCAGAGCCAGAGAAGGGGAAGGGCTGTGGGTTGTCGTGATATTGTTGCCGGAGAAGATGAGCGGAGCCGGTCACCCTTTATCTCCCGGAAACTCTCTCTGGTTTCTCAAGAACCAATGATGTGGTATAGCTTAATATATAATAATAATAATAATAATAATAATAATAATAATAATAATAATAATAATAATAATAATAATATTAATAATAATGGAGGTGAAAAGACCAAACTGCCCTCACATGACTTGCATGTGAGGAGACTTAACCAAGAAAATTAACCGAGTTAGTCACAAAGGTTGAAAACTGTAGCAAAATCAATAGGTAAATGTTGATTTTAGTGCAAATGAAACATAAAGTTTGAAACCTGGTATTTTGACCAAACATAAAGGTTGATTTCTATAATTTTGTCTTTATTTTATTACATATGTAGTCACTTTTTTTTGGCTGGCTAAGAACTCACCCGTGACATCCCACTTCATGCATTGTCTTAACCGGGCCTGCTTCAGTGGGAGTCGAACCCTTGACCTCACCCGGGCGGGAACCCACCTATGGTGTTAAACCCTCCCACCTCAACCATGTTGCCATGGCATCATTGGCACATATGTAGTCACTTAGTCAGACAACTTTAAATACAAAATTCTTCAATTACCAACCATACTAGTTGAGCCTATTTCAACCGGTATTGACACACACATAAAAAGTAGATGTTGATTGATTCATATTAGTTACATCAAGAATTTGCCCCTTTTACCTTTAATAACCCTATATTATTATTATTATTATTATTATTATTATTATTATTATTATTATTATTATTATTATTATTATTATTATTATTATTAACAGTGGGAATGCCACGCGTTGCGACGGATACTTACGTATTTTTGGCGTACGTTTCGTGACAAATTTGACGTAATTTATTTTTAATATCAATTTGCAAGACAATTAATATATGAATCACAAAGAGTAAGAGAGTATAAAGTAAAGAATTGATATTGAAAACAACAATATAAGATATGGTAGAAGACATTATGGGCAAATCGACCCAGACATAACTATAGGCATCTGCATTGCAAGTTGTCACCTCTATGAAAATCTATATCTCATGCACAATAAATGTTTAGAACCCAATTTGAAAAGAATTGCCTAAGTGATATATCTAACTCGCATAATCACAAAGCACACGATAGATGATAGATGGAGTCATATACATACTAAAGTGGAGTTGAATCTTGATGGTACCTTTTGAAATGGATTCTAAAAAACAAGATCCATGTAGCTCATTTGCAACAAAGATGACACATGATCATAGGTACACAAATGACATCTTGTAGAATCACTATGTACAAGTCATATATTTATAAATAAGTTATCGTAATTCTCAGATATATTATTGGTTCTGAAAAAAAAACGTGTATAAACAAATAATGAATTAAACAAAAAGAACGGTTTATTGAAAATTATTTTTTGTTGAAAGACAAGAATATGTGAGGAAACTATTTACGTTGAAGATGAATTTGAATTAAAACCTTCCTTATGCTAATTTTTTTTTTTTTTTTTTTTTGTGTAAAATTACTAAACTCAGCCATCAAGTTTACTAATGTGTATTATTATTATTATTATTATTATTATTATTATTATTATTATTATTATTATTATTATTATTATTATTATTATTATTATTATCCACAAGTTGTTATTTCTTCTTCACCTATCAACTCAAAACTAATCACTCTTGAAATCTTGGTTGCAAAAAAGAAAGACCATCTGGATTCACCGAATGCTCTTTTAAACGTCGGATTTCACCAGATTAGCCAAAATGCTTACTGCTTTGCAATATGGTTTTGTAAGCCCATGTTGGATGGAAATCACAAATTGATTTGGATGGCAAACCGAGACTCAGTTGTCAACTGAATACACCCATTTAGAAAAAATACACATTACCTTCCAGGAAAACAGTAACCTTCTTCTAACCGACGTTGACCAAAGAATTTGGACGACCAATACTCAGTCTAATTCGCCTTTGCAACTACAACTTCTTGACTCAGGTAACCTTATTCTTCCCCATTTAAAAAAAAAAAATCAGATCTTTAGCGAAGCTTATAGCTTTCCAGCCCACACTCTCTTTCCCAATCAACTTTTTACCAAAGACAACCTACTCGTATCTTCAAGAAGTTCGATAAATTTGTCTTATGGCGTCTAAAAACGCTATTTTGACAATGACCAAGTAATTCGCCTTCTTTAGAGCAACACTAAAGAAAATATTTGACGCGTTTGATTTTGAACAATACTTTCATCAAAACGTAGATTTTTATAAGCATGTCTTTGTTGATTATATTAATGAGAACATAAGGTATAAACATAAGATTGAATCATGTTTACCTGATATGCTAAATAGTTCAGGAACCTCAGTAATGGAAGACACCATCAACTTGATCGGGTTCCCTTTAGGGTGTGTATTTCTGATGGTTTAGGTGTTCTTGCGTTATGAACACGGTTCAGAGTAGGGCTGTACAAATCGCTCGTCGCTCGTGGATCGCTCACTGTTCGTTCGGAAAATGCTCGAAAAATGCTTGCTCGATCGTCCGCTCGGTTCTAAGTGAGCCGATCGGCTCGGTTCGGTTTGTAAACGAGCCAAGCACGAGCAAAGGTCTGCTCGGCTTGGTTCGGCTCGAATAAATTATTATTTATCTATTATATATATAATTATATATATACGCACAAATTATAGTAATAATTTATAGCTTTATTCTTAACATTTGGCCCAATATATGCAAATAAAATACGACTAGTCCGCTTTATCAAATAAATATTTAACACAAGATTTAGTAGTAAAACCGTAAGTCATAACGTGACAGCCTTAACTTCTTTATGTTATTAGTCGTCCGTCCCAAGTCATCGCTTGATATCACCTTACGCCACAATGCGACAATTGTTCTCTGTAATATGCTCATTGCCTCAACCTAAGACTCATTCTTGAACACTCAGACCTCAATATTAGTGTCCTCATCGGACAGCTCCACCTTAGTTGTCACTCGACAACGAAACATTAAAGATAACATCCTAATTTCATGGTTGTCTATATTAATCTCCGCTCGTTTCTCGCTCGACGCTCGCTCAAAAAAATTTGCGCTCGAAAAATGCTCGTTCGCTTTCGGCTCGGTTGTAAACGAGCCGCTCAGCTCGGTTCAGTTTGAAAATGAGCCAAGCATGAGCAAATGTCCGTTCGGTTCGGCTCGTGAACAGTCCTAGTTCAGAGAGAGATAAATAGGGGACGACTACTTTAGGGTATAATGGTGTTATGTTTTTGTCAGCCTTAATCTCATAATTAGCTCTTTATATATACACACCCAGGGGACACTCTAATAATGTTAGTAAGGGTAACTCCGTCTATCAAAGAATCACCTATTATTAACTTAGGGATATTATAGTAATTGACCAATATATTATAAATGATAATGATGGCCATATAATAAATATAATAAACCTTTAATTATTGGATCCATAAGCATATCATGAATGTATTCGATACAAAATTCTAATTTCCTCTACTTGTTCTTAAAACAAGCGAACAATAATTTCGTATCGAACTTTAATGCAACTCCTCTCAAACTATTACTGTTCAAGAAATTATGGTAGCTGACTTTATCACAGTAAGTCTTCAATATAGTATTTAAATGGAGTTAATAAATTATGAGTCAACTAATAAATTTACCAACAACATTCAATGACCATTTTGTTGTGATCAACAACACATTATGTCATGATAACTTAGGTTGTAATCAGTTCCTTATGATTCCTCCATGAGATAGTTATGTCTGCTGACGTTATGATATACCCCAAAAATTGACATTTTATTCCCTCTGAATATAACAAAGTTAGAATAAGAGTAGTCAATCACTTTAAGTTCCCACTCCTTCTTTAGATTACAAACTCTTGTTTCTTAAAGATATTGTAATATTCCATTAGATGCTTTTCAATAATCTAGACAAGTCTAGTGTTAAGTAATATGAACAATATCAAAAACAAGCATAGACTTAAATTAACATAAGACTTCTAAATTATGAAGCATAAGGTAATAATCTCATTTATCCTATTATTCTCTATAGGAGAACAATATTGTATAATACATATGTAAGGACCCACTTAGAGTAAAACTTATGGGATGAAACTAATATCCCGTTGGGTCTATCTTGGTGTATTTTGATTTCTGTCACGTAAGAGGAATCCTCGATATTCATCATGTCAAAATTATGCATGAACAATGCTTTGACTTAGCTAACATATACTTGTCAAGAAAAACGTCATCTATGTAAGGACAAGTTTTCATTAGTTACTCCCACTCATCTTGAGGTAGGTTCTTTAATCCACTTCGTTCTTGATGAAGAGAATTACATTATGATTCCAACACATTTCATTCTTGCATCAACATATATATGGATCTTATTGACTTACAGAGTAAGGGGCTGCTTGGTAAGCCTCTTAATGAGGCTCTGAACCATTCAGCACTGAATGATTCAGCATTCAGCGCGTTTGTTTCAGCTTCTGAATGGAATGGTTAATGCTGAACCATTAAGATTTGGGATGTTGCTGAATCATTAAGCACTGAACCATTAAGCACTGAACTAGGCTGAATCTTAATGAGGCTCTCCTACCAATGTGGGATAAGAAAACTAACCATTAAGAGGTCCAACTTAATGATTCAGCACTTAACCATTCAGACATCTTAAACATTCAATACTTAATCAACCAAACAGCCCCTAGGTGTTCTTGACCTTCAGTTTAGAACTTTCAGCTTGCTTAATGAACATGTAGGTCATTGTTATGGAAAGTTGTTTTAATGTCCATCTAATGTGGCTCTTAGTTATTATGAGCTACTAGGACGGTAATGATCCTCAAAGAAATCTTTTGAAACACAGATAAGAAGATTCTTTGATAATCTAATCCCTCTTGAGTATAACCTTGTACAATCAATCTTATCTTATAACGTTCCCATTCGGATCTAGTTTAATTATGAATACCTTTAGGTTATTCAACCAAATCCCAAACGTTATTCTAAATTATGGAATCAAGTTTTGCTAATAATAGTTCTATTCCATTTAAAAGATTAATTGATGCTAATGATTTAATTAGAGGAGAAAGGATCGGTACACTTTCCAAACATCCATTTTTGTATTAGTCAGGTAGGTTACATAATCATCAAAGTTACAGGGGTTTTAGACCCCGATGACCTCCTGAGTTGAACATTGAGTTTATTATGATACATATTTAGCTCTTGGTAAGGTATTTTTACTTCCAGGTATATAAGGAGCAATATTAGTTTCTAAGCGTGTAATAGTTGGTGTAGTAAGGTGTACAAGAGGAATAATCGAAGTTAAATTCGAAGTTAAGTTTAATGAGTCTCGAATTTTAATGAGTCTCTCCCCGCATCTTGTACTTCGAAAAGTCATGATAAGGACTTTTACTGCTCCCACTAACCTCAGAAATCTTAAGGAATTCAGCATGCTTAAAGTCTAACATTTGGAAGACCTATATATTTTAATAGAGAAAACAACCTAATGATGTATATTGTCATTTATCTTGATGAGGATTACTTTATTTAGTAAGAAATCTAAGTTCGCCCACATTTAGTCATCAACAAAACTTTGTTAGGAGTACATTAAATTCTAAGGAGACAAGTTGTGATAGAGCATTGTCCAGTGCAAGAGGTGTAATTTGAGGATAGATCAAATTTTCATTCCCCCACCTCTGTAACTTTTGCAAGTTATAATTAGGACACTTAATGCTCCTACTAATCTTTTAGGTCTCTTAGTACCTCCACATAATAAGTTTTAGCGATGCACGTGAACGAGAATATTTCATATATTTTATATTTGATGTCCCTTATTGTCCAGATTTCATAAGAAATTTTAAGGACATACTTAGAAGGAATATTGTTAAGTATATATGAATTGATTTCTTTAATACTTTGGTCGGTAGGAAATAGATTAGATACAATTAGATATTTATCTACGCTCCACTAATGTCAATTAATTATAACTTATGATGGAAACCCATTTATTCCTTTCGCCATTTAATGTTCAGCGCGTTTAACACATGTTTTAAAGTCACTAAGAATGAGATTTGATAACCAAACAATCTTTAGTGGCCTAGTCATGGTTTCTCATGAAATTTTGGTCTTAGAAGATGAATTGCATGGGTCTCATTTTTCATTGTTAAATTCTCATTTTCATGATAACAAAAGTTGTGAAAAAGGTTATTGGGTCATCTAGTTTTATTTCATAAGGTTTCTATTCAGATAATGATAACAAACAGTATGAGAGTTTAAGTTAATAGTGGCTTTGGTTTGGTCATTAAAACCTTGTAACCGTCAAAAAATTGTAGCTTTTAGTATTGATACTAAATTCCGAGTAGTCTCAGAAATATTGTAAGGTATCATAACGCTTCAGAACTAAGATCAGGTATTAATGGTTTAATAGACCCTTAATTTTTCCACTAACTCTCATCTTAAATATTTGTTGAATTCTGGTAAGGAAACATATAAAACTAAACTCAAACATCATGTGTTAATTGGAATTCATTATCATTTGTGGAGTGAAATATCCTTAATTAGGCACTACATATCTTAGCCAGTTGTTCTCTTTTCTTATGGGTAATTGATCGCGTGTCGAGTGCTAATCAAAAACTATTTTAAAAACAACTCCTTAGCTACAAGGACTGCAGTATAGGGAGTAGGGTTGTCGAACCACGAGGAGTATGTGGTTAGTGTTAATAGTAATTTTATTAGTAAAACTAATTAATTAAAAATAATATATTATGAAGTAGAATGTTGTTTTGCTTGAAAAAGTTGATTAAGTGATTCGAATAGAAAACAATAATAATAAAGAAAGTAACTCCCTCTAAACTTCAGGTTCTAGGTTTCACACAATTTTCAGTTTATAGATTGGGAACCACATAGACATGGTTCTGGAAATTAGTTAATTAACTGGTAGCATAAGTTCTTGTCATCAAACCTATTATCTACCCAATTGTAAGCGTCAAGTCAACCCTCTTTATGTCACCCAACCCGCTACTAAGTTTTGTCATCAACCGAACAAGTTGTAAAGAAAGGACTCAAAACACAAATCAATTGTTTGCTTAACTAATGCATCAATAATGTTTTAATTGTTTGTCATCACAAGCAAAACATAATCCAATACTAAAAATAAATTGAAAAAGTGCAAAACCTAATTGAACCATTTGCATAGAGGAAGTCACAAAAGATTTAGCCTAGCATCTTGCCCATTGCCACCTCTTCCTCTCTTTTCTTCCTTCGTGCGATCATCACCTCCAATTATATCCTCCCTTTTCAATAAATTGCCGTCCAAATAAAATCCTCCAAAAAAATATGAAACCCTCCACCTTATTTTCCTTTGGGCCGCGGGCCGTGACATTGTCACGTTTTGTTATATTTTTTTCATTTGTATTATTAGTATTAATTTATTATTTTTATTAGAATATATTATATACTATATATATTATTATTACTCCATGCTTTTGTACCGGGTGTTTGCGACTTGACCAAAGTTCCTTCGTATTAAGCTCATATCTCACGAACACCTACAAAAACACACACGCAATAATAAATAACTAAAACCGACTAAAAGTAAACAATAAAACACTAAAATATATACAATATTAACATATTAACAAGGTGTGTTTCACAACACATCAGTAATCTCATTGCTTATGCCTATTCTTAATGGCACAGTTTTGCTTAGTAAGACTTTCCTTTAGATAAACTTATAGCTGAAAGTAGTACTTGTATTTTGTTTGTATTTTGTTTCCAGACCTTAGAATTATCCTCTCTATGGTAATTATTCTCCCTCTTTTAGGTTTAATGGCAGTAAGGTGAATAATATCAAATTTTCTAGATTAATGCGTTCCTTTTCCTATACGTAATTCGCTATCAACACACTCATTTTACTTTGGTATTTCTGAGTGTTATAGTTGATTCATAATGCATCTAATCGTATTGGTGGAAAATGTTATTATGTACTAGAAAATTTATTGATTTCCATGTATAAGCCCTTAGATTTATGGGTCATGTCATTCAATATTGAGATATATTCATGTATGACATTTAACTATTTAGATTTATTTATTGCATACTTCTTAGGAATTCATTATATTCTTTCATTTCCATAGATAATACATTATTCTTAGGAATTTGAGAATTAATTATAGCTCACCTGATAGGAATCAGTAAAAGAGTTCTTGATTACTCTAAGAGACATTTTGTTTATCCCACTTTCTTATGCTCAATGTTATTCTGTAATACTTTATCAGATATAGCGTAGGAATGTCATGCCTTAAGAGGTAATTTAAGACTTAATAAAAACAAAATTTTAAGAAAAAACTCTTCTTAGGTTTTGATAATTAGAGTGGATCTCCTAGTTGAGATAATTTATAGAAGAATGTAAGATTAGTTTTGAGTTATGGGTATTGATGTAAGGCAGACTTAAAGTTATGATCATGATAATAATGAATGACATTAATTATGAGGATCATTTTATCAGATAGATGTGATAATATAATAACACCAAAAAAACATAAGCTACTTAAATAACATGCATTTTCGCTTTGGTTGTATATGCTATTTATTTAAGTAATAATTTTTCAAACAGTGAATGTAACACGTCACCTTTGGGCAGAAGTGCGACATTCATAGTTTTAATGCAAGACATTTAGTTTACCGACATAATCTATATCAATCACCTTTGGGCAGAAATAACACCTTATGAAAGTTATGTGAACCAAGCTACAATGCTTAACAAGACTTTAAATAACGTGCTAATGTGACACATCACCTTTAGGCAAAAGTGACACGTAAAATGTTATTTCGAGTTAAGCAAGGTTTTGAAAATAACGTTTTGAATAAACTTGATACATTAGATTTATCAAAACTCCAAATTTATTAGAGATCCCGGAAACTAATGGGTTCTCAATGAACTAATGTGTTCTCGATAATCTTATGAGTTCCCTGAAAGTTAGTGAGTTCTCGAAAAATTTATGAGTTCCAGGAAAATATTGAGTTCTCGAATTAATCTTATGAGTTCTTGAAAAATAATGAGTTCTCGAAAAACTTACGAGTTCTCAAAAATAATGAGTTCTCAAATAATAATTAGTTCTCGAATGCATAATGAGTTCTCGAATAACATAAGGAGTTCTCGAATACACAATGGGTTCTCGAATATATAATGAGTTCCCAGAAAATTTCGGCGAGTTTCCGGAAAATAAGTGAGTTCCCAAGAAATAAGTGAGTCCCCAAGAAAAGAGTTAGTTCTCGGTTCTGGTATTGTTCTCGAAAAATGATGGGTTCTCAAACACATAAGGAGTTCCCGAAAATTGTTACAGTTCTCGGTTGGTTTAGAGGTTTTTGAAAAAAGCTTATGTTCTCGAAATTTTACACTAGTTCTCGGATATATTATTAGTTCACGATTATCTTAATAGTTCTCAGTTTGATATGATGTTCTCGAATGAATGATGGTTCTCGAAAAACGTAATGGGTTTTCGAACAACAATGACCATAACCAAAAACTCTTATTCGTGAACCTGATCGAAATCCCGATGAACCGAGAACTTATACACTGAGGACCATTATCCGAAACTTAACTAATAATCTGATAACTAAATTTGTTAACCTTAAAACTGAAAACTTATTATTCAAGAACTAATACTAAATAAATGTGGTTCGAAATTTTAGGGATTTTACATAATATCATTTTTCCTATTTTAAAGGGATTTTAATTATAATCCAAAATTTTCTAAGATTTCGAAATCAATTTATCGATTTAGTTGATTTCGATAATAATAGGAGATAAAACTAAGATCCTAAATTTAAGGAAACATGATCTGAACCGTTTTCAAACCAATAATTAAATTGATAAGGATTGCCGAAATAAAACCATTTGTACAGAAGCGAATGAATATGAATTAGTGGCTTCTGTTTTTTTTAGATTTGCAAAACCTCATAAAAAATCGGTTTTCCATCAACTAAATAACTAATTTATTAATCTGACGAAATCAATCCAGTGGTGTATATCACATTTAAAATAAGTGGAACTCAATTATATCCACTAGATCAATTATATCCCTTCGAATGGTAAAACCCGCTTAATTAATAGCAAATCGAACTCTCGACGATTTGATTTCTTTTATGTAATTGATTTGTTATATTTCATTGAAAACAAATTTTGCAAATCAATTTCCATGAATTCTTATTGAATTAATATAATCTAACATGTATCTGATACCATATGTTGATTATATTAATGAGAACATAAGGTATAAACATAAGACTGAATCATGTGTACCTAATATGTTAAATAGTTCAGGAACCTTATTAATGGAAGACACCATCAACTTGATCAGGTTTCCTTTAAGTGGTCTATCGTTCTGATGGTTTAGGTGTTCTTGAGTTATAAACACTGTTGAGAGAGAGATATAGGGGACGACTACTTTAGGGTATAATGGTGTTATGTTTTTGTCAACCCTAATCTCATAATAAGCTCTCTCTCTATATATATACATCCAGGGACACCCTAATAATGTTAGTAAGGGTAACTTTGTTTATCAAAGAATCACCTATTATTAACTTAGAGATATTATAATATAAATGATATATGATGTCCATATAATAAATATAATAAACATAATTTATATTTATTCCAACAATCGTAACACCATATTTGTAATTTTATAACACATTTTATAATTAAAATGCCCCAAAAAAAAACAATGTCACTATATATAAAGGGTTATTGGATTTAAATAATTCAAAGTTTGGGCCATTGGCCAATAATAATCCGAATTTTAACGTTGGACCAGGGTAATCCCAAATGAGCTTGTGGGTGTCAAACAATGAATCTTCGTTAACTCTGAACTAACTAAGTTAGTTTAAGATGACGTGGCTGCTGAGGTAGCGTGCTAACGTGGACCATATGCTGACGTGGCAGCTGACTTGGCATGCCACCTCAGCTGCCACGTCAACATCTGGTCCACATCAGCACGCCACGTCAGCAGCCACGTCATCTTGAACTAACTCAGTTAGTTCAGAGTTAACGGAGATTCATTTTTGACACTCACGTGCTCACTTGGGATTTTCTGCATATGTTTACATTCTACTACATTTTATTGTCTATAGCTATATGTGATCCACTTGAGTTTTATTTAAAATAATAATTTAACAATTTGTTATGGATCTTTTGTTAATTATTATTATTATTATTATTGGTGATGGATGTCTATTTTTTATTCCACGAGAGAACAAACTGATATATATATATATATATATATATATATATATAAAATTAGGATATGTTAAAATGAGAATTAGATTGAGTTATGAGAACCATAGGAATTCACTCATTAGCCACACATTTAATTAATTGTGTAATGGATGTGTGATTGTAATTAAACCATAATAAAATATTAAATAAAATATTAATTGTGTTACACCGGTGTAGTCATTTTGTTACACCGGTGTACATCAGTGTAAGGACGACGTAAAATTATTATTATTTTTTTTTTGTATATTTCTTAGTTAGTTATTTTTACATCATTGGGTTAAAAAAAATAAAAAATTCGCATTTTACGTCAGAGTTCTCACGATTCTCACAACTATAGTGAGTTTTCAACCGAACCGAATCCTATATATGTGTGTGTATTGAGATTTATTATTTTAATATGTTAATGCATCAATATTATATGTATAAATCAGATTTTATATTTTCTTTTTAAAATCCATTTCACACCGCCACGGAAGTTTATTTTAATACTATAAAATTATAACATAGTTTGCTTACATTTTATAAAATTCTGACTATATTATTGAAATTTGCTTGTTTTCATGTACATCTTAATATAAAATATTTCAAACACAAATTGTGAAGAACTGGTAGGTAACCCGCGTGTTGTTGCGGGATCATTCAAATACTCAACTATAAACGCACACCACGATATTCTTATTATACTTTTGATTCGTGGATCAAAGTTGTACTCTATAAAGTTCAAGTCTTAACCTTAACATGTCATATTAACCAATCCCAATAAAATAACAAATACATAAACTAATCAAGTACAAATCTTAAAAATTACATATTTGACTCGTTCAATTAAAATTACCCAAATGAGAAAAATGGGGAAATTTATATTTGGAATGTTGACCAAATTTTTGTACCACACATAAAATATAAGTTGACAAAAAAATGGAGTCGATTGAACCGTTTGACCCGTTCAATAGAAATTGCCCATTTAGCCCGTTAAATAAAGAATACTGACTTTTTATTGTGACTTTCTACTCATTTGTTCTATCCAATAAAAATTACTCATTTGACATGTTTAGAAAAGTTAAATAATTAGTCTTATACATATGATTGGTCACATGATTAAATTCAATTAGGTTTTTTTCTCAATAAAGTAGTATGAAAAATCTGATTTATTAACACATAATGTTGCCATGCCAACTACATATTAGGATAACCACTTTGAAAATGGAAATACAAATTTGAGCAACTTCACTTCATAAATTAGGAAATAGCAATTATCTCCGCATTGCTTATATAGTTATATAGGAAACAAATTAAACGCAATAGGTATCAATACAACTTAAATCTTTCACTTCATAGAAACATAAAATCATGCATAAATATGATCTTATCATGACAAAAATAAGCAGTGGCGGACCCAGGAATTTCTTTCATTGGGTGCGGAATCTCTAAGTCCGTGGGTCGTTTATCGATAAGGTGGCCCGGGTCGACTCGTATGCCAAAAATAATAATAATAAAATTATATAATCAACAAAAGGAAACCAAAAGCCAAAATTAATTTAAATACCGTTACATATGCATAACAAAATTCTAAAATCTAAAGTTGTGGATCGTGTAACATTGTGAATTTTTCCTGAATCTTGAATTCACAAAACATTTTGACTCTCACCCATCATCACCTTCACGAGGTCTTCCCTTCTTCCACCTTCACGACTCTAACCCATCATCATTTGTTTGTAATATTGTTGCATCTTCACAACTCCATCTCTGCGCAAATATTCACAACCCCAACTAATTTCTTACACAAAATTAACATTCTACGAAGTTGAACCATCAGATATCAGCACACATCTTTCTGTATCGAAACCAATGATTTGTTGGGATCTTGAAGAGGATAGCTCCAGAAAAAGTTAGATCGGAGGTAGTCGGCTCCGGTCCGGGTTTGAAAACACTGGTTTCAAAAGTCCAAGGGGTGCAATTGAAAATTTTAAAGGGGTGCAGACGGGATTAACGCTCGTATATAACACTAAAAATTTTATTTTCAAGGTGGGCGTCCACCCACCTTTGGCTGGCCTGGGTCCGCCCTGTAAATAAGTCTAGAACTTTGGCACAAATTCGACTTTTGAAACTAGGTGAAATCGAGTTCGGCACTCAAGGCATCCTTGATTATTGGCAACAGGCTGAAGGAAGTAGGCAAGTGTTTCTCTGATACAAGCACAAGCAAGACATGAGAAGGCATTCATATTTCGAAGTCAATGATAATATCTTTATTCATTATACAATCTACATCTCTTAGCATAGTAACATTACACCACGTACCTCAAGAGTAAGAGTTTATGTGTGTGTATATATTATAGTTTGTGGTCACTAATAATGAAACCTTACAATTAGTAAAGAACTTTCTAAAAGACCAAAAAGACTTGAGGTCAATAATGATATCTTTATTCATTATATTATACACTCTATTAGAAAAACATATATGCAATTGATTTTATTATTTTAATACATTAATATTTATATATATATCATTTTGTTCCATTGAGAAATAAAAAAAGAGAAACCTTACAATACGTCAAGAACACCCTAGAAGACCAAAAAGACTTGAGGTTAATGATAATATCTTTATGCAATATGGTATTATACAACATTTACATCTTTCAGCATCGTAACGTTATATCCTATACCTCAAGTGTGTGTATAAATACAAAATAGTTTGTTCTCTTGTGGAATAAAAAAGAGATAAGCATCACGAATATAGTAAGGCCGGTCTACACGTGATCGATCACTGATAACGCAACCTTACAAGAAGTCGAAAACACCTTAGAAGACCAAAGAAAATTGAGGTTAATTATAATGGGTTAGGATCAAATACACAAGACACTTTTTCTAGGAAGGGTGAGAAAGATTGTGATCCATTGATCATATATTTAAAGGGTTGAGATTAGTTTGTTTGAAAAAAATAAATAATAAATTGGAGAAAGGGCATAAAAGGAAAACAACATTTGTTGACTTTCTCTCTCCACATGCAATGCACATGTCAATTCCCCCCATCATTTTAAAACGTCTATAACTTTTTCATACGGCATTTTTTTTCAAAAAAATTTCACCATATTAACGAGCGTTTTTTTATCTTTAATATAAGTACCACATTGCTACATTAAAATTGAAAAAAAAAAATTCGTGCTAAATGGGTTTTTTTCTCCGTTGTGTCTTCTGCACGTTCATTGTGTTATAGTATGTATGTGTGCTTTATAAATATGTTATTTATGTTTTTTTAGTCTACACATGATTTAACTTTGTCCATTGTGTTTTTAGTATGCTTTTAATTGTGTTTTACTCAAATGAGTTTTGTATTTAGGTGTACATTGTGTTTTATTATGTTGTTCATTGTGTTTAAGTCTATTATTCATTGTGTTTTAGTCTTCTGTTCATTGTGTCTTTTATATGTCGTCCATTGTGTTTTATTAGACTGTTCATTGTGTTTTATACCCTATTGTTTATTGCATATTTAATTGGTACTCATTGTGTTTTACGTTATCTCCATTGTGTCTTATGCAACTGGGTTTTCAACTTTTTTTCCAAAAGTATTCATTGTGTTTTAATCTTCTGTTCATTGTGTCTTTATTATGTCGTCCATTGTGTTTTACACAATTGGGTTTTTAACTTTTTTTTCAAAAGTATTCATTGTATTTTAGTCTTTTGTTCATTGTGTCTTTCGTATGTCATCTATTGTGTCTTATGCAACTGGTTTTTAACTTTTTTTTTTTTCAAAAGTATTCATTGTGTTTTAGTCTTTCTATTCATTGTGTCTTTAGTATGTCGTCCATTGTGTTTTACTAGACTCTTGATTGTGTTTTATACCCTATATTTAATTGGTGTTCATTGTGTTTTACATTCCATTGTGTTATACGCAAGTGGGTTTTGAAAAAAAATTTCAAAAGTATAGCAATATGGTACTCATATTAAAGATAAAAAGACGCTCAATTTTATGGTATAATTTTTTTTAAAAACGGATGACGTATAAAAAAGTTACGGACATTTAAAAATGAAGGTGGAAATGGCATGTGACTTGCATGTGCATATGTTTTTGACAAAATTACCCCTCCCACTTGTTAATCCTTTGGACACATGTCATTTTCTAGTGGCTTCTCACTCTTCTCATTTTTTGTAGCCTTTGTAGAATAACCCAACCCAATAATATCTTTATACGTAATACAGTCTACATATCTTAGCATAGTCACAATTGTTGGAATATTGTTAACAAAGACACAATTTATTAAACCAAAACTTGTGCTTATTAGTTGTTGTGATGTGTTAAAATACTTACAAAAGATCCATCTATTTATAAGCCTATAATCCTAACTTAATAAGGATTCATAACAATTATCTAAACAATAATATTTATCTAATAAGAGGCCTAGTTGACTTATACTAGGATTTCTATTAGTATGTAAAAACTATCTCAAAAACACACTTTAGGTTTGCTCTTTTTTAACAAACCTACATAAAATTAAGATTACATTCAACCCCCTAATCTTGTGACTCCATCTTTATCTCCTAATTCAAGATTAATTAACGTCTTCATTCTCCTCCTTAATCTTGAATTAGATTCGATTCTTCACATCCACACCGTTGTTGACAACTTCAATTCCTTGACCAAGGTTCATTAGTCCCTCTTCCCGGGTCACCAGAACTACCCGGTTCTTGACCACCGCTCAAAGAAAAAAACAAGCTCCCCGCTTCTTCCATTTTTCTTTCATTGCTAGACACGACAAGATTCAAAGCACCCCGCTTTGACGAATCTTCTTCCGCCCGTCTATCCGCAAATCCCGATCAGATAAATCTGCGATTGAAAACAACCTACCCTGGTTCCTCTGTTTTTATCCATTGCGGGAAGGACCGGGTCTTGATCAAATCTGGATTAAAAGTTGCTAATGTGTGAAGCTTATCATTACTAAATGATGCGAACTAGTCACGTGTCACCACTGCCATCCCAAACGATACTCCTCGTAATATCGGCTAGCCTGAACCACTGTTCGCCACCACGAATATCAATAACCAACAAAGACAATAACGCCCCGCTATTCCGTCTTTTCGGTCGCCAAACAAATTCCTTAGCTCCTCGCTCTTTCGTTTCTCCTATGACACGCCCGTTGGTTTTTTCTTTATTGATCCATTGATCACATCACATGACACAATCACGTATGCACCAGTGTTACTTTTCTTATTGCTTGCTACTCAAAAGAAAAATATAAACCTTTCCTAAATTCACGATACCAACCGGCAATTGTCCTTCTGTTGCTTTCTTCTGTCCTCCAATTCATTCGAATAAGAGCACCAATTTTCGACACAATTTTGTGGTTTAGTTTTGTTTTTTTTTCTCTGTCTTCAATCAGCCTGCCGTTTTACCACCCTGCAACCGGCGAGGGGCTACTCCCCCTTCTCGGAAAACGACTCTCAAAACTGCAAAGCTGTGATACCAATTGTTGGAATATTGTTACCAAAGACACAATTGATTAAACCAAAACTTGCTCTTATTATTTGATGTGATGTGTTAAAAGACTTACAAAAGGATCCATCTATTTATAAGCCTATAATCCTAAATTAACAAGGATTCATAACAATTATCTAAACAATAATATTTATCTAATAAGAGGCCTATTTGACTTATACTAGGATTTATATTAGGATGTAAAAACTATCTCAAAAACACCCTTTAGGTTTGCTTCTTTTTAACAAACCTACACAAGATTAAGATTACAACAATATACCCGCCTATACCTCAAGAGTGAAAAATATTTTATTACAAGCGCAACATATCTTAACATTTAACCTTAAAGAATAAGAAAAAGAAATTAATCAGGGAGGAAGGTGCACAAGCCCCGGGTAGCTTAAGGTGCACTAATCTCATCACGACACGTCATTTAAACCTTAAACTAGCCTAAAATATCCTAAACACCAAAAACGGCTAACCTAAAGATTTTTTTTAAATGGAGAGAGAGAGAGAGAGAGAGAGAGAGAGAGAGGTGTGGAAGAGAGAAAGAGGGAGGTGGAGAGAGAACAAAGCTAAGCCTCTCGGCTTCCCCAAGCTTCATATTCAAGCCGATTTTCGAAGCCCCATGGGGCGGAACTGTGTAGCCGCGAGGCTTGAGAAGCCGCAACACCCAAGCCAAGGGTGCCCCGTAACACCTTAGGAAATATTGCACGCATGCAAGAACTATTGTAATTTCGTTTGGAAGAAATACAGAATTTTATTTTGCTCGACTTCCATCCTTTTATAAATGTATTCTTCATCTTTTGCAACAAAATACAACAGCGCCTTTAGTTTTTTGCCTTGATATCACTTCTATTTTTTGTAATCGACAGATTCACGGTGCACTTGTTTTGAAAAACATTCGATATGCATACATCTCTAAGCATTCCTATTACATGCGTACATAATCATATCGATGCTTCGAATGAAAACTAAACTATGTCTCAAACCCTAGATTAATAATAATGTAAGAGCTGGTGTCATTGCATATCTCATTTCAAAACAAAACAAAACAATATTATTTTATTACATGGTTTGAATTAATTAATACGTACAAAATCCTTTAATTATTACGACCATACAATTTGAGACTATTTCAACTAGCAGATATAGGTTTACTGGTTCGTATCATACCATGCATTGATATTATGATATATATAGACACATAGTCGACGTTCATTGATTCATATATTTCATATTACATTATGAATATTCCCTTCGTATTTCTCTTCTCATTGATAACCCTCTATTATTATCCACAAGTTGCTACTTCTTCTTCTTCACCAAGTCATGTATTAACCCAAGGCTCATCACTCTTAGTTGAAAAGAAAGATCATTTGGTTTCACCAAATGGCCTTTTCACAGCCGGATTTCACGAGATTGGTCTAAATGCTTTTTGCTTTGCAATATGGTTTTCTGAGCCTACATTGGATGGTAATCACACATTGGTTTGGATGGCAAACCGAGATGTTCCGGTCAACGGAAAAGGCTCCAGTTTGTCCTTGTGGAAAAATGGCAACCTTGTTCTAATGGACGCTGGCCAAAGAATTTGGACCGCGAACACTCAATCTAATTCGTCCTTGCAAGTGCATCTCCTTGACAACGGTAACCTTGTTCTTACTCATTTAGAAAAGAATTCATATCTTTGGCAAAGCTTTAGTTTTCCAACCGACACTATCCTTCCCAATCAACCTTTCACCAAAGATACCGTCCTTATATCTTCAAGAAGTTCAACAAATATGTCTTTTGGCTTCTACAAACTCTCTTATGACAATGGCAATGTACTTCGCCTTCTTTACACCAACAATGAATATTCTGGCTATTATTGGCCTACACCCTGGTTATCTTATTGGCAAGTGGGAAGGGTTTCTAACAACAGTAGTAGAATAGCTGTGCTTGATTCCAATGGGTATTTCCGATCCTCGGACGATTTTACTTTTACTACCTCGGATTATGGTGATGCCCGTCAGAGAAGACTCACCCTTGATGTTGATGGCAATATTAGAGTTTACTCACTTAACCAAAGAAGCTGGAGTGTTACATGGCAAGCAATTTCAATACCATGTACAATACATGGGATTTGTGGCCCAAATAGCCTTTGTACTTACAACTCTAAATCAGGAAGGAAATGTGCTTGCATGCATGGGTACAAGAGCAAGAACCACTCTGACTTGTCTTTTGGGTGTGAACCTATACATGATCTTTCTAGTCTTAATGAAAATTATGACTTCATTAAGATCCCTCATGTGGAATTTTATGGATTTGATTCTCAATATATAGAAAGATCCAATTTCACAGAGTGCAAGAAGGCATGCCTCAGTAACTCAAACTGTAAAGCGTTCCAATTCTTCGTTGATGGAGATCAGGGTTTTTCTAGGTGTTACGTCAAGACATTGTTGTTCAATGGCCACTACAAGGATACTCCTTTCGATACGTATCTTAAACTACCAAAATATGATGTGTTAGCATACAATCAATCTATTGCAAATGAGTCCAACTTGTATTGTGTGAGTTCTATAATTCAACCAAAGCATCAAACAAAGAGTACAAATGGATCCATCAAGTTCATGTTGTGGTTCGCCATCATCTTTGGGGTGATTGAATTTGCATCCTTTGTATTCTTCTATTATATCACCAAACAAACCACAAGTACAACAACCCAAACCTACCTAGCAAATGCGAGTGGATTCAGGAGGTTTACATATGCTGAGATTATGAAGGCATCTAATAAGTTCCAAGAAGAGATTGGAAGAGGTGGTGGCGGTACTGTGTACAAAGGCATACTTCCAGACAATCGGGTGGTAGCAATTAAGCGACTCCATGAGGCTATCCAAGGAGAAGCTGAATTTCTAGCAGAGATGAGCACAATTGGAAGGATAAATCATAGGAACTTGATAGATACATATGGTTATTGTGCTGAGGGAAAACACAGGATCTTGGTCTATGAGTACATGGAGAATGGCTCATTAGCAAAGAACATAGGTGATAAGCAGCTTGATTGGCAAAATATATTTGAAATTGCATCTGGTGTTGCGAAAGGGCTAGCTTATCTACATGAAGAATGCTTAGAGTGGGTTTTGCACTGTGATGTTAAACCGCAAAATATATTGTTAGATGCTAGCAGTAACCCAAAGGTGGCTGATTTTGGTATGTCCAAGCTATTCCAACAAGGCGAAACAGAAAATCCTATATTTTCAAGGATAAGAGGCACAAGAGGGTATATGGCTCCAGAATGGGTGTTTAATCTTCCAATTACTTCAAAAGTTGATGTTTATAGCTATGGGATGGTGGTTCTAGAGATGATAACAGGAATAAGTCCCACAAATGATCAACCAAGAGATGATTACGAAAGGTTGGAACACAAGAGGCTCATAAGTTGGATAAAAGAGAAGGTCCATGAGGGAAGTGAAAGTTTAACAGAGACACACATTTTAGAGATACTGGATCCTATGATAAGTGGTGAGTATGACAAAAATCAAATGAGTAATCTTCTAAAAGTGGCTCTAAAATGTGTTGAAGAAGATAAAGACGCCCGGCCAACTATGAGCGAGGTTGTGAAGATGCTTCTGCACTTGGGGATGGATGACTAGTGGTAGCTGCATTTTGCTCTTATGATTAAAATCATTGGAGCCAATTATGACTCAAGCTATCCATTAGAAAAAAAAATGTGTAGTTTTTATGTTTTAAGTGTACTAGGTTGGGATGCCATTTCATCGAAATTAATTAATAAATCTTAACTCCTTGTTTTATCCCACGAGTGAGTTAAGAATGTCTAATAGTTATTTGTCATGATGAAGTTCTTTGTCGTGTGTTACTTCATAACATATAAAGTGTTTGGTTTTCATTTAGTCTTGTAATTGAGGGGACATTTGTGAGATTGGAAAATCAAAGGAACAATGTTGTTATCTCTTGTAAACCGAGTTTCAAAGCTAGGGACATTCTCGGGATTTTCCCACATGTTATTCGTGTTGTTGATTATGACGCATTCGTTCATAGGGATACAATTTATCTAAGCCGATAAGACTAACTGCTAGAAAAATGTTAATTTTGCTGTTTTAAAAAGGGACTAGATTTGGATTATATTAATTAATAAATCTATACTTATTAACTATCTCACAACACACTTAAGAATTGTTAGGATGGAGTTATTTACCTAATAATGATAGATAACTCGAGTGATCGAATCATATGGGGATAACGTGGTATGTTAATCAATAAATCTTTAACACCTTAAACATGTGTTTAATATGTGGATTACTTTTACCAAATTTAGTGTTTAAGTTGATAGAATAACATATAAGTATAGGCTTATTTGTAATGATTGAGGAGCACTTTGATTTATAGTACTAATAGTACTTCTTCCATTTGGGTAATCATCTAAACATAGGCAAAGATGGATCATGACCAAAAGACAAATGATAATACTGCAAAACATTCGACACGAAAACGGAAAATGGAAAGCGAAGGTTTGAAAACTCGAGCAGCATGCTCATACTTTAAATCAATCCCGTGTTCTATAAAACTTGAATCGAATGGAATTCACTAGCAACATTCCTAATTTTGTTAATTCAAAGTCCCCATGTATTTTAGTTGGTTTAACATGAAAAGGAACAAAAAGAAATGGCAGGCATGAGGATCGGTAGCTGGTAGGTTTATATAGTTAAATTTGGTGTTTTAATGTTTCAATCTATTTTTAAACATTATATAAAATATTGACATCAGCTATGGCTTAACTGTTTTGCGTTTAAACTTGGCCATTGGATAAATAAATAATAGTTATTGTTTTTACCTATAAGGCAGGACATTAATTATGAGCCAAGGTCTTTTATGTTTACGGGCGATGTGAGATATGCCTAGAGTGTATAACATAACTGTTTTGCGATGTGGGAAATACCCTCCAACTTAACGACCATATTTAACTGGATTAGTGTCAGAGACGAATTTGGCAAAAAAAAAAAAAGGTAAAACTGAAGGACCAAGATGTAAAAAATTTCAATTTTGAACGGATGTGACAAAACTACCCAAACCTCAGGGACGATTTTAGCCATTAACTGATATATTAAAAAAAAGTGTTACAAAATTAAAAAAAAACATAGTTATGGTGTAAATGACCATAATACCCATTTTCAATTTAACATTTTTTAATCAAATCTTATAAGATTTTATTGTGATTTTTTTTAATCAAATACTATAATATTTTATTATGATTTAATAAGAGCCACAAATTCCTTTAATAATTAATAATAATAAAAAAAAAAAAATATGTGCTTGTTATTTAGTTCTTATGGTTCTCACTTCTCATAACTCACATTGGTTCTTATTTTAACCCAACCTCTGTTTATGTATATAGATATAGTGTAAGTATTGGGAAGAAACTCTTTAAAATGAGAAAACTATGTGAAGAAACAATAAGTATCACGGTGGTTATCACTAATCACCGTGTGGTTAATACTTACGTTCGCCTAGAGTAATCCTTTACCCAAACCTCTAGGTTAAACCCGGGTGAGAATAAGAAGTGTGAATGTATGTGAGAGTACGTAAATAAAGACACGAGATGTAAGTGGTTCGGTCGGAGAGTGACCTACGTCCACTGTAACTAGCCGGAATCTTATTAATAAACGAGTAGAGAGAGTTACAAGAGAGTAATGCTAGATTACAATGAATATTTTCGAATCCCTTTGCAAAGAGATGTCTTCCTTTATTTATAGGAGAACTCATGGGCTTAGTAGGGAAGCCCATGAGGAGCTATCATTACTTGGGCCTGCTCAAAGCCCAAGTCCAAGCTTCCCATAAAAATGGCGGGAAAACTAGGTTACTGTGGACGACGTCATTCTGCAGCATGGTTGTTGCTCGAGGCAGACACGTGGCGAGCTCTGATTGGCGAACGACGCCCCTGTCCTAACTACCGTCGTTGACCATGCCTCTGACGTCGGCAGGGGATGTTTGCCGTCACTGTTGATGATGGTGGAAGCATGGGGACAGTCATGTCGCCATCCTTGTCAATGGTGGTTGGGCAACCCTTGCCACCTGTCGCCTTCTCATTGGCGCGTACTCTGTAAGAGATCCTTGTGAACCTTCCTTTTGTTATCTTCTGTACCTCGTACCAAAAGTGATAAGAGAAGATACCGCGCGTGGTTGCACGCGCTTATCAGGTGTTGTTCGTTGTTTATCAGCTGGTAGCCTTGCGCGCTGCACTGCATGTTATGTTGGCAGCGCGCAGACGGGTCCTGGCGCCGTATTCTGGCGTGAGGAATCCTGTTTATGGGGATAGGGGCGCCTCCTCCCTTTGGATTAGGCTCCCTATCCCTTCAAGTCCCCCTAGTCTAGGGCTTCTCCTGCTCTCTGATGGAGAGAAGGTGGAGCGCTAGACTCGAAATATCGAGTCGCGGATGAAAGCTCATCTGCTTCTGGTTGCTCTGGGAATTTGCTGGTGTGGACGTGTCCCACCATGGCTTGTGTAAAGACTGGGCGGGGAACGTCTTTATTGCTTTTACGTCAGACTTGCGCTGAGGAAGACGTGTTCCGCCATGACCTGAGAAGGAGTTGTGCGGGGAACGTCTTTTTCAGGTTTACGTCAAATTTGCGCTGAGGAAGACGTGTTCCGCCGTGACCTGTGGAGGAGTTGGGCGGGGAACGTCTTTTTTAGTTTTACGTCGAATTTGCGCTGAGGAAGACATGTTCCGCCATGACCTGTGGAGGAGTTGGGCGGGGAACGTCTTTTTCAGTTTTACGTCAAATTTGCGCCATGGAATTGAATGCTTGCCGGTGATTAATGCGGGCCTGAAGTTGTAATAAATTTGAAATCATTGGCATTCAATTTGTCTCTCATAAATTGGAGTTAATGCGCCTGGAAGTCGAATGATCAGTTCCTTCTGATGGAAGCTTAAGGGTTGCTGACGTGTCAGGTCCTCGTCTGCTGTGCTGGCTGTTGGTTGTCACATCGTTGGGGTGCAGTTACCAACCTTTCGTCTGGTGTCAGGCACGTGTGTCGTCACGCGCCCCACTTGGTGTCTCAGTGGGTGTGATTGTGCCACGTGTCGTATAGCACGTGTGTTTTGTCAGACGCGTGAGCGTTCACGCGCTTGACACCTTTTAAAATGATGACATCTGCTGACACGTGTCAATCATCTGATGAGTGATAGGCTGGATCATTTCCCCATGTCAATCTTAGCCGTTTGATGGCGCATGTAAAACGTGTCGTCATCCTGGCTCTCCATTTTGAAAATGTGTGACGGTTGTTTCTTCCATGTGGGTCCCACTGCCATAAATGCAGTGGGTATATAAGGGTCATGCAGATACCATTGAACGGTTACACGTTCATTGTTGCCTTCATATTCTCTCCTTTTTCTCTCTATTTTCCGGCGAGTACCACTTGAAGTTTTCGTTTAATCTTCAAAGATCTTATTGATCTTGAAGATTCATTGTTGAAACTTCAAAGTTTTAACTTCTTTCTTGCCCAGTTCTTGTGATTATCCCATTTTTCCTCCTAATCTGTCAAAGTTTCTCTGATCTCCAAACTTTCTCTTGAAGATTCCGGTGGATTTTCAAGTTTTCCGATCGCTTTTTCCAGATTCTGATAACCTTTCTTCTTTCGTTTTTTTCTCACTCAGAATGTCTGACTTGTCTGTGAATCAATCTCCTTCCGGTGAGGGTCTTAGGAAGGAACCGGCGGTGGAGGATGTGGAGGAGGAGGTCACCGTTGAACAAGGGAAGATAAAGGAAAGGAAACTGATGACCAATACATACTGTGCTTGGAGTCAGGAGTCCTTTGACCAGTTTTGCAAGATGTATGATATCTTGTCGGAGAGGGAGCCTACCCTGCCGTCTCCGACGGACACTGTCCTCACCGCGGGGAGTGGTCGGCTTGCCCTGTATGAAGCCCACTTCACTAAGTATGGGTTTCGCCTGCCATGCACCCGCTTCCAGATTGATACACTGTGGGTATTGGCGCTGCCCCTACTCGTCAGCCTCTGTTCCAGAAGCTGATCAAGAAGAAGGCACCTGGTAAGTATTGCTTCATTGCTTTTCTAAGTCTTTTGTCTTTGTCTTTCTTTTAACATGTTTTGCCTTCTGTTTTCAGTTGCGCCCAAGATCATCCCTACTCCTCCTCCTCCTACGTCTCCATCTGCGGAGGCGGCTAGGATGGAGGAAGAGAGGCTATGGAAAGAGCAAGAGGAGGCGCGAAGGCAGGCGGAAGCCGATGAAGCCCTTCGGAGGGCTGAGGCTGAGAAGATAGCTGCTGCCAATGAAGCTAAACAAAAGGCTGAGGCAGAAAAGCGGGCGGAGGCGGAGCGTCTTCGTCTCCAAGAGCAACAGTTCTTGGAGGAGAAAGCCCGTTAGTTGAAGGAGCTGGAGGCGAAGGAGCGCTCCGAGGTTGAAGCCCGAGGAATGACCCGTGAAGTTGATGGGTTTGAGAGGGCGCTCCTGGAGGCGGGCGCTGCTGGTACTGGGGAGGGCTCGCGCCAAACACGGCGCGAGTCTTCTAGGATTGGCAGCAGGGAACCATCAGGGACTTATGATGGTTCCAGTTGGACTGATGGTGACGCCATCTGGCGCCCTCGCTGGGCGGTCAGGGAGAATACGTTATTCTCCAACTCCCTGGCCGCGGAGGAGTTTGTAAGCGAGGTGGTGCCTCCCTACGAGCGCACTCACCAGGATATGTTGAGTCGTTCTGACCTTATTTCTGCTTTATGTGTAAATCAGGCTACTCAACTATCTATGATGGACTCGCTGCGCCGCCGAGATGCGGCGGTGTGGCGAGACATTGAACACTTGGAGGCGGAGAAGGCAGGCCTTGCTGAAAAAGAGGCTGCCTTCAAGGCTGAAATCTCCAAGTACCGCCGTCGCGCCCATGAGGCCGAAGCTAAGTTCCTTAAACTTGAAGAGGACGCGGCGGCGGAGAGGCGCAGGAGGTCAGAGTGTTGCAAGAAAACCAATGCAGAGACAATGCACTTGAGAGAGACTCTGGCCGAAGCGCAGGAGGAAAGGCAGGTGGCAACCCGAAAGTTGGAAGAGAAGAGCAAGACCCTCTCTGAGAGGAATACTAAGTACGTGGAGAAGCGCATAGAGCTTGAATCTAAAGATGCTGATCTCATCAAGGCTACTAAGCGCGTCTCCTTTCTAGAGCAGGAGAGGGTCCAAATCCTTCACGCCAAAGAGGATTTGGAGCAAGACCTTGACTCTTCGGAGCAAGCTCGTACTGCGGCCGCCAAGGAGTGTGAGGCGGCCCAGCAATTGTTGAAGGAGGCGGTCGCTGCCCAGACCCAGATGCAAAATTCCATCCGGTGGCTGATGACTGATGGAATGACTGGGGTAAGTCTTTATGCTCTCCTTATTGTTGATCTTATCTTTACCATTGATTTGCTAACGTTTTGTTCTCTCAGGTCTTTAAGAGGTTCTGGCAGGAGCCCAAGTCGGGCGATCAAGTTGATGCTATAGCTGTCAGCGCTCAAGCTTATGGGTATGGAGAGGGCTACGAGGATGGTTTTTTGGTGGCTCAAAATGATGGGCGCCTTGACCTCGCGGAGCATTATGGGAAGCCCTTGAAGGAGGAGTATGAAGCAGAGCTAGTCAAGTTTGAGAAGGTTGACTTCCCTATCCTTCAAGTGATTGCTGACTGCAATCGTAATGCGGACCCTCCTGCTGACCTTAAGTATTTTATAGAAAAATCTGACGAGCTGGCGCGGGAAGCGGAGCAGAAGCGTCAAGAGGAGATGCGCCAGAATGCTTCTGGCGAGGGTCCCTCTACTTTGCCCGACGAATAGGCATCTACATGTTTGATGACTTGTAATTATTTGTAAATACGAAAGGGTTTTTAATTCCCGTATTTTAATGAAAAATTTGCGGTTTGTTATATCTTGTTAGCTTTCTCGCTCTAACTTCTGTGCACTTATTTAACCAAGTCGTCACCCGGTGTGTAAGTAGAAGTTAGGGTGCGCGTCTGTCTAGACAGTCCGACGTCTAAGTGTAAATATACTTTTGCCTTGAAGACTGTAGCGAGGCGCGACTTGTGCCAGAGGGTCCGAGTTGGGCGCGTGATGGCCTTGCCTAGAAGACCATTGACTTCGCTCTTGTGTAGTGTGCGTTCCTTTTGTCCGACTCGTGTTTTACAAGTCTAGAAGACAAAGGTTTTCCACGTATACACGTTTTGCGCGTCAGTTAGGTCCGGCAAGTAAACTTGTCTTGAAGACCATAAAATGTTGTGCTGTGTGCAAGTTTGTGCAAATCCGACGCGCTCTGGGCGCGTCTTGAAGACTTGCCTTGCTTTGACAGTCAGCATTGTTGGTCCGACAAGGGTTTTGTCCAAGTCTTGAAGACCCTGGCGCAGAAAAAACAAGTAGAAATACAGATATAGGAAACCATTTTTCATTGATAAGGATGGCATGTGTAGCCGTTTTACAAGTGTTTTACAAATAACAGCGTCGCAGTTGCGCGCCATTCCAAGATCGCGGGATAGGTGTGCCATCTAGCCTCTCTAGCGCATAAGCGCCTTTGCCAAGTATTTCTTGTATTTTGTATGGGCCTTCCCAAGTAGGAGCTAGTTTTCTGGCTTTTTCGGCGTTGGAAGCCTCGTTATTGCGGAAAACGTAGTCCCCGATCTTGAACGCGGATTCTTTGACGCGTTTGTTGTAGTAGCGCTCTAACTGTGTCTTGTATTTGGCTTCTTTGATTGCAGCAAGATCGCGGCGCTCTTCTAATAAGTCAAGGTTCAAACGGAGTTCTTTGTCATTGTCTCTTGCTTCGGCCATTAACACTCTTGCGAAGGGCAGCCTATTTCGGCGGGGATGACCGCCTCGGTGCCGTATGTCAGGCTGAATGGCATTTCGCCATTGCTGGTTTTTGTGAGGGTGCGGTAGGCCCATAAAACATGAGGGATTTCGTCTACCCACCCGGTTCTTTTGGTTCCGAGTCGTGCTTTGATGCCTTCTACTATTGTGCGGTTGGCCCTTTCCACTTGACCATTTCCCTGTGGGTGCGCGACTGATATGAATATTTGTTGAACCCCCACTTGAGCCAACCATCCTTGGAGGGATTGGTCTTCAAACTGTGTGCCGTTGTCGCTTACCAGATGCATTGGCAGGCCGAATTGGCAGATAATGAACTCCCAAATAAATTTCTTGACGTGTGCGCCATCAATCTTGGCTAGAAGTTTTGCCTCGACCCACTTGGTGAAGTAGTCGATGGCGACGATTAAGTATTTTACATTGCCCGGAGCCGTTGGGAATGGTCCTACCAGATCGATGGCCCATTTCTGAAATGGCCAAGCCGCTATAACCGGCACCAGGTTGTTCTTGGGGCGCAAGGTATTCGGAGCGTGGCGCTGGGAACTGTCGCATTTGCGCAACTCGTTGACCGCGTCCACGTGCATGCCCGGCTAATAGTACCCTGCGTTCATCAACTTCGCTACTACCATCCTTGGGCCCGCGTGCAGTCCGCATGTTCCTTCATGTATGTCTCTAAGGAGGAAGGAGGCGTCTGCGGAATCTATGCAGCGCAGCAGCGGCCCTAGGTAGGAGTGGCGGTACAGGGTGCCGTCTACAAGTTGGTATTATAAAGTCTTGTGTTTGATCTTTCGGGCCTCTGACTTGTCGTCAGGCAGGGTGCCGGAAGATAAGAAGGCCTTGATTGGGGTCATCCAGGACACGTTGCCTGTTTGGATGATGTTGACTTGTCGCGGTGGAACAGATGGTTTGTCTAGGACCTCAATTCGGACTTCCTTGGCCATATGTTCAAAGACCGTGGATGCCATTTTACTCGGCGCATCGGCTGGCTTGTTTTCACTGCGCCGGATGTGTTCGACCGTGCATGTGTCGAACCGTCGCATGAGTTGCTTGGCTTGTTCCAGGTATAAGGCCATGATTTCATCCTTTGCATCATAGGATCGATTGATCTGTCGCGCGACAAGTAATGAGTCCACGTGTGCCTCCACGTGCCTGGCCTCCATTTTTTCCGCAATGCGGAGGCCTGCCAGCAACGCTTCGTATTCCGCCTCGTTGTTTGTGCTTTTGAAGTCGAGGCGGATGGCGTATGTGAACTCGTGTTTATCTGGGCTGATGAGGCGTAACCCTGCGCCGGCGCCGTCGTCATTGGAAGCCCCGTCTGTGTATAGGGACCACGTTTGCGACGGGTCATGTGCTGGTGTGGGTGATTCTTCCGCTTGGCATTCTTGGACCTTGTCCGCGGGTATCTTCGTGGCGAAGTCCGCGAGGACTTGGCCGTTAATCGCGGGCCGGGGTTTGTAATTGATCGTATGTTCCCCCGGCTCAATAGCCCACTTCGCCAGGCGACCCGATAGTTCGGGTTTGGCGAGTATGTCATTTATCCGGTAGTCCGTGAGGACGTTTATCGGATGGCCTTGGAAGTACCTGCGCAGTCTTCGGGATGCATGGACGAGGGCTAGAACCAGCTTTTCCATGATTGTGTATCTTGTTTCCGCATCTAACAGCGTGCGGCTGATGTAGTAAATTGGTGTTTGCACGCCTTTGCGGTCAACCATTAGAACCGCGCCTATTGCCCGCTCCGTGACGGATAAGTAGAGCGTGAGCGGTTCCTTATGAAGAGGCGCTGTTAGCGTCGGAAGGTTCATTAGGAATTATTTCATTGCCTGGAATGCCGATTCCGCCTCTGGGGTCCAGCGGAAGTTACTCTTCTTCAAACAGTTCTTCAAAGTGTCCACGAACAGGAACGACTTTGAAGCGTAATTGGGCAAGAATCGATTGAGGGCGACAAGGCGGCCCATCAGTGTTTGTACCTCTTTAACGGAAGCGGGTGATGGCATTCTTTCGATGGCTTGTACTTTTTCTGGGTTAGCGCGAAAGCCATCCCGCGTTACGATGACGCCCAGAAATTTGCCCTCTTCCATCCCGAATGAACATTTGCTCGGGTTCAATTTCATGCGCACTTTGCGTAGTTGATTGAACGTTTGCTGGATGTCCTGAAGCATGTCACTCTCTTCCTTGCTTTTGATTACAAGGTCATCGACGTACACTTCAAGTCGTACGCCGATTTCATTGATGAAGGACGTGTCCATTAGGCGCTGGTATGTGGCGCCCGCGTTTTTCAGGCCGAAGGGCATCTTGGTTTAACAGAAGATGCCCGCGTCCGTGCAGAACGCTGTCTTATCTTCGTCTTCCTTAGCCATCTGGATCTGATGGTACCCTTTGTATGCGTCCAAGAAACACTTGAACCGATAAGGGGCGAGAGAGTCCACCTTTAGATCGATTTCTGGCAAAGGATAGCAATCTTTTGGACACGCCTTGTTGATATCTTTGTAATCGACGCACATGCGCCACCCTCCATTAGCTTTGGCGACCATGACAGGGTAAGCCACCCACGTTTGGTATCTGATAGGGCGGAGGATGCCCGCGTTGAGCAGCTCGGTGACTTGTTCGTTCATGGCCTTTGTTTTCTCCGGGCCCATACTTCGTTTCTTTTGCACTATCGGCTCTATGGAACGGTAGACGTTAAGTCTGTGCTCTGCTATTTCGCGGGGGACACCGACCATGTCAGCAGGTTGCCACGCGAAAACATCCATATTGCTGATTAAGAGCTGTTTCAAGTGATTGCGTATGGTCTCGGAGATTTCATGGCCAATGACCACCGTTTGCTCCAGAAATTTAGGGTTGAGCGCCCATTTTTCCGGCTCAGTGCGGGCGTTTGTCTTGACCATTTTTGGAGGTTTGGCGGTTTCGGTGGTGTGGCAGTCTTTGTTGGCTCTGATGAAAGCGATGCCTGTCTTGGTTGGAAAGCCGACCATCGCGTGCGCCGTTGAAGCATTGGCGTTAAAGCGCGCGATGCCCTCCCGACCCAAGAGTATATCATGATTGGAGGTGGCTGGCAAGACCATGAAGTCGCATATCTCCGTGCGCTCGTGGGTGCCATCAGACCACGTGACTGGCAGGGAGAGCATGCCCCGCGGCATGATGGTCTCATGAATGAAACCAGAGATTGGCTCATTGACTGGTACAAGCTTTGCTTTGTCTTCTTCATCCAATTGTTGAAAACATTGCTCATACATGATATCTGTGCTGCTGCCGCCATCCAGGAACATGTACCGCGTGCAGTAATGTCCAAAGACGGCGGTTATGACAAGAGGGGCAGTGGAAGAGGCGCCACCCCTGACCTTTGGCATGAGGACGTCGGCCTCTTTCCATGAATCGTCGAGCGGTTGTGCGTGAGTGCGCTTCCCGTGGTGCGTGTTTTTGCCTCTCCTTGTCATATTGCAATGGTGGCGAGGGATCAATGTGGCGGCATCAGTATTGAGGTCTCAGATCCTCTTCCGTGACCCCTCCGCCTGATTATCCTCGCCTACTTGACCTTTGCCAGTGCGGTGGACATTCTTTACTAAGTGATCGAGCTGACCCGACTTCAGCGTGGCCTCAATCTCCATCTTCAAGCTATAACAGTTGTCTGTGAGGTGACCGAAGTCATTGTGGTACTCACAGAACTTGCTTCGGTCCACGTTCCTTCGTTTCCCCAGAGGATTGGGCTCTTTCAACGTGACCTGCTCAGTTTTCAGGACCTGAGATGGTGTCTTTGTCAACGGGGTCCAATCGTGGTTTTTCTTGGAGTGTCCACGTTGGTCCCGCGATTTTTTTGTATTAATGAGTTGGCGGGCATCGCCCGCGGGGGAGTACTTTCCCTCGTCGGCGGTGCCTGAGATGCGGCTCCAAACAGATTTGTTTTTGTGTTTATTATTATTATTATTATGGTGTTGCGGTTGGAAGCCGTGCATCTGGTTGAAGGATTTCTCGGAGGAGGCATATATTTTCGCGGAGTGGATGAGTTCATCCCAGGACTCCGGAATGCCATCTTTGCCTGTGAGGCACTTCATGAGCTCTGGGTTGCGCACATTGTGTATGAACGCTGCCCGTGTGAGTTCCTCCACATAGCCTATTTGCAAGGCTTCCTTGTTGAACCGAACGATGAAATCCTCGATGGACTCATGATCATGTCGGCGGCATAACAGAATATGCGCCTTGTCTTTTTTATGCTTGAGCAAGTGCGAGAAGTGGCTGCCGAATTTATCGGTGAGGTCGTCAAAGTCCTTTACGCTCCCCACGGGGAGGTTATCGAACCAGACCCTGGCGGCGCCTGTTAAGGTCTGGGCAAACAAGTGGCACCAAACCTGAACGGGCCAGTCCACCGACATACCTGCGCACTCAAAGTCATGCACATGGTCATCAGGGTCACGCAGGCCATCGTATCTACCGATGCTGCTAGGAAGCTTAGCTTTCCTTGGGATTTTGGTTGTCGCTATGCGAGCGACAAATTCTGACTTTTCGGCAAAGGCTTTTGGCCTGAATGGCCTGACCAAGTCATCATCCTCGTCGTTGTGACATGAACGGTGACTATGTTTCTTTCCGTTGTGGTCAGAATCGCTGCTAGATGACTCGTAGCCATCAGGTTCGTCACGTGACTTTGCGTAGCCCCGAGCCCTAGCGTCTCCGCCGAGCTCCCCGCTACAACCATCACCGTGAGTGGCCGAGTCTTTCTTTCTATACCCCTTTTTTGACGGAGTATCATAAGTGAGGGCTTTGCCCTTCTTTTTAGCTTGTTGTAGGAGTTTACGCTGATAAATCGCAGCGCTCTTGGCATTCCGACGGAGGAGCCAATGGTCTGGATCCTCCTCTGAGCTGGCCCCACTGTTATCATCAGAGTCCAAGTCACGGACTTCGAGAACTGGCTGCTCGAGTCGTGAAGTGGGTTGTTTGACGACAGTGTGCGGTGTGGTTTGGTTCTCCGAGGATTGAGTGTCAACCTCCCCGGTTTGGTTAATGACAGAAGTGTTAGGGTTGGGTTCAGCCATGGGTGGGTTTAAAAGATGAAGAAAAAAGTTGTTCTAACCGTTGGATGGCGCCAATGAAGAAACAATAAGAATCACGGTGGTTATCACTAATCACCGTGTGGTTAATACTTACGTTCGCCTAGAGTAATCCTTTACCCAAACCTCTAGGTTAAACCCGGGTGAGAATAAGAAGTGTGAATGTATGTGAGAGTACGTAAATAAAGACACGAGATGTAAGTGGTTCGGTCGGAGAGTGACCTACGTCCACTGTAACTAGCCGGAATCTTATTAATAAACGAGTAGAGAGAGTTACAAGAGAGTAATGTTAGATTACAATGAATATTTTCGGATCCCTTTGCAAGGAGATGTCTTCCTTTATTTATAGGAGAACTCATGGGCTTAGTAGGGAAGCCCATGAGGAGCTATCCTTACTTAGGCCTGGTCAAAGCCTAAGTCCAAGCTTCCCATAAAAATGGCGGGAAAACCAGGTTACTGTGGACGATGTCATTCTGCAGCATGGTTGTTGCTCGAGGCAGACACGTGGCGAGCTCTGATTGGCGAACGGCGCCCCTGTCCTTGCTACAGTCGTTGACCATGCCTCTGACGTCGGCAGGGGATGTCTGCCGTCACTGTTGATGGTGGTGGAAGCATGGGGACAGTCATGTCGCCATCCTTGTCAATGGTGGTTGGGCAACCCTTGCCACCTATCGCCTTCTCATTGGCGCGTACTCTGTAAGAGATCCTTGTGAATCTTCCTTTTGTTATCTTCTGTACCTCGTACCAAAAGTGATAAGGGAAGATACAGCGCGTGGTTGCACGCGCTTATCAGGTGTTGTTCGTTGTTTATCAGCTGGTAGCCTTGCGCGCTGCACTGCATGTTATGTTGGCAGCGCGCAGACGGGTCCTGGCGCCGGAGTCTGGCGTGAGGAATCCTGTTTATGGGGATAGGGGCGCCTCCTCCCTTTGGATTAGGCTCCCTATCCCTTCACTATGGAAACTCATCCAATGGCTCACAATTAGCCACATCACCCTTTTTCAAGCATGGGCCCAGGGGTATTATAGACAATTCAATCAAGTGACCAAGGGTATTATAGACAATTCGATATCATTTCTTTTATCTTTCCCGACCCCTGACATATATCACATTCCCTACTTAATTTTTTTTTAAACCACAACCACACCCTCTCTCTCACACACACACACACATTCTCTCAAAAAACTAGATCCATATCTTGTCTCTCCATTTCCCTTTTTCTCTTGAAGCCTAAATCATAAATACAAACCCTAGATTAGTGGAGGAGGGTCGATCCTGGTGGTGGTTCAGTTTGTGAAGGCGGTGGTTCTGGTGGTGGAGTGGTTGTAGCAGTCAATCTCGGTGGTGGTCGGGTTTTTATGAAGACGACCGGTTTTTAGTGAAGGCGGGTCAATCTCTCTGGCCAAACAAGCAATTAGGCTCAAACAATCAGGGTCTGAAAACGGGTATGTTAGTTATATTCTGATGTTATGTTATTTGCGACCGTTGTATTATGATGCTTATAATGATTTTGTTTGTCACACCCTCAAATTTCACTTGCGGGGTTTTACCGCGAGGCGCGTGACACACCAGGATCCAATTCAACGGTCACAATAAACGACAACTATATGTAAAAGATACGTGTACCAAAACCACAAGTTTCAAATACTAACCAACAACGGAAGCTTAAATCTGTTTACAAACTGACATAAAGTAAATGAAGTCTAAAAATGTTTGAAAACATGAAACTAAAACCCTAGACGCCATGTGAGACTCCGGGCGCCTAATCCATATCTTGCTACCTTAGCGGCCTCAGAAAACATGCCAAAAATGTCAACATATAATGCTGGTGAGTTCACATGTTTTTATAAAACGTTTTCACAAGTTCCAAAGATTATTCCCGTTACTACTATGTTATAACAACGTCAGCTAGACGTCAAGTACGAATACTACTACGGTTGGGAACCCACTACTGAACATGTACCGTCGTGTAAACCGCCCAGACTGTTGGGCTACCGAATCCACGGTAGGCCCGAAGCTAGAGACAATATGCACCCGCCCGGCTTTCAGCCGTCGAGTGGGGTTTGTCATTTGTAAGGCCCAATAGATCTATCCACATTTCCTTCGTTGTGCTAACCCGCACATTCATGGTTTCCCCCTGGGACTTAAGATGAAATACCGTATAGTAATCAAAGATAACCATAGTATAACATGATCTTTATAAATCCAAGTACGTAAATCAGTAAAAGTGGGGCTGTGACACTCACCTTTGTTTGCGTCTTCTTAATAATAGAATAACCGACACAGCTGATAGTCCCAACTATTGGCGACCTATCAAAAAGTTTGTATACGTGTTTTGACTAATAACCCGTAGGTTAACTAGTCCCTGATTGTCCAGATCGTGACTTTGTTTAAAAAATGTGTTTGAACGTTGACCCGACACACCGGACAGACCCGACATCCCGTTGGTGACCCGTTAGACAAGTTTATCAAGTACATATAGTTTACACATAAGAATCATGCATAAAACACTTAGTTTGCATCAAAAATCACATTTATGAAGTAGTGGGGTCGAATCAGTAGATTTCAGGTTTGGTTCGACCTATTAGAGGTTCGAATGGGTTGTTACAAGGTTGGTTCGACCTCCCAAGTCTTGGTTCGACCTCCCGTTGGGGCGAACCAAGTTTTGGTTCGACCCAACTGCTGCAAATACTTAATAAACGCACAAAATCGCATCAAAACAGTCCGAAAACATCACGAAACATCATAAATCACAGCAGTTGATTACATCTAATCTATCCCCATAAAACCCTACTAATTATGTCCCGAAATCCGTCCGTTTCAGGAAGGAATCACAACTTACCCAAAATGGAAACTTATCAAAATTACTTCATAAATAGGTTATTATGCACAGATTAATCATGTATATGAAAACCCTCAATCATATCATCAACAATACTATCAAGAACAAACCCTAGATCTAGCACCCCCCCCCCCCAAATGGGTGAAACTTCATCAATCAACAATTACACCCTATAGTAATCATATATCATCATCTAAAACAGTCCTAGATCATTGACATATCATCTATTCAGCATTCAAACATCATATAACACATAACACCTCATTTAACATCATTAACACAAGGATTTTTGTATGAAAACTCATTATTAATGAAAAGGTTTTGTTTAGAAATGTGTTAGAAAGGTTTTTATCCATGAAAACTTGTTTAAATCAAATCTGGACACTTATGGTTTGATAAAAACAAATGAAAATTGATTAAAAAGGGTTTAGATGATGAACACACCTTGATTCTTCTCTTGTTTATGTAATAGAACGTGTTTTTAGGTTAGGATCTGAAAAACGAGATCAAAAACTCCTCCTTACAGGTTTGGGGTTGAGAGAGAGAGCACTTGGAGGCGAGTTAGGGTTGTGAAATGATGAAAAAGTTGCAAAGTGTGGTATTTATAGTCAGCGTTGGTTCGCACCCTAGCAGGGTCGAACCAGAGCTCCTTCGACCTCACAGATGTTGGTTCGAACCCCCTTAAGGTCGAACCAGTTTCCAGGTTCTCCAACTTCTATGATTTTTTCGTTTAAGCGCGTTTTAACACATGTTAACATATCCTAACACATAAACATGCATTCCTAACATATGTTAATTATATTAAACCACATATAGTCACGTATTTACACATTGCATATCATATAGAAAAATTCATACTCGTTACTTAATCCAACATATGTAATTTCACCATCACCGGGACTCGAGACTCGTATGTGTGTATGTTACTCCCAATGATCCTCCAAATCATTGAACCCTGGACAATCCGTAAGTGTAAATCAACTCCCGATGATTCCCCGAATCATCAACCTAACTCAACTTACCCAGTTAAATGTATTGTATGCATGCCTCGCTAAGGTAGACTTACTAGTTGATAAGAGTTACTAACCTGAGTTTGTCGGGTGTCACATTGTTTTCCATCTGTGTCTTCTTTATGCTTATAATGATGTTGTTTCCCATCCATTTCATCTTTTATTAATATTCATCCGTGTTAATCATATCATTATTATTATTATTGTTTACTAGCTTGGTCATAACTATCTTTTTTTTGTTCAGTCCTTTGTGGAAATAAGAAACATATATATAATGTAATTATTAATTATTTGATGTCTGTTGGTTGTGTTACTTTAAGAAGCAGTGCATGGTCAGGGGCGGAACTACAGGGGAGTCAGGAGGGTCCATTGACCCTCCGGACACCGGCCGACCACACAAGCTTTGATCCATCATCCAGTGAGTTTTCGTAGTTTTGACCCTCAAAGATTGTTGGATGACCAGCACTAAGTGCATCGAAATGAAGAAAAGTTTTAATTGTCACCGGAATATTTTCCAATCTGTGCAATTATTACAGAGAAGAGCAAAAATTGAAGGTGTGTTTCGTGAAGATGAAGGGCGTTTGTGTAATATAACATGTCATAAAAAAGGGTAGTGGTCATTGTTAGTGTTTGGTACTTTCTTTCTGTTTTTTAAATGTTTAATCAGTTTTTTTTATAGCAATGCATTCACTCTATGGTACTTTCTTTCTTTTTTTAAATGTTTTACTTTTTTTAGATATTAACTAAAGTAACAGTTAATAATAATAAACACACTTAATAGTTTAACCTAAGCCTACTAGAAATTTTCCTCTTTATTAATTTTGTTGTTTGTGTATTTGATTTAGTTTATAAAATGTCATCACGTGTTATCACTCTTTTATTCTTTTTCTGATACTTTTACATCAATAAAATAACTGTAATTATACACTAGCATATGTGTGTAACTGTATATAAGATATTGACCCCTCGGTTAAAAATTTCTGGTTCCGCCACTGTGCATGGTTCTCTATGTAAGTGATTAACTTTAGTGCATTTATTGTTAGGATATTATGTTTATACATTTTCTTGTTAATGTTGTTGCTTAGCAGAATTAAGGAGGAATAATTCAGATTTGATCATTATGGCAGAGGAAGGAAGTCACGTTGAGTTGAAGGATGAGGCTACAGATGTAAGTTTTAGTTTGTATATCATTTGTTTCTTGAATTCTAGATGTTTGTTGTTGAACTGCCGATTTAGTTTTGAAGTTGCTGGATAATATTCTTCATGATTTGCATATTTTGGCTTTTCTTTAGTGATAATATATATGTAGGTCTAACTGCATATATGTTGGTAAAGTTTGGTTATGAGACCTCATGTAGATTATTATTATTATTATATGTCATTTGTTTTTTCTTGTTAGATTGTATTTAGGTTAATTACGTTGTTTTGAAGTAATTAATATAAGGTTATAAAATGTGAATGTGACTAAATGAATAAAAATGGGATCCTATTTTATTACTTCTAGTTTTTGATAAATAATATATATAAAAATGATATATCGACCGGTTTTCATATGTTAACACATGCAACAACACGTCTGTAACGTACGCTAACCGGTTTTCATATATTAACACATGCAACAGCACGTTTGTAGCGTACGCTAAACATTTTTTGAATATGTAAATTGAGGAATTTGATTTTCTTCGTAGGTGAAGAGATTTTTTGTGCAAAAGACGAAGCTGATTATGAAGAATAAAGATACCCGTTGTGTGATGTGTTAAAGAGGAAGTTGCTCGTTTTTTTTAAAAAAAAATGTTTTTTGTATGAAACGTTTGATACGTTTTATTGTCGATTGTGATGATCGTTTTTTATTATCATTTTTTAGTGTTGATTTGTAATACTTACCATATCAATTCTTTTTACGTATGCAATAATACCATATCGATTCTTTTTATCATATCAATTCTTATTACATCTAATGTTGATTTGTTTTTGGCGTTTATAAGTTTGTACATCTTTATGTGTCCTTTTATTTTGTGTTTATACAATTCTCATGTAAGATCAGGTTGGCAACTTTTTTACGTATGCAACAACACTGTTAAAATTATAATAAACAAAAAAATCTCATTTAATAAAATAAAATTAATAATTCTGGAACTTTTTAAGTCTATTCTATATAATAAAAGAGTAGACTTGGGTCGAATGGAGGCCTTAGAGAGAGTCCTCATGGATCCAACCGAGAAATAGAGCTCCAAATTTTACCTATATAAAATGTGTTTTTTTTTTTTTTTCATTCTTCTTTCTCATACTTACCCAATTCTTCCTTTGAAAGTTTGCTATCCTCCCCCTCCATTCGACCCATATCTTTTGATTCTCCAAAAGCTATTCAACATCTTCGCTCGTGGAAGCATTCCAAGTTGTAAGTATACCTTTACCACATTTATATTATTTTGTTATGTAATGCTATGTTATGTTATTGTTATGATCGAGATATAATATTTATAATTTATTGTTGTAATCTGATTTTATCATTTTCGATTGTGATTATGAAGATTTATCCCTAGAATTGTCTGATTATTTGCATTGTTAATGTTTGAATCGAGTATGATTATATTGTTCTTCGGATGTGTTTGAATATTCATATGTTCATCATGGTGTTCTTGAGAGTCATATTATTTTGATCGAGATATAATATTTATAATTCATTGTTGTAATATGATGTTATAATTTTCGATTGTGGTTATGAAGATTTATGTCTAGAATTGTCTAATTATTTGCATTGTTAATGTTTGAATCGAGTATTATTGTATTGTTCTTCGGATATCTTTGAACATTCATATGTTCAATATGGTGTTCTTGAGAGTCATATTATTTTGATCAAGATATAATATTTATAATTCATTGTTGTAATCTGATGTTATAATTTTCGAAAATGGTTATGAAGATTTATGTCTAGAATTATCTGATTTTTTGCATTGTTAATGTTTGAATCGAGTATGATTGTATTGTTCTTCGGATGTCTTTGAATATTCATATGTTCATCATGGTGTTCTTGAGAGTCATATTAAAAGATGTCAACCGAAATGATGTCGGATCTTATTAATTGTGTATTATTCATGATTGATATGTTTCCTAAACGTGGTAAAGAATTGAGTGATTATATGCATTGTTAATGTTTGGGCCGAGTATGATTGTATTGTTCTTCGGATGTGTGTTAATATTCATATGTTCATCATGGTGTTCTTGAGAGTCCTAGTATTTGCTTGAAGATTAAAGATTGTTGATGTTGTTAGTGGTTTAATCTGCTTAGGAAATCTATATGGAGCCAGGTCATGTTTTATGGTTCGAATCTTAATAATTTTGTATTATTCATGATTGATATATTTCCTAATTTGTTTTCTGAAAGTTTGGAAAGAAAGTTATTAGGGTTGACTGAGATAATTGTATGGTTTTTGAAAATACTTGAATCTGATTTAATCATTCATTTGAATGATTGAATTGATATTTTTAGATACATATTCAATCGGATTTATATGTCAATCAGAATTAATCATTCTGTGTTTTAACATTAAAAAACGGGATTTGATCCGAACACACAAACGTTGTTATGTCTTATCACAATGGAACTCAATTCTTCAAGGTTTTGCATGACCCTTCGTCAACGGTTTTGGTATGTTTGATATTTTTATGTTCATATGCCTATTTAATTTAAAAAAAATGGTATTCCATTTTTAATGTTGTTTTTACGTGCCTTTCCAGACTGTGCCGAAGGCCATGAACAAATTTCTGTTGTCTAAAAATATACACAACAGTGATGTTACAGTTGCGACATACGAAGGACAATCTTGGTTGGTCTGATTAGAGTTGATAGATGATTTAAACGATAACCATAATAATATTTAAATTATCAATAAATTAGTAAATAATTTAAATTGTCAATTTAACGTTTGTCAACCATTTATTACTATTAATAAGATATATATTACAATTATTAACATAAAGAATAAACATAAAATCACTATAAAAAATCCTCATTTGTCATTATATCCTCGATCATTAATAACATTAAAATTATTTCGAAGATTATAAAAAAAAATCAATTAATGATAACAGAATGAATCATGCAATAATTTTGGTTACTTGAAATTTTAAAACATCAATCTATTCTCATAAATTGAATCTCAATTAAATGTATTTAATAAATATAATTTAAATCTATTTAACTATTTCCTAAAATATTACGAAAATTATAATGTATTAATTAGCATTTACTTGAAATTCATTTGTAAATAAATGATAAATTCCTCAATCATTCAATTGTATATTAATAAAATAAATTTTGTTACTAATTACGTCTTTATTACTATTAATAATTTACGTCTTTATTATTGTTAAATAAATTTAAAATACGTCTTTATTACTGTTAATAAATTCAATCAAGTATTCAGTTGTATATTAATAAAATAAATTTTGTCACTAATTAATAAAATAAATTATGTCTTTATTACTATTAATAAAATAAATCAATCATTCAATTGTATATTAATTTTCAATCACATTAATAATATTACGTCTTTATTACTATTAATAAATTACGTCTTTATTACTGTTAAATAGATTTAAATAACGTCTTTATTACTATTAATAAAATAAATCAACCATTCAATTGTATATTAATAAAATAATTTTCAATCATACTAATAATATTACGTCTTTATTACTGTTAATTAGATTTAACTTACGTCTTTATTACTATTAATGAATTACGTCTTTGTTACTATTAATAAAATAAATTAGTAAATAATTTAAATTGTTAACTTAACTTTTGTTATCAATTTATTAATATTAATAGGAATAATTACTACATTTATTAACATAAAGAATAAACGTGACATCATTATAAAAAATCTTCATTTGTCATGAAACCCTCTATCATTAATAACATTCAAATTATTTCGAAAATTAAAAAAAACTCAATTAATGATAACAGAAAAATTCATACAATAATTTTGGTAAACAAAATGTATTTAATAAATATAATTTAAATCTATTCTTTTAATAATAAATATAATTTAAATCTATTTAACAAATTTCTAAAATATATAATATATTCAAACTAATTTTCAATGATATTACTAATATAACGACTTTCATTTTATTATTGTTGACCGATAAACGTATAAACTTTTTACGTTTTTTTGTTACTTTGATGGAGGTCAATTCTTAGACTTTATTTATTTTTCATGTCTTACAATACACTTGACTCAAAAATTAGTAATGAAATATCATTTTATGTTATCAGTAACAACATTAACTAAAAGACGATTCATAACATTCTCATTTGTCATGAAATCTTCCATCATTGACTACATTAACTAAATATCGTGTTAGTGATACTAAGAATAAGAATATTAGGTCTTTCATTAAAATGTCGTTGACATATTAACGTTATCATATTATGTTTACAAAGAATTGTCCTTTAATCAATTGGCATGAAACGATAACCGTCATCATGATTGCAATAATTGTGCTAATTTTAAGCGTCGTTGACCAAATCACGTAAATAACCAAGAAAACCTTTAAATTAGTGTAAAAAGTGTCGACATATTTAGTAATTCAATCATGCAATAATTGAGCTTAATTGTAATTTGAAGATATTAATGTATTAATTAGCATTTACCCTCATTCAATTGTCAATAAATGATTAAAAATCAATCGAAAGATTGATTTCGTTATCATTTATTAACAATTGAAATTTTTTCACCAATTTAATAAGATAAATACGATATTTATTTTAATAATAAATATAATTTAAAGCTCTTTAAAAGTTTGCTAAAATATATACTATATTCAAAATAATTTTCAACGATAATAATAATATTACGTATTTCATTTAAATATCATTGACAGATAAACGTTATGTCTTTTTAATTTTTTTTGTTACTTTATTGGAGGTCAATTCTTTTAAGATATTAATGTATTCATTTGCATTGACCCCCATTCAATTGTTAATATGGATCTTGGTCATTGATCTCATTGAATCAATGGTTGTGATTGGTTTTACAGAGTTACCTCAAAATATTAGTGGTTTTCTCCCTAACCCTTCCCTATACATATATATGTAACTTTGTTTGATTTTATAAATTTATACGAGGCTACATGTAGGTGGAGATACTCTACGACCATCGTCGTCTACTCGCCTTCCTTTTTTGCCGCCTAATATTTATTGGCTGCTCAATGTATTCTTAATTTTATAAAGGGGTAACTTTGCTAAATAGTAACCTAGTTTTAGGAGTGTTCCAATCAAGTCACTCATAAAAAAAAATTGTTCCAATTAGGTAACTAAAGTTATTTTAATGTTCTAATCATAGATATTTTACCCATTTAGAAGGTGATCAATTTTTATTAAACATTTTTTTTTCACAATTTCTATAATTAAAAAAATATAAAAAATATAAAATATACACTTTTAAAAAATTTGCATTTTTTTAAATATTCACAATTTTTACAAAACATTTTTTTCTAATTAGATAAGTCAACTTTAGTTTGATGTTCTAATCAGGTTATTGAAGTTTACTTTAATGTTCCAATTATAGATATTATACCTGTTATTCAGGTAAACTATATAGGATTAGAACATAAAATAAACTTTAATGACTTAATTAGCACAAATATTTTTATGAGTGATCTAATTAGAACACTAGTAAAACTTGATTACTATTCTATAAAATATTCCCTTTTATAAAACTTGAGTTTAGGCTTTTAATTAAATTTGGTTGAAGCCCAAGCTTTATTTAAATTCCAAAACTTGAGTTTGAGCTTTTAATTAAATTTGGTTGAAGCCCAAACTTTATTTAAATTGGACTTTTAACTTAAACAATAACTCAAAAACAGTAATAATGCAAATAAAAAAAATACTTGTAGGGCTCGAATCCAGGCACCTTATCAAACACAGCAACAACCTAACCAACTAAACCAGCAACATTTTTGCTATCATATTTGTATTTTACAATATATATATATAGGCTTCAAATAACTAAAGTTGCATAAAAGACCAATCAGCATGTGTCACGTGGCAGAGGCACTATTCATGAAGACTCATTTATAAATATATAGGATAATTTAGATAATTACTGGTTTCTTAATTTTACAAAACTTGAGTTTGGGCTTTTAATTATTGGACTTTTAATAAGCACCCACCCTTGTGGTTGAGTGAAATTTAGGTGAAGAACGAATACGAGTGGCGCTAGGAGGCGAGGTTTTACTGATTATTCCGTTGTCGTACCTTCGAGCGGGTGGAGGTCCGGTTTCCGTGCATCTAGGAGAGCCAATAGGTCGGCGGCGGTCGAGTAGTTGACCTTGACCACAACGTCCGGTGTCATTGTGGTTGGCATATGATTCTTTGTGTAAAAAAATAAGTTTAATAAAATGTGGGCTTTGTAAGTTTAGTTAGGTGGGTTGTTAAGTCGGAATTGAATGTGGGCTTGTTTTTAAAAAAAACAGTACTACGGGTATCCTAATATTTGGTCAGTGATATTGTATACATAAAACTGGTAAAAGAAATTTAAAAAAATGCACTTTGTAGAAAAAGTTAAGAGGTAGTACGGGCAACCCCTCATTAAAGCATAGATCTGCCCCTGTCTGTCGGTTTACCGGGTGGTCGGGCTTTGTGGGACGTCAAAAAAAACAATAAATTCTCTATATATCTAAGGAAAATTTAATATACTTCAAAACATGTATTTTAATGTATAAAAATGTATAGATTAATGAACTCATTGTCTTCTACATAACGAAGTATGTGATATCAAAGAAAAGTACGTGTAGTAGTTAGTGTGGTTAGTTGGTTCGTAAAGTTGGTTAATCAAGTTAGAAGTTGTTATAAATTCAATTAATCAATTGTGGGTTGTATAAATAGTAGAATTACGTATGTAATCGAGTCAATCAGAAAATTAATATCTATTCTCTTCCCCTAGGGGATTGGGCACTCAGTGCAAAGTTGCCAAGCCCCTTCTACTTCACGTTGGCATGTCAAAATCACACTTAAAATGTGGTTACTGATCGGTTACTTATTACCAATAGGTGAAGTTTTTTAGGGTAGCCAAGAGGGTGATAGCAGTGTTAATGTAGTTACCGATCGGTTACTTGTCACCGATAGGTGAAGTTTTTGAGGGTAGCCAAGAGGTTGACAGCAGTGTTACCGTGCAACAATCTAACCGTGCCACACCCCCCCCCCCCCCCCTCCTTGTTGTGGAGTGCCCGACCCCCTAAGTCTTTGTGTTTATACAACCAAGTTATTTTCTTCTAACTTTCCTGATAGTTAATGTGTTCAACCATTGATTTTCAATCTTGAATTCGATTGAACTGAAAACCGTATAAGTATGTATATATTTAAATATATAGCAAGCTTTTGCATATAGTCGTCGATGGTTCTAATTCCACCGATCTGATATATTATTGAAGATGAACTTATTCTTGGCCAACATGAATACTGCAGCTTCCACTATTCATAAGTGCAGTGACGGATTGTAAACGAAAAACCTGGTAGGGCCGGGCTCAATCTGGTAGGGTCAAACTCAATACATATAAAAAATTTCAAAAATTTTGATAAAATTTACATTATAAAACGAAAAAACTGGATGAGCCAAGGCCTGGTCTGACCCTAATGAAGAACCGCCCATGCATAAGTGCCCTTTTATCAATCAAGCACACATGGGTGGGCCAAAGAAAATCCCAACAAGCACAACTTCTACTGTTTCAGCTTGTTCAGTAATGCCATTTCAGCATTTGTAATCATGCAAAAAGTACCTTGTCTTCATTATGAAATCTAGTATGTGACTAATATGTTACAGCATTCCGGAATCAAATCCTCACTATTAAATTACACTTAAAATTATTATTTCATCTTAAAATTTTCTCTCTCATTCTTAAATAAATAATATTTTTTCATACTTTTATCATTATATTTTCTCTCTCCTTACTCACAACCACTTACAATAATTTAAAAAAAAAATAGTTAAGTCAGAGGTATTTTTGTCACTTTACATATATATTTCTTTTCTTTCGGCATTTTCTTCCAAAAACTCATTTTGATATTGATGGGATTGGGTACTAAACCACTATGTGGACCCACCCCAAACCCGGAATCAAGACCATGCGGAGGAACTTCCCGCGCGGCAAAGAAACTTCTCCAGCAAGCAAAGCAATAACAACCTTCCAACAATCACGGAGTATTATCCGCGCGCATAAGCGGTAAAAGTGGTAACCGTTCCATGTTTCCTTATTTATAGAATTCCTTAACTACTTAACTAATATATTATCAGGATGATGGAGACAACCCTAATTGGGTCTGGCCCATTTCGATCAGGGTTTTGGGTAATTGTGGCATACGTCCACCTCTATATAAGGGATCATATCCCTAATAGAAAGGACACTTTTTGCTAACCCAAAGAGCTATCATTACAGATAGTATCCCCATTCACCATGTTTTTGTTATAAACTGCTACCTCGCGTAGTCGTCTCTACATCCACTTCAACCCTTGTTTGCAGGTCTCTAAATCTGAAGCTGCTAGTGAAGGATCAACACTATGGAATACTCATAATCTTATCATCCCTAACCGGTGGTAAGACTATTTGTTTCTTCAAATATATATATATATATATATATATAATTTTTTTGTTTAAATTTAAAATAGTTTTCTAAATAAACGGGTAAAAAGACAATTTTACCCTCCACTTAACGATAAAAATTAACTTGGGTAGGGTCAAAGGACAAAACGTGCAAGATTTTAAAACATAGAGTACATAACTCATTAATTTTAAACGTAAAGAACATACTTTGAAATCTGATATAAACTTAAAGAACAAAACTTATAATTCAGTCTTTTAATAATTGGACCGGAACTTGGATGTGGAAAGTAAAACCACACTCCCTATATGTACATGAAAACCGAGTTAAAAAGTTGGGGCACAAACGTGGCATTTTCATAGGGTGTGGAAAGTGAAACCACAACCGATAGCAATCTAAATTTTACTGATTATCATTTGATCGATAGTTAAATACAAAAGCAGCAATGCAAGTGGATTTACTTCTTGGATCTCCTTTAGTATTTCCTCTTAATTAAATTAATGATTAGCATTGAACCATATAAATAATAATGTGCTGAGCATTTAAGTATGTTTTTTTTTTTAATTGTGAGTATCAAAATATTGCATGCATCACAAAGAATTTAACCTTGACCATGTTTAACATGAGAGGCCGTCATCATTGACAATGGTGATCTCTCAAGAGGTAGCAAGTGGGATGTTTCAAGACAACTGCCAATTGTCTCAAGAGGTCGCCATTAGCACAAATTGTGATTACCCTTGAATATATAAGAAAAAAAATTATTTATCTCTCAAGGGGTCGCTATTGGCACAATGATGACACGAAACCTATTGACAAATTTTCAGGAAAAGGTGATTGTTTCACATGATGGTATGTTCCAAAAGTTGTGAATTAGTCTTCTTTTTCATCATTTAGATATGGCTATGGTGATTTCATATTGTCACGTATATATATATATATATATATATATATATATATATATATATTGTAGACTAATTATGATCAAAAGCAGATTTTAGTCATTGATATTGACTTGGGATGCTTTCATCGTTACACACTTTTGTATTGATGACATTTATGGACTCTGGTATCCTTACTCACGGGTGGTTCTCTAAAATGCTTTAAAATAGGATTTCAAAAGTGACTTTTGATGTACGTTATTTTTTTTGCTTTTTTAACGTATATAATGGGATTGTATTATATTGTATAACATAGTTAAGTATATAGTTAATAGTTTTTTTTTTTTTTTTTTTTTTTTGAAGAGTAGTGTTTCAATGGTAAATCATGTGTTGCAAAGCGACTACTGCCAGGATCGAATCTCATAGCACCACATGGGTTTTTCCTTTCAAACCCAAGCGGTTATTTTTTCGGTGGAGCGTGAGATTCGAATCTGAGACCAAACCCAGGCAGAAACCCTCCAAGAAGGTAAACATTCTCACCTCAAACCAGTTGGGGTGGAGATCATTGGCATATAGTTAATAGTTATACAATATGGAAAAAGATCAAATAGGAACTAATAGCCTAGTTAGGAACCAATCTGAGCCATTCATCTTTGATCTTGATCTAGGGGGTAGTTATGTAATTAGACAATTAAATATTATATTTTAACTTAATTAAAATTTTTATATATGGCAGTTATTTAACTTAATGCGATTTCCCTGCCATTTTTTTGAGTTTCCTTAAATCTCTCAACCTATTATCATCTCTAATTCCTAATAAAAAAAAATCACGTCCGATTGAATTCGTTTGAATTGAAACAACTTCCAGTCGAAATCAGAATTTTTCCAAGTTATGGATAATAATTATATACATGAAAACATTGAATCGCAATCTCATGTGATAGAAGATCATGAAACACCATCACAACCTTTGTTTCTAAATAGTGTTGAAAATCAAGGTATTTATGTATTGTTTTTATTTTTTTAACCGTATTTCGTGCGCGAATCACGTTTATTGCGATTTCTATTGGATTAGCCTTATAGTGTGGTTTATTATTGATTTGCGAAAAAGTTTGTTTTGCATTCTATAAGTCATATTTACGTACAGTATAGGAATCGGTATAGAGTTATACACTGGTGTATTATATATAGTTATTTGGGTTCTACAGATACAATAAGATTTGTTTGTTAGTTTCGTAGTTGTTATACACCAGTGTATAACAACAAATCTATTAATTATTATACACAAGTGTATTATAGTGGGTAAATGACGTTATAATAAACTGATAGTATTATGTTTGACGTTAAATATACACAGGTGTATATTCATTATAAAAAATGGAATGTGCAGTATGACACAGCCTGTGTGTTATTCAATATACACAGGTGTACCATATATGAGTTGTAGCATGTTTATCTGTATTTTCTAAATATTGTAAAATTTATTTTTAATTTACATTTTTTTATTGTAGGTTCCTCGTCGAGCAACGTATATGAGTCTCCCGGTGGGCATTCGTTTTTCTTTAATATAGATAACAATCAAAGCTTTACTTGATAAACAATAATTCGAAACACATATTACGTTAGATCGATCATAATATAATTATTACAAATACACACCCGATAATCAATCGGCGGCAATGGTGTATTCAAACGAAAAAAAACCCATAAAAAATAACATCTGAGAAAATGAAGACGTTTCAAACGACAATTGTTTAATTTTTTTTCGTTTGTTTTTCATAAGTGTACAGTTGGCATAATGATTAAGTGTGGTATATAATATACACTGATGTATTTTATGTAGTTAAAAGGATTTTACAGTGGTCAAATGTTGTCAGTTTATACTGATACACAGGTGTATATTCATTAGGAAAAATGAAATGTGCAGTATAATACAGTCAATGTGTTACTCAATATACACAGGTGTACTGATGTGTCGTAAAACACATCTATTCTCTTATGTATTTTTTGTTATAATTGAGTCTTTTGTATATAGTTTTTAGTTGTTTTAGGCGTGTATTCGTTTGTTTGTCTATTTTTATCATTGTATAGTTTTTATTAGTTTTTTTTTAGTACTTAATTACTCGTTTTATATTTTATAGGTGTTCGTGGAAAATGAACTTAAAACGAAAGAATTTTAATTGAGAGACGGACACTTGAGATCATGTGTTCATGGACGTTGGAGCGTAAACGAGCAACTTTGATCAAGCCAAGAACACCCGAGTCTAGAGCACGGAGCTAGAATGCTATATAATAATAATATTAATAATAATAGTATTAATATTATTATTATTAATATTAATAGATGGAAACTTTCGTGACCTTGGGTAGGTCACATTCCAAAGCCCAACACAAATATTAATCTTGTGATAAGTATTAATCTTGACGGCAAATAGAAGGGGATTTGATTTTTATTCGACAATACATCTTGGGGAGCCGTAGAGATTCATTCAACAACAACAATTCATTCACAAAGGAGAATTACAATTCTTTGGCAATTCAAATTCTAATTCGCACGGCAGAAGCAAAAGACAATATTCAAATACGGTGACGAGCGAAAGGGCACGGAAGGAAAAAAGGCCACGGACACGTTAAAGATCAATAGCCAACGAGCCTTGGGTTAGGTTTAGTTTTCGTTTATTATTTTTATAGACATGGTTACAACTATTTTTATTTATTTTGTGATGTTTATAAAGATTATGAACTAAAACTTTTATGGTTGCTTAGGTTTATGAACTAGACACGTTTTGCAGTTTTTAATGATTTTTGGTTTTTAAGTTGATGTGTAGGATTACATGACTTTAATTTTATTGTAGGATTTGATATATGTGTGTTGGTGTTAATTTTATTTGAAGTTTGTTTATTGGTTTTGTGGAGCTAGGCATGTAGAGATACCCCCTAGGTCTTGAAATCAATCTAGTTCGTCAACTTAGGTTAGCGTGCTAGTATTTGGAGTTGGAGTACGACACAAGTATAACAAACTAATATAATAAATTAACTAAGACGTGCAGTCCATTCTTGAGGGTGAGAAATCTAACTCGAGTTTGCTAGGTAACTAACTAGGCATTGTTCGGTAGTTGGCAAGCGCTAGGGCGGGAGTCGCTACTTGTCCGTGTTTAGAGTTTTCCTAGGTTTTCTTCAGTAGAGTTTAAGTCTGCTTCATAGTTTGAGGGTTTTAATCCAGGAGAGGTTTTAATCTGATTTCTGTGGGATTTTGGTACGCTAGGGCGATCCAGATCCATCTTAGCATTTCTACACTTGTCCCGCCTTGAGTCTAGTGAGCTATCCTTGACAGGAGGTTTATTAGGTAAGAATAGGGTCTCAAGTTAATTACCAGATTCAGGATTTATTGCTAGTGTCTAGGGATTTTGCCTAAGTAACCAACCTTCTTCCTATCCGATTTCTCCAAGTTCCTTGTTCCTATAAGCAACTAAAGTCATTTTATTTATATTTAGTTTCTTTTAAGTTTATAATTAGTAGTTTAAAATACCCCCTCTTTAAGTATATATTTATTTAGGCTAGTATTCGGTATAGGTTGTGATCTAGAGTTGCATTCGCGTCTTTGGGTTCGATACTCGGTCTTATCTGTTTACTGCTTTGCGACCGGTACACTTGCCGTGCGTGTGTAGTTTTTAGGTGAGTCGTTTTAATTAGAACTTGTGTTATTTATATATATACATTTACACACATCATGTACCATATATGAGTTGTAGCATGTCTAACTGTATTTTTTTAAAATTGTAAAATTTATTTTTAATGTGCATTTCTATATTGTAGGTTCCTCATCGAGCAACGTATATGAATCTCCCGGTGGGACGAGATATTGGACGCCAGTTGTACCAGATGATGTTAAACCATTTGTACATCAGTGTATAAAAGCATTAAATTTTGATATTTCTATATACATCAGTGTATAATATATCTATATAATACTATCATTATTGCCCGTTTATACTTATACACCAGTGTATATTCTTACATTTATATAGATCAGTGTATACTTATACATTAATACAATTATATTTATCATTGTATAAAATGTATATATATAGTATACTTCACTGTATAGTATTACAGTATTCGAAATTGTATACATTAGTCACTATAACTATACATCAGTGTATATTCCCGTGGCTGCTATAAAACATTGTATACTACTGTCATATTTAACAATTATACATCAGTGTATATTATGTATATTTATATTTAGTACTGTATAATATATATCACCTTCAACATGTATACATCAGCGTATATTAAGTAGGCTTATGTTGAACATTGTATAACACTATCACATTCAGCCACTTATACATCAGTGTATAATGTGTAGGATGATGTAGATCATTGTATAATACTATCACATTCAACAGATAGATCAAACATTGTATACTACTATCACATTCAACAATTATACCGGAGAACTATAAGGAGCGGCTATACTTTTTTTTTGGTTTATTGTGAATGATCCTTGTGTGTGTATATACACTGGCGAAGCATAGTAAGGGCGGGGAGGGGCGGCCGACCCCCCGGATTTTCGCGCAAAAGTTCCGATTATATAGTATTCGTATAGAAAATTTTGAAAATATAGGGTTTCGACCCCCCCGAAACTAGTGACTTCCGACCCTTTGGTGACTTCCGACCCCCCGAACCTTCGGGTCAGGCTTCGCCACTGTGTATATATATAATAGGTCCTCTTGTTTGGTTATATATTTTGTTTCTTAATATACCCGAGATTTATGTAAAAGAAGTTATAATTTTTTTTTAATGTTGATTGATATGAAACAAAATAGCTACTTTTTAGGGATCATGATTATCTATTGAACAAAAGACATTAATGCCCCTTTATTAAAATAACAATTAATTAAAGTTTTACTTATTTACAATTATACCATTGAAGATAGATGGCTCAGATTGGTTCCTATAGTTCCTACTTAAGGGTTGGTTCCTATTTAAACCCTACCCTATACAATATTAAGGTAAAGTTGTTGAGTTTAAATGTTAAGATAATGTTAACTTTTTACATAAGTGCAACTAGTCAAAGAAAGGGAACTGTAAATTGGGTCAAATATAACTAATTAAATTTGTTTAATATTAATAAATCCTTCAACTTTCATCATTCTCTTTTGTTTTTATGGTTATACAGTATACACCTTTTCAAGTTGGATAGTCATCACTCTCTCTTGTCTCCCCGAATCTAATTCCTCGACTAGGGAGGGATATTCCAATTTCAATGATAGTCCTTAATTTAAGCAATGTGTTTTTTTTTTCTTTTTAAAACGGTGAATTTCTTTGTGTTTGGTCGCCGTACTTCTTAAATGGGAGAGCCCCATTGCCCCGTTTTGACCTTGTTGTCTTAATCGGACCCACCGGCTGTCACTTGACAGTCGTGCCGTCATAAGAGTAGAACTCTCTGACGTAACACATGGTGGGACAAAAATCGGGGTGAGCAATGTGTTTAATTAATATTTTTTCACATAAATTATCTACTTTAATTTTTTTAACAACTCATTTTACTGTTTTAGTATATAAGGGTAATTTTACATAAAAGGTTGGTATAATTATTTTATGTTTAGTGCATTATTTGTTTTATAGTATTTTCAACAGTGAAAAAAAAAACAGATAATAATGGTTGATTGGTTTGAGCTGAATGAACTAACTCATTTGAATCACATTAAAACCATTGACTGCCGTAATTATTACTTGGATTCAACCTTACGGCAAACACATTAATTCTTTTCTACAAAAGAAGATGGTACATGTTGCAGTTGCAGAACACCAAAGATCCTCACTTGTTTTTTGCGTTGGCTCAAAATATAGACGTTACCCTTTCATTTTTAACCCTGTTTATGGAATGTTTTATATTGCAGTATCCACATACAAATATAGGGTGTTAAGCATTCACATCCTCTCCATTAAACTTTCCTCCATCTCTAAAATTTTAAAAAACTTACTAAAAACACCTTACATCACTACCATTTGAGACTAATCGGTGTGGTGCCGGCATAGGAACGGCAAGCTGATGCCGGGCCAGGCAACACCGCCCCCTAGGGCCGGCAACAGCATGTCCATCCTCCAAACGCCGGTCTTGACGGGCCTCTTTTCGAAAAAAAATTTGACCGTTCAACGGTCATATGAACGTTTAAAAAAAAGGATTTTTATTATTATAAATACACAACTAATTTACTTCATTCTTACACCAATCTTCTAATTTTTTTATACAGTCTTTAGATTTTTATCATCATGGATCCCTACCAAAACAACCAAAACCCAAACCCGAATCAAACCCCGCAACGTAATCAAAACAACCCGAATCCAAACCCGTTCACGACACCGGGTTACACGATGCCAATCGATCTAAGTTGGGCTACATTTTTGGGGTTCCAACAAAGTCCCAACCCTTTCATCCAATATTCCCAAATGCAAATGCATCAAAACCCCACTACTTTTAACCAATATGGCCATATGCAAATGCACCAAAACCCTCAATCGTTCACCCAACTTTTGCAAACTCCGTTATTCCAACCGTCTCAACAACCAAAACCGTCACAATAACCACAACGACAACCATCACAATAACCACAACGACAACCGTCACTCGAACCCGAAGAAGAAGAAGAAGATGAAGTGGAAGAGTTCGTGCCCGAAACGCAACTCCAATCTTCGAAGGGGAAAAAATTCGGGCTAAAGTGCGTGAAACTCCGGTGTCCAAAAGGCTATGGTCGAAAATAGAAGAAGAAGCATTAGCTAAGGCATATATTTCTACTTCAAAAGATCCCATAGTTGGTAAAAATTACATTGCATTGATGTGACATTTCCATAATTTGCTATTTTGGGTAAGTTGTGATTTCTTCTTGTGATGGACGGATTTTGGGGCATAAATGGTAAGGTTTTACAGGGATATATTAGATAATGTCAACTACTGTGATTTATGATGTTTTCGGACTGTTTTGATGAGATTTTGTTCGTTTATTGAGTATTTGCAGCAGTTGGGTCGAACAAAAATTACATGCATTGATGTGATATTTCCATAATTTGCTATTTTGGGTCAGTTGTGATTTCTTCTTGGAATGGACGGATTTTGGGGCATAAATAGGAAGGTTTTAAGGGATAGATTAGATAATGTCAACTACTGTGATTTATGATGTTTTGTGATGTTTTCGAACTGTTTTGATGAGATTTTGTTCGTTTATTGAGTATTTGCAGCAGTTGGGTCGAACCAAAAATTGGTTCGACCATTCGGGAGGTCGAACCAACCATTTTAAGGTCAAATCAAATACAATAAACCCCATTTGAACCTTATAAAGGTCGAATAAAGAGGGTAACATCCTGGTTCGACCCCACGACTGCAAAAATGTGATTTTGGATGCAAACTAAGTGTTTTATGTGTGATTCTTGTGTGTAAACTATATGTACTTGATCAACTAGTGTAGCGGGTCACCAACGGGATGTCGGGTTTGTCCGGTGTATCGGATCAACGTTCAAACGCATTTTCAAACATGTAGTCATTATCTGGACAATCGGGGACTAGTTAACCTACGGGTTATTAGTCTAAACACTTATACAAACTTTATGATAGGTCGCCAATAGTTGGGACTATCAGCTTGTGTCGGTTATTCTGTTGTTAGAAGAGGCAATCTAACAACAGGTCATGTTATACTATGGTTATTGTTGTTTACTATACAGGTGTTTCATCTGAAGTCCCAGGGGAAACCATGAATATGTGGGTATACATAACGAGGGAAATGTGGATAGATCTATTTGGCCTGACAAACCTCACTCGACGGCGAGGAGCCGGGCGGGTGCATATTGTCTCTAACTTTCTGGCCCACCGAGGATGACGATAGCTCAACATTCTGGGCATACATATATGGTTACATGCCAGTAATGGTTTCTAACTGTAGTAGTAACGATACCTAACGTCTAGCTAACGTTCTTATAACATAGTAGTAACGGGAATGATCTTGGAAACTTATGAAAACATTTTATAAAAACCTATGAACTCACCAGCGTTATATGTTGACATTTTTAGCATGTTTTCTCAGGTCGCTAAGGTAGCAGTACATGGATTAGGCGCACGGGATCCTGCACGGCGTCTAGAGTAGTAGTTGCATGTTTTAAACACTTTCAGACTACGTTTGTTTTATGTTGGTTTGTAAACAGATTTAAGCTTCCGCTGTTGATTTTGATATTATAAAACTTGATGGTTTTGGTTTACGTATTTTACATATAGTTGTCGTTTATTGTGACCGTTGACTTGGATCCTGGTGTGTCACGCGCCTCGTGGTAAAACCCCGCACGTGGGATTTGAGGGTGTGACATCGTCTTTCCAACAAACGCCTCATTAGCGTTTTTCACAACCTCATCAAAGTCGTTTCTGTCCAACCAAGAATTAAAAAAACGGAAAGGTTTTGGGCCAAAGTTTCTCGATTCCGTCTTCAAAATAAGCGGGCAATGATCGGATTGTAATCTAGGAAGAGCCCTATACTCAGCACCCGACCATTTATTCAAAATCGACCAATCCACAAAAATGCGACCAATTGTACTCATCTTATTCCCCATGAAAAAAGTAAAACGATTACCTTTGAGGGTATACTCTTGAAGTTCGGCATCCTCCACAAACTCGTTGAAATCTCTAGTACTTGAAGAATCAAACAACGAATTTCTTCTATCATCAACCGATCGGACAACATTAAAATCTCCCGCCATAACCAAATAACCTGTAACCGAACCCACAACCTGTAATAATTCCGCCCATAATCCTGCTTTTCTATCACACCTTGAGACCCATACACGTTAATCATATTATCCTTTTCTCCAGTACCTTTGATCTCGCCCGAAACGCACAAGAAATTCCTATGCTTTACCACATTACCCACTTAAAAAAGCTTGAATCCTACATTGTCAACAGACCGCTCGAATGTCCCACCGCTTCCACCATCTCGTACTCAAACTCCCCTCGACCCCAATACACGGGGATGTCCACATGATCCAGAGAAGCATGTTGAGTCTCTTGTAACAAAACAAAAGACGCCTCATGTTCCATCCTCATGTCCCTAACCCACTTCGGCTTTCCTTTAACCCCAAAACCTCTAATATTAAGTGATAATATATTCATTGGACAACTCTTTGATACCCTTCTTTACCCACAATATCTTGCGTCTTGTCATTAAACTGATCCAAATTTGATACACCCAAGTCACCTCCTAATGCTGGTGGCCATTGTTTCCATCTCTAATGGGCTAATGCCCACTGATCTATCTTCACAGTTAGGAGGCCTTTCCATCAAAACATGTTTCTCCCCATTGATAATACCCTCATCAACATGACTATGCTCATTTTCACAACTATCCTCAGTACAACAATCAACATTAAGGTCCGGAGTAACATAACCATTGTGACATTCTTCCACATCCGGGGTATTTTCAGCTGAAGTCGATTCATCTTGCAAACCAATAAGCGAATTTAAATCGAACGGGTTATTCTTTCTGCGTCTCTTCTTCTCTCTCACATTCGCTTGAGGCGATTTAGATTGTTTCCTTTGACGAGACTTAACCCTTTTAAATTTTTTCAAACCTTCTTTCTCTCTATCAACAACCGAAAATGCAAACAAATTACCTCCCAACACCTTTGGAGGCTGTTTATCAACCAACAATGATCCCACGTTCTCCTCCCATGTGTCTACCGAATCTACTACCAATCGTGTTAAAACCCGGTACCATAGCCAAGTTCAACGGTACTCCATATATTTTCACCCAAGCAACACGCTCGAACGAAAGATTCTGACCCTTCCATATTTCAATCTTATGAAACCATGCATCCCATGCATCCTTATTACTCATAAAACATGCAACCTCATCAGAACAACCAAACTTCAACAAAACAAATAATCCACCTAAATACTTTATATCCACCATCTTATAACCAATCGACACTAAGTTAATCCTTAGTGAAATTAGATCCGATAATTCCTTAACCTTTGCTACAACGGCCTTATCTGTAACATTACGCAATTAATACTTGTACGTTACGCATTGACATTAATAAAAAACGTCAAGTTTCATTTTATACTTCGCATTTATTATTTTTGTCGCGATTATGGAACCCTAATACTATATATAATATTATATATATGTGTGTAGTTGTTTAAATGTATCAAAAAAAAATAATAGCCTTGGCCGGGAATCGAACCCGCGCCAAAGGCCGGGCCAAACACACTCATGTGCACAACCAACTGGGCTAGCCATTTCCTTGTGATAAACCCGGATACATATTAATCTTATACGCATACTAAATCCTCACAGTTGACAAGGAAAGTCAACTGTGGGATTCCTTGATGATCAATCCATTGATTTTACGTATAATTGACCTATCTTTGGTAAATTTAGGAGATAACCGGCCCAAAACAACACGATTACACGTCATTGACACCAAATCATTGACCAATTTAATCAATTTACGCGTATGTATTCAATAAGAAGTCAAACCTTCCAATTAACATTAACCCTAATCCTCTGTATAAATTGATGGTTTGCGAACCTTGTTTAATCGCTCACAACTCTCCCTCAACCTCCCAATCTCTCTATTTCACTCTGGTTATTATTATCAAACTCGTAGTTTGACTTTTGCCTTGACCCGGCCATCAACATCAATACTACACTGTGAGTTCGTTTTCTTGTGTGGGTTTCACTCATCGGCAATCAACCAACAAAAGCCCCAACATTAATCGGGCTAATGTTGGCTGATTTGCTCAATTGAAATTCTAGGGTTCGTCGTGATTGAATTGGGGATAAATCTAAATTCGCGTATTGTATTTATAAATTTCTAAACGCAAAACATCACAACCACCGGCCTAGGCCAAGTGGTTGTGACCCTGGTTATCCACTGAGGTCACCCGGGTTCGAGTCCCGGCTCTGACCGGTTTTATTCTTTTCTTTTCTTCTCTTTTTAAACAAACCATTATAATTATATATATATATATATATTAAATCTTTTTAATCTTTTAAATTCTTTTTAAAATATCAAAACTATCTTATAAATTCTAAAAAAATTATAATTGTTTAATCTGATATAAAAGTTTTATTTGTAATTTTTATTTTTCAGAAATTCATTTATTTAATATTTATAATAATTAAATCATTTTTATACTATTATATTTATAAAAATCCATTTATATATCAAAACAGTTTTATTAAATTCCCCAAAAATTATCCTAACTTTTTATAAAGTTAAACTTTACTGAAATAATTTTTAATTCAGTAAAATCATTTATTTTATATTTTTAATCAATTTTTGTTAGATTTAATCATAATTAATTCATAATAAATCCAATTTTCATCATTTTTGCACCAAAATTTTATACAAATTATTTTTAATCATTTAGAACAGAAATATGATTTTTAAAATAAGAATGCCTTAATTTTAGTATTTTTGAATATTAAAGTTAATAATTGGCTATTTATAAATAAATAGATTTAAAAATCTATTTTAAATGAAATAATTTTATAAAAATTGTTTTATTGCTTCAAACACTTTAATGTGCACATTTAAAATTCAAATTTTATAAAAAGACTATCTTTCATTAATTATCCAATTTTCCTTTATTAATTAAGCATTTTAATTTAAATTTCAACAATTGATTATCCCCAGATCGAAACCCTAGGATACACATATTAGTTAATTAGACTTAGACTTATTACATATTACCTAATTATAGGGTGATATTTGGAATCACTTTGGGCAACACAATTATTACATCTTTTCAACAAGTTAATATTTGCTAAGGTGAGTTTTACATAGCCCCTTTTATTTATCACCATTTTTGGGGTGAAACATGTTACAACATATTCATTGCACTTCAATCATCAATGTGTCTATGTGTTTTCTATGTTGCATTATGCCTTGAGCATGATTAGAGTAAGCACCATTCTAGCATAATCATTAACATTGATCAGCCGACGGTATACATTGATAGATCTATTGGACTGACAATCCCACCCGGATACGTGCCTCCTACAAAGGTTACGTGGGTGTTTGTTATCGCATAACATATTCATTGGGACCATAAGTGTATGGTATGTATCATTTTATAACAGTCAGCAGGGTTGATTATGCACTCGATTTATTTCTAATATGTTCTCACATATGGGCTAGATTAACATGACACATGAATTGCACAACATTTTATTCATTTTATCATCAAAAACCTATGTAATTCTCACCAACTTATGTTGACCCAAAATACTTTCAAAATTAACATGTTTCAGGTAACAATGAAGCTGAGGCTTGAGTTAGCATGAGGATTTTCTTGAAGTTTATTTGAAGTTATTGAAGTTGCTATTTGATATTATGTATTTGAATTCTTAGACATTATTTCACATTTTGGATATTTATGTTTGAATAAATTATTTAAAATTTATGTTATACCATGTGCTACTGAACACAATCATCAATACGTGGCACCCCGATGTTTCCGCCATCGGTTGGGGTGTTACAGATTGGAATCAGAGCCTTGGTTATAGGGAATTAGGTTATTAGAAATAATCTAGACTATAACCTTAGGGACTAAAACAGTACTTGCTTCTCCTACTTGTAACCCTAATTGCTTCCCTAATCCTATCCTTATCCTATGCCTTACAACCCTAAACCTACATGTGACTACTCTTAATTGTCTGCTGCAATCCTGATCCACCATTAGATTTATAGGACAAAATCCTCAGGTTTAACCTGAACCCCCTTGAGATCTCGTCGAAGTTCTAGATTTTAATAACGAACACGTGCAATCTGGAAGGGTGAACGCCTGTATACTGAGTCTTCTGTCTAGGCTGGCATTGCGCATATATCCCAATCAGACGAGGGACCCGGATGCCTACCTGGGAATTCTCGGGATGAGTGTTCACTTATAGGCTAAAGCATGTCTTCATATGTTATTAGAATTTAGAATCTTTGATAAGTCAACGTTTTCGTTTATTCGTTTTAATTAATGAATAAATGATTACATTCCTTATATAAACTCTCATTCATTTCATTGTGTCTATTACAGATCATGCCTCCTCGTCGCAGCACTCGCAACAACAATGGTGAGAACCACGAAGAAGGTGGTGATAACCATAACCACAACCATGACCAAGCTCCTAACCACAACAACAATGGGGTCGATGCTCAACTGGCTGCGATCATTTCTCAACAAATGGCGCAGCAAATCGCAACTCTGGTTCCCAATTTACTTGCTCAGGTCATCCAATTGAACGGCAACGGGAATGGTCACAACAATGGGAACGGAAATGGCAATGGCAATGGTAATGGACCCCAAGCTTGTACCCTTAAGCATTTCAACTCTTGTAACCCTCCAAAGTTCAGCGGTGAAGAAGGAGCTACTGGACTTCTCCAATGGTTTGAGGGTATTGAAAATACCTTCATCAACAGTGAGTGCCCCAACAATTTCAAGGTTCGTTACGCCATGAGTGTTCTCCATAAACGAGCACTCACATGGTGGAATGAAGAAAAGCGTACTCGTGGGGCCGAGGTTGCTCTTGCTATGACATGGGACCAAGTCAAAGATATCATGAAAGAGGAGTTCTGTCCTCGCAATGAAGTAAAAAAACTGGAGGATGAGTTCCACACCTTGGCTTATTGTTGCCACACAAGGTTACTCCTCTGCTGGTAGCCATCGAGAAGTACATCGGTGGTCTGCCCATGCAAATCCAGGACACCGTTTGGGGTAGAAATCCTGCAACTCTGGAAGAGGCCAAACGTCTAGCGGCTACTCTTACTGATAATCATGTGAAGAACGGTACTCTAGTTCGCAAGGGCACTAAGAAGACTGTTGCCAAAGACACTCCACAGCCTGCAATTGAAGTCAAGCCTGAGACCTCAAGCAACAAGAAGCGTAAGGCTAGAAACTATATGGTTGCTGCTACTCCACCTGCTGCCCAAAACCCAGCCAAGAAACCATACACCGGACCTCACCCTCTGTGCAACACTTGCAAGTATCACCATCCCACACAGGTGCCATGTCGATTTTGTACTAAGTGTCAAAGATATGGTCACCTGGTGAACGTCTGTCGATCTCCTGCTGCCCAAGACAACAACAATCCAGCTCCCAACCAACAAAACAACAGGCCTACTCGTGGTCAATGCTACGAGTGTGGTAACCCTAATCACTACATCAACAACTGCCCTAACCGTAACCGTAACCAAAACCAAAATCAGAACCAAAACCAAAACCAAAACCAGAACCGCAATCAGAACCAAGGTGCTCGAGGTCGCGCCTACAATCTCAACGCTAATCAGGCCCGTGACAACAACGAAGTGGTGAATGGTACGTTTCTCATTAATAACCACTATGCATCCATATTATTTGATTCAGGAGCTGATAAGTCATTCGTGTCACTGAAGTTTGAACCTTTACTTAACTTACCCCACACTAATCTAGAAGACCCTTTCGTGGTAGAGGTAGCTAACGGGAAGTCTATTTCGATCGGTTCTATTATTCGTAACTGCTTGTTGAATCTCGATGATCATACCTTCCCCATCGATCTCATTCCCATGCATCTTGGTAGTTTTGATGTTATAGTAGGCATGGACTGGTTGTCAACTCATCGTGCCGAAATTCTGTGCTTCGAGAAAGTCATACGCATTCCTCTCGAATCTGGTGAGATTTTGAAGATCTATGGTGAGAAACCCTGTGGTGAGCTTAAGCTTATGTCTTGTACTACTGCCCAAAAGTACTTACGAAAGGGGTATACAGCCTTCTTAGCTAACGTGATAGAGAAGAAGGACAAAGGCAAAAATATCCAAGACATTCCTATTATTCGAGACTATCCTGAAGTTTTTCCAGAGGATTTACCTGGTTTGCCTCCTGCTCGACAAGTGGAGTTTCGTATTGATCTTGTTCCTGGTGCTAATCCTATTGCTAAAGCTCCTTATCGTCTTGCACCCTCTGAGATGCAAGAACTGGCTAGTCAATTACAGGAACTTTCTGATAAAGGGTTCATACGCCCTAGTTCTTCTCCATGGGGAGCCCCTGTCTTATTCGTTAAAAAGAAGGATGGTTCTCTTCGGATGTGTATTGACTACCGTGAACTCAACAAACTCACCATCAAGAATCGTTATCCACTTCCTAGGATTGACGATCTCTTCGATCAACTTCAAGGAGCAACCCACTTCTCGAAGATTGATCTTCGTTCTGGTTATCATCAGCTTAGAGTCCACGATGAAGATATTCCCAAGACAGCTTTTCGCACTCGCTACGGTCACTATGAATTCATGGTTATGCCTTTTGGGTTGACCAATGCTCCCGCAGTATTTATGGATTTGATGAATCGGGTTTGTAGACCCTATCTCGACAAATTCGTGATCGTTTTCATCGATGATATTTTGATTTACTCTAAATCAAAATCCGATCACGAGCAACATCTTCACTCTATCTTGAGTCTCCTAAAGAAAGAACAACTGTACGCCAAGTTCTCCAAATGTGAATTTTGGCTTAAGGAAGTTCAATTTTTGGGACATGTCATTGATATGAACGGAATTCATGTTGATCCTGCAAAAATCGAAGCTGTGAAGAATTGGAGTGTTCCTACCACTCCAACAGAAGTCCGTTCTTTTCTTGGGTTGGCTGGTTATTATCGTCGATTCATCACCAATTTCTCCAAGATCGCTGTTCCTCTCACTACCTTAACTCACAAGGGTAAACCCTATGAGTGGGGACCTAAGCAAGAGGAAGCATTTGAAACTCTTAAGCTGAAACTCTGTGAAGCTCCTGTCTTATCTCTACCTGACGGTAATGATGATTTCGTGGTCTACTGTGATGCATCAAACCAAGGTCTTGGTTGTGTTCTCATGCAACGAGGAAAGGTTATTGCTTATGCGTCTCGACAACTCAAGACTCACGAGAAGAATTATACCACCCATGATCTTGAATTAGGTGCTGTTGTCTTTGCACTCAAGATTTGGAGACATTATCTTTATGGGACCAAATGTGTGGTGTTCACGGACCACAAAAGTCTCCAACATGTCTTCGATCAAAAGAATCTTAACATGAGGCAACGACGTTGGGTGGAATTACTTAACGACTATGATTGCGAAATTCGCTACCATCCTGGCAAGGCGAATGTTGTGGCTGACGCACTTAGTCGTAAAGAGCGTGTCAAACTCCAATGTGCGAGAGTTCGTACTGATCTTCAAGATCGCATTCTCCAGGCTCAACACACCTCAGTCACCCAAGGTAACATGTACGATGAAATGTCTTGTGGTGCTGAGACTCAACTTGAAACCAAACCCGATGGTCTCCTTTATTTCCTTAACCGACTGTGGATTCCCGACCGTGATGATCTTCGTACTTTTCTCATGAACGAGGCTCATAAGTCTCGTTATTCTATTCATCCTGGAGCTGACAAGATGTACCAAGATCTTCGTTATTCTTATTGGTGGCCTGGTATGAAGAAAGACATTGCTCTTTTCGTTGCAAAATGCCTCACTTGTTCCAAGGTTAAGGCTGAACATCAACGACCATCTGGTATGCTTGAACAACCAGAGATTCCTGTCTGGAAATGGGAGAGCATAGCTATGGATTTCATTACCAAACTCCCTCGCACACCCAAAGGTTTTGACAGTATTTGGGTAATCGTCGATCGTTTGACCAAGTCAGCTCACTTTCTACCTATTCGTGAGAAGTATTCTGTGGAAAGGTTGGCAAAGATGTACGTAAGTGAAATCGTATGTCGTCACGGTATACCTTTGGACATTATTTCTGATCGCGATGGTCGTTTCACCTCTCACTTTTGGGGATCTCTACAAGATGCTTTGGGTACTAAGTTGAACTTGAGCACTGCTTATCACCCTCAAACGGATGGTCAGACTGAACGAACCATCCAGACACTTGAGGACATGCTCAGGGCATGTGTCATCGATTTTAGTGGCGCATGGGATTCTCATCTTCCTTTGGTTGAGTTTTCATACAACAATAGTTATCACGCCAGCATTAACATGGCTCCTTTTGAGGCACTCTATGGTCGGAAATGTCGTTCTCCTGTCTGTTGGACCGAGGTTGGTGAAGCTCGTATTACTGGACCCGAACTAATCCAGGAAACCACAGACAAAATCCAGCTTATTCAGGATAATCTTCTCAAGGCTAGAAGTCGCCAAAAGAGTTATGCTGATAAACGTCGTAAACCCTTGGAATTTCAAGTTGGGGACCTTGTGCTACTTAAGGTATCCCCTTGGAAAGGAGTTATTCGTTTCGGTAGAAAGGGAAAACTAGCTCCTCGTTACGTAGGCCCCTTCAAAATTCTTGACAGAGTTGGGAAAGTGGCTTACAGACTTGAGCTTCCACCTGAGCTAAGCAATGTTCATCCGACCTTCCATGTTTCGAACCTCAAGAAATGCTTAGCAGATGAGAACCTTCATGTTCCTCTTGAGGATGTGCAAATCGATGAAAGCATGCACATTATCGAGAAACCCGTCGAGATTGTTGACACTGGAGTCAAGAAACTCAAGCGCAGTCGTATTCCGATCGTTAAGGTTCGTTGGGAATCTAAACGAGGCCCAGAGTTCACTTGGGAACGTAAAGACCAGATGAAGTCGAAGTATCCACATCTTTTCCCACCAGACTCTCCAACTCCAACTTCGGGACGAAGTTCCTAAAAGTAGGGGAGACTGTAACATTACGCAATTAATACTTGTACGTTACGCATTGACATTAATAAAAAACGTCAAGTTTCATTTTATACTTCGCATTTATTATTTTTGTCGCGATTATGGAACCCTAATACTATATATAATATTATATATATGTGTGTAGTTGTTTAAATGTATCAAAAAAAATAATAGCCTTGGCCGGGAATCGAACCCGCGCCAAAGGCCGGGCCAAACACACTCATGTGCACAACCAACTGGGCTAGCCATTTCCTTGTGATAAACCCGGATACATATTAATCTTATACGCATACTAAATCCTCACAGTTGACAAGGAAAGTCAACTGTGGGATTCCTTGATGATCAATCCATTGATTTTACGTATAATTGACCTATCTTTGGTAAATTTAGGAGATAACCGGCCCAAAACAACACGATTACACGTCATTGACACCAAATCATTGACCAATTTAATCAATTTACGCGTATGTATTCAATAAGAAGTCAAACCTTCCAATTAACATTAACCCTAATCCTCTGTATAAATTGATGGTTTGCGAACCTTGTTTAATCGCTCACAACTCTCCCTCAACCTCCCAATCTCTCTATTTCACTCTGGTTATTATTATCAAACTCGTAGTTTGACTTTTGCCTTGACCCGGCCATCAACATCAATACTACACTGTGAGTTCGTTTTCTTGTGTGGGTTTCACTCATCGGCAATCAACCAACAAAAGCCCCAACATTAATCGGGCTAATGTTGGCTGATTTGCTCAATTGAAATTCTAGGGTTCGTCGTGATTGAATTGGGGATAAATCTAAATTCGCGTATTGTATTTATAAATTTCTAAACGCAAAACATCACAACCACCGGCCTAGGCCAAGTGGTTGTGACCCTGGTTATCCACTGAGGTCACACGGGTTCGAGTCCCGGCTCTGACCGGTTTTTATTCTTTTCTTTTCTTCTCTTTTTAAACAAACCATTATAATTATATATATATATATATATATTAAATCTTTTTAATCTTTTAAATTCTTTTTAAAATATCAAAACAATCTTATAAATTCTAAAAAAATTATAATTGTTTAATCTGATATAAAAGTTTTATTTGTAATTTTTATTTTTCAGAAATTCATTTATTTAATATTTATAATAATTAAATCATTTTTATACTATTATATTTATAAAAATCCATTTATATATCAAAACAGTTTTATTAAATTCCCCAAAAATTATCCTAACTTTTTATAAAGTTAAACTTTACTGAAATAATTTTTAATTCAGTAAAATCATTTATTTTATATTTTTAATCAATTTTTGTTAGATTTAATCATAATTAATTCATAATAAATCCAATTTTCATCATTTTTGCACCAAAATTTTATACAAATTATTTTTAATCATTTAGAACAGAAATATGATTTTTAAAATAAGAATCCCTTAATTTTAGTATTTTTGAATATTAAAGTTAATAATTGGCTATTTATAAATAAATAGATTTAAAAATCTATTTTAAATGAAATAATTTTATAAAAATTATTTTATTGCTTCAAACACTTTAATGTGCACATTCAAAATTCAAATTTTATAAAAAGACTATCTTTCATTAATTATCCAATTTTCCTTTATTAATTAAGCATTTTAATTTAAATTTCAACAATTGATTATCCCCAGATCGAAACCCTAGGATACACATATTAGTTAATTAGACTTAGACTTATTACATATTACCTAATTATAGGGTGATATTTGGAATCACTTTGGGCAACACAATTATTACATCTTTTCAACAAGTTAACATTTGCTAAGGTGAGTTTTACATAGCCCCTTTTATTTATCACCATTTTTGGGGTGAAACATGTTACAACATATTCATTGCAATTCAATCATCAATGTGTCTATGTGTTTTCTATGTTGCATTATGCCTTGAGCATGATTAGAGTAAGCACCATTCTAGCATAATCATTAACATTGATCAGCCGACGGTATACATTGATAGATCTATTGGACTGACAATCCCACCCGGATACGTGCCTCCTACAAAGGTTACGTGGGTGTTTGTTATCGCATAACATATTCATTGGGACCATAAGTGTATGGTATGTATCATTTTATAACAGTCAGCAGGGTTGATTATGCACTCGATTTATTTCTAATATGTTCTCACATATGGGCTAGATTAACATGACACATGAATTGCACAACATTTTATTCATTTTATCATCAAAAACCTATGTAATTCTCACCAACTTATGTTGACCCAAAATACTTTCAAAATTAACATGTTTCAGGTAACAATGAAGCTGAGGCTTGAGTTAGCATGAGGATTTTCTTGAAGTTTATTTGAAGTTATTGAAGTTGCTATTTGATATTATGTATTTGAATTCTTAGACATTATTTCACATTTTGGATATTTATGTTTGAATAAATTATTTAAAATTTATGTTATACCATGTGCTACTGAACACAATCATCAATACGTGGCACCCCGATGTTTCCGCCATCGGTTGGGGTGTTACATTATCAAACCATTCCTGAAAAGCGCCTACATTCGAGGCAACATCAATCACCTGCAAAGTCTTCGTAGGTACCTTATTCAGCAACTTATCCTTGAAATTAGTATCATTACTCCTGTAACCTTCTTCCGAACTCGAACCAATGTTGTTCTCCGGAATCGACTCGTCTCTCTTCTCTTCTTTCTTTCCTTCGGAATTCTTTCCAGCACCCTGATCTTGCATCTTCTGACCCACGTAATTGCCATCAACAAACTTCACAACACTAATGAATAACTTGTGATCCCCCATCTTATGATTCTTCATCGAACTCTCCATATCTTGAACGTTACGAACATCCAAAAAATTGACAAAAGCGAATCTCTGGCCGAATTTGTCAAGTTTTCTGGCAATATATACTTTCTCAATCCTTCCATAATCTCCCAGGAACCACTGAAGATCAGAACTCGACGCATGACAGGGAAGGGAAGGGAATCGAATGTGCTAACCACAACAAAAATTACGCAACGCATGACAAGGAAGGGAAAGACCTAGTTTAATTAATAAATACATAATCATCTAAAAAGTTATTATCAATTTATTTCTAACTTTTAATAACACTAAAGCGTTGTTGCAGTACTAAACTTGTCTCTCCATGTCGTGGCTTACTTGGATTACACTTTTTGAATTTTTTTTATTTTTTTCGCTATATTAAAAATATTTTCAGCAAATATATATATATATTTTTTTGAACGGCCAATTGGAATCACTCACGGACCACTGGAGTATCATCGTGCCACCAGTGTTACCACACGATCATATTCCACCACCAAGTCACTAATTAATGAGGAAACTCATAATTATGAGAAAAACCCCCTTGTGAGATTCGAACCCAGAACCTTATAATCCTTAAGTCTTATCCCATCACCAAAATATCACCGGGCTATAATGTCTTTGGCCAAATATATTTAATATCATAATTTAAATTTGAATACAGGAGAATCTTAATTAATTACAACACTATATCAGTGTCTAATATTTTCTAGTGGAAAAGATTCTAATATACACACACTTTAACATTTCATCATTGATTACATTTGTTTGCGATAGTCGACATGTTAATAAACCGAAAATTAACAAAATCAAAACTATAAACATCTATCTACTCTAAGATAACGATCAACATATTTGAAATGATTAGAACTCATCACTCACATATAAGTACGTACACAATCTCACACAATAAATATCAACATATATATAAATTAATACAAGGTGTAGTCTGCAATGAGGTCGATGTTTGTGGACAATCACAAGTGATGACATGGTTGACAGGAGGGAGTGAGTGTTGAGAAAGATTTTCCGTTAAACTGAAAAAAATTCTAAAGGAATAAAAGAAAAATAAAGGATGTATAGTTTTATTAAATTTATTTAATTAATGGATCAAACTTAAGGTTTACATATCAGTAAAACATTACACAATAAGACACGATGACTTGAGAGGCTAGAGACAAACAAAACACAATAACTTATGGTGTCATTTCTTTCAAAATACAAATACGAATCTGCGTATAGCACAGGGGCGGACATAATTAAAGAGGAGGGGTTGCGGACGTTGCGGCTCAACTTCACGCGCGTAATGGAAAATTTAGTTTTTTTTACGAAATTTGAAAAACGTTGCTAGTAAAATAAAAAAAATAAAAAACGTTACTACTGATTTTGTGGCCTAGATCCGCCACTGGTATAGCAGGTCAACACAATAAGACACAGTAATGTGAGGAGGTTGTTGAATGAGTGCTATGAATGTGATTAACAGTGATGGTGAGAGACTCAGAGAAGAAGAATGCGAGATGCGATTTCAAAACCAGGGTTTTTTTCAGTTGTGAGGTCGCGTATGTCAATATAACCCCACCCCACATCCTACTTTTATTAAATAAAATCATTAACATGTTACTAATACTTCTTATTATGTCGACCTTTTTAAGACACAAAACCTGTTTATATCGTGTAGGTTTGTGTCATATTATCATGTTCGAGTCTGAAACTACCAGCCATAATCTAACCTGTAATTTTAACTAACCCAAAAGCCATTTATGTAATTTACTTTAATTCCTAAAAAAAAACTACATAAAGAAAAGAAAAAAAGTGTTGGATGGGGCATCCAATTATTAAATTCACACACTGCAGCAGAGGGACCAACGGTAACATAACTTTGGAAGTATTTTCCAGGGGCATTTCTGTCAACACACTAATATAGTTTAACTACTTAAAGCAAACACATTTAACTTAACCTCACTACTTAAGCAAACATTAAAGACTTGAAAACACTATAGCACTTCAACTCCTCAATCACCTTTTGCTTTTAAAGCTTTACATTTCACCATTGTTGACCCTTAAACCTTTTCCTTTTCACTTTCTATCTCATTGGTCTCTCTTATATTCTCTCTTTTTCTTTCTTTCTTTTTCACACCATTGATTCATCCATTTGTGTGCTCTTTCAGTCTCTTTCACTAAAATAATAATAATAACAACTTCACTAGTTTGTAACAAGAATCCAAGAATCTTGAATCCTTATGTGTTGTTGGTCCAGTCACTAGTTCAACACATTTGGAATATAAAATAGAATCCAAAATCTTGATATACCCTTTTCTGTTTTTATTCTGTCATTTTCATATATCAAATTCTTGAATCTTTTTTTTTATTTATTTTTTTTAATTTTTTTTATTAAAGAATCTTGATTTTTATTACAAAAATCCCATTTTGAGCAAGAAGCATTTCTGGGGTCTTTTTTTTTATTTTTTATAAAAAAATCTTTTAAAGGGTATATTTTTATTGTATCTGAAAGATATGGCAGAAGCTCCAAAAGCAGAAGAAATTATTCATCCTCCAGCTGACCAACTTCAGGGCTTAGAGTACTGCATTGACTCCAATCCCTCATGGGGTATGTAAATTTCTTAACTTTTTTTTATATAATATTATTTTTTTTTATAAAATTAATGGTTGTTGTGTTTTTGGTAAACTAAACAGGAGAGGCAATAGCTTTAGGGTTTCAACATTACATATTATCATTAGGGACAGCTGTGATGATTCCAGCTTTTCTTGTTCCTTTGATGGGTGGAACTTCTGTAAGTTTTTTTTTTTTTTTTTTTTTTTTTTTTTTTTTTTTTTTTTTTAATAACTGTGGTTAACAACTTGTACATTATTATTATTTGCAGGGTGATAAGGTGAGGGTGGTGCAGACATTGCTTTTTGTTCAAGGGATTAATACATTTTTGCAAACACTTTTTGGAACCAGATTACCAGCTGTTGTTGGGGGATCATGGGCTTTCATGGTGCCTATTATCTCTATTATTCATGACCCTTCTATTGCAGCCATTGGTGATGATCATATGGTAGGTAACCTAAGCCTTTATTAAACATGCTATGGTACTTTATTGTACATGTTATGTTACATTTTTGCACATGTTTGTAATATGTTTTGTAGCATGAATGAAATAAAATGTTTTTGAGACTTTGAGTAGGTGTAATCTCCATGTTTCAAGGGGCATTTGGTATGTCCCACCTATTAAAGACCATGTATTTGTTTTTCAGGGTGGGTGCCCCACCTAGATAGATGCTTATCATGTGGATTTTTGTTTGTATTAAGGTTCTCATGTTTTTGTGTTTGTTGTAATCAAGGGTGTTCAGAATTCGATTCGAATTCGAAAAATTCGAAATTCGACATAATTCGATTCGATGATCAAGAATTTGATTCAATTCGAGTTTAGTAAATCGAATATGAATTGAATACGAATTTATGATTTTAAATTCGAATCGAAAAAAAATAATACATATTTATTATATATAACTATATACACACCTATAACTTTAGAACATGGGCTAATCTATGAATTTGACCTAAGTCATAAATTAGCCAATTACCAAGCCCAATATTAGAATATTAAATTAAATGTAAAATATTATAAGAGTCAATGGTCTTTATTAGGTTGATTAGGAGAGTCAATGGTCTTTGCTAGGTTGACTAGGAGAGTCAATGGTCTTCATATGTTACCCATATTTCTCTCCCTGTATCTCGCCTATTCATCCCCCTATAAGAAGAGGGACATTGTACAAGGTTATTCGGATCAATACAACTAATACCATTGACTTACACCCAAGCCTAACTTAAGTCTTAACCTTAAACGAATTTATTCGAATTCGCTTCGAAATCGAATTTCTAATACGAATTCGAATCGAATGTTTTATTCGAATACGAATTCGAATCGAATTGATTAACTTTTAATCGAATTCGAATCGAATACGAATTCAGTAAAAAAATAAATAAATTATTCCAAAAATTCGATTCGAAAAATTCGAAAATAAGTTAATCAATTCGATTCGAATACGAATTCAGTAAAAAAATAAATAAATTATTCTAAAAATTCGATTCGAAAAATTCGAAAATTCGTTATTCGATTCGATGAACACCCCTAGTTGTAATATGTTTTTGTAGCATAAAAGAAATAAAATGTTGTGAGACTATGAGGCAATTGTAATCTACTGATCACACATTTCAATGTTATGCCAATGTAATTAGTTGCAGTCGACAACACCCATCTTTCTGATTTTTTTTTTTTTTTTTTTTTTTTTTTGTCAAAAAGATGAATATGTGATGGTGAGTTTTCTTTGCACTTGCAGAGATTTCTTGCTACAATGCGAGCTATACAAGGTGCGCTTATAGTGGCATCGAGCGTACAAATAATATTGGGATATAGTCAGTTGTGGGCTATATGTTCAAGGTGAATAGTTTGATTTCATAAAAGATCAATGGTTTAGAGTTTGTTTCTTTAATCAAATTCTTATAATTTTTGATCATTTCAGATTCTTTAGCCCTGTCGGTATGGTTCCAGTGATTGCATTGGCTGGTTTTGGTCTCTTTGACAGAGGATTTCCTGTGGTATGAACACTTTACTTGAATGATAAACCTATACAAGTGGTAACAAATACATAATACAGTTAATAAAAACTTGGATTGGTTGTGGTCAAACAGTGACCTCAAAGTCAACTGCTCGTTTATTTGACCTTACTTCAAATTTAGAGGTCAAATTATAAGCAAGACCACCTCATGAACTTTGAAGTTAGAAATAAAAATATTTGACTTCAAAAGTCAACACACACTGTATTGTTATTGATCCTTTGCTCAAATTGTTTATAGGTTGGAAGGTGCGTGGAATTTGGCATACCGATGCTAATTCTTTTCGTCACATTCTCTCAGGTACTACTCGTGTACGTTTAATCTGATTAAATTACATTTTAGTTAATTTACATGTGATCCGATTTCTGGTGGAAAACAGTACCTGAAACAGTTTCAGGCGAAACAACTACCAATACTGGAGCGCTTTGCACTTCTATTGACGATAGCGTTGATCTGGGCTTATGCACACTTATTGACCGCTAGTGGTGCATATAAACATCATCCTGAACAGACTCAAATGCACTGCAGAACTGATAAGGCTGACCTCATATCTGCTGCACCATGGTTAGTAATTTGATGCATGAGTCATCATATATGAATTGTTTTTTCAATGAAATGAACCGTAAGTTTCTTGATGAAGGATAAAGATCCCTTATCCGCTTCAATGGGGTGCGCCAACTTTCGAAGCAGGGCGTGCCTTTGGAATGATGGCTGCGGTTCTGGTCTCCCTTGTTGAGGTGAATGTTCAAAATATTGTTAATTGTCTCCTAAGAATCTATAGAACTGAGCCTTGTTATGTATCCCTGTTTCATTTAAATGAATCTAACACAGATTTGTGTGCTTTGCTAATGTAGTCAACAGGCGCATACAAGGCCGCAGCCCGCCTAGCAAGTGCTACACCCCCTCCTGCTCATGTTCTCAGTCGCGGCATTGGGTGGCAGGTCAGTTTTTTGTATCTATCTCTCAAACATACAAAAATCTTACTCTTTAACTCATAATCTTAGATACATTTACATTTTAAGATTTCAGTCGCTCACGAAATAATTTTCTTAATTTTTTATCGTGCAGGGAATTGGCATTCTCTTGAGCGGTCTCTTTGGAACGGCAACTGGGTCAACAGTTTCCATGTAAGTGTTTTTTTCTATACTACTTTATATTAGAAACAAAACAAAAGACACGCTTAAAACATAAATTTCCATGAAACAAAACAGAGAAAATGTAGGTCTTCTTGGAAGCACTCGTGTCGGAAGCCGAAGAGTCATTCAAATCTCAGCTGGTTTCATGATCTTCTTCTCGATTTTAGGTAAGTCAATGCATCCTATAACAAAAAGTCAACACTGCGCGTTTGTTATTTGTTTCACATCTCTTGATATTATTCTTTTATAACCTGTAGGGAAATTTGGAGCTTTGTTTGCATCTATACCTTTCCCAATATTTGCTGCGGTATACTGCGTGCTATTTGGTCTTGTTGGTGAGCATCTTGACTCGTTTATTACTATCATTAAACGCAGGAAAATTGTAAATAATTTCTTTCTTATCTGTTTTGTTTTGGCAGCTTCTGTCGGGTTGTCGTTCTTGCAATTCACAAACATGAACTCAATGAGAAACTTGTTCATTGTCGGCGTTTCTTTCTTTCTTGGGCTATCTATTCCTGAGTACTTTAGAGAGTACACAGCAGGTGCTCTTCATGGTCCTTCACATACAAAGGCCGAATGGGTAAGTTGGTCTTTTCACATCCATTTTCATAGTGGTTTCACTTTCACGTATGAAGGGTAATTTGGTCTTTTCACATGTGGTTACATGCAGTTCAATGATTTCCTCAACACCATCTTCTTCTCATCCCCAACGGTGGCATTGATGGTGTCATTGTTTCTTGACAATACGCTAGAGCTTAAAGACAGCGCTAAGGACCGGGGGATGCCATGGTGGGCCAAATTTAGAACGTTTAAAGGAGATAGTCGAAACGAGGAGTTTTACACCCTCCCATTCAATCTTGACAGGTTCTTTCCACCATCATGAGTTTTTCCTTGGCTGAAAGTTTAAGGATCAAGGGTAGTTTTGTCATTTTGCAAGATTGTGCTGATCACAATCTCTTTTGGTTGGGAAGAGAGGGTGGGCAGCTAAGAGTTTATGTTGTATTGTTTTCATGAGATCATGATATAGCATGATGTTCTAAGTTTCATGTAAATTTTTCGCCTCAAGTTTTGTTAGTTTATTTTTTAATGAGATGCTACTCGAGTTGTAAGCAAGTTTAGCCTTTTATCCAATGATTCGAGCCTAACGGAAAAAACTTCCAACTAGTTTAGTACATAACTTTGAATGTATGAAATGTATCATGAATCAAGTTCAAGTTTTTAAGATCTAATCAAGTTTACCATTCAGAAAGGGTTGGTGACGCAGCTTGTTGCCCTCATGCCCACTATCTTTTGTGATTTTTGGTTGTATTTCATTACAAATGGATAAAAAGGTAGGAAAGGGGTTGAAAGTCACTCAAAGTCATCTACACTTTTAATGTATGAAACCTTTTAAAAATTTTCTTATTAAAAGAATAGAGTAATATGATTTTAGTTATCATATTTAGTGCATAAATCATTGTAAAAAAAATCTTAGAATTAGGCAAAAAAATTGTTGGTCAACTCAACCCATTTGTGACACCCGGCAAATTCTGATTAACAACGTTGTCTAGATGAAAGTCTACCTTAGCGAGTCACGCGTATATTGTACTTAACTGGGTTAGTTAAGTCGTGTTATGGTTCGGGAACTGTTAGTTCAGTATAGAGGATCATCGGATGTTAGTCTAGAGGTTCATTAGATGTCAGTCCTTAACCAAGTGTACAAGTGGTGACGATTCGTAGAATCGTCAGAACATAGGGAACATACAAGTCTCGAGTCCCGGGAATTGGTGAACGAGTGTGAATGTGTTTATTTGCAAGTATTATGTGTTTACAATCATTATGTGACTTGTCGGTATGTGAAAATGTGTTAACATATGTTAAAACGGGGTTTAACGCGCAAAACACACGGAACCAGCCCCTATAGGCGATTAGGGGAGCCCAATCGCCTATAAGGGATGCGATTGGGCCTTCATAGGGGCGATTGGCATGCTAAATGCATGCCTTAGGGGCGATTAGGCCCTAATTGCATGAAGTTTCATGCGATTAGGAGCCCTAATCGCGTGTAACTGCTGCACAATCGCGTGTTACGTACTGGACGACTAAAAACGACTATAAATACAATGCTTAACCTCTTAAACTTCATAATATCAACCCTAGTCGTCCCATAACCCGCCCCAACACACACAACCTCTGGAACGTGAATTTTGATCAAAACACAAGGTTTCAAGCTTATTTCATCAATCTATCACAATCTAAGGTGTGATTTTCATCCATGAAATCTTTATTAACGTTTTTATTAAATCCCTAACGGTCCAGACCTGTTTTAAAACGAATAAGCTTTCTGAAAATCGTTAATAAGTGTTGTTAATCGGATTCTAACTATCATACATGTGTTATGTGTGTTTATGATTAAAAGCTAGGGTTTTTATGATTCAAGATGGATGATTAACATGTTATTAGGTTAGTTTCAGATTAATAATGATATCATGCTAATGAAATCTGAGTAATTGTTCATTAGGGTTATTGTTATGCATGTTAATGTGATGTTTCATGCTATGTGTATTGCGTTTGGATTACATGGTTGCATGCAGGGCTGATAATACGAGGCTAAACGAAGGATTTTGGTTTAAACATGTTTGGTATAGTTGTTGGATTGATATTGGATGATTACACGCGTTCTGGATCTGATTTGGAGTGTTAAACGCGCGAAAAAACCGGAACGGCTGGGTTACTGGCGATTAGAAACCCTAATCGCCTATGTTATAGGCGATTAGGAGACCAATCGCCTGTAAGGATGCCCTAATCGCCTATATATCATGCGATTGGGGGCTAAATGCCTCTATTACACGCAATTGTGATCCTAAATGCTAGTTAAGTTCTGAAATACATGTCTTATGACCTAATTGCCTATAAACTCATGGTTTACATGTCTTATGACCACCAATCGCCTATATTATATGCAATTAGCCTTCCTAAATGCCAGTTGACCAACCTAAATGCTAGTTGACTTTTCCTAATCGCGTGTACTGCTGCTGTAAGTGTAAATTAGCATTCCGAGACCCGATTTGACATCTAGGAACATGCTAGGAACCCCGTAACATATCTAATGACTTGGTAACATATGTTTGGACTTAATTATGTGATACGTGAACTAAGTGCTATAACTTGTTGGACGTTAACGTATGTTAAGTGTGATTGCATGATTGTATGTTTGAGAGCGTAAGCACAACACGGAGAGTCTCGGGTCACCAATGGGATGTCGAGTCTTGTACATTGGGTCAGTTAAACAGTCACGGTGTTTTCAAACGAACTTGGTTATGGTCTGGACATCTAGGGACTAACTAACCTGCGGGTTATTAGTCTAAGTACTTGTAACTGTCATATGTTAGGTCGCCACTTTACGGGACTGGCATAGCTGCTGAGTTATTCATATTACGAAGTAACGCAACTTAAGGTGAGTTTACGGCCCCTCTTTTAACTGGTTTCACTTTTCGGGGGAGAAAACATGTGTTAAAACTTATGTTTGGTAACTACTGTCATACTATGGGTTTCTATGGTTTACTATACGATCTTTGGAAGTCCCGGGGGGAACCATGAATGTGCGGGTTAGCACAACGGGGAAATGTGAATAGCGCTATTGGGAGTGACCAACCCCGCTCGTCGGCTTGGAGGGTCGGCGAGTGCATATTGTCTCAAACAGGAACAACAGGTTTACTACATCGGGCACGACATCTGGTTGCGAGTTAGTAATGGTTTTCCAATCGTGATAGTAACAAAACATACGCCTAGCTAGCGTACTTTGGTTTTCGATTTGTTATAGTATGGACAGGTTGAACTTGGTACTTGGATTACAAACCTGTAAACTCACCAGCATTCTTGTGCTGACGTATTCTCTTACATGTTTTCTCAGGTCGCTAAGGTAGCACAATGGAACTAGGGCGCACGCGTCTGCACGACGTCTAGTTAGGATTGCATGGGTTTCAAACGTTGAACACTTGGTTTATTTTGGATTATGTTTTGAATAAGCTTCCGCTGTATTTGGGGAATTTTAAACTATGTTTTTGAAATTGCATATGTTCATTTAGACTTGTTTATTGTGATCGTTGGTTTGGATCCTGGTTTGTCATGCGCCTCGCGGTAAAACTCCGCAAGTGGATTTTTAGGGTGTGACAGATTGGTATCAGAGCCAATGGTTATAGTGAACTAGGACTGCATGTAGAGTCTAGACTATAGCCGAGTCGCACACACTAGACGATCACTTAGTACTAAACATTATGGTGGTTTACGTATGGGCTTGTCGGTGTGTCTCTGAATCATCTGACCTTCCTATGTTACATCATCCGTTCTAATCTTATGTCGGGTTACTTGCTTTCTAGGCAGTGTGGTATATTGGGATAAATCGTGTACTTTTGAGATTTGTCCAAGGCTCGGACATCTCCCTTTCATACTCCAATAGAAACACTTGCCATAAACTACCGTAGTATTACGGTGTATAGCTAAGAGTCTATGTTCGGTGATTTGAACTTTGAACTAGGAGAACACTTGGAGGACCATGTAGAGCGGTTTATCATTTTGGGTGCACACAAAATCATAAACCGAAATGCATGAAAGCCCTAGTGAGCTCTGGGTTTGAATGGATAGTCTTGAATTGGATCTAGCTTTGATTTTGTGAATGCTAGTGGTTACCATTAGCTGTGAAACTAAATTTTCTCGTTCTTTCTGCCAGAATCATGTCTGGAGTACAGGAGGATCGAACACTATATTTCGGGGCTAGTACCAGAGATCGCAGGGTTGGTAGCTGCGGGAAATCATCCTACATACTCAGAGGTGGTCCGATCGGCTCATAGGATGACCAACTTGAAGGTGAATGAGGGTATTTTGCCTGCTAAGGGTTCGACTGTCAAGGCCCCGGAGAATAACAAGCGTAAGTGGGAAAACGAAGGGAAAGGATCTGGGCCAACACAGCAGGGTAAGAGGTTCGATAACGGGGTTCTTCTTCTACTGGTAACAAACAGGGTGGTTACGCGGGAAAGTTACCTAAATGCAACAAGTGTGGGCGTCATCATCAAGGGAACTGCGACAGTAATCGTTGCCATCGCTGCCAGCGATTTGGGCATTTTGCTAAAGATTGTCGAGCTACACTTCCATCGACCCAGGCCCCAAGCAATACCCCGGCTCCTGCTGCTCAAGGAACTGTGGGAAAACAGGGTTGTTACAACTGCGGGGAGACTGGGCATTACAAGAAGGATTGCCCGAAACTGAAGCAGGGCGGGAACAACGGTAACGGGAACAACGGGGGCGGCGGCAGAAATGCACGTGCCTTCGTCATTGGAGCCGCGGAGGCTAGACAGGATCCTGACACAGTTACCGGTACGTTCCTTCTCAATAATCGCTCTGTTAGTGTTTTATTTGATTCTGGTGCCGATAAGAGTTTCATATCCGTGGAAGTTATTCGACTGCTAGATGTAGTACCCGTACCATTAGAGGCTAAGTATGTTATTGAATTGGTTGACGGTAAAAAGATTGAAGCTACTTGTATCCTTCGGGAGTGTCAACTAGAGTTGTCGGGTTTGTCTTTTCCCATCGACCTTATGCCAGTGCCCTTGGGTAGTTTTGACGTTGTGGTAGGCATGGACTGGTTGTCTTTGTATCGCGCTGAGATCATCTGTTATGACAAGATTATTCGGATTCCCCTTCCTGATGGAGAATTCCTTTCTGTGTACGGTATCAAGGGCGGTGCTCCGCTAAATCTGATTTCCAGCATGAAAGCCCTTAAGTATCTTCGAAAGGGTTATTCGGCCGTTTTGGCACTTTTGTCTGTTTCCTCTGCCGATGAGAAGAAGATCGACGATATTCCCGTTGTACGCGAGTTTCCTGATGTGTTTCCCGATGATTTATCTGGTCTTCCTCCCCATCGTCAGGTTGAGTTCAGTATTGATCTCGTACCGGGAGCTGCTCCTATTGCTCGGGCCCCCTACCGTCTTGCACCTCCTGAGATGCAAGAATTGTCCAGTCAGTTACAGGAACTCTTGGACAAGGGTTTCATTAGACCGAGTTCTTCCCCTTGGGGAGCCCCGATTCTGTTCGTTAAGAAGAAGGATGGAAGTTTTCGACTGTGTGTGGATTACAGAGAATTGAACAAGGTGACCATCAAGAACCGTTATCCTCTTCCACGTATTGATGATCTATTCGACCAACTTCAGGGTTCTAGCTATTACTCTAAGATTGATTTGAGGTCCGGTTATCACCAGTTGCGCGTAAGGGAAGCTGACGTTGCAAAGACTGCCTTTCGTACACGTTATGGCCATTTCGAATTCTTGGTCATGCCTTTCGGCCTCACGAACGCATCGGCGGTTTTCATGGATTTGATGAACCGCGTTTGCAAACCATATCTTGACAAGTTCGTCATCGTGTTTATTGATGACATCCTGATTTACTCCAAGAACAAGACCGAACACGAGGAACACCTGCGTTTAGTTTTGGAACTGTTGCGACGGGAACAACTTTACGCTAAGTTCTCAAAGTGTGGCTTTTGGTTACGCGAAGTCCAATTCCTAGGACATGTGGTTAATGAACTGGGAATTCATGTCGATCCAGCTAAGATCGAAGCGATTAAGGACTGGGAAGCACCAAAGACGCCAACTGAGGTGCGGCAATTCCTAGGCCTTGCGGGCTATTATCGTCGTTTCATACAGGGGTTCTCGAAGATCGCTCAACCCCTCACCACTCTTACTCAAAAGGATAGAAAATTCGACTGGGGTGAACCACAAGAGTCAGCATTTGAGGAACTGAAGTCTAAACTGTGTTCTGCTCCTATTTTGTCTTTACCTGAAGGCCCTGATGATTTCGTTGTTTACTGTGATGCTTCTATTCATGGTCTCGGTTGCGTGTTGATGCAACGTGAGAAAGTGATTGCGTATGCTTCTCGTCAACTTAAGGTGCACGAGAAGAACTACACCACCCATGACTTGGAGTTGGGTGCAGTGGTATTCGCGTTGAAAATTTGGAGACATTACTTGTACGGTACCAAATGCACCATCTACACCGATCACAAGAGTCTTCAACATATTTTCGACCAACAACATTTGAACATACGACAGCGTCGTTGGATTGAACTTCTGAATGACTATGATTGCGCCATTAAGTACCATCCTGGCAAGGCGAATGTGGTAGCAGACGCCTTGAGCAGGAAGGAATCGATTAAACCTCGTCGCGTTCGGGCGTTGCAACTCACCATTCATTCCTCTCTACCTGACCAACTTCGTTCTGCTCAGTTAGAAGCTTTGAAGGAGGAAAACCTTAAAGCTGAGACTATGCACGGTGCCGACAAGCACCTCGAGCGAAGGCCTGATGGCCTGCACTACTTCGCAGAACGCATATGGGTTCCTTTATTCGGGGGACTTCGGGAGCTTGTTTTAGATGAGGCTCACAAGTCCCGGTATTCTATTCATCCTGGTTCGGATAAGATGTACCAAGATCTGAAGGTGCTTTACTGGTGGCCAAACATGAGGTCGGATATAGCCTCATACGTGAGCAAATGCTTGACCTGTGCTAAGGTCAAAGTGGAATACCAGAAACCGTCGGGTCTCTTGCAACAACCTGAAATCCCGGAGTGGAAATGGGAACGGATTACAATGGATTTTGTCACGCAAATACCCAAGTCACCCAGCGGGAATGACAAGATATGGGTGATTGTTGATCGGTTGACGAAATCAGCCCATTTTCTCGCTATTAAGGAGACCGACACTATGGATCGTTTGGCTCGTCTTTATCTGAAGGAAGTTGTTTCTAAGCACGGGGTGCCGGTTTTCTATTATCTCGGATCGTGACTCCCACTTTACTTCTCACTTCTGGAAGTCTTTGCACAAGGCTTTGGGTACCCAACTAGACATGAGTACAGCTTATCACCCACAGACTGACGGTTAGAGTGAGCGCACGATTCAAACCTTGGAAGACATGCTGCGAGCATGTGTGATCGATTTTGGCAAAGGTTGGGAAGCTCATCTACCGTTAGTAGAGTTCTCTTACAATAACAGTTATCACACGAGCATCAAGGCGGCTCCGTTCGAGGCATTGTACGGGCGGAAATGTCGTTCTCCTCTTTGTTGGGGTGAAGTGGGTGAGAGTCAACTCACTGGACCTGAACTAGTGTACGAAACTTCGGAAAAGATCGTACAGATTCGTAACCGGTTGGCAGCGGCACGGGACCGGCAAAAGAGTTATGCCGATCAGCGTCGCAAACCATTGGAATTCCAAGTTGATGACAAAGTACTTCTAAAAGTTTCACCGTGGAAGGGCGTCATACGCTTTGGGAAGCGTGGCAAACTCAATCCGCGGTATGTCGGCCCATTTACAATCCTGGAACGGATTGGACCGGTGGCATATCGTCTTGATTTACCGAAGGAGCTCGGTAACGTACATAACGTCTTCCATGTGTCCAACTTAAAGAAGTGTCTGGCTGACGAGTCTCTCATCGTTCCACTGGAAGAGATCAAGGTTGATGATCGTCTTCGGATTGTGGAAGAACTTGTGGAGATTCTGGATTACAAGATTCGTAGCCTACGTCATAGCAAGATTCGCATTGTTAAGGTTCGTTGGAACTCGAACCGGGGACCAGAGTACATTTGGGAACGGGAGGATCAGATGAAGTCTAAGTATCCTCATCTCTTTCCTAAGGAAGCGTTCGAGTCAAGTTATGTCTCTACTGCAGCTGAATGAATCTCGGGGCGAGATTCCTTTTTAACGTGGGGATGATGTGACAGCTCGGATAAATCTCTCTTTTGGTTTCTATCTTTTGTTTGCTTCCTTCGTTATTCCTTTTGGTACTTGTGCAATTTTCGGGACGAAAATTCTTTTAACGTGGGGATGATGTGACACCCGGCAAATTCTGATTAACAACGTTGTCTAGATGAAAGTCTACCTTAGCGAGTCACGCGTATATTGTACTTAACTGGGTTAGTTAAGTCGTGTTATGGTTCGGGAACTGTTAGTTCAGTATAGAGGATCATCGGATGTTAGTCTAGAGGTTCATTAGATGTCAGTCCTTAACCAAGTGTACAAGTGGTGACGATTCGTAGAATCGTCAGAACATAGGGAACATACAAGTCTCGAGTCCCGGGAATTGGTGAACGAGTGTGAATGTGTTTATTTGCAAGTATTATGTGTTTACAATCATTATGTGACTTGTCGGTATGTGAAAATGTGTTAACATATGTTAAAACGGGGTTTAACGCGCAAAACACACGGAACCAGCCCCTATAGGCGATTAGGGGAGCCCAATCGCCTATAGGGGATGCGATTGGGCCTTCATAGGGGCGATTGGCATGCTAAATGCATGCCTTAGGGGCGATTAGGCCCTAATTGCATGAAGTTTCATGCGATTAGGAGCCCTAATCGCGTGTAACTGCTGCACAATCGCGTGTTACGTACTGGACGACTAAAAACAACTATAAATACAATGCTTAACCTCCTAAACTTCATAATATCAACCCTAGTCGTCCCATAACCCGCCCCAACACACACACAACCTCTGGAACGTGATTTTTGATCAAAACACAAGGTTTCAAGCTTATTTCATCAATCTATCACAATCTAAGGTGTGATTTTCATCCATGAAATCTTTATTAATGTTTTTATTAAATCCCTAACGGTCCAGACCTGTTTTAAAACGAATAAGCTTTCTGAAAATCGTTAATAAGTGTTGTTAATCGGATTCTAACTATCATACATGTGTTATGTGTGTTTATGATTAAAAGCTAGGGTTTTTATGATTCAAGATGGATGATTAACATGTTATTAGGTTAGTTTCAGATTAATAATGATATCATGCTAATGAAATCTGAGTAATTGTTCATTAGGGTTATAGTTATGCATGTTAATGTGATGTTTCATGCTATGTGTATTGCGTTTGGATTACATGGTTGCATGCAGGGCTGATAATACGAGGCTAAACGAAGGATTTTGGTTTAAACATGTTTGGTATAGTTGTTGGATTGATATTGGATGATTACACGCGTTCTGGATCTGATTTGGAGTGTTAAACGCGCGAAAAACCGGAACGGCTGGGTTACTGGCGATTAGCAACCCTAATCGCCTATGTTATAGGCGATTAGGAGACCAATCGCCTGTAAGGATGCCCTAATCGCCTATATATCATGCGATTGGGGGGCTAAATGCCTCTATTACACGCAATTGTGATCCTAAATGCTAGTTAAGTTCTGAAATACATGTCTTATGACCTAATTGCCTATAAACTCATGGTTTACATGTCTTATGACCACCAATCGCCTATATTATATGCAATTAGCCTTCCTAAATGCCAGTTGACCAACCTAAATGCTAGTTGACTTTTCCTAATCGCGTGTACTGCTGCTGTAAGTGTAAATTAGCATTCCAAGACCCGATTTGACATCTAGGAACATGCTAGGAACCCCGTAACATATCTAATGACTTGGTAACATATGTTTGGACTTAATTATGTGATACGTGAACTAAGTGCTATAACTTGTTGGACGTTAACGTATGTTAAGTGTGATTGCATGATTGTATGTTTGAGAGCGTAAGCACAACACGGAGAGTCTCGGGTCACCAATGGGATGTCGAGTCTTGTACATTGGGTCAGTTAAACAGTCACGGTGTTTTCAAACGAACTTGGTTATGGTCTGGACATCTAGGGACTAACTAACCTGCGGGTTATTAGTCTAAGTACTTGTAACTGTCATATGTTAGGTCGCCACTCTACGGGACTGGCATAGCTGCTGAGTTATTCATATTACGAAGTAACGCAACTTAAGGTGAGTTTACGGCCCCTCTTTTAACTGGTTTCACTTTTCGGGGGAGAAAACATGTGTTAAAACTTATGTTTGGTAACTACTGTCATACTATGGGTTTCTATGGTTTACTATACGATCTTTGGAAGTCCCGGGGGAACCATGAATGTGCGGGTTAGCACAACGGGGAAATGTGAATAGCGCTATTGGGAGTGACCAACCCCGCTCGTCGGCTTGGAGGGTCGGCGAGTGCATATTGTCTCAAACAGGAACAACAGGTTTACTACATTGGGCACGACATCTGGTTTGCGAGTTAGTAATGGTTTTCCAATCGTGATAGTAACAAAACATACGCCTAGCTAGCGTACTTTGGTTTTCGATTTGTTATAGTATGGACAGGTTGAACTTGGTACTTGGATTACAAACCTGTAAACTCACCAGCATTCTTGTGCTGACGTATTCTCTTACATGTTTTCTCAGGTCGCTAAGGTAGCACAATGGAACTAGGGCGCACGCGTCTGCACGGCGTCTAGTTAGGATTGCATGGGTTTCAAACGTTGAACACTTGGTTTATTTTGGATTATGTTTTGAATAAGCTTCCGCTGTATTTGGGGAATTTTAAACTATTTTTTTGAAATTGCATATGTTCAATTAGACTTGTTTATTGTGATCGTTGGTTTGGATCCTGGTTTGTCATGCGCCTCGCGGTAAAAACTCCGCAAGTGGATTTTGAGGGTGTGACACCATTTGACCCGTACTAAAACTAGCACGTGCCCATCTTGGTTTGAACAACGATTACTGGAACTTGCACATAAATTCAGGGCATCGTGGTTACCTATACATGCTTCGGCCCCAACCCCTCAATCGTACACTCTGTGCTCCAGATATCATCTTTGTTTCTTGCTTCAAATTCATTCCAATCTATAGTTTGATTCTTTGACAAGATTTCTGCACGTCTTGGTCTTAGTGTCGGGGCATGGCCCCCACCATAGTATGTTCTGAAACCCGAGACCAAAGAAGATAACTGACTGCCTGAATCGGTTATAGCAAATACATCTGCAATTGCGCACACGACAAAATCCAGTGCTGCTAGCTATAAACCAAAGTCAAAGTCAAAGTCAAAGGATAAAAAAGTTGTTAATCTATAACTTAATTTAGAGTTGATAAGGATTGATGATTTACATGAGAAGAAAAGTTTTTAAATGGTGCAAGTTCTGTAGAGGAGAAGATCTTCTTTTGTGATCAGATGAGGATACAAATTAGTTAACGGTTGCATTCTTGACTTTCCTCCATAGATTTGAGATCCAGCAGGATATATGTATGTATCACTTGCGAAACCAAGAGCAGCTAGCACCAGTGCAACTTCTTTTGGTGTTAATGGGCATTTTCCTGACCTCCTTAGTTCTTCTGTGGAAACAGCCCTACAATGCATAGAATCCATGAGACCGGTAAGTTCAAAATTTGTAGAGACAGTTACAAATATAAACCATGGTGGCCGAATATGTCTTTCTAATTTAAGTAGCATCCTAAAGTTACGGGTTATACAAAGCTAATCCCAAAGCCGTCTCCGAGAATCCACAAAAACTGACGGGCCTAGGGCAGGTAAAAAAAGGGCCCCTATCACGTTTTAAATGAAACTATCATACAATACGTGCTCTTGCTATCATCTTTGCCTTTATGTTGACGTTTTTTGAATTTGATGTTATTTATTGTAGAAAAAATTAATTATAGCAAAAAAAATCAAGTTTCTATCACTATATAGAAAACATATGTAAATAAAATGAAATAACAACACTCTAAATAGAACGTCCAAGATGTTATGCCGAATTAAATGGAGAGTTCAACTCCTAATAGATAAGTGTGCCATGAAAGAATATTAAAAACATATGCCCTAGAAAAGGCATTAGAAAGAGTTGAACATGCATCTTGAAGGCGCATACGTAATAACCACCAAGCTATACTTTCATTTTTTGTTTAAAACTATATCTATAATTATTATATTAATTTTTATAAATATATATATTTAAAAAACTTCGGGCCTTCAGGGAGACCGGGCCTGAGGCCGTCGACCTCCTCGCCCCTGCTAATAACCGGCACTGGCTGATCCAATAGCTAGCGGACTCATATTTGGACCAAGTAGACATAGGTAATGGACAAAAACATTTCACCGCGTCAGATAATGTGACAAACTGACAGTATGTCCCAACTGTCAGACTTGATTTCCATCATCAGGAGCTTTGGTTTCTAACTCAACAGTTTTTTTTTCCCAATTTTAGCAGTTTTAAATTATTTCCCTCTTGGTAATAACACGTGAATCTTTGATTTGAGTCATTTATGTGTATGTCATTCTTAGGTAGTGAGTTTAAATTATTCCAACACTTGTCTCGACCCGACAAATTTAGGTTTACCCTGTAAAAGACGGCTGATATAATAATTTGAACATTTAACAGTATATCAATTTCCTCTCAAGTGTTCTCTCGCACATTTGTGCTTCGGCTTAGCGTCAACACTCTCATTATAGGCAAACTAAACATGTCGAAGTGGTCTTGTATATTTTTAGTGCTTGTAACCTTGTAACTCAGTTCAGTTAAAAGGTATATTATTACTGAAATAACTTAGCACTAGTTAATTATAGTTCTTTGGAAGAAAAGTGTACCAAATATTTCCCTTTACCCAACTTGTCCATTCTATTACCGCACCCAAACGTGGACCAAATTCACATAGAGAGTATGCAACCATGTCAACTTTAAATCTCAAGTGCAAAGCAATATACTTGAGTGGTTCTCTTACCATATCAGGCTCGTTTAACTAATAACCCATAAAGTTCCCTAGTAGTTGCTTATCTAACTTGTTCTTGTGGCCATCGTTATCTTTCTAATCAACAAAGAACCCGTTTCTTGAATCTTGGTCACAAATTTTAGTGCATGGTAGTTACATTTGCATCTTAACCTCTGCAACAAAATCGTCATATTTGTTAAAAGTTAACGAGTAGTGAGCCAGATAGAACATATCAGGGTTAGGCCCATTAGCAACCATTAGGATTTGGGTTTCGTATTCTGTCTATATATACCGGTAAACTGTAACATACTGATGTGTTGGTAAAAACACATTATTAATAAGCGAGTTTTGTATATATTTTAGTGTTTGATCAGTGTATTTTAGGCACTCTTCTTTCAGTACTAAATGCAATAAAAATGCACTCATTTTAGTATTCATTTTAGTATAGCATATTTTGTTTTATCATGTTTTTATATTTCGATAGGTTCAAGTATTGATGTACTTAAGTTGCCATTATATTAATTCAAAAGTCAATTTATTAGTTAATGAAGTTAGAGAAGCAAATGGACTTTCATCATTTTATTATGCATGTTGACGTGTGGGCTGTTTGGATAATAAAAAAAAAACATCAATAAGTTTCAAATAGGCTTAATGATCATTTATGATTTAATTGTAGGTATGGAAAAAGAAGCAGCAACAATTCACGAATGAAAGGAAGAATTTCATATGGATAATGCTAAGTGGTTGAATTGGCAATGGTCCATTAAACGAGTGGGCTTCAGTTAAGTTGTTAATAAATGGGCTTATCAACAAAAAGTTATGGGCTTCAAGAAGGGAGTCGGTGGAAGATCGTAGGGATTAGACTAAAATTTAAGGTCATTAGACGGCAATCAGGAGGGGGTTCGCAAGTGTAGAAGGCACAGCCTCTTGGCTGTTGGAGGATCGCACAAGAAAAGAAGAGGCGATTGAGATGCACGGTTAAATCTTTTATAGCTTTCCCCGGGTGAATCTTTGTATTGATTTTGTATTCTGAATTCGTTTTGATTACGTATGAACTAGTATTTTTACTACTTGTGTTGGATTGAATAAACCTTGCTTATATTTGAACCGATTTATCTATTAACTGTGATTTCTGGCATCATAGGGAGGTTGGTTAATATTTGTATAGGGATAGCTAGGCGTACGGTTTACGTTGAAAACATGTCCCTAGTTATTATTTCAATCTGAATAGTTATTGTGACAGGATAGCTAGTTATTGTGACAGGATAACCAAGGCCATGTCTATGTGGTGTTCTTGTAGTTAAATCGAATAGGATGCAAGATTATACAAATAGGATCCCGGGTGAAAGTTACATTTATCTTTATTATTTATTTAGATTATTTTGTTATCATTTCAACATTTTTATAAAACAAACAAAAAGATAAAACTAGCAAACTTCATAATTGTATTTTGTATATTTATTTTGGTAGCTACCTTAGACAAATAAACAACCATTGTGACGCTAACCACATGCTCCTCGTGAATTCGATATTCCCTACTTACCCTGGCTACCTAGGTTATTTAGGTTTTGTATGACCCTTGACGACAGACGGTCATCAAATGGCGCCGTTGCCGGGATAGATATAGCAGAGTCTTTGTCTCCCTTACCTGATGATATCAGAAACTATTCTCAAGTTAGGGATGAGGTTGTGGAGACTAATACCACACCAAATCCTTCACTTGTTGAAGAGTTACAAGTAGAAAAGGTTGTGGTTCTTGATGTTATTGATGCAGGTGTTACAAGTCTTTGTCAAGAATCTCACAAATCTCATCCCGCACTGATTAACTTCATAAACAAGGTTCGGGATGAAGATTCAAAAGTGAACATTAGGAATGTGAGATTACATGACATCGGGCAAATGCTAGTGAGATGGTTCTTCCCCAATAATCCAAAGCGCCCAATTCGCATGCCAATCTTTAAACAACTGTTTATTTGGCATGTAAACTACCGAGCATACATTGGAAACTCGGTAGGCAAGTGCGCGCTTAGACCACCTTGATAGTCAGGTTTGATTCTTGTACATTTTGTATATTTATTTTGTTTTATTTTTCTTTTATTTTTTTGTTTGTATTTTGAGTCTCTTTTGATTTCTGGGAATGCTTGGAGTTTAACTTGCAAGCAGATAACTTCGCCTGTACTCAATCTCCATTCAGGCGGGGTAAAGCTGTACATCTTCGGTGTATACGGCATCCCAGAATTTTATGTTTTTATTTTTCTTTTGAGTCTTAGTTTCAGGTATGTCATCGGCCGCGAATGAAATGCTATACGGCTCGATTGGGAGGAATTGCAGAGGCTCATACGCACACTGCCTATATATCCAGGGGAGTCTGTTCCTTTTACTGTTGTATTTTATTTTTATTTCTGCTTTATTTTATTCCTAGCTCACATTGAGGACAATGTGTCGTTCAAGTGTGGGGTGGGGAAACTTCGTTTTTATTTATTCTTGAGTCTAAAAAAATCAAAAAAAAAAATTGAAAATGTCTTGAAAATTGTTCTTAAAAAAAGCATTCTAATCAGACATAAAGCAGGTCTTTCAGTACATACCAGTTGTTTCCTGATTGTTTTGGCAGTAGGTCATTAGTCATGGTCTAATTTGTGGAAAAGTAATATGAACCGTTTTCAGCAGGTATTTTTAAGAAAAAAAAAAGTTTAGAATTTCCTGACTAGGTTTAACAAGCTATTGGTAATAAATGCATGCACACATCGGTACCCCATTTCCCCACTTCTGTGAGATCTTGAGCCTACTAGATGATAGATTGATTTGTATACATTTTCGTTTGTTGAGAGTAGGCCAAATGTTTCTCTGTTGCAGAACTTGTGTGATTTGATACATGCTGATCTTGTAGACTAGATATGCACGTACATGACAAAGGCGATTTAGGATTCCCTTTTTGTTTGACACCCTTTATCTGTTTTGTGTTTACCTGTTTACCTAAAATCACCCTTAGTAGCCCATGTTGAGCCTACACCCTTTCGTTTGTTAAACCTATAAAGTTACCCAAATTGACCCATTAGCCGTTGTTTAAGAAATTGATGACATCCATTGTTTTTATGTTGATGTTTATTTTTAAGTGTTTGATCTATGTTAAGTTGTGAAGAAAAAAAAAAGAAAAAAAAAAGAAAAAGAAAAAGAAAAAAAATAAAAGTATGTGTTATGGGTCGAATATGACCGAAGTTGTGATTATTAGCAGTATCGTGAATAAGGATTGTCATTCAAGTTGTTTCACCATTTTATTTTAGCCACTTTCAGCATAAACGTTCACTACCTTTACCCTAAGCCCAAAACCCGTAAGTCCTTTAGATATGTGCATTGTCTACAGTTGAGGTGTGATTGTTATACAAGCCTATGATAACAGAGTTACATGTTGGTTTTGAGTGAATAATACTAGCGCATTACATGCTAGTCCAGATATTAAACCGAGTGGAGCGAAAAATTGTGAGGGGTGTGTTGCATGAAAATAAAAGCCGGAAGCATGTCAGGTTTAGTCGGATTAATTCTGTTTTTAAATGGAAATCAATTTGACTTGCTGAATTAACAAATCTAATGCTGATCTGTAAGTGGGGTATGACTTTGGACCTTAGCTAAGGTATGATGGGCGACTGGGATGCTATTCTATGATAATGTGTTGAGCAGAGTGAATATAATTTTTTCGAGACGAAAAAAAGATAAGTGTGGGGTGTGATGTGTTGGTAAAAACACATTATTAATAAGCGAGTTTTGTATATATTTTAGTGTTTGATCAGTGTATTTTAGGCACTCTTCTTTCAGTACTAAATGCAATAAAAATGCACTCATTTTAGTATTCATTTTAGTATAGCATATTTTGTTTTATCATGTTTTTATATTTCGATAGGTTCAAGTATTGATGTACTTAAGTTGCCATTATATTAATTCAAAAGTCAATTTATTAGTTAATGAAGTTAGAGAAGCAAATGGACTTTCATCATTTTATTATGCATGTTGACGTGTGGGCTGTTTGGATAATAAAAAAAAACATCAATAAGTTTCAAATAGGCTTAATGATCATTTATGATTTAATTGTAGGTATGGAAAAAGAAGCAGCAACAATTCACGAATGAAAGGAAGAATTTCATATGGATAATGCTAAGTGGTTGAATTGGCAATGGTCCATTAAACGAGTGGGCTTCAGTTAAGTTGTTAATAAATGGGCTTATCAACAAAAAGTTATGGGCTTCAAGAAGGGAGTCGGTGGAAGATCGTAGGGATTAGACTAAAATTTAAGGTCATTAGACGTCAATCAGGAGGGGGTTCGCAAGTGTAGAAGGCACAGCCTCTTGGCTGTTGGAGGATCGCACAAGAAAAGAAGAGGCGATTGAGATGCACGGTTAAATCTTTTATAGCTTTCCCCGGGTGAATCTTTGTATTGATTTTGTATTCTGAATTCGTTTTGATTACGTATGAACTAGTATTTTTACTACTTGTGTTGGATTGAATAAACCTTGCTTATATTTGAACCGATTTATCTATTAACTGTGATTTCTGGCATCATAGGGAGGTTGGTTAATATTTGTATAGGGATAGCTAGGCGTACGGTTTACGTTGAAAACATGTCCCTTGTTATTATTTCAATCTGAATAGTTATTGTGACAGGATAGCTAGTTATTGTGACAGGATAACCAAGGCCATGTCTATGTGGTGTTCTTGTAGTTAAATCGAATAGGATGCAAGATTATACAAATAGGATCCCGGGTGAAAGTTACATTTATCTTTATTATTTATTTAGATTATTTTGTTATCATTTCAACATTTTTATAAAACAAACAAAAAGATAAAACTAGCAAACTTCATAATTGTATTTTGTATATTTATTTTGGTAGCTACCTTAGACAAATAAACAACCATTGTGACGCTAACCACATGCTCCTCGTGAATTCGATATTCCCTACTTACCCTGGCTACCTAGGTTATTTAGGTTTTGTATGACCCTTGACGACAGACGGTCATCAAATGGCGCCGTTGCCGGGGAGCTAGTGCGCTTAGTATTACATTGCTTATTTGTTTGTATTTTTTATTTAGTGTTTTGAAAAAAAATAAAAAAAATAGAAAATCTAAAAAAAAACAAAAAAAAATTATATAAAAGTGTTATTTATTTTATTAGATTTCACTTTGGGTGTTCTAGTTGTGCAGGTTTTTCTTTTACAGGTGTAGAACACCATGAATTGGGTTGATGAAGACAATGAACCATGCTATAGCTGTGGAAGTTTCGCTCACTGGACTGAAGATTGTAAAGATTGTCCAAAACCCTTACCACCGGTAGATCCTTATTGTTTTTGTTGCGGGCAAATACATAGGGATGAAGACTGCACAATATTTTGGAGTGATCCAAAATATTGGGATGAAATGTGGAAGTCGGGGTACCGGGCAACTCCATGTCAAGAAAAATGACCATAGTTACTATAACTATGAACCCGAAGAGGCACCTTTCTCAGGTAACCAGGAGGATTATTTTTATTATTATGAAAACTCACAATCATGTTTTTCTCTAGGTTACTATCAAGATGAATATCAAATTCCTCCCGATGAAGACAAATGTGTAGAGATGACATATCAAAACGAGGAGGAAAATAAGCTTGCTCGAGCAGAAACGATGTTATCCAAGATCGAGGAATTTTTATCAACACCCAATCTCTCAATTCAACGAAGAATTGAGTACTTAAATTTGAAATGCGAGGTGTTATCGGCAAGGATAGATATAGCAGAGTCTTTGTCTCCCTTACCTAATGATATCAGAAACTATTCTCAAGTTAGGGATGAGGTTGTGGAGACTAATACCACACCAAATCCTTCACTTGTTGAAGAGTTACAAGTAGAAAAGGTTGTGGTTGTTGATGTTATTGATGCAGGTGTTACAAGTCTTTGTCAAGAATCTCACAAATCTCATCCCGCACTGATTAACTTCATAAACAAGGTTCGGGATGAAGATTCAAAAGTGAACATTAGGAATGTGAGATTACATGACATCGGGCAAATGCTAGTGAGATGGTTCTTCCCCAACAATCCAAAGCGCCCAATTCGCATGCCAATCTTTAAACAACTGTTTATTTGGCATGTAAACTACCGAGCATACATTGGAAACTCGGTAGGCAAGTGCGCGCTTAGACCACCTTGATAGTCAGGTTTGATTCTTGTACATTTTGTATATTTATTTTGTTTTATTTTTCTTTTATTTTTTTGTTTGTATTTTGAGTCTCTTTTGATTTCTGGGAATGCTTGGAGTTTAACTTGCAAGCAGATAACTTCGCCTGTACTCAATCTCCATTCAGGCGGGGTAAAGCTGTACATCTTCGGTGTATACGGCATCCCAGAATTTTATGTTTTTATTTTTCTTTTGAGTCTTAGTTTCAGGTATGTCATCGGCCGCGAATGAAATGCTATACGGCTCGATTGGGAGGAATTGCAGAGGTTCATACGCACACTGCCTATATATCCAGGGGAGTCTGTTCCTTTTACTGTTGTATTTTATTTTTATTTCTGCTTTATTTTATTCCTAGCTCACATTGAGGACAATGTGTCGTTCAAGTGTGGGGTGGGGAAACTTCGTTTTTATTTATTCTTGAGTCTAAAAAAATCAAAAAAAAAAATTGAAAATGTCTTGAAAATTGTTCTTAAAAAAAGCATTCTAATCAGACATAAAGCAGGTCTTTCAGTACATACCAGTTGTTTCCTGATTGTTTTGGCAGTAGGTCATTAGTCATGGTCTAATTTGTGGAAAAGTAATATGAACCGTTTTCAGCAGGTATTTTTAAGAAAAAAAAAGTTTAGAATTTCCTGACTAGGTTTAACAAGCTATTGGTAATAAATGCATGCACAAATCGGTACCCCATTTCCCCACTTCTGTGAGATCTTGAGCCTACTAGATGATAGATTGATTTATATACATTTTCGTTTGTTGAGAGTAGGCCAAATGTTTCTCTGTTGCAGAACTTGTGTGATTTGATACATGCTGATCTTGTAGACTAGATATGCACGTACATGACAAAGGCGATTTAGGATTCCCTTTTTGTTTGACACCCTTTATCTGTTTTGTGTTTACCTGTTTACCTAAAATCACCCTTAGTAGCCCATGTTGAGCCTACACCCTTTCGTTTGTTAAACCTATAAAGTTACCCAAATTGACCCGTTAGCCGTTGTTTAAGAAATTGATGACATCCATTGTTTTTATGTTGATGTTTATTTTTAAGTGTTTGATCTATGTTAAGTTGTGAAGAAAAAAAAAAGAAAAAAAAAGAAAAAGAAAAAGAAAAAAATAAAAGTATGTGTTATGGGTCGAATATGACCGAAGTTGTGATTATTAGCAGTATCGTGAATAAGGATTGTCATTCAAGTTGTTTCACCATTTTATTTTAGCCACTTTCAGCCTAAACGTTCACTACCTTTACCCTAAGCCCAAAACCCGTAAGTCCTTTAGATATGTGCATTGTCTACAGTTGAGGTGTGATTGTTATACAAGCCTATGATAACAGAGTTACATGTTGGTTTTGAGTGAATAATACTAGCGCATTACATGCTAGTCCAGATATTAAACCGAGTGGAGCGAAAAATTGTGAGGGGTGTGTTGCATGAAAATAAAAGCCGGAAGCATGTCAGGTTTAGTCGGATTAATTCTGTTTTTAAATGGAAATCAATTTGACTTGCTGAATTAACAAATCTAATGCTGATCTGTAAGTGGGGTATGACTTTGGACCTTAGCTAAGGTATGATGGGCGACTGGGATGCTATTCTATGATAATGTGTTGAGCAGAGTGAATATAATTTTTTCGAGACGAAAAAAAGATAAGTGTGGGGGTGTGATGTGTTGGTAAAAACACATTATTAATAAGCGAGTTTTGTATATATTTTAGTGTTTGATCAGTGTATTTTAGGCACTCTTCTTTCAGTACTAAATGCAATAAAAATGCACTCATTTTAGTATTCATTTTAGTATAGCATATTTTGTTTTATCATGTTTTTATATTTCGATAGGTTCAAGTATTGATGTACTTAAGTTGCCATTATATTAATTCAAAAGTCTATTTATTAGTTAATGAAGTTAGAGAAGCAAATGGACTTTCATCATTTTATTATGCATGTTGACGTGTGGGCTGTTTGGATAATAAAAAAAAAACATCAATAAGTTTCAAATAGGCTTAATGATCATTTATGATTTAATTGTAGGTATGGAAAAAGAAGCAGCAACAATTCACGAATGAAAGGAAGAATTTCATATGGATAATGCTAAGTGGTTGAATTGGCAATGGTCCATTAAACGAGTGGGCTTCAGTTAAGTTGTTAATAAATGGGCTTATCAACAAAAAGTTATGGGCTTCAAGAAGGGAGTCGGTGGAAGATCGTAGGGATTAGACTAAAATTTAAGGTCATTAGACGGCAATCAGGAGGGGGTTCGCAAGTGTAGAAGGCACAGCCTCTTGGCTGTTGGAGGATCGCACAAGAAAAGAAGAGGCGATTGAGATGCACGGTTAAATCTTTTATAGCTTTCCCGGGTGAATCTTTGTATTGATTTTGTATTCTGAATTCGTTTTGATTACGTATGAACTAGTATTTTTACTACTTGTGTTGGATTGAATAAACCTTGCTTATATTTGAACCGATTTATCTATTAACTGTGATTTCTGGCATCATAGGGAGGTTGGTTAATATTTGTATAGGGATAGCTAGGCGTACGGTTTACGTTGAAAACATGTCCCTAGTTATTATTTCAATCTGAATAGTTATTGTGACAGGATAGCTAGTTATTGTGACAGGATAACCAAGGCCATGTCTATGTGGTGTTCTTGTAGTTAAATCGAATAGGATGCAAGATTATACAAATAGGATCCCGGGTGAAAGTTACATTTATCTTTATTATTTATTTAGATTATTTTGTTATCATTTCAACATTTTTATAAAACAAACAAAAAGATAAAACTAGCAAACTTCATAATTGTATTTTGTATATTTATTTTGGTAGCTACCTTAGACAAATAAACAACCATTGTGACGCTAACCACATGCTCCTCGTGAATTCGATATTCCCTACTTACCCTGGCTACCTAGGTTATTTAGGTTTTGTATGACCCTTGACGACAGACGGTCATCACATACTAGGTGGTAACTTCTAAGTTCTAACCTGAAGTTCAGAAGGTAACGGGTCAAAACCAAGCCGGTTTCCATATCCTAGGAAATGAACAACTCCATGTTTTGATAATAAAGGAAGTGCTTTTTCAATATATTCAGTTGGTGTTGCCTCCTTGCTGATATCTGCATCAGTTATCTGAAAAATCAACAGTAAGAACATCATGTTATCTTGGAAGTACATCCGATAACCATGAATTTGCAGTCTTTCCATTTTTTACAAGATGACAAAGGTAGAATTGCCTATTTGCCCATTGTCATGCTTTTGGTCTACAAGAATACATTATTTTTAGATTGAATTATGCACAAATAAGCATGTTTAATGGGGACGGAAATATAGTTAGAAAGATGACGTACCAAACTACCGATTTCTTTGAAATCTAGTGATTTCAAATGAGGAGGGAGATCCTTTACAATATTAACTTCATCCTTTAGAGTTTTAATGAAATATTCCTCTTGGTAAATATCACCAAACTGACTGAATCACACACAAACATCAAACTTAAAGTTGTCTTCTTTTTTCTTTTAATAAAAAGATGAGGTAATAAAGACCACTAAATGTGAAGTTAAAGTATCAAACAGATGAACAGATCAACACATTGCTGAAAAGAAATCTTGGAATGACTAATGTTGCATTTAATAACGATGCTACGGCGACAACATTGCAAACCTAGGCGCAGAGAAACAACTTTACTTGTATACTGATATGTGTTTGTAAAGAGAATGAATTTGAAGAAACAAGATCATTTTTTTTCCAAAAAAGTTAAAGTGTGTTTGGCTGAAGAGTTTAGGAATAAAGGAATGAATATGAAAGTTTTGATGTTGTTTGCTTACATTTTCTCTCTTTCACGCGTTTCTTTCAAACCTGTACTCATTTTCGATCTTGTGTATAAACCAAACACACCGTTAACTCAAAAATATCACATGATCTATGTGTTAGTTTGGGTTCAAATGGTTGCTGAAAAGATTCAAAATAGGAAAAACATGTATTTACAGCGACCCGGTGTTGATTTAGACCTCCATTTGCGCTAACCAACATGTAACCAATGTTACTTTGTAGTTTTCCTGTCCTAGCAACATTGACAAATAATGTAACGGATCATGGAAAACATAATCCAATTCAACCAAAGAAGTAATTTACATTTAGGCAACCATTTGTAAGAAAATAGCCAAGTTTGACTTTTGTGGTCAAAGTGACCACTTTTCAAATATTATATACATGGAAAAAACTCATTCATGCAATCCACAATAATAAATATATAGCTCTTGTATGAGCTCTATCCATGAGTTCTTGCCAAATTTGGACACATCAATGACTATTTCATAAAGAAAACTAGTTTATTGTATCATGAAAGTCAAAGGTTGACTCGATTGCCTGAATGAATTGAGTATACAAGTTACCAAATAATAGGCAAAAATAAATATAAAAGCGCCGATAGGATTTTTTTTAAAAAAAATATACAAAGTTGCGCTGAAAACATATGTTTTCAGCTATTTAGCTGTTGTAAACATATGTTTTCAGCATCTTTGTTTATTTTTTTTTTTAAAAAAAATCCCTTCGGCGTTTTTTTTATTTTTTTTTTTGCCCAAAACGCTTAAAAACATGTATTTTATATTCGTTATTTTTTTTTCAAACAAAAATAATGTTTTTTTTACATGGGTTTTCAAAGGTTTTTCTCAACTCAAGAGGGTTTTCATTTTATACTTGACATATATATATATATAGTGTAAGTATATAGAGAAAACCCTTTTTAGAGTGAAAACTGTGGAAACTCTAACTTCCCGAGGTTTTTTTTTTATGAAAATTTTAGGGCATGTAATATACATTATTCTAAGCATTTTGAGCCAAAAAAATCAAAAAAGCGCCGAGCGGTTTTTTTTAAAAAAAAAACCGTTTCTGGGTAACACATGTTACAGAAATAACATGTGTAATTTTTGTGTAACATGTGTTACCCGAAAACTTTATTTTTTTTTTAAAAAAAACCGCTCGGTGCTTTTTTGATTTTTTTTGGCTCAAAATGCTTAGAATTATTTATATTACATGCCATAAAATTTTCAGGCCCTAAAAAGCTCGGAAAGTTAGAGTTTCCACGGTTTTCACTCTAAGAGTGGGTTTTCATATATATATATATATATATATATATATATATATATATATATATATATATATAGGGTTGGGTTAAAATAAAAAACCCCCTTGAGTTGAGAAAACCCTAGAAACTCTATATTAACCATTGATCAAGTTGAATGAATGGCTAAGATTGAATCTGAATTTTTTTATTATTAAATTGTATGGCTTTCTTAATTAGAGATAGATAAAGGGTAAAAATGTAATCTAACATGGCATATCCTCTCTCCTTCTTTCAAAGTCAAATGTCCAATCATCTTCTCTTTCCTATGTCCAATCATCTTCTCTCTCCTAGTTTAAAATTCATATGTTTTAATTTTTATACATCTTTTCTACTAGAACAAAAAATGATGGTATAGTTGGATTTTTTCTAATATTGACAAGTAAGCTGACTTCCCATGCTTTAATCGTGTTACAACTTTTGTTCGTAAGTTACAATTTTTATTATTGTGTTATAATATGTACTTTAGTATGTTACAGTTAATGTTATTATGTTACAACTTGTAGTTCTAGTATGTTACAACTTTTGTTCGTAAGTTACAATTTCTATTATTGTGTTATAATATGTAATATTGTAGTATGTTACCGTTTATGTTATTATGTTACAACTTGTAGTTCTAGTATGTTATAACTTTTGTTAGTATCTACAAATGTTACAACTTATTTATTGTATAAAATGTTACAATATATACAAAACCACTTCGTTTGTAAAAGAGCAATGTTGATACGTTTTACATTGTAACAAGACATGTTACATACAAAAACAACATCTATCATTAAAAATATATATATATCACATTGTAACAACACAAGTTACATAAAAATACCCAATTTAACTTCAATAAAATACACTATAGGATACACTATATTCCCTTGTATCAAGTCGGATCAGATATCTAACAAGAAAAAAAAACATATGATTTACAACCTAATGTTACAAGAAAAAAAAATCGAAACCAAGCACTTTTTCTCATCTTCATCAAACCATCTACCTTCACTTGAAAAGAAATTAAACATTAGTTAAACAATCTTAAAAAAAAACAACCAAACCAGATCTAAAAAAAACTTCTTCGTTTATTAAAATTTAAAAAACAAACAACCAAACCAGATCTATAAAAAAACTCATAATAATCATCAAAAAAAAAAGGAAAGGCCATAAACATGACCACGTTAACATTTTAAACCAAAAAAAACAAACTAACTGACAGTTTACACCAAAAAAATTCCACAACTCAAAAAGTCAAACCTTATGTAAAAGATTATCAATGGTAGTTTATATATGAATTAAATCAACAGCTTTACCCAGATCTGTTGACCAATAATAATAATAATAATAATAATAATAATAATAATAATAATAATAATAATAATAATAATAATAATAATAATAATAATAAACATACCTAATTAAGATCCCCTCTAATAAAACCAGATCTGAAGCATTAGGCTTCATTGATTCATTAAGACCACCACCACCACGACAAAAATCCATAAAAAAAACCCGACACCTCGAAACCACAAACACCATTGACGGTGGTCGTCATCTCTTCCAGATCTGAAGCATTAGGCTCATCAATGGGACGTCATCTCTTCCAGATCCAAGATCTCCAAGAACCTCTTAACCACCACCACCATTCACGGTGGTCGTCTGTTGTCTGTCGTCGTCGAATCACCATCTCGAAACCACAACTGTGAGTTCATCAGATGAGAGAGAGACACACACACACACAGAGAGAGAGAGAGAGGAGTGTTTGTGAGAGAGAGTGATAGAGTAGTGTGTGTCTGAGAGAGAGAGAGAGAGAGAGAGAGAGGAGTATTAGTGAGAGATAGGGTAGTATGTGTGTGTGATGCTTGTTTAAAAAGGTGGTCAGAAAAGGAGATGATGGAAGTTACCATCTTGCCCTTCTTCTAAATGATGAGATGTGGAAGGATGACAACCATTGGATGAGTTTCTAGAGTTTTCACAACTCAACAAGGTTTTCATAGGATACTTAGCATATATATATATATATATATATATATATATATATATATTTCTTTCTAGGTGTTTTAGCGAAATCATTATAAACGTTTCTAGTAAGTTTTTGGATGTTTTGGTTTCTAACACCAAAAAGTAGCAAACTCCATAAAACATGGCACCAAATATCCACGTGAAAAGCGTACTCCTCAAATACGCTGACATGGCAAAGCTCAAAATAAAAATGAGTCTGCTCTATTGACCGACTGACTCCCTAGAAACCAAATCAAGTTCCAAAACCTTCTAGGAACGCTTATGATTTTCCTAAAACACGTAGCAATAAAAAAAATCACCCTTTACCCAACCTAGTATCAAACAACATGGGAAGTTTATACAAGAAATCAAACCTCTACAAGAGCACTAGAAGCCATGTTGGCGAGTCGATTATACATCTGCACCACATTTTTGCCTTCTCCAAACTTCAAAGAAACAATCTTCTTTTTATCCATGGGACCAATTTGAACAACTGAGGGTTCAAAGATGGAACTCATGAGAGAATCCAAAAGATAAGAAATCCCATCAATGCAACTGTAAAAACAATCAACGAAAAATGTTTTCGCATCCATGTATGCCTTTTACCAACATAACTACCCTTAAACAAACTTGGTTTATGATATCTAAACTGATAGTTATATATATGATCTAGTGTATATTTACATATAAAAAGTTAGTAATGCTACAATGTATTCAAGAAGTGGAGGCACACATTTAGTAGCTACTAAATTTGGAGGTTTTTCAAGGTATGTATTTTGATAGATACAAATAGAGGTTGCAAAATTGCCATTCGGTTCGGGTAGCACAATGAAAATGAAATTAAAGAAAATTGCTATATATATATATATATATTAAAGTAAAATCTCTTTCATTAAAACAAAATACGAAAGTTGCATCACAAATTATTAACTCAAAAATTGCTATACACATTCAAATTATTAACTCAAAAGAATCTGAACTTTTCCTTTTTGAACCAAGATGAATGACCGTATGTGCGTGTATGTTAAGAGCTGAGACTTTAGTCATTTTACCATAAAGCAACACGTATAAATCTATCAGATTTGGAGTGGTAGATGTTATTAGGTTAAGGGGTGTTTTGAAGCAAATCTCTATACTTTTCAAATGATTGTCATTTTTTAGTTGTAATAACCGGTTTTCTTTTGGTAATGTAGTCACAGAATACCCATGTTATGGATAGGATGTATTGTTCTATTTCTAACTTGTTAGAAACATTAATGATTAGGAGGGACTGAGGGATTTGAGAAATATCATCAGACTGCACTCATTGAATGTTGGGCATGGCCCTGATTTTCTTTGATAAATAAGTTTTTTTTTGTGTAATGTATGTTACACACTTACAGACATGTAACATATGTAACACAAAAAACTTATTTATTTTTTAAAAAAAAATCCACTTGGCGCTTTTTTGATTGTTTTGGCTCAAAACTCTTAAAAACATGTATATTACATACCCTAATTTTTTTAGATGATAAAAAGCTCGGGAAGTCAGAGTTTCCAGGGTTTCTTCAATTTGAGTGGGTTTTTATTCTAACCATTCCATATATATATATATATATATATATAGGGAAACGATAAAATGAAAACATGATTGAGTTGGAAGAACTAAGGAACTCACTTTATAACCACAAACTTAATTAAATAAAAAAAATGTGTGGTTGTAAATTAAAGGATAATAAAATATTGAATGAAATAATTCTTTTCTTATAAAAGTCAACATTGGTGTGTTGTACCTTTTACACGAGTCTAAAACCATCGGAACTTTTTTTTTTCATTTTTTTCGGTGGAGTTACCCGTTTTTACATCGGTGTGTAAAAAAAATTTTAATTCAAATTTTACATCACTGTTCTCACGGTTCTTCCAACTCGAGTTGGTTTTCATTGGAACCTAATCATATATATATATATATATATATATTATAGAGTCGGGGGGGTCTCTCTAGAAGCAGTCTCTCTATCCCCAGGGATAGGGGTAAGGCTTGCCTACATCTCACCCTCCCCAACCCTACCAATAGTTTCACTATTTGTGGGAAATAATGGGTACGGTTGTTTTTTGAAAAAAAAAAACGGTTCAAGACCCGGTCCCAATCGATGCTGATCATGGGGTGTATTCGAACCCAGAAACCGGTTTGAAAACCAAAACCAGATCGGTTTAAAAAAAACCCGATTTTTACTCCTTGAAAAAAAAAACCGGTTCGGTTTAAAAATCGGACCGGTTTGGAAAAAAAAAAAAAACCCGGTTTGTCCATCAATTAGGTCTCCATACCACTCCACCAGAAAGTGGGTGGTAGTAGTAGGAGGTGAGGACGGTGATATACACACATGAATGTTGCATATTGTACTTTACATATTTGGGAATTTGCCAAGAAAAATCCTCGTTTCAAGTTACTAAAAAATATCCTCTTTTTTTTAACGGCCATCAAACACTATATATGCATGGTCACTCAAATAAATCGTAAACCAATTGGTGAAAGACCACCCACGCCGTAGGAACGCAGACAACACTGACGAACTGCCTCATCCACCATTCCAGAAGAAACCTATCGCCCGAAGGCCCATTATAATAAAACCCCAAGCTCATCTGAAGCAAACTCCAAACATCCCACTCCCATTGTGTGTTTTATGCGTGTAAAACATCTCAGTTTTGGTTCTATAATCAGACGATATACACTTTTCTATCCATTCGTTCTAACATTGTCACTTATTTGGGGAGTTAGGGGTATATCCCAGAAAATACCCTTCCTCGCTTTTTCAACAATTTTGTAGCCTCTTAATGAGTAAGTTTTAGAAACATGCTGACCGATCGTGTCTTAATCGGTAAGGTTGCCAAACAGACCGCACCTCTTCAATGATTTCTATTCACTTCTCATATATATCAACCTGAATATATAAACCCATGTTTGTAACTTGGAATGGAGATAAAGGAACAAAAACAATCAATTAAAAACAAACCAATTACAATTGTTTCATTAAGTAAAGTCGCCAAAACACATGGTTTTAAATGGGTTCATCTTGCCAACCCAACAGGAATACAGGATTGAGAACCCTAGTTAAATTCACCAACTTTATGAATAAACCAACGCTAGTTAAACTATATAATTGCAGGCATCATTATGACAACCCCAAACGAATGTAGACTCCAAACCGTCGAGTTGGGGTTTCATATTCATATTTGTTTTAAACGTCCACCTCAAACACGACAATTCATATTTGTTTTTCATGTGCACCTCAAACAGACATATAAACCAAATTTGAGAAACTGACAAGAGCCTAACACAAACAATGTTGTACATGATGCGATATTATCATCAGAATACACGATGTGCGTTGCCATAATACCTGTTTATGAATGGAGTCTGCAAGAAAAGAATAACACATGCATGAATGTCATTATTATATATATATAATTATACATATAACTCGTAACCTACAGTGCTACACTCTCTCCATCTCTTTCTCACCGCTCACTTTCTCACTCGTTATCTAAACCTAGCTTCACAACTACTCCCTAAATGGCAATTAACTCTCTTCTTTTTTACCCCTAAACAATCTTTCTATTTTGGCCACCTAAAAAAGCAAATGTAATCATTACATCCTACCCAATCAGATTTTGTGATTTCTTTTTTTAACTTTTATATTTCATGTATATAAGTAGAATGATTATTTAGTATGTATTGGAATGAACTTATTTATCATTTTTTATCATACTTTTCGGCATTAAATTATCAATATGTTATATCTATTAATATGGTTTAAATTCAAGCAATTCCAAGTTGTTAAAAATCGCCCCGCCTTTTTGTATTTTGTTTTAATAATTTATTTTTATGTTAACCTTATGTCCACTGTTGTGTCTACATTCCATTTAAATATTATTAGAAAAACAAATGAATAATCATACCTTGATAGCGGAGATACCTGGGATATCATTTGTGGCAACAGGATAAAATTTATAAAACCTCATATTCTCAAATGCATCAGCATCCATCCCTCGAGCCCTCAATATCTGTTGATATGATAATGCCCACAAATACAAAATGTCGGGTCAGGGTAAGGTGTAAATTCTGGGTTGAGCAATAAGAATTAATTGGACAAAGGCTACCTCATGAAAAGCTACCCTTCCTTCTTTACGCTTTTCCCTGAGAAGCTCCTACATAGAACAAACACATTATTTGATTACTCGATTGAAACAACATAGCTCGAGTATTGATACCCGGAAGGAATCCCTGTGAGCTGCTGGCAATATGTTGAAAGTAATGAGTGCACCGGTGAACATCTACAATTGTGCGTACTGGTCATAATGAGTGGGCCGCAACATGTCAGGTTGGGCTGGCCTTTATTTGTCAAAACACATGCATGCATTCATGCATGCATGTGTACATACACACATACATACTTATATATATATATATCCCTGTGAGCTGCTGGCAATAGGTTGGAAGTAATGAGCGCACGGTGAACATCTACAATTGTGCGTATTGGTCAGAATGAGTGGGTCGCAACAGGTCAGGTTGGGCAGGCAGGCATGCATGCATGCATATATATATAGGAATCCCTGTGAGCTGCTGGCAATAGGTTGAAAGTAATGAGCACACCAGTGAACTTCTACAATTGTGCGTATTGGTCAAAGAGCTGTTGGCAATAGGTTGAAAGTAACGAGCGCACCAGTTAACATTTACAATTGTGCGTATTGGTCAGAATGAGTGGGTCGCAACAGGTCAGGTTGGGCTGGCCCTTATTTGTCAAAACATGCGCACGCCCACGCCCACGCGCATGCACGCACACATACACACACATATGTATGTATGTAAAGGACAAAAGGCTGCCAATACCCACGATTCCACGAATGCGATAGAAACTAGGAAAACAGCTTACCTCAAGCTCCTCATCCTCCCAATGATATACAAAATAAAGCTACAAAAATCCAGTCAAATCCGTTAGTGCCTACCCAATTCAATAAAAACAATGATTGTTTGAACAGTAACTTACAAGCTTTGCTTCTGTTTGATAATAGATGTCAACGGTAGTATCTACCTTAAAAGGATTATAAAAGTCTGCAAAACAAGAAACAGTTCAGCCTTTTTATGTTTGAGTTGAGCTTCTTTTAATGCCAATCACTTGGTCAATCATAACACATAAACTTAACCACGGATTGGGCGAGTTCACAGGGCGAACTCATGGGTTTTTGAAAATCAGAATACGAAACCTGTTTGGTACCGAAGTTTCTAGCATTAGTTTCATTTGGAGAAAAACTTTTCATGTATTGATTTAAGAAACTTGTATTAAAACCTCATTAGAGTAGATTGTTTCAATGTTGTTTTTGTTGCTTGCAGGAACTCCTATGGATATGGTGTTGTCGTGATGCATTCCAGGTGTGTGTATGTGCTACAATCTAATCTATTATGTTAGTTTTTAGTAGTCAAATTGAGGTTTGACATTTTCATGACAGTGGGATCCTCTGCTTAGGAGAGGCATGCAGAGGTGGAATTTCTCAAATCTAAAAGTGAGTTTTTATTTTATTTTATTGGGTACGAATTTGTAATAAACACACACTACTAACTAACTAAGTTTTAACTTGTTAACCATGATGCTTTTGAAAAGGGTGGGATGTGGGAGGATGCTTATGAAGGGGTTGCGATGTTGGATGGGAAGGAACTCTTCATCTTCACACATGCAGAGGGTAAGTAATGGTTTCTAAAAGCATATGTGTTTTCACTTTTCATCAATCATCTTGTTTATCCTCTTGCTTTTGCAGCTCAAATTCTAAATTTCAATGATCGATGGGAAGAGACCTACATACCGGTGTTTTTTGTGGTAAGTCTAATTACATTTCAACTTGTTTTGTTATCTATTGAGGGATTGCTGTGTGTTTATCTCAACTTCATTGAACATTTTGCCATTATTTGATCATTCTTCTTGCAATATTACTGTTTTTATAATCATGCTAACACATCAGTAGTCTTATATGCCCTAATGACGAATTATTTTAATGTTAACTCTATGGTATCCATGTTTGTTGTACTATTGGGCAGATTGAATCTACATTTTCGCCTTCTGATAAGATTGCATTTAAATCTCCACTAACGGATGACTATGAAGAAATTGTTGACATGGGGATCTCGGGAATAAAGTGGACTGATCTCAGGGATTGGTACAAATTTTATTTTTTTATATTTGATAGGTTGAAATCAATTTTCATGTTTTTTTATCGGCGATTGATATGGCTCTCAATTTTATAGGTTTCCTCTTCACGCACTAATTTGTTTCTATGAAAGGTATGCACCCTTGCTTCGGGATCCGACTTATTTTTGCTGAACTTGGAGTTGCTACAGCAATCTCCAGTGGTGTCTGTTTTCGCAATACGAGCTGTGTTCTTGTTTTTAAAATAAGGGTCTCCCGACCTAGTAAGTTCACCTCTCAACAATAAGGGGAGGATGACTCGAAATTGTGACGTCCCAACCCCCGAAGTATCCACCTCCCAGTATTGCAATAAAGACATCTAAATACTCAAAACCTCTATGGACAACTTGTCAGTGGCGGAGCATGACCGAACAAGAAGCCACTTGATATCATAAAGGAGTCGTGACCTACCGGCACACGTGCATCCTTTACTTGACCCAAATAACTATTTTAAAAAGTGGGTGGTCTATCAATAAATGTGCGGTAGTATAAAGATGAGAGAAAATAAAGACCGTTCTCTCTTAACGCGGGTTCATCAAACCATAGTTTGCGCCAAAGCTTTCGCATAGACGATGAAGCTAAGTTGCACAACTAAGACTTGACTTATCGCTAGGACCGAATATAAAGACCGTACCGACCCTAAGCGATATCTTGATAGTAGAGATTTAAGTCTCAAAGTGTGTGTATTTCTACCCACAAATGGACTAATCACTACTCATGGGTTTAAGTTCACAAGTGCATGGGTTTTTACACACCATGGGTACACTCATGAGTCCTTCCCATTTCCTATCAAGACACCCACAAGACCAAAGACTAGTTAATTAGTTGTTTAGTTAATCAAACAAGACTTTAAGTAAAATAATTTAACAAGAACACAACACCACTTAACTAATAAAAAGTATATAAATTCATGCCAAAATAAGTCTTCACCCTAGCAACACTCAAGTAATCTAGCCCAACATCGGCTCTACAACTATCACGCAATCAATGGTGGATGAGGAATACATGGTGGTGAGTGTGATATGGATTAAAGAGGGTGGTTTGGATGAGTTTTAGTGATCTCTCTCTCTCTACTCTCAATCTCCAAGTCTTTATGGAGTGATCCCAAGCTCCAAAGATGACTTGCAAGACCCTCAAGGTGGCTGGAGAGTGTGTGAACTCAAGTGGAATGGATGGGTGAAGGGATGGTTCAAAATGAGGGGTGGAGGCCTTTATTTATAGGCATAACAGCTTCAGCACGCCCTCGACAACGTTCTGGCACGCCCATGCTCGACAACGCGTACTGCTGCAGAGTCCTTTGTGCAGAATTGTCCCCTAAGGTGGTTGGCACGCCCGTGCTCAGTTCCATTTGTGCCAGTTTTGGTCGGTTTTTGTCTTGGAGAACACGCTGGAATAAAGCACGTTCACATCTGAAAACCTCAGATTTGACTCCTGTTGACATGGAAATGTTGACTTGTTGACCCGGAACAGTTGCAGGGCTGTGCACGGTTAGAGCGCGACTGTACTGTGCTGTATCTGAAACAGCTCCGAAAGTCTTTAATTCCTTGTCTTTGGTGTCGTTTTCCTTCTTGGTTTTCAAAACTTGCATGTGAGAGACAAGGTTGTTGTACCTTGTACCCTTTTGTCTCCTAGAAGCTTGTTTTCCACTCAAAAAGTGCCTTTTCTTTTCCTTTTTGCATTTTGCTTTCAATAACCCGCATTTATCTCAAAGGAACGATTTAACAATGTTTTATACAAGATAAAGCATAAAAAGGTACAAAAAGGGAGATAATTACATATGTAAAACATAGTAATTTATCGGCACATCATATATGCATGATTATCATTTGATCTATGCTACCACCTGCCTTTGGTCCCCAGTATGAATATGCACCAATCACAAAACTATACGCAATATAATATAATTAAAACCACAAGTTAGTAGAGTAACAATGCAATATTATACACATACAATTAGTAAATAAAGTACCTATAACATGATAAACATCTTCTCAAGAAAAATAGCATTTATATTTTTCTAAAAGAGCTTTTATAATATCAGCCGAAAAGAATTTCAGAAGTAACCAATTGGGCTTGAATCGTCTTTAAACGTAGCTTACTACTGAACACACCTTCTTTGTTTGCCTAAAAGTATGATCACGCCAACAACTGTTATGACACCCCCTTTGTGTACAAGCAAGACAGTTGTGAGTATAACATTGCTATAGAATCATATGAACAATGACAAAATTCAAACAAAAAACAAATGAACTATGACATAACATTTACTTGAAGAGTGTTTTAGCGGGCTTTGAAGGTCCAACAAACACAAACTTGCTCTTGGTCCTTTGAGTGAAGACCAAATTAATAACCTTGCTGAAATACGTTGATAAGCACCTGCAAACAAACAACATCTTGTAATTAAAACATGAAACATTTCATGGAGCACCTTGTGTGCAGAAACCAAGACAAAAAAAAAAACAAATAAAGTTAACACACATGTAGTAAATAAAACTCGAAACATTACATCGAACACTTGGTGTGCAGAAACCAATAGTCAACTGGAGTTTGTTTATCTGCATTTGACTCAATCTCCATCAAAGTGGAATGAAGACAGATATACTGTAATGAGTACCAGAAAAAGATTGCAAATCAATGTCAAGTGTAGGTAATGATTAATGATTAAGACAAAACCTGAATTAAAGGATCATCACAAGCACTATCAATTAATCATCCTCGTCCAATGAAACAAAGCAAACGGGCCATATGCACAAGCTCGACCATTTCTGGTAAAAAAAAAACAGCTTTTAACTTAACTATAGTCATAGTTGCAAAAGTCGTCCGAGTTGACCGATTACTCGCCGAGTACTCGCTACAGGGTGGATCACCGACTATAGCCGAGTTGGCCGAATATTCCGACTACTCCCCGCATAGGCCGATTCAACCCCGGAGTACTCGCCCGAATAGGCCGAGTACTCGCAACTCCCCAGTCGGCCGAGTTGGTAGCGCCTAGCGAGTTCTGCAACCTTGACTATAGTTGAAGGGCGGTTTTGGTGAACGGCTCCCCGACTCAGGAGTTTTGTATGTAGTTGTGGTCTTAGGCAAGGTGACCCCGTCTTGCCTTTCTTGTTTGTTATGGCCATGGAAGCTTTGTCTACCGTTATGAGGCGAGCATATGAAGTGGGTCTGTTTCAGGGCTTAGTTTGTGGATCTGGTAGCCTTGTGTTGTCCCATTTGTTGTATGCCGATAATGTGGTGTTTTTAGGTGAATTGTCCACAACAAATGCTATGAATCTCAAGAGTATACTTAGATGTTTCTATCTAGTTTCAAGTCTCAAAGCTATTTTGAGTAAGTGTTGTATTTTCGGTTTGGGAGTGCAAGATAGCGATGTTCATTCTATGGCCGAGTTGTTCAGGTGTAGATATGGGTCTTTTCCGTTTACTTACCTTGGATTGTAAGTGGACGCCAATATGAACCTTAGCAAGCACTAGAAACCTGTGGTGGATGCCTTTAGGAGTAAGTTATCTATTTGGAAAGCAAAGACGCTGTCTTATGGAGGACGGGTAACTCTCATTAAGTCGGTGCTCAACGCCTTGCCCACTTATTATTTCTCACTTTTAAAGCGCCTGGGATGGTTATTAGTGAACTTGATAAACTGAGACGAATGTTCTTGGGGGGGGGGGGGTTCGGAAGAGAAAGCGAGGATGAATTGGGTTGTGTGGCAAAAGCTTTGTGCATCGGTTGACTATGGTGGTCTACGTTTCGACTCTCTTCATGATGCGAATTCGTCTATGTTGGAAAAATGGTGGTGGCGTTTTAAGACAGAACCAAACGCTCTATGGAGGAAAGTTATATGGATTCTACATACTTCTGCTAGGAAATGGAATCCTATTCCTACCAAACTGTCGTCTTTGGGGCCATGGAAGCAGGTTTATTCTTCAATGCAACTAGTTAAGTGGGTTGGGGTGGACGTGGGTTGGGCCATTAAAGGGGTCCTGGGGACGGGTTGGGTGTTTCTTTCTGGCTGGACAGTTGGGCTACGGATTATCCGTTGGCTGCGCTGTTCCTGGCTTTGTTTGCGCTAGAAGAAAATAAGAGAGCAGCTGTATCTGATCAGGTTTTGCAGTCCGGGGTTGGGTGGAAGTGGGAATGGAGGCGGGTTCACTTATCTGTCGAAGAACAGGCTGAACTGGGTCAGCTCTGTGCTTGCGCATCTGTTCCTGTTCTGTCCTGGTTCTTCTGACATATGGGCTTGGGGGTTGGGTAGCAACATCATGTTCTCGGTGGGGGATCTCAGGAAGCATCTACAAGCACTCAGATTCGAGCAGCAAGCATTTGTTGTTACAAAATGTTCTTGGGTTCTAAACAAAGTTATTATACTCGCTTGGTGTGCATATCAGTAAAGGATACCGACTAGGAGTGCCCTTCTCAAGAGGAATGTTAACGTGGGTACCGAATCTTGCCCGTTTTGTGGTGATTACGCGGAAACCATAGAGCACCTATTCGTGTCATGTGCTTTCTCTCAAACACTTTGGCAAGTAGTGGCGCAATGGTACAGAGTCGGACCGATTTACGCATTTCACTATCGGGACTTACTTGATCTTCATCAACACATCGGTGGCTCAAAGGATAGGAAGAAGGCATTTTATGCGATCTCTCTAACTACAATTTGGTGCATTTAGAAACATAGGAATGAGGTGGTCTTCAATCACAAACAAGCTAACTTGACAAAGGCAATTGGTGACATCAAAGCTCTTAGCTTGTTTTGGATCAAGGCGAGGGCGAAACAATCTTTTTTGAATTGGAATTTTTGGAGCTCCTTTTAATGTATCTAGTATTGGTTGGTGATTAGCCTTGGTTTGTTTTGTTGTTCTTTCTTGGTGTGTAAGGCATATGCTAGTTTCTTTCTAGCTTGGTGAATAAATTTTGTTGATCGTTAAAAAAAAAAGCACACCCTACAAAAACACTCTGGATCAAAAAAGTAAAAGGAAAATATCCATGTCGGTTAGAGTGATAAACCTTCGACTTTCGCGTAATCAGGATAACGATCCGAACGCAAGCATCAACAAGCATAAAATCTTTGAGTCTCTTTATATATGCATGCTTATCATTTGATATATGCTACCACCTGCCTTTGGTCCCCAGTATGAATATGCACCAATCACAAAACTATACGCAATATAATATAGGGTCAAGTTATTCTACACAGTGTAACAAAAATGGAAAGGGTGAGAAGGATACAAAAAACACAAAAGATCATAAAATATGACACAATGAGCCACAAAATATAACACAGTGCCGAAAAATATAACACAATGATGAAAATAAGAAAAAGACACAATGCTACATAAAAGACACAATGATATAACGTATATACTAAAAAAATACAAGCTAAAACCCCAAAAAAACGAAGACCTAAAAAGTAACATCGTAGGGTTCGATGAGACGATTCCAATGCGGCTTGAGTGACTTCAATCGGAGTCCGTTTGATACCCTTTCTACGAATTCCTATTTTTCTTTTACTGTGTATTTGATCCTAACCCATATAATATAACTAAAACCACAAGTTAGTAAAGTAACAATGCAATATTATACACATACAATTAGTAAATAAAGTACCTATAATATGATGACAAACATCTTCTAAAGAAAAATAGCTTTTATATTTTTCCAAAAGAGCTTTTATAATATCAGCTGAAAAGAATTTTACAAAGTAACCAATTGGGCTTGAATCTTCTTTAAACGTAGCTTACTACTGAACACGCCTTCTCTGTTTGCCTAAAAGTATTATCACGCCAACAACTGTTATGACACCCCCTCTGTGTACAAGCAAGGCAGTTGTGAGTATAACATTGCTATAGAATCATATGAACAATGACAAAATTCAAACAAAAAACAAATGAACTATGACATAACATTGACTTGAAGAGTGTTTTAGCGGGCTTTGAAGGTCCAACAAACACAAACTTGCTCTTGGTCCTTTGAGTGAAGACAAAATTAATAACCTTGCTGAAATACATTAAAAAACACCTGCAAACAAACAACATTTTGTAGTTAAAACAGCTTTTAACTTAACTATAGTTGAAGGGCGATTATTGACTAAAAGAATTTTTAACATTTACTATATTTTTAACCAAAAGAATTTTGTTAACATTAACCTTTTCTTAAGCACATGCTCGGCGTATAGGCTTCCGGTTAGATGTACCAAGTGATGAAGCGAACTCAATAGTAATATCCTTGTTCATATAAACTGGATGAGTATTTTCAAAATCTAAATTGAGATTTGATCAATCTTCCCTAAAAAAGGCTCAAAACTGGTTCACACTACAGCACATTATATTTCATATTTACATCTTTTTGTCACTTTTCATTTTATCTTTTGTTTAACCGTGAATTTCACGGGTCTCTGACCTAACCTATAGTTTTGTATATTTTGTAATTTGACACACATTACATTACCTACTTCCTCCATGGGCCCATTACTTAAAAGCTTTGGTTTATAAAGCCCAAATGTCATATTGGGCGGGCATAACCAAACATTGTATCCCAAACCCTAGTCTCTTATCCAACACAGCAAGAGTTAATCGAAAAAATGGCCGATATACCGAGGATAGATTAGGTAATAATAATATAGTTGTAATTAATTAAGTGAAGCAATCATATCTTTTCTATTTGTTACAGATTAGGTTTTTGAAAATCAGAATACGAAACCTGTTTAGTACCGAAGCTTCTAGCATTAGTTTCGTTTGGAGAAAAACTTTTCATGTATTGATTTAAGAAACTTATATTAAAACCTCATTAGAGTAGATTGTTTTAATGCTGTTTTTGTTGCTTGCACGAACTCCTATGGATATGGTGTCGTGATGCGTTCCAGGTGTGTGTATGTGCTACAATCTAATCTATTATGTTAGTTTGTAGTAGTCATATTGAGGTTTGACATTTTCATGACAGTGGGATCCTCTGCTTAGGAGAGGCATGCAGAGGTGGAATTTCTCAAATCTAAAAGTGAGTTTTTATTTTATTTTATTGGGTACGAATTTGTAATAAACACACACTACTAAGTAACTAAGTTTTAACTTGTTAACCAGGATGCTTTTGAAAAGGGTGGGATGTGGGAGGATGCTTATGAAGGGGGTGCGATGTTGGATGGGAAGGAACTCTTCATCTTCACACATGCAGAGGGTAAGTAATGGTTTCTAAAAGCATATGTGTTTTCACTTTTCATCAATCATCTTGTTTATCCTCTTGCTTTTGCAGCTCAAATTCTAAATTTCATTGATCGATGGGAAGAGACCTACATACCGGTGTTTTTTGTGGTAAGTCTAATTACATTTCAACTTGTTTTGTTATCTATTGAGGGACTGCTATGTGTTTATCTCAACTTCATTGAACATTTTGCCATTATTTGATCATTCTTCTTGCAATGTTACTGTTTTTATAATCATGCTAACACATCAGTAGTCTTATATGCCCTAATGTCGAATTATTTTAATGTTAACTCTATGGTATCCATGTTTGTTGTACTATTGGGTAGATTGAATCTACATTTCCGCCTTATGATAAGATTGTATTTAAATCTCTACTAACGGGTGACTATGAAGAAATTATTGACATGGGGATCTCAGGAATAAAGTGGACTGATCTCGGGGATTGGTATAAATTTTATTTTTTATATTTGATAGGTTGGAATCAATTTTCATGTTTTTTATTGGCGATTGATATGGCTCTAAGTTTTATAGGTTTCCTCTTCACGCACTAATTTGTTTCTATGAAAGGTATGCACCCCTGCTTCTAGGGGAGTTCATTGTTCGAAACGGATTCGAAATTCAACTTGATTTGAATTTGATTATCAAGGTTCAAATTGGGTTTCTAAAAGTTTGAATTTGAGTCTAGTAATTGAATTTAAATTGAATACCATTTATGATTGTAAATCGATTCTGTTTGAAATTCAAATTTAAATGGAAAAAAAAAAGACTTCTAATTTTGGGCCAAAATCTTCATTAGATTCATACTTTTGTTATCCATATTCGATTTTGTAGTTCCATATCCTGCTTTTAGATTTTTGGTGCCTAGAGTTTATAGTTCCATATCCTACTTTTTGATTTTTAGTACACAGATTTTATAGTTCCATATCCGATTTTATTCACTGAACAGTATTTTGGGTAAATTTGAATTCATTCGAATACGAATTTGATTTGAATATAGCTAGGTTAAAAAAAATATTTGAATAATTCAATTCAGATTAATTCGAAAATTCGATATTCGATTCGTTGAACACCCCCACTTACTTCAGTTTCATTTTATAGTTGTCTTGTCTTAAATTGATAGCTAATGTTAGACTATCTGATTTTTACTTTGACACAGGCCTATGTTGGGTGATCTTAACCGCTGCACACCATGTAAGTGTCATCTAGCGAGTCCATGAAGGTGTACCTGCAAATTTTTTTTTTTTTTTTTTTTAACTTGAGGAGGGTCCTGTAACTAAACACCTATATGCAACTCTAAAGATATAAGATCTTCTCTAGAACATTTGCAGTTACAAGTTTAACACATTACTTAATCTATCATTAAATTTGATGTTAATACTTAGATAACGAGTACTAGTAATTAAACTGAATTACTATCATTGTTATGATAAGGACTTTTTTCTTGTAAGGTTATATACACTTGAGCTAATCTGTAACAAATAGAAAAGATATGATTGCTTCACTTAATTAATTACAACTATATTATTATTACCCAATCTCTCCTCGGTACATCGGCCATTTTTTCCGATTAACCCTTGCTGTGTTGGATAAGAGACTAGAGTTAGGGATACAATGTTTGGTTATGCCCGCCCAATATGACATTTGGGCTTTATAAACCAAAGCTTTTAAGTAATGGGCCCATGGAGGAAGCAGGTAATGTAATGTGTCAAATTACAAAATACACAAAAACTAGTAATGAAATACTAGTGGGGAATGCCCGCGCGTTGCCGCGGGTATTTATCGCGTTGCTGCATGTAGTTACGTTATTTTGACGCATGTTGAGTGGTAGGTTTCACTTAAGTGAATTTTGGCTAAATAAAAATGAAGGACGATTTGCTGTGTACTCATGTTCTTTTTTGCACGTGTTGTTGCGAGTAGTAGATTTCTTAGTAGGGAACCCACGCTCTCTTGCAGTTTGACTAAATAAAAGTGAAGAGATAGTTGGTTGTGTAGGACATTTGTAAAATTGCCTAAATAAAAACCACATAATAACACCATCAAAAGTAGCAACCAACAAAAAAAAAAAAAAAAGAAAAAGAAAGAAAGAAAAAATTGCATGAAATGTGTGTTTAATTGCAACATAAAAATAGTGTTGCCAAATCCGAAAACGAAAGTGATCACTTGTTCTTTATATCATATTCCTATGTTTGTTTGTATTTCTTGATCAAATGCACAAGTTATGTTCGACTTGACATGTCATAGAATGATATTCACGTTCATGTTGTGTACGGGTAAGATTGTAAGTCTCTTGGTCCGTAAATGTGTCATGTATCACAACTATAGTGAATATTTAGATAAAACACAAAATTCAGGATATTTGCAAATTTAAGTTTGCGAAATGGTAAAATCAAATCCATAACATGACCTAAACTTAATATTCAATTCTATGATGAAAAGGCTTCGACACATCTATTTGTACAAATGGATGATGAGATTCTCTACTAATATCAACAGGAATTTCCTGTAACAATCATGGTGGCTAGACATTAATATTAAGTTTAACAACCACCCGTTTCACTCGTTAAGTCTTGAACATGTTCATGGATTAAAAGCTTTGGGCCAGGTCTTGTTTAACTTCATCATAGCCTGAATATGCAGCAATAATAATTAATATTTCAAGTTTCAACTGCTCCTTGTTTGTTGACCGATATGATCCCATGTAACAATTTAAATACCGAGGCACAGTGTGTGCATAAAAAGTATGTGTTGCATTACGATCGGGTCGATTTGGGTTATATTATATGATACGAACCAACAAAATTGTAAATAATCTCTTCCTTATCTGTTTTGTTTTGCCAGCTTCTGTCGGGTTGTCGTTCTTGCAATTCACAAACATGAACTCAATGAGAAACTTGTTCATTGTGGGCGTTTCTTTCTTTCTTGGGCTATCTATTCCCAAGTACTTTAGAGAGTACACAGCGGGTGCTCTTTATGGTCCTTCACATACAAAGGCCGAATGGGTAAGTTGGTCTTTTCACATCCATTTTCATAGTGGTTTCACTTTCACGTATGAAAGAATCCAGAAGGGTAATTTGGTCTTTTCACATGTGGTTTCATGCAGTTCAATGATTTCCTCAACACCATCTTCTTCTCATCCCCAACGGTGGCATTGATGGTGTCATTGTTTCTTGACAACACGCTAGAGTTGAAAGACAACGCTTAGGACCGGGGGATGCCATGGTGGGCCAAATTTAGAACGTTTAAAGGAGATAGTCGAAACGAGGAGTTTTACACCCTCCCATTCAATCTTGACAGGTTCTTTCCACCATCATGAGTTTTTCCTAGGCTGAAAGTTTAAGGATCAAGGGTAGTTTTGTCATTTTGCAAGATTGAGATTGTGCTGATCACAATCTCTTTTGGTTAGGAAGAGAGGGTGGGCAGCTAAGAGTTTATGTTGTATTGTTTTCATGAGATCATGATATAGCATGTTCTAAGTTTCATGTAAATTTTTCGCCTCAAGTTTTGTTAGTTTATTTTTTTAATGAGATGCTACTCGAGTTGTAAGCAAGTTTAGCCTTTTATCCAATGATTTGAGCTTAACAGAAAAAACCTCAACCAGTTTAGTACATAACTTTGAAATGTATCATGAATCAAGTTCAAGTTTTTAAGATCTAATCAAGTTTGCTATTCAGAAAGGGGTGGCGTCGCAGCTTGTTGCCCGCCTGCCCACTATCTTGATGTAATTTTTTCAGTCATGGAATGAAAAATGATAATTAAAAAAAAAATCTACAAGTACTTTTGTGATTGTTGGTTGTATTTCAATACAAATGGATAAAAAGGTAGGAAAGGGTCAAAGTCATCTACACTTTTAATGTATGTAACCTTCTAAAAATTTTCTTGTTAAAAGAATAGAGTAATATGATTTTAGTTATCATATTTAATGCATAAGTCATTGTAAAAAAATCTTAGAATTGGGCAAAAAAATTTGTTGGTCAACTCAACCCATTTGACCCGTACCAAAACCAGTGCGCGCCTGGCATCTTGATTTGAACAACGATTACTGGAACTTGCACATGCATTCAGGGCATCGTGGTTGCCTATAAATGCTTCGGCCCCAACCCCTCAATCGTACACTATGTGCTCCCGATATCATCTTTGTCACTCTTGCTTCAAATTCCTTCCAATCTATGGTTTGATTCTTTGACAAGATTTCTGCAAGCCTCTTCTTGCTTGGTCTTACTGTCGGGGCATGGCCCCCACCATAGTATGTTCTGAAACCTGAGACCAAAGAAGATAACTGACTGCCTGAATCAGTTATAGCAAATACATCTGCAGTTGCACACGCGATAAAATCCAGTGCTGCTAGCTACAAGCCAAGGTCAAAGTCAAATGATAAAAATGTTATTAATTAATAACTTCATTTAAAGATGATAAAGATTGATGATTTACATGTGAAGAAAAGTTTTTAAATGGTGCAAGTTCTGTAGGGGAGAGAAGATCTTCTTTTGTGATCACACGAGGATACAAATTAGTCAACGGTTGCAATCTTGACTTTCCTCCGTAGATTTGAGATCCAGCAAGATAGATGTATGTATCACTTGCGAAACCAAGAGCAGCTAGAACCAGTGCAGCTTCTTCTGGTGTTAATGGGCATTTTCCTGACCTCCTTAGTTCTTCTGCCGAAACAGCCCTACAATGCATAGAATCCATGAGACCAATAAGTTCAAAATTTGTACAGAAAGTTACAAATATAAACCATGGTGGCCGAATATGTCTTTCCATGCGCTTAAAGTTGCGGAACTCATAAGCAATGCACAAAATCGTTTCAACATGTCATATCATGTGACAAACTGACGGTTTGCCTTAACTGTCAGGCTTGAACATTTAATATTATAAATTTTTTCTCTCAAAAGTTCTCTCTTATATTTCAGCTTCTGCTTAGCGTCAACACTCCCGATATAGGCAAGCTAAGCGTGTCGTAAGTGACCTAGTATACTTTTGATGCTTTAAACATTGTAAGTCACTTCATTTAAAAATTATATTATTATTAACACTAATTATTTATAGTTCTTCGGACGAAAAGTGTACCAAAAGTTTCCCTTTACCCAACCTGCCCATTTTACTACCCGCACGTAAACATGGAGGAATGCTACTCACTTTGATCTTTTCAACCGTTGCATGAGTAATGGAAAGTGAACTTCTCGGTATGCTTGGAGTTCAGTTTTCTCAACTAGTCCACCACCAAACTCACATAGAGAGTATGCAACCATGTCAACTTCAAATCTCAAGTGCAAAGCAATATACTTGAGTGGTTCTCTATCCATATCAGGCCCATTTAACCGAAAACCTTTTATGAAGTTTCCTAGTAATTGCTTATCTAACTTGTTCCTCGGGCCATCGTATTTTCTTATCCTTCTAATCAACAACGAACCCGTTTCTTGAATCTTGGGCACAAATTTTAGTGCATGGTAGTTACATTTGCATCTTAACCTCTGCAACAAAATCGTCATATTTGTTAAAAGTTAACAAGTACTGAGCCAGATAGAACATTTTATATGTTTAGGCCCATTAGCAACCATTAGGATTTGGGTTTCGTATTTTGTCTATATATACCGGTAAACTATAACATACTAGGTGGTAAATATCTTAATATCTCTATTTTACCTTATCAAGACGAAACTCGATAGTAGTAGTTCTAACACTCTGTTCCAGAGTTTCATTAAAGGATGGAAGAGAAATGATCTCCCTCCTCTTCCTACCAAATTGGAAAGATTGAAAATCACTCTAAAAACCTCTCTATTATCCCTCTCATTCCCTCCCTTTCCCTCCTACAAAAAAACTCTGGAACACATTTTTTCTCCACTCCATTCCCAATCATTTCTCTTTCATCCTTTAATGAAACTCTGGAACAGAGTGTAAGTTCTAACCTGAAGTTTAGAAGGTAACGGGTCAAAACCAAGCCTGTTTCCATATCCTAGGAAATGAACAACTCCATGTTTTGATAATAAAGGAAGTACTTTTTCAATATATTCTGTTGGTGTTGCCTCCTTGCTGATATCTGCATCAGTTATCTGAAAAATCAACAGGTAAAAGATCATGTTATCTTAGAAATACTTCCATTTATAAATTTGCACTCTTTGTGTAATATTTCCATTTTTGGTCAGATTTCAAGGGTAGCATTGCATATTTGCCCAATGTTATGCTTTTAGTCTACAAGAATATATTACTTTTAGATTGATTTATGCACAAATAAGCATTTTTTATGGGGTAGAATTGTGGAAAGAAAAGTTAGAAAGATGACGTACCAAACTACCGATTTCTTTGAAATCTAGTGATTTCAAATGAGGAGGGAGATCCTTTACAATATTAACTTCATCCTTTAGAGTTTTGATAAAATATTTTTCTTGATAAATATCACCAAACTGGCTGAATCACACACAAACATCAAACATAAAGTTGTCTTCTTTTCTTTCCTTTTTTTGTTGTATAAAAAAATGAGGTAATAAAGACCACTAAATGTGAAGTTAAAGTATCAAACAGATGAACAGATCAACACACCTGGGGTCCTTCCATACATTGCTGAAGAGAAATCTTGGAATAACTAATGTTGCATTTAATAGCGAAGCTACAGCGACAGCATTGCAAACCTAGGCGCAGAGAAACAACTTTTCTTGTATACTGATATGTGTTTGTAAAGAGGATAATTTGAAGAAACAAGATCATTTTTGGGACAAGTTAATGTGTTTGGTTGAAGACTTTAGGAATAAAAGAACGGATATGAAAGTCTTGATGTTGTTTGTTTTCATTTTCTCTCTTACACGCGTTTCTTTCAAACCCGTACTCATTTTCGATCTTGTGTATAAACCAAACACGCCCTTAACTCAAAAATATCACATGATCTATATGATGGTTTGGATTCAAATGGTTGCTAAAAAGATTCAAAATAGGAAAAACATGTACTTACAGCGACCCGTTGTTGATTTAGACCTCCATTTGCACTAACCAATATGTAACCAGTGTTGCTTTGAAGTTTTCCTGTCCTAGCAACATTTACAAATAATGTAACAGATCATGGAAAACATAATCCAATTCAACAAAAAAAGTAATTTACATTTAGGCAACCATTTGTAAGAAAAAGGCCAAGTTTGACTTTTTTGGTCAAAGTGACCACTTTTCAAATATTATATACATGGAAAAACTCATTCATGCAATCCACAATAATGAATATATAGCTCTTGTATGAGCTCTATCCATGAGTTCTTGCCAAATTTGGACACATCAATGACCATTTCATAGAGAAAACTAGTTTATTGTAACATAAAAGTCAAAGGTTGACTCGATTGCCTGAATTAATGGAGTATGCAAGTTACCAAATAATAGAAAAATCAGTCTTTACCTGGAACTTGTTGATTCCTTTCTATCTGCACAAGGACTCCATTCAGATGCCTGATGGTAAGATTCCTTCCAAAATTTTGATTCATCTTGTTTAAGCTCTCTCTACATTAGGAGTCATTCATGAACATAAAATACTTATTGACATATATAAAACTGAAATCAGATCAAGAAGAGGTAGCAAAACTGACTGCTTGCTTATGAATGGGTCGACTGGGTTATTTATGATCTACTATGGGTCAAATACAAATTTCCTGACCAGGGTCCAGCGAGTTATTTATAGTAGTGTCTCAGCTCCAGGTGGACAAGGTTACGTTTTTAGTCAGTTAGGGTTTGCCATTCAGAAAGGGTTGGCGGCGCAGCTTGTTGCTCGCCTTCCCGCTATCTTGATGTAATTTGTAATGTTTTTTATTTTATGAAAAAGGAGATGGGTCAAACATGTAAAGTTCACATTAAATGTGTTTTTAGTACATGCTTCCTAAATAGCATTATCAAAGATTCAGATTATTAAAGTAAATATTTGTTTTTGTAATAACTTTCAATGCATTAGTTATTTATTACAAGATGACACGTACTAAAACTTGGCCCATTTTAACCCTTTACCAATTTTTTTTTTTTTTTATTTCTAGGTATTTTAGCTAAATTATAAGCGTTTCTAGTAAGTTTTTGAAGTGTTTTGGCTTCTAACTCCGAAAAGTAGCAAACTCCAAAAAACATGGCACCAAATATCCACGTGCAAAGCGTACTCCTCGAATACGCTGACATGGCAAAGCTCAAAATAAAAATGAGTTAGCCCCTTTGACCAACGGGCTCCCTAGAAACCAAAACAAGTTCTAAAACCTTCTAGGAACGCTTATGATTTTCCTAAAACACGTAGCAATAAAAAAAATCACCCTTTACCAAACCTAGTATCAAACAACATGAGAAGTTTATACAAGAAATCAAACCTCTACAAGAGCACTAGAAGCCATGTTTGCGAGTCGATCATACATCTGCACCACATTTTTGCCTTCTCCAAACTTCAAAGAAACAATCTCCTTTTTATCCATGGGACCAATTTGAACAACTGAGGGTTGAAAGATGGAACTCATGAGAGAATCCAAAAGATAAAGAAATCCCATCAATGCAACTGTAATAACAATCGACGAAAAATGTTTTCGCATCCATGTATGCCTTTTACCAACATACCCACCCTTAAACGAACTCGGTTTCTGATATCTAAACTGATAGTTATATATATGATCTCCTTGTTTGGACTCTTGTTTGCCCATTATGCATGAAGAGGTTGTTGATCACTTGTCATGAATGTTTTTTCATACATTACAAGTCTTTAAGATGAGAATAATATTATAGTTGTTGTGAAAAGAAATTAAAAAAAATATGAAAAGGTGGCATGATATTCTGAATTGGAAGTGAAGCTAAATGAGGTGAAAATGATTGGCAAACGACAGATTGAATAATATAAAAAATAAATAAATATAGTGACGAAAGTTGCGTAAACTGACTTGTTCATGATTATATAAAAAATATTAACATCAAATGTTGTGGAAATATCACATCTACAAAACAACTACTTCTCACCCAACAGCAGATAGAAAGTTGAAAAGTAAATATTATATTGGTCGTATTGTGTCATGTTAATTAAGTATACATATGTGTGTGTAGTGTGTCATACTTAATCGGGTTTGTTCACATACGTGTCACGGGTCAAAGTTTGGGTCGGTCAAAATTGGGATTGGGTTATGTTTAGTTTTTGGTCGTTGTATATATTTGGTACTTAAATATTTGATAAGAGTCCAACACTTGTAGCCCAGTTGGTTGAGGGTTTGGAGGACATTGGTGGAGGGGAAATGAGGGATGACCCGGCCATTGGCTTGGGTTCGAGTCCTGATCCCGACCGGTTTTACTGATTATTTTACTGTCGTGTCTTCAGGCGGGTGAGTGGTCGGGTTTTCCCCCGAATTGGTGGCCCGGGTACTCTCGAGTACCTGATACCCTAAAAGGGTGCCCGAGAGTGCTCGGAAATTGATTCGTTGGCCGTTAAAAAACAAAAATATTTGATAAGGCTTTAAGGAAGTTAGTCAAAATGCCCTTTTTGGGGGACTAGCAGGAACCCGCGCGTTGCAGCGGGGCTGCACTGTGTTTTACAGTTGCGTCTGGTCAATAACGTCACGGGTGTTGTACATTATGCAGACATATTTACATTGTGTAATATATGATCAGAGGATGCACAATTTTAATAGGAAATAAGTATAGACATGGGAGTAAAGTAAATTATTATGCGATGTAAATCTAACCTCAAGTAGGAAATAGGTATTAACGTTGCAAAGCACAAAAATTGTTAGTATGTGTAAGGCACTGTCGGATTTTCATACAGATTGACATACATTACATTGAAAATGGCAAAGTTGTCAAATACACATAAAAATGGTGGGAGCACGGTTGAAATACTAAATGCACCCATCAACTATGTTTAAATACAAAAGAAACATCATAAACAATGCAAGGCATATACATACCCCTAGCTTTAGCCATACACAATTATTTTCTTACCACTATTATATATCGTTTGGTTTATGATTCGCTTTTACAAACGCTTTCATGTCATATATTTGAATTGTTATTTAATTAATAGACTCATGTAATAGAAATGTTTGGTTCATGTTATATTTTTTTAGTAGTTTTGTTTTTTTCTTTTAAACACGTACATATTGTTCTTATAGAATTAAACTTGATACACATTTTGCTGCGTTTATTCATTACTGATATTTAATCCTTTTTTAAGCGTACCCGTATAACCATGTTGAAAATTTGTGTATGGGCCAAAGCGGACTGGAAAATCATAATAAACAGACATAGTAACTCCATATAGAGCGTTTGTGTTTGTTTTGTCAATGTTGGCATAAAATCTTTAAAAAAAACGAAGATGCCATTTTCTACTCTAACTTCATTTTAGTTTTTTTTTTTTTTTTTCGTAAAAGAGGGTTACCAAGGGGAGTAAGCAATAAATACCGATTTCACTCCATGTGATGAGTAAAATCTCATGTATGCATGATAGAACAGAAAGTTACATGACTTGTAAATCTCATTATTTTCACACAAGACATTTGTTATTTGATTTATAACTTATTTATTTGTTGTTCTCATTTATGCTATTTTGGTAAGAGATACAAATGAGCAAATAAAATAAGAAAAATGCACAGTAGTAAGGAAACAATGATGCATCTCTTAAGATTAAAATGCAATTAAGCAACTCTAATCTTCCAAACATGAAGTTAGTGACCTACAAAAATTTTAATCAAGTATTATACTTGAGAGTTAATAGGTTCAAAAGTAGCGTGTATGTACAACTCATAAACCATATACTAATTAAGCATTCTAGACTAAAACCAAATTAATGAAATATAATTCCATCGAATATGAAAAAAATAGTCAATTGATTATCAATCCAAATTCACAAAATTTAGATCCTACAATATTTTCGTTAGGTTACGTTTAATAGTTTTATTGTTATTATTTACTAATTTTATAGTGGTGACCCTTTATATTCTTAATTGATTCTTTGTTATTACCCTTTCAAATATTTCACAAAATCTTATATAAAATTTAGTAACATGTTAGTTTTTTTTATTTCATATATATTCTCAATAATAACACTTATATATAAGCAAAATTTATATTAGTGTAATACATAATATACACAATTTTATTGAATAATAATAACAATTTAATAAAAACGAAAATTGTGTATGAAATAGTACGCCATTTTTTTAAACCAAGTTATGTATTTGTTTTTTCTCGAGAGAACATATAAATATTTTTGTCTAGTATCCACCAATTCATAAAATATACTCTTATTTAAATAAAATGATTTAAGTATATATATTAAATAAAAGCGTAGTTAACTTAAATGGAATTCTTTACTACACAAAGTGTATGTTTACTACATATATTGTAAATGTTATTGACATGTTCTTATAAAATTTCATCTTCTTCCCAACATAAACCTCATATACACTACGGTATCTCTTCTTTTTTACCCTAAAGATTTTAAATAAATTTCGAGTAACAGGTGTTAAAAGATCGCTTGTAGCAATCGAGTTAAATTTTTGATTTGTTACCTGGAACCAAGACTAAGAGCAATATCACTTCGTTAAATGAAAGGGAAACACAACCCTTGTCTCAATCGGAAGTTGGTTATCAAAAAACAAAAACAGTCGGCCGGTCTTCTGGCTTGGTGTGTTCTTTTGCGATGCGGTTGACAGAAGTTTCAAGTCGCCGATAAATTACGAAGATGCGTAACTCTAATGAGATGTTGAAGGTTTAAAGAGTGGAAAGTGTGTAATACACGATCTTTGTATATACAATCATGAGTTATAATCGGTTACAACTTTTGATCTACAATTGCAAGTAAATAAATTGTTTGAGCTTCTCAAAATAAGATGCATGTGGAGGTATAGTAGTGAAGTTACCCATCTAGCACCCATTATATAGTAGTATAGATAACGTATATGATAAGGATCTAAACATTCATGAGGTTTCAATAATCATCTTAATGAAGGCAATAATTGCTCCAATTCAAAAAAAAAAAAGAAAAGGCGGAAAAAATCTAGAAAAATGCCTCTCCTAGTAAGTTTGCTTCTCCTTTGGGGCAGGAAAGGCCCAAGAAAAGACAACGTGATGGGGAAGACCCATTTGACGTCGATCGGTTCATTTTTCGGGATTATAGAAGCCCAAATGTTACTCAGGAAGGAGAGGGAAGCCCAACTGAATTTTTTACCCCAGACTTGAATAGGATGGCTAATCCAAGTGAGGTTGGGCCAAGTAAGGTGGGCTCAGACGTTCCTGGCAGTTCGATTGGTTTAGCTCCATTAGACACGGATGTGGTGAACAGTAAGGAAGTTCAAGATACAATCTTATTAGCTAAGGCTTTGGGTTATGAGAATATAGATAGATTCAAAGGTTCGATTGCGAAGGCGGTTACCGAAGAAGGTTTTCAATTGGTTGATCAATGAATGTTTTATCGATTAGTATAAGAGGGTTGGGTAATGACAAGAAGAGTGAATGGATCCGTAAACTTCGTATATAAAATGATGTTGGGTTTGTTATGTTGCAAGAATCACAATTCTTATCTTTGGAAGGGTTGGATATGGGCAGGTTTTGGGGACATGGAGAATTCTGTTTGGAATGTGTCGACGCCACAGGAAGATCGGGTGGGCCGGTTTCTCTTTGGGATCCAAAGCGGTTAACTATGTGTTCGGTTGCCAAGCATAGAGACTTTCTTTCGGTAAATGGAACGATGAGAGATAGTGGTAAAGCAATTACTTTTGTTAATGTTTACGCTCCGCAGAAGTTGCTGGATAAGAAGCCTCTTTGGGTCAAATTAGAGCGACTTATTATTTAGGATTTCGGGTTTTGGATAGTAGGTGGGGACTTCAATTGTGTCCGTGATAGAAGCGAAAGACGAAACTCCAAATTTAATTCGGCTACGACTAATGATTTTAATGAGTTTTTGGAAGGTGTTGGTCTTCATGAGTTTGGGTTGAAGGGCCGAAAATTTACTTATGTTGTTGGGAATAAGTGTAGCCGAATAGATCGAATTTTTGTGTCATGGAGTTTCTTAAACGAATGGCCTACCGCTGAATATCGAGCATTAGCTAGGGAGGATTCGGACCATAGTCTGTTGGTTTTGAAGATTGAAGATCGGAGCTTCGGTGCAAAGCCTTTTAGATTCTTTAACTCGTGGTTATATCGAGAAGGATACTCATACTGATGCTTTCCCTCAACAAAAGGTTTCTCTCACTATTCCGCCATTCGCGATACAACATTATAAAGCCATTGGAAGCTCTCACGGCTTGTTTTGTTTGTACGATTATGGCATGGCTCTTATTTGGAACCCTTCCCTTAGGAAAACGGTTACTGTCATTTTTCCTAACATGCCAGATACTTATATATACGATATTGTTATAAGGTTTGGGGTTTGTCGCCAGACTATGGACCCTAAGATTGTTAAGATTACGTATACTCAAAGCGGTAACATCCCTTGGGAAGTTGAGGTGTTTACATTAAGCACCGTGGCGTGGATAAGTGTATCTAGCAATCTCCCACGTAATTCAGTTAGATTTTGTCGTGATCAGGTGGTTATAGATGGGTGTCTTTATTTGCTTGCTATTGATGTTATTATATTGGATGATAGTGCTATAGATAGGTATTATAAGTTGATTATTTCATTTGATATGACACGTGAAGAATTCGGAGAAGTATGTCTTCCAGATAGATTAGCTAATTACTCGGATTGTCCCTTGTTCATGTATAAGCTAAGGGAGTCACTTGTTGTGATTGATACTGGTGTAGAGGGCGAGGAAGTAGGTTACCATGTATGGATGATGGAGGATGGTGTTCCAAAGAAGTTTAAAAAGCTCTACACTATTAGTAAGTACCATAACACAATTCTAAGTAGTCAAAGTTTAAATCTTATATTCAAAGATGGTCAAATATTGGTCAATAAAATTTATTGGAGATGCTATGTTATGTTGCGAAATCACAAAAAGCCCCTGGTTCAAAAAAATTGCATTCGTCAAAGATATCAGCGTGGAATTTGATTTTAACGATACATTTGTTTAGAGAGGGCACTGTTTGCCAACGATTATAAATTTGTTTCGCTCATCTCAAGTAAAGGGGAAATCTGGCTTCAGTTGCTTCTGGTGGCTTCGGTGTTGCAGCTGCAACTGGTGGTCGTGGTGCTGCTCCTACAGCCGCTGCAGTTGGGTCAAACAAAGAGGAGAAAGTTGCAGAGAAATACTTGTCTTCCATCAGTTCATTATCTTAACATGTTTAATAAATTGTATTTTGTTGACATATTTGATTTGCAGGATAGGATACGATATTCGGCCTATTTGACTAAGACAAACAGTCTCGTGTCTCTTGTTTTGTTGACACATTTGTTGGTCTTTTGCCGATACCAATACCGAACACATACGGTACGGTACGGTACGGTACCGGTGTTTTGCCTTAAAGGCATTATTTAAGGGGTGTGCAAAAAACTGAATTAACCTAACCATAATCAAATTAACCAATAAAACTGGAAAAAAAAAAACGGAACCAAATAAAAACCTGGTGGGTTGGTTAATTGTTTTTCTAAAAACAAAAAAATAGCGGGTCGGTTATGGTTATCAATGTTTCTATAACCGCCGTAGCAGAACCGAACCAACAAGTAGTAGAATCTTTGTTGAATTTTAGACTATTTCACCATGGATGCTTGATATTATAACACAACAAAATTCAAACATAGTTATTTAAAATAATATTTTTTTTATTTCTATTAGTTGGGCCTACCAACATGCAATTACTCTGGTTCCAATTGCTAGGATATAGCCCAAACCCTAGAAATTTACAATCAAAATCGATTTCATTTATCTTTGTAAACCCTAGAAATCATCCATAATCAAAATCGGTATGTCAGACAACGTAACCGACTTCATAACTGATTAAGCGTAACCAAAGTTCGATTATGGTTAAGAAAATCTCATAACTGAAACTAACATAACTGAAACTAACGGTTATAGTTAAAAGATAAAAACTGAACCATACCAACCCATCAACACTGATTAATAGGATGCAACTAAAATATTATTATCTTTTTAACCGTGTGTACTTTTTGCTTAAGGACTGGGCTTGCGGGCTATCATATCATGATCATCCAGGCCCAAATTAGTTTTTTTAAGTTTATGTATATTAATTAATCTGGCATCTTAATACAACATCGTTAAAAACACATAGATATGTAGGGTACTAGGGTCAAATTATTCTACATAGTGTAACAAAAATGAGAATCGTGAGAAGGATACAGAAAACACAATAGATCACGAAATATGACACAATGAACCATAAATATAACGCAATGCCAAAAAATATAACTTAATGATTAAGAAAAAAACATAATGAATTGCAAAAATGACACAATGATGAAAATAAGAAAAACACACAATGCTACACAAAAGACACAATGATATAACTTACATTCTAAAAAGTACAAGCTAACAATCCAAAAAACAAAAAACTAAAAACTAAGATCGTAGGGTTTGATAGACGGTTTCAATGACACTTAAATAAGTTCAATAGAAGTTCGTTTGATAATTTTTCTACGACTTTCTATTTTCCTTTCAATGTGTATTTGATCATAATCCTATCAAGCAACCCCTATATACATAAAAAAAATCTATATATAACTTAAATTCTGTTCCATTAAAATTTGTGTTTTGTGTGGAATCATATAATTGGGGTCCTTCACAAATCATATATGATTCCCCTTCCAATTGCATGCAACTTGGGCAGCATGCATAGGTACCAAATTTGTAAACGTTACTGTTTCAATAGTCACCATCAAATTATTATTATTACTAGCTTTTATTTCGGAAGCGTCCCGGGGTTGAAAAATATAACAATTCTAATAATACTAATACTAATAGTAATAATTATTACTCTTGTAATTAAATAAATAAAAAAATAACCTTGCTATAAGGTGACACCATGTGTTGCAATGTTGCGCGATTCTTTCTCCTAGCTTCTCTGGATAAGAACCTGGTTTAAAAGAAAAAACATTATTAATGAATAACCTGAACACTTTGTGGTTTTTTTTTCCTGTATGAACGAAACCCCACAAAAAATAGTCGTTTATTTTCTCCGTTTTTTATATAGCACTATGGTACTCGTTGCAAAGATAATAAAACGCTCGTTAATTTGGTGTAATTTTTTTCTTTAAAAAATCTCGTATATAAAAGATATTAACGTTTAAAAATTATGGGATAAAACATAAGAGAGAAATTTTAATTTGTTTTTAAATTTTTTTTCTTAAAATAACTCAATTTAATTTAGTATATTACGTTTTATATTATTATTTATTTATTTTTATTTGCCACATGGCATGACACATGACACACTCAAGGTAGAGAATGCCTCCTTGAATGACATGTCATTAAAATGGCTTTCTTAGGCCTTCATTGAATGACAACTCATCAATCTTCAATTCTTTTATTATAAGTTATAGATTATTATTATTATTATTATATTTTTATTTTTTAACAAAATTAAAACAACGTTTTATTCCATGACTAAGAAAATTACATCAAGATAGCAGGCAGACGGCCTACAAGCTACGCCGCCACCCCTTTTTGAATAACAAATTCTAATATATTAAAAACGTAACCTTGCCCATCCGGAGCCGAGACACTACTATGAATAACCTGCTGGACCCTGGTCAGAAAACGGGTTGTCTCCGATGCCAATGAGCCAAAAGTATCAAAGACCAATAGTATAAAAACGTGTTATTCTCCTCACATGCTTTAACATGTTATTCTAAAAGAAAAACAGCATTAAAAAGACCAAACTTGTATTTATTTCACATACCCCATTTTAACTCTTAACTAATTTAATCAGATGATCTAATAATCTTTTTTCTTTTTCTTTTTAATTGCACAAGATTAACAGAAAACTTTACACTTGTGTCTCCTACAGTTGCAATGAAGCAGATTTAAAGATACATTGTTGGACGCTATAAAGCCGGTACATTTACTGCTACATTGGATCTTTTATTCTGTTTCTATCGATAGATGTATGTGTACACGCATTGGCTATCTCCGTCATTGTTATTTTTTTTTTTTTAATTTTAAAAAGTTTTATGTGATGATTTTAAGGGCGTTTATGATCGTTGATTTGCATGGCCATTGATGGGTTTGTATTGGATTGCTGGCTTTTGGTTATGTTGGTGATTGATGTGTGATTTTTGGTTTTTTGTTTTGTTGGGAAATGTAGTGGTGGCGGCATTGTGCATACCAGGTGTTTGATAATATGCATCACTGTAAGAGGATTTGTAAAGTGAAAGCTTTATATGATTTTTTTTTACTTCACTGAAAATGGTTTTGATTGGAGATCAGTTTCTAGCTTTTTAGGGTCCCACTAGAAGCAGTGGCGGATCTTGAATAAAACACTTGGTAGGGCCGGACTCAATCTGGGCGGGCCAGACTCAATACATATACAAATTTTCGGAAAATTTTGGTAAAATTTACACTACGAAACGAATAAACTGGGCGGGTCGAGGCCCGGTCTTAGCTCCACTAAGATCCGCCCTTGACTATAAGTGCACCACTGCCACCATCACCGCTACCGCCACATATCATACGGGCCGTAAAACTGTAGCAGACAACTGCCCTGTGACATCGCTCTGTTTCAGTAAAGTTGTACGGGTAGTATAACTGTTGACCACGTTATATGATTTGTAAAACGGCTCGTATAAAACCTTTTCTATAAAGTTATATGGGCCGTATAACATGTGCATACTGCTTTAAATGACTTGTAAAACGTCTCGTATAAAACCTTTTTTCATACTGTGGCCGTATAACCTTTTCTATAAAGTTATACAGGCCATATAACATGTGCATAAATGACTCGTAAAACATCTCGTATGAAACCTTTTTTTTTTGTCATACGGAGCCGTACAACCTTTCCTATAAAGTTACACGGGTCGTATAACTGTTGCAGACCACCTTTTCTTTTTGTCATACAACCTTTCGTATGAAGTTGATTTACTGAGCAGTGTATGAAACTGTGAATGATGATGTATTTTGGGTGCATATTGAAGTTGCTTCTGTTGACAACCTTTTAGTATGTTTTGAGATGAAAATGGGTTGTTAGTTGTTTCAAGAGCTATATGATGCCGTTGTTGGAAGTGAAGTTTAATGTAAGATTGTTCGATTTTATGTAGGTATGGTACTGAATTTGATTAGCACAATAGTGTCTTGTGGTTCTATATGGTACTTAATCTGAGGTAAGCTTTTCTATCTTGATTAGTAAATTCAATAAATACAAGTGTAAGTATAAGATTATGAAATTAGTCAGAGTTAGAAAGATGAACAGATCAGTGTCATGCTTAATGGTTTTATCGGTACGCTGCTTGTTATCAAGATAGCTTAAACTTAGCTTATCTGAGCATTTAACATTTAAAAGACCACTAAGTTAACTTGCAAGTTGCAACTTCATCACATTCTTTGATACTTGTCGTGACTGAACTAGTAACACAATCTTATTTGGTAGAAAGTATTCTATATATTTAGCGGTGGTATGATCTCTCCATCGAATCAAGTCTAATTTTGATACCCCATGAAGTTTTTTTTTTTTTTTTTTTTTTTTTAAATTTCTAAGGAATTTACTTAGGACTTGATTAATGTTTATGGGCTAAGAAGCATGGAAAAATGATCATATGTTTTAAATTACCACGGAGATGGATGGAACACAAACATTTACTGTTCAAAACAATATCACAGGAAAAAATCACTCCATTTGTTTGTGCTCTGCAAATGCGGTTTCTAGATCCAAAACAATGCATAATGATCATCATCATGGGGATGTGGGAGCACAGAGAGTATCACAAATCCTTTGGTCCACTGGAAGTCTTGATGAACCAATTCCTAGTGGTTTCTATTCTATATTATCCGTAAGTCACGGCAAAGAGTGCATACTTTATAAAAATTGTTATTGAAAACCGATTATAGTGTGTTTATATTATACAGGAAAAGAGACTTAAGGAGAAATTTGACATGATTCCTTCTCTTGAAGAGCTCCATGCCTTAGAATTAGAAGGGTTTAAGCTCAATGTAATCGTTGTTGACATGCATAAAGATAAGAAAGTGACAATGTTGCAGCAGCTGGCTTTGACTTTGGCTAAAGGGTTGACTTCTAACCCAGCTGCAGTTATTAAAAAGCTAGGCGGATTGGTGCGTTACGCTACCTGTCTATTATCCCTTTTATTGATTTTGCTAATTTTATTTTTATATTTATGATAAGATGTCACATTGTTTAGGTTTGTGATTTCTATAAACTCCCAAATGTGGAACTAAGTTATGCGAAAGGCGCATGGGAGGAAGTGTACAACGTACACAACCAGGGTATTCAGATGTTGGGTCAAATAAAGCATGGTTTTTGTCATCCCCGTGCTATTCTTTTCAAAGTTCTCGCAGATACAGTCGGCATTGACTGTAAGCTTATGGTGGTAAGTTTAAATCTCCATTTCTTCATATATATTTTTTTATTTTATTTTCTGATTTATATTCCGTCTGTAGGGTTTAACAAAAGATGGAGAATCAGAGAGAACAGATTCACACCGGCATGTGTCTGTGATAGTGGAACTGAATTCTAATGAATTACTAGTTGATATAGTGAGGTACCCGGGACATTTGGTGCCTTTTTCGACAAAGGCAGTATACATGTCTCATGTGTATGTCATTGGTCAAGGTGATTCTGGAGAGAATGATTCAGGTGATTCACCTACTGAACCCAACAGTCCTGTTCTCGCGGCTTCAGAACAGTCAGATGAATGGTAATGGAATACGCTTGCACGTTTTCTACTATCTGTAGAAAAAAATAAATAAATAAATAACAAAAAACACACACACAAAAAAAAAGTAAATTGGATGAACCAAACAGTCCTGTTCAAGGAGTTACTTTTCCGTTAGAGTGGGATTGCCCATAGTAATAAAAACGAATGTTAGGAATGTCATTGATCACATTGTCAATATGGATTATTAGAGGCCAATGGGTCACTGTTTCGTTTAATAAAATCTGATTTGGCAAAAAAATCAAAATAAAGATACAAACATGTAAACTCTACATATATACATGGTTTAAAAAAACGGTTGAGACGCGCCTCAAGGCGATTCTTTAAGAAAACGAATTTGAGGCGGCACCTCAGGCTGTTATTTTGTACGTGCGCCTCACAGAGCCGAGGCAGCAACAAAAACTGCGCCTCAAGTGCGCCTCATGGGTTTTTGATGTTTTGAACTTTTTGTGTCAATTTCAAGCATTCCATGTCTTTTTAATGCTTCTTTTTTAATGAGTCTGATAATGAAATTAGTTAGTATTTCATTTTTTATAAGATATATAATATTTATATTTATTTATTAGTTCCGCTTCGGTTCGTCTCGAGGCGGTTGCCCCGTGAGGCAAAGGGAAAACGCCTCAAGGCATGATTCTGTACATTTAAACCTTGCATATATAACTTTTTAGTTTTGTGATTTTTATAATTTCTTGAATCTGTAAACATTAGTTTCTTGTACAGCTTATTACCGGGCGAACACAATAAGAATGCACTTACAGAACAAAGCACTCCCAGTTCGAGGTTCTTTTTCTCTCCTTCTCTAATCTACTACCTATACTTAAAAAAAGAATTTAAATCACCAGATTATGTTTTTCATGTTTTTTTTTCTTTTTAGAATTTGTTTCTTTATTGTTTGACTTTCAGTCCAGAGCACTATCTATTTCGAGGGCATGGAAGATCTAATCTTGGCGGTCAAAGAGATACTACCAGAGAGCCTGGAAATGAAATGGCAGTATCAAGGTTCTATCACTTACTTTTTTTAATAAAAAAACTTGGTATTTTTTTTTTTTTTTGTAATTTTTTTATTGGATTCTAATTTCAAATGAATAGCTGCAGGTCTGCTGGAGCATCACCTGTAGGAAGTCGTAGAAGACGTAGGCGGAGTAGTGTGACCATGATTCCAGAAATTGGTGATGACATCGTAAGGTTGATACTAGTAACTAGTTCACATTGGATTAAAAATATGCAATTTCCAATATTTAAAAAATTGAACATAATTGTAGGGTTGTGAGAGCAATGAACGACACTTTGAAGAGAAGTCACCCTCCAAGGGACCTGGTTGATGAACATGTCACTAGTCCAGATCATCAGGAAAATGTATGTGTCTAATTTAAACGTTGTACATCTGCTAAAAGATATACAAGTCTTGTTTATTAGTCTTGAGTTATTTAAATAATTACAGGCATCTGCTTCGTGTAATCATAGGAGGCAAATCAGTTGTCCAAAGGCTTTCTCGCTACCCTCATCTCCTCATAACTATCACGTTCCTGGATCTGAGATAAGCGAAACAGACAAATCAGAAGGCAATTTTGATATGAATGCAGCATGGAATAAATTGCTTGAATCAGCCTTACTTGGGAATGAACCGTTGTTCCCTTACCATGAATGGAATATTGATTATTCTGAACTAACAATTGGATCACGCGTTGGGATCGGTATGTATCACTCTTTCTCGTCATCCTCCTCCTCATTTATTCCTTTCTTACTTTGACTTACACACACACTGACACACACACACACTTTTTGTTTTATCTTCCAATGTTGGCTAATGTTATCTTGTAGGGTTTTTTGGGGAAGTTTTCCGAGGCACTTGGAACGGAATTGAGGTTGCAATCAAAGTCTTGCTTGAGCAGGATGTAACTGCTGAGAATATTGAAGATTTCTGCAACGAGATATTGATCCTAAGGTACCCTTCTACTATGCATTAAGCTTTAATTGCACAAAAGGTAACCGATTTTCGTCTATTTCTATTTTAGATAACCATCTTTTTTCGGCCAAGGAAAAAAAATCATAAACATCCAAAATATTTTTAGTAAACCCTCAAACTTTTGAGATGTTCGGTATGAAGTTACTCCGGACAGGTCCCCTGGTCAAAAACTCAAAATGATGACATGCCTTGACTATGTTGACTTTTTTGATTCATGGCGCTGAGACGCTGGTTACATGCTGTCAAACTATAAATTACCTTAATTTGAAGGTTGTGAAAGTCTAAGCTTCTTTTATGGGGTAAAAAGAGTTGGATACCCGGAATAAAAATTGGACATAGCTACATAAATCGGTTACTATTTTATGCTATTAACCCATGTATTCGGTACATACCTTTACCTTAGCTGATTATTCTTCTTTCTTTTGCAGTCGACTTCGCCACCCAAATGGTATAATGCTCTGTAATTTCAGATAAGATATGGTTTTATCATATTACGTTTAACTAGGTATTCTAAGTCGCACTCAAGCCACAAATGGCCTGCTTGTGTCGCCTAGGCGCAATGTGCAAAAAAAAAAAGCACACGCCAAGACAAAAGAGCACAGTATTAGTAAATATAGAAGATTATATATATAGGCATAGAATTAAATTAGAAAAATATCATTCCACGTACGAACATAATAAAACATCTAACAGAATTCACAATTAGAATCATCATATTAATACCAAAAGTTTAAAACTAATAATAATTCACAAGAAAATCAAGATTCATTGTTCATCATCACCAACCAAATGGTTAACCCCTAAGTATTCTTTTTTTATTTTTTAAAATCATAGACCTCGTTTTGTCACCTTGACTGTCCTTGGTCAAAGGCGCTCCCCTGGTCTACATTTTTGAAGGTTCCTTAACTCAGGCGCCTGGACTACGCTTTTAAATCAAGTATCTTTTTTTTAAACAAAACATTTTAGACCTCGTCTCGTCACCTTGACTGTCCCTGGTCAAAGGCGCGCTGGGCTACATCTTTTAAGCTTCCTTAACTCAGGCGCGGTCGCCTTGCATGAGCACTCAAGTGTGTGTCTTGTGCGCATTTGACTACTATGATACTTGGTAGCTGAATAATGTCAAAGGCTGCAAAGTTTTATGAGTTTGACACTCGTGTTTATGTTGTTTCCCATTAATTACCACTCTTTTCTTAACCATCTCGCCTTGAAATGCAGTTATACTATTCCTTGGTGCTTGCACAACGCCTCCTCACTTTTCGTTAATCACTGAATATATGGACATGGGGTCACTATATTACCTGGTTCATGTGAGTGGGCTCAAAAAGAGAATTAGTTGGCGAAGGAGACTGAAAATGCTGTGTGATATATGCAGGTATAACCCAAACCCATATGGGGCCACTGTACTAGCATATAACCTAATAACGGTTTCTTTGAATGCATTCAGGGGTCTAATGAGTATGCATAGAATGAACATAGTTCACCGCGATCTAAAAAGTGCGAATTGTTTGGTGAGTAAGCACTGGATAGTAAAGATTTGTGATTTTGGGCTGTCACGCGTGCTAACTACCGAGCCGATGAGGGATAGTTCTTCTGCTGGGACTCCCGAGTGGATGGCACCTGAACTCATTCGGAACGAAGCATTTACAGAAAAATGTGATATTTTTAGCCTAGGTGTCATAATTTGGGAATTATGTACTCTTCATAGGCCATGGGAAGGCATCCCATCAGCTCAAGTAAGTGTATTTAAAGGATGTTTGGATACGCGTTTCAGAAAATCAGGTTTCTAACATCACATAATCACACTAGGGCTGTTCAAAAAGCTCACTGCTCACTTGAAGCGTGTACGAAATTCGCTGCTTTGTAAACGTGGCCAGCTGAGCCTGCTCGGTTTTAAACGAGCTGATCCTGAGCCAAGGTATGCTCGGCTCGTTAGCTCGTTTAAATTAAAGCCCAAGTTATAAAATATATAAATTATAACCCAAAAGTGTAACACAAATTTTGATATGTATAAAAGTTCTTTTCTTTATAAATTCTGCATTATGTGTAACACAAATGCATTATATATATACACACACAAATACATGAAAAATTATAAAAATTATTTTTTTAAATAAACAAGCTTGCTTGAGCTTTTTACGAGCCGGGCTCAAGCTCAACATTTCAGCTCATTAAGATAAACAAGCCGTTTTGGCCCAACCTGGCTCACTCGTTTACAGCCCTACATCACACACCCAAACATCCGCTTAAGTGCATGTTGCGTTTTTGTTACAGGTGGTTCGTGCAGTTGGTCACGATGGAACGCTACTTGAAATTCCTGAAGGTCCTTTGGGTACTCTAATAGCAGGTATCACATTAATATTAAGAAAAAAAAACAACTTTCATATCGCGACTCGTTGATGTATCAAATCATCAAGAATCAAATCAATTCGATCTAACAACAATTTACTAGCATAGTGATTGGTGTTTTATCTTTTTTTGTTTTTTTTTTTTTTTGCTTTCAGATTGTTGGGCAGATCCAGACCAACGACCAAACTGTGAAGAAATCCTGTCACGGTTATTGAGCTGCGAGATGCTGATATAGTTTTGAGGAAATATTAACATTATAGATTTGGTAGCTAATCATTTAATTACAATTTTTGGATAGATATTATAGTTATTGCTAGTTAAGTTATAATAACTAGCTTTTAGAAGTGATAAACTAATAAGAAACAATAAACCATGTCTAGTATCCGAGAAAATAAATATATGATATTTTTTTTTGAACGGCCAACGAAACCCTCCAAACCAGAATACTGGTGAAATTCCCCCGATCGGGATATGCCTCGCTAAGCCGCCGCAGATGCGCGGGAACCCCCTGGAATGGGTAAACCCTCCCCCCCCCCCCCCCCCCATTGGACTCGAACCTGGGTTGAATCCTGAGCCGAGCCTTCACCCGGAGGTCACAACCACTGCGCTGCAGATGGAAGTACAAAAATAAATATATGATATGATCATATGATTTTGATTGACGCTCATACGAATACGTTTTAATTTTTCTTTTAGAATTGCTAATTCACGCACCTTCTAAACCTACTCATAAATATACACCATTGTCTACTTCAATATCATAAAATTTGTTGCCTCAAGTTAGTTTATGATGCTTCAACTCAACTAGTGGCGGAGCAGGGAAATCTTTTTCGGGGTACCGAAAGTCACGGGACCCTGGAGGGAGCTGGACTCAATGTGCATAAAATTTTTAGGCGAAAACGCACAAACTTACGCTAGTGATTTGGGCCTATAGCACAGAATAATTGATTATTTGGGCCTACGTTTTTTCAGTTTTTTGGTTGGTTTGTTAACAAATATTTGGACCAAGAGTTTTATTCAATTTTCCTATGTTACCTTGTTCGCCCCCATTAATACCTTACGATTTTCACTATCATAATAACTGAAGACGTGACATCAGCCTACTGATCGTGTTCGGTTAGTTCGACCCGTCTTTTGATTGGTCTAATGACAATTTGTGACTACATTAGATCTAATAATCATTAATCATGATCATGTAAAGTTCAATTTGAGACATTTTGGACCACATTACACCTGGACCGTAATTAGCGATGACATTTTTAGCCACAAAATGATGTCGTCGCCATAGATCTATTTGCTATAACGAAATTTTGTCTCCAAATGGTTATCAAAATATTTCTGGTTAATTTTTATATTTTTATTTAATGATACGGCTAAACAACATGGACGAAAATCAACAGCTACAACAGCGACTTATTTCAGGAGCTAAAAGTGTCGTTTCTAGTAGTGCCAATGGTATGTTCGACTTCGAGACATAATGGTGAAATAATATACTCCATGCACGTGGCTCATGGATACTTTAATACTTATGCAATCTTCTACAAGAATTATATTAACTAATAAATCTTTAATTGACACTCGTACTATCTCATATAAAAACTATTAGATGTAATAAGGGTTATGATAAACACACCGAAATAAAATTTAAAGTCATAGGACCATTAAATTAGGGGTGTAATCGAGTCGAGTCGAGCCGAGCCAGGCTAAGCTCGAGCTCGAACTTAAACGAGCCAGCTCGGCTCGGCTTGTTTTTTTGGTCGAGCTGAAAAGCTGAGCTCGAGCTCGGCTCGTAAATGTTCGAGCTGAGCTCGAGATGGTTCGAGCCAGCTCGTTATTTTTTTTAAAATATTTATAAAATAAAAAACAAAAAAAATTAAAAATAAAATTACACATATACATGTATTTTTTTTATTTTTCTAATATTTTAATAAATGAAAGGCATACTAAAAGTATTATTTGTATAATTTGTGTTTTGTTCTATTATTTTTCATATTTTATTGATTAATTCAAAGTATTATTAAGTATATAAAAGATGTTTATCAAGTCACAAGCCGAGCCACCGAGCCGAGCCACGAGCCAATACCCCTAGCTCGAGCTCGGGTCGATTTGTAATCTAGCCGGCTCGGCTCGGCTCGATAACAAAACGAGCTATTTCGAGTCGAGCTTTTTTCGAGCGAGTTTCAAGCGAGTTGCGAGCCGCGAGCATTTTGTACACCCCTACATTAAATGGAATCCGATTGAACTTATTCACACGGCATCGGAACCGTTTCATAGAACCCTACGATCTTAGTTTTTAGGTTTTTGCTTTTTCGGATTTTTAACTTGTAGTTTTTAGAATTTACGTTATATCATTGTGTCATTTAGGTAGCATTGTGTCTTTTTCTTATTTTCATCATTATGTCATTTTTGCGATAATTGTGTCTTTTTTCTTCAGCATTGTGTTATACTTTTCAGCATTGTGTTTTATTTTGTAGCTTATTGTGTCATATTTCGTGATGTATTGTGTTTTTTAGATCATTCTTACCCTTCTTATTTTTGTTACACTTTATGATAACTTTAATTACCCCATGTAATAAACAGTTACGTTTTGTTTCTCATGGTTAATACATAAGGTTATCAAATATTTGAGTTTCCAAGATTTGCATAATCATAACATCTTCACACAATTATTTGTACGAAAAACTGTCTTTAAAAGTGTATGTTTAATCAATTATTTATACGAAAAAAATGTCTTTAAAAGTGTATGTTTAATCAATTATTATAAATGTTATAAAACGACAGAGAAAAACCATTACAAATGTTATAAAACGGCAGAGAATATTATTGTCAGAAGGTGATATGTGCTTTGGCTTCTTCATCATAATTGATGGTTTCTGTAGTTGGTTCAATAATTGTTTGGTGTTTGAGGTTGGAAGCTTATGAAGTCCTAAATTCAAGTGGGTCACTAGTAAAGGATTGAATTGTGACAAATCGATAGCTAAAGAGGTTACAATTGTCAGGTACTTGTTGAATCATAACAAAGTAGGCGACAAGCCATTTTGTGTCGGGTACTTTTGAATCATAACAAAGTAGCTATTAGTCGCGAACCTTGAAGCAGCGATAAGTTCGATTTGTGAAAATAGCCTATGCATTCTTGCATAAGTGTAGGGTAAAGAGATGTACATCTGGCCCAAGTTGGCATGACACCGCGAATCTCAGGCATGCGGAAGCCTTGTTCATGAACAATTTGAATTCAAAACTATTGGTTCATTAATTAACAACCCATTGTTTTTCGATCTGAATGAAGCTGAAATAATTGTCCTTAGACGTTTAGATAGATTCAGATTCATTATTACTATACTTCTGTGCTGGTTTTGTTTGATGTTAGGGACACAAGAATTGCCGATAAACTTAAATAGGGCCGCTCCAAGAATTCTTAAAAAACTTTGGGCCTGGGCGACATAAACAATTGGCCCCAAAATTTTGGTAAAGATGAATAAATTAAAAAAAAAATAGAACTTGAAGCTAATGCAAAGCTTGAATTTAAGACCTCCACATTAAATTAACATGATTTTTTAACTCCACTAACACTACTTTCATGTATGTATTCTAAATATAGAGTTTAATATATATAAATAAAAAATTTTAAAAATTCGGGCACATTAGGAGACGAGACCTGAACTTAAATATGAGACAATGATGCATGTTTTGTAGGACACCAATAGATTTTTTTTTTTTTTTTTTTTTTTTTTTTTTTTTTTTTTTGTTATAGCGCAATTTCCCTATCTAGAGTAATTAAAAAAAAAATGTCACTACTCACTAGGAGAGATGACATGCAATTGTTTTATTTAGAAATACATGTAGCATACCTAATATCCCGGGTGGAATTGAAGCCGACACAAATAACATGTAGCATACAAAGTATACGGAGAGACCAAAATAAAAGATATTGTGGTATTTTCGTAATTATGATAATTACATTATCCAACAAACATGTACTCTACAACAAAATGGTACAAAAGTAACAAAATTGCAGTACTTGTAAAGTATAGCATAATTATTACTCAAGTTCAATTTTATTATGACGTCATTGGCGCACCTATTCATGGTTCAAGGGGTCGGAGGCCCACCTAAAGAAATTTTAGTGTAATTTGTAAGCAAATTAATATACATCTATGCATGTTTCTACTTAACTACTTAAGTTTGATTCGATGATTAAAGAAAGAAACCGATAAAATACAAAGCTTATTTTTCTTGATCAAAAGCGTTGGGAAGGTTCTGACATTTGATCAGATCAAATCAATTCAATTTTTAGCTTTGATGCTGCAACAACATTATAATTAACTGAAAGTTAGACCTGAAAAAAATGAAATGTGTCTTCTCAGTTTTGTTTTTGAATGGCAAAGAACTTTTATTGTTTAGAGTAAAGTCAAAATTGGCAGTTCAAACACTGTTTTAAAGATATTACAATAAAGTCCAGGGGTCAGTTCTGTCAAATTACAAAGTTCTTTTACGTCTTAATAAGTGAAAGAGCTAGAATTGCAAATGAGGAAACTTTGAGGGACTATTTATGCCATGAAGCAAAGTGTTAACAGTCAGTTAACGAACTCTTTGAGATTTAGGGTTATAAGTAGTCTTGATCAATTCATTGTAATTCATTCAGTTTTCTTTAAATTCCTTTTATAATCGTTTTCATTAATCAATAATAAAAGCTCGAAGTGTTTGATTGTTAGTTCTTGTTATCGATTTCATAGTTTATTCTCTAAGAATTGGTATCAGAGCCTCGTTGCTCAATACTGTGAAATTATTGATTGTTATCCGCAATTGAAGATCAAGAATGGTGTCAACTAAGTTCGAGATTGAGAAGTTTGATGGGAAGAACGATTTTAGTCTCTGGAGAGTGAAGATAAGGGCCTTGTTAGTACATCAGGGTATTAATGATGCTATGTTGGGGGAAGAACAACATGCCAGAAGGTCTTACTGATAAGGAGAAGAAGGATATTCTTGAGAAGGGTCATAGTGCAATAATATTGAGTCTTGGAGACAGGGTGTTGAGAGAAGTGTCTAAAGAATTGTCTGCAGCAGGGGTTTGGGCAAAGTTAGAGTCATTGTATATGACTAAATCACCTGCAAACCGTCTGTATCTAAAGAAGAAGCTGTATACATTCCATATGTCTTATGGTAAAAGTTTGGAAGATCATACTGATGAATTTAATAAATTGATATTAGATCTTGAGAATATTGAAGTTATTTTGGAAGATAAAGATCAGACAATTATTTTCTTGACATCATTGCCATCTAGTTATGAACACTTTGTTGAACATTGATGTATGGCAGAGAAACACTGTCCATGGAAGAAGTGTTGTCTGCACTTAACTCTAGAGAATTGAAGAAGAGATCTGATTCAAAAGAGGAAGGTGGAGATGGATTGTTTGTCAGAGGCAGGCCTGATTAAAGAAGTTCTAACCAAAAGAATTCAAGATCTAAGTCAAAAAGTAAGTTCAAAAGAAGATGTTTCTTGTGTAATTCAGAAAAAACACTTGAAAAAGGATTGTCCAGACTTAAAGAAGAAGAAGAGTGACCATGGAAGTTCAAAGGGGCAGAATAGTCATTCTGCTTCTGATGATTAGTGTAACACCCCAACCGATGGCGGAAACATCGAGGTGTCACGTAGTGACGATTGTTCAATAGCACATGGACTAAATTGTAAATATTAATAGCAAATAACTTCCATTATAAAAAAACGAAATACAAAGAGTTTTAATAGAAATCTCAAACATAAATATTAAATGTTCAACTTTTTATTTAAGCACTAGGTCCAGCCTAAGCGTGAAAGCATGAAACATCAAACGTCACCTGAAACATGTACAAAACAATTTTTGTCAACACATATAATGTATTGGTGAGTACATCCGTTTGTTATATATAGTAAGGTAAACTTTAGCAATTCGTGTGTTATTTTGCAAGATGAAATAAGTAGTATCCGGGTCAAATCAACCCTAAGAGAAGAAAGCAGATATATATAGTATGCGCTAGTAGTAATGTAATACATAGCAATGACGAGGACTCTCAACAGAGTCACAAGGGTATAAACCATAGTACTATTCATTGAAATGCCAGGCCGCAACGGTTAATGATTTGACAGGTCATAGATACACAAAATGACACAAGCAAACACACATAAGAATTGCTATTTTAATAAAAGGAAATATAAACTTGATAGTAAGTACATGAATCACCCCGAAATGTAAAATAGTAAAAAGGGGAAAGATATACTCACAGTTTGTGAAAGCGATCGAAATCCACTTAACGGTTGTGAGCTAAGTAATGAGAATCCCGAGGAATTCAACAAGTATGATTAAGGGTCGAAAATATGAAGAACATAGCCGATGCTAAAGTAGCGATTTTTGAGGTCTTTCTGGCCGCAATAGATTAAGTTTTTGTGTGGGTTTTGTTGTTTGAAGGTCTAGGAACGTTTTGGCATCAAGAATATATAATGATTTCGAGTTAAGCATGGGTTTTAATGCTTGTAAAAAAAAATCCGGCGGTTACACATAAACACGAATCATTGCCCACTTTAAAACGGGTTTAAGACTAAATTGATGGCTGGAAACTCTTTATTATGGTTGGAGAAACGTAACCCATCTTAATTAAATGTTAAAAACGCCAAGGAATCCAAGAAAACATGTCGCCGGACATAGATTCCGGCTGCCGGAATCCGGATCGGCCGGAAAAACGGGCACAGCAGCAGTAGATGTTTTTTTTTCTTTTAAACTTTTTAGACTTGGCAAAATTGACCCCTCACCTTTAACCTTAGTTAGATTTAATTGTTTCCTAGTTAGTTCTCTTATTATAACAACCAACCAAGTTAATTAATCAAACTTAAAACTTTTATAAACTTGAATTTTTTTTTTTGATATATATTTTTTTTCCGAATAATGTCGCAACTTACGTGTTAGATTAAATCGAGATCGAGATACATGTAAATAATATAACTTGAGTTTCGCACATTTATTACATTTGAAAACGACAATAATTACAAGAAATGTTTGAGGACTAAAATTGAAAATATTTGGGGGACTATTTTTGTAAATAAATTGAAAGTTGAAGGTGACGGATGTCACAATTAGTCAGATGGATATGATAGTGCAGACGTGTTGATGGTTACTGCTGAAAGTAGTGATGTTTTGGTGGTAACCATTAATGGTATCAAGATGAGATGGGTCATGGACTCAGGGGGGTTCATTCCATATGACTCCCGTTAAAGAATTCTTTAAAGATTTGAAGATGATCAAGATGGGATCAGTAAAGCTTGGTGATGACAATCCCTGTATGATTGAAGGATGTGGAACAGTCACTATCATAACCCAGAATGGCATGGAAGTGGATCTTAAAGATGTCAGGTATATTCCAAATCTTAAAAGAAGTTTGTTATCTCTTGGGACTGTGGAAAAGAATGGTTTTCATGTTAGTTTGAAAGATGGAAAAGCCAAGGTAATAAAGGGTTCAATGGTTGTTTTGAGTGGAACAAGAACATATAACAATATCTACTTGCTAGATGGTGATGTTGTTAATCCTGATCTTGTTGCCATAGCAAGTGAAGAAGGAGATAATGATGCCCTGAAGTGGCATAAAAGGCTGGGTCATATAAGTCAACAAGGACTTGTTGAGTTGAAGAAACAACAAGTGCTTGGTGACTTTAAGACTTGTTTTTAATCCTGATCTTATTGCCATAGCAAGTGAAGAAGGAGATAATGATGCCCTGAAGTGGCATAAAAGGTTGGGTCATATATGTAACGCCCAGCGTTTCCCGAATAATATAATAATATTTTAATCATTAAACGATTTTAATTCATTAACAATAATATCCCGTTAACAAGTAATACATTTTAATTCATTACTAAATCAAATTTATTTAGTTGCACTTTTATAGTGTCGAAAATAATGATAACTTGTTACAATAATATCGTGCCAAATAACTGACACTTATTAAATTCTTATAAATCTTATGGCGACGATGAATATATATAGTTAATATATGGTCCTACCACTCGTTTCAAGTAGGATTATATAAATAAAGTCAACAAAATAATTGTTTTAGCGATTAAACAAGTTACAACGAGACCGAGTCAGTAACTGGCTCGTATACGCGGTACCCAACCACTTAACCTAGCTCACCACCATGCATGACCCACAAGACGCGTTAGATCCAACTCATAAATTTGCATATATCACTCTCAATCTCATTAATTGGTTCCCAAATTTTTGACATGTTTGACCATACAATGGTCAAATGATTTAAACATTTCCTTAACAACAATAATATTATTAATAGAACCTTGTCTTGACCAAGAAACTCATTGCAGAACTCTCCCTCACCTCTAATATTCACCTCATCTCTTCTTCCCTCTAGAGCAAACACACCCCTGAGCCACAGAACCACCGCCACCCAAGTCGCCACCGTACACCACCCCCTTCTTTTCTCCGCACCCCACCCTTCACCCACAAGAATCACCACTAGACATCCCTTCAATCCCTCTCTCTCTCTCTCTCATCTCTCACGCTCGTGCCTCTGCTTCTCTGGTTGAGAACCGGCCGGCCACCACCCACCTAATGGTGGTGGCGGCGCACTGTTTCAGACCCGTAAAAAGGGCAGTGGAGGCGGGTAGTTGTTGGAACGAAGGAGAGCAGGAGCCGTCTTGGGCTGAGTTGTGGTGGAAGTGCGTGGATGGTGGTGGTCGTATAAGAAGAGGCGGCGGCGGCCCCGGTGGTTGTGGAGGTGCTCGGGTTCGGGTCTGTTGGGACTCCGGCTCGAGTCAGTTTTTTTGGTTTTGGTCTGGTTCAGATCTGGTTCGTGTTCCGGTTCAACCTGGGTCAAGTCAGGTTCGTGTTCGGTTTAGATCTCGGGTCAGCTTCGGGTCTGGTTCAGTTCTGCTTTCGGTCTGGATGTGGTCAAGGCCCGGGTCAACCGAGTCAACCAAATCAAAGCTGGTCAACTCCAGTCAACGGTCAAGTCGGGTCAGATCTGTCAACTCGGTTCAAGGCTCGTTCGTGTCAGTTCACGAGTTGTCATGGGAAGGTACAATGCGCGCCATGTCGTTTTATCTATTTTGATATTGAAATTATATTTATATGGTTAATGAGACACGCTTTGTGTGGAACGAACCGAACCGAATCATAATGAAAATTATTTTATTGTTAGATTAGCCAAATCACATAACGACTAGCTTATGCTCGTAAATATGGTCTTTTGAACTATCAAAACGACAAATTATATTATTAAAACGTCAAGGATTTGAGCCGTTTTGTTGAACCGTTTTGTTGTGTGTAAAGACTTTGGTAAATTGTGTTGAGTTTTGAGATAAAATTAGACGATTTGCGTCGTTGGTTTATTACAAAAACAGAGGAAACTCTGCCCAAATTTTTATAAAATATAAGAACCAAATCGGCCTTTCAAGTTTATGATTATGTATAGACGGGAGTATGTTTTTACAAATAAATTCTAACCTTCAAATCTTACGCCGTCAAAAAAAATAGATATATTTATGTTTATTAACGAGTACATATATTTACTACCCAAGATACGAGACGAATTAACATTTGAGTCAAGCTACGTAAATATAATTTCGTTATACAAAATGTGTCTTTACCAATAACTTCAATAACTTATTTATTTCCAATAACTATACATACGCATATATTTTCAAGAAAACCAAACGAAGTTACTATCGGTTCGCTAAGTCATACAAACTTTAAGACGCGCATTCATTCAATGCGAGTCTAGGTAGTTGAATAAACTATCTTTACAACCAAGAAACGAAACAAGCTTATTTGTATTAGAATTTAAGGCATCATTTATTTGTATTAGGATACAAGAGTTCAATTAATCCAAGTTCAGACTTGTCGCTACTTGCTAGCATGTACACTTTGCTAAGGTGAGTTTACGTAATCCTGTTTATGCGATTCTTTATACTTGCAACAATTTTAAGCAATTCAACATATATGTCTAGTAGTAAACTTTATTGCCTCATGTATTAGTCAACAGTTTCAACGAGTTTCAACGAGTTTCAACATTTACATAATCATTAGCTATGGCCAAGCCGGCGATACTCAATAATAGATCTATTGGATTGACAACCCCACCCGGATACGTGTACCTCCTACATAGGTCACGTGGGTGATTGTTATCGTTCAACATATTACTAAGGTGAACCGTAGATGACGGGATGGACCTAAACTAGTCGGAGGTTTGATTATGTCAACATATTATACTATTCATGTAGACTTAAATTTACGATAGACATACGAATTGCTAGATTTTTATACTTAAACTATGTGCTTAACATGGATTATGTATTCTCACCAACTTCTAGTTGACCCCCCCATTTTTCCAAACTCAACAGGAAATACTGATGCTTGAAGTCTAGAGCTAGCATGAGGAGATATTTGAAGCTTTGTTAATTACTTGATGTAGACTTTAATGTAATTCAATATTGCAATGTATTAAAGGATTATTTAAACTTATGTACTACCATGAGCTACTGAACAATCATTCATACGTGGCACCTCGATGTTTCCGCCATCGGTTGGGGTGTTACAGATTGGTATCAGAGCCATGGTTATAGGGAATTAGGTTATTAGAAAAATAATCTAGTCTATAACCTTAGGACTTTAACCAGTACTTGCTTCAATTACTTGTAGCTCTACCTTATCCTTATCTCTATCCCTATCCTCATCCTTATTCTTAGTCTAATTTGGTCTTGCCTACTCTCTTTCATTTACTTTATAATCCTAACGTACTTCTAGATTATTAGGGCAAAATCGTTGGGTTTAGACCTGACCTGTTTTGATAAACCAACATTTTCGTTTATTCGTGGCTAAGTATTTACAATCCTTGTGTTTCATTTCCACTTATATCATCTCCCTCTCATTTAAATTATAAGATTTAAATCTCAAAATTTTCGCCATTCAAATCTATTTTCTTCCTCATATAATCCCATCGTTAGCCTAAATTCCATGAATCATTTGTAGATCTCAAAATCATATTTCATTTTACAAACTTGTAATATTACCCGCTTGTTTAACTATTTTCAACATCCAATTCAAATCGTATATTTCTCTTTACAACATTTTACATATTTTATTTCTTAAATCATATTACATTCGGTTCAATTTTATTTTAAACCTCCTCCTTACATTTTTTTAAGGCACCCTCAACCATAAAATTTCATCACATTCGAGATTTTAAAATCCTTGTTTAAACTGTAACCCTATAATCCGTGTATAGGAGATACTGTAGCACCAAAGCTAAAGAGTACTGAATTTTGTCAAACTTTCATCACTTGGAAATTTCACAAACTATAACAAATAAATACATATTTTTTTTTTTTAAAAAAGAGTCATTTATCTCCACAAATTTACTTGCTAAATTTCAAATTTTTATTGAACAATTTATTGGCGTAACAAATGATTTACGATAAAAATGTCTTAATCTATTAAGAATGACTTCTTTTATGTATTACTCGAAGTCTATTATACAAAACGTCTGAACAAATTCTTGATTTTTGTAATCCGACATCGTGTTTAAAAACCTATGACTCATCGAAATATTTTGATCTAGATCAATTTAGTTGTACTATTTAATGATTTTTGCTTTACATATAAAACCAAATTTTGAAAATAAAATCGTTCTATCCACAAGGACAAAATTTACTCTACAATTTTTCCATTGACACCTACTTACTTTAAACTTGTTCGAACCATTACAAATTTTTGGCAAGTACCGCAATCATGTTTCCTCATACCCTTGATTTTAATACTTGATTCAAACCCCACGATTCATACTGCTAAATAATCTCCTTACTATTTGTGCCTCTTTGGAAAACCCATAAACAAACCCTTTATTAACTATTTTCACGCGCATTATCTTTCATAACTTTGATGATACTTTGAGTTCTTCATCATCCTCTCAAGAACTAAATTCATACTCTTTACCTTCTTGAACATGAACTTGATCCCTATGGTAACCAAACTATTGAAAACTTGATTATTCGTTGCATCAAACTTAATTTTTAGGTATCCATGAAGATTTGATTATCTACCTGAACATTTGATTATTCATGATATTTGGAAGCATAGAAAATAAACTATTTGCTATAAACACACCTAAAGTCATTAACCTTGTCTAGGGCAACTCTATTGCAGCTCGCATGCTATACTTGATACTTGATGCATTTACCAACTTGCTTACATGTATGTATTATCAATTTGCAACTTATGTGTTAAGCCAAAAACAATTGTTACACTTAATCAAACAACTGGTAGAGGATGAAGTACTTGCTCAACAGTTAGTAGAGTACCTAATAACCTGCTCAACGATTGGTAGAGGTCATCATGCCTGCTCAACAGTCGGTAGAGGTTCTAATAACCTGCTCAACGACTGGTAGAGGCTATCGCACCTGCTCAACAATCGTTAGAGGTTCTTACTCACTGACTGGTAGAAGTCTTTTTCCTACTCAACAGTTGGACTCATTTTTGGATACATTGTAAACGATTCAATCACAAGGTTATTTTGCATAAATTACATGTGTGTTTAGAGTCATAGAAGGACACAAAACCCTAATGTAAGGTAAATTGGTGATTGCGGTCCGGAACGTAATCATGAATTTACAGGTACGTTAAGGTAGTGTGGAATTCTATCAAGGTTTTCGGTAGATAATCAATTATAAACGCTAGTTACCTAGTAATTTATTTAGTCTTCCATAGTTAATCAACTCACACATATCAAAACTCTTACCCAAATTATTCGAAACATATTATCCTATTACTTATAAATTCACGTTGTACCTTAACCCAAATTGTTTCAAACCATAGTTGTCTTAACTTCTACCCAACCACACTCAACCCTGTGTTTTTAATAACTTCGGGACGAAGTTTCCTAAAGTAGGGGAGACTGTAACGCCCAGCGTTTCCCGAATAATATAATAATATTTTAATCATTAAACGATTTTAATTCATTAACAATAATATCCCGTTAACAAGTAATACATTTTAATTCATTACTAAATCAAATTTATTTAGTTGCACTTTTATAGTGTCGAAAATAATGATAACTTGTTACAATAATATCGTGCCAAATAACTGACACTTATTAAATTCTTATAAATCTTATGGCGACGATGAATATATATAGTTAATATATGGTCCTACCACTCGTTTCAAGTAGGATTATATAAATAAAGTCAACAAAATAATTGTTTTAGCGATTAAACAAGTTACAACGAGACCGAGTCAGTAACTGGCTCGTATACGCGGTACCCAACCACTTAACCTAGCTCACCACCATGCATGACCCACAAGACGCGTCAGATCCAACTCATAAATTTGCATATATCACTCTCAATCTCATTAATTGGTTCCCAAATTTTTGACATGTTTGACCATACAATGGTCAAATGATTTAAACATTTCCTTAACAACAATAATATTATTAATAGAACCTTGTCTTGACCAAGAAACTCATTGCAGAACTCTCCCTCACCTCTAATATTCACCTCATCTCTTCTTCCCTCTAGAGCAAACACACCCCTGAGCCACAGAACCACCGCCACCCAAGTCGCCACCGTACACCACCCCCTTCTTTTCTCCGCACCCCACCCTTCACCCACAAGAATCACCACTAGACATCCCTTCAATCCCTCTCTCTCTCTCTCTCTCATCTCTCACGCTCGTGCCTCTGCTTCTCTGGTTGAGAACCGGCCGGCCACCACCCACCTAATGGTGGTGGCGGCGCACTGTTTCAGACCCGTAAAAAGGGCAGTGGAGGCGGGTAGTTGTTGGAACGAAGGAGAGCAGGAGCCGTCTTGGGCTGAGTTGTGGTGGAAGTGCGTGGATGGTGGTGGTCGTATAAGAAGAGGCGGCGGCGGCCCCGGTGGTTGTGGAGGTGCTCGGGTTCGGGTCTGTTGGGACTCCGGCTCGAGTCAGTTTTTTTGGTTTTGGTCTGGTTCAGATCTGGTTCGTGTTCCGGTTCAACCTGGGTCAAGTCAGGTTCGTGTTCGGTTTAGATCTCGGGTCAGCTTCGGGTCTGGTTCAGTTCTGCTTTCGGTCTGGATGTGGTCAAGGCCCGGGTCAACCGAGTCAACCAAATCAAAGCTGGTCAAAGCTGGTCAACTCCAGTCAACGGTCAAGTCGGGTCAGATCTGTCAACTCGGTTCAAGGCACGTTCGTGTCAGTTCACGAGTTGTCATGGGAAGGTGCAATGCGCGCCATGTCGTTTTATCTATTTTGATATTGAAATTATATTTATATGGTTAATGAGACACGCTTTGTGTGGAACGAACCGAACCGAATCATAATGAAAATTATTTTATTGTTAGATTAGCCAAATCACATAACGACTAGCTTATGCTCGTAAATATGGTCTTTTGAACTATCAAAACGACAAATTATATTATTAAAACGTCAAGGATTTGAGCCGTTTTGTTGAACCGTTTTGTTGTGTGTAAAGACTTTGGTAAATTGTGTTGAGTTTTGAGATAAAATTAGACGATTTGCGTCGTTGGTTTATTACAAAAACAGAGGAAACTCTGCCCAAATTTTTATAAAATATAAGAACCAAATCGGCCTTTCAAGTTTATGATTATGTATAGACGGGAGTATGTTTTTTACAAATAAATTCTAACCTTCAAATCTTACGCCGTCAAAAAAAAATAGATATATTTATGTTTATTAACGAGTACATATATTTACTACCCAAGATACGAGACGAATTAACATTTGAGTCAAGCTACGTAAATATAATTTCGTTATACAAAATGTGTCTTTACCAATAACTTCAATAACCTATTTATTTCCAATAACTATACATACGCATATATTTTCAAGAAAACCAAACGAAGTTACTATCGGTTCGCTAAGTCATACAAACTTTAAGACGCGCATTCATTCAATGCGAGTCTAGGTAGTTGAATAAACTATCTTTACAACCAAGAAACGAAACAAGCTTATTTGTATTAGAATTTAAGGCATCATTTATTTGTATTAGGATACAAGAGTTCAATTAATCCAAGTTCAGACTTGTCGCTACTTGCTAGCATGTACACTTTGCTAAGGTGAGTTTACGTAATCCTGTTTATGCGATTCTTTATACTTGCAACAATTTTAAGCAATTCAACATATATGTCTAGTAGTAAACTTTATTGCCTCATGTATTAGTCAACAGTTTCAACGAGTTTCAACGAGTTTCAACATTTACATAATCATTAGCTATGGCCAAGCCGGCGATACTCAATAATAGATCTATTGGATTGACAACCCCACCCGGATACGTGTACCTCCTACATAGGTCACGTGGGTGATTGTTATCGTTCAACATATTACTAAGGTGAACCGTAGATGACGGGATGGACCTAAACTAGTCGGAGGTTTGATTATGTCAACATATTATACTATTCATGTAGACTTAAATTTACGATAGACATACGAATTGCTAGATTTTTATACTTAAACTATGTGCTTAACATGGATTATGTATTCTCACCAACTTCTAGTTGACCCCCCCATTTTTCCAAACTCAACAGGAAATACTGATGCTTGAAGTCTAGAGCTAGCATGAGGAGATATTTGAAGCTTTGTTGATTACTTGATGTAGACTTTAATGTAATTCAATATTGTAATGTATTAAAGGATTATTTAAACTTGTGTACTACCATGAGCTACTGAACAATCATTCATACGTGGCACCTCGATGTTTCCGCCATCGGTTGGGGTGTTACAATATAAGTCAACAAGGACTTGTTGAGTTGAAGAAACAACAAGTGCTTGGTGACTTAAAGAATTGTGACATAAGCTTTTGTGAAGCCTGTGCATGGGTAAACAGAAAAGGGTAAAGTTTAGTAAAGGGAAACACATAACCAAGGGTATCTTGGATTATGTGCACTCTGATCTGTGGGGACCAACGTACAAGAACTGAAACTATAGGTGGGGGCAGATATTTTCTTTCAGTCATTGATGACTATTCCAGAAGAGTATGGGTGTTTATTATCAAGAACAAAAGTGATACATTCAAGAAGTTTAAAGAGTGGAAGGTGCTTGTAGAAAACCAAACAGGAAAGAAGGTAAAGAAACTTAGAACAGATAATGGTTTAGAGTTTTGTTCTAGTGAGTTCAAATAATTTTGTAGAGAAAATGGAATAGCAAGGCACCTAACTATTGCAGGTACCCCTCAGCAAAATGGTTTGGTTGAAAGGATGAACAGGACCTTATTAGAGAGGGTTAGATGCATGTTGATTACTGCAGGCCTTCCTAAAAGGTTCTGGGGTGAGGTTGTATCTACAGCAGCCTATCTAATCAATAGATGTCCTTCATCAGCCATTGAGATGAAGACACTTATAGAGATGTGGACAGGAGTGAAGCCTGAGTATGAAGATTTAAAGGTGTTTGGTTCATTGGTGTATTCCCATGTGAGTGATGACAAGTTAGATCCAAGGTCACAAAAATGTATTGTTCTTGGTTAGAGCACTCACATCCCATCCACCAAATGTATGTGAGTGTGTCCACCAAATTATATGGAGTGAGTATAAGTGGTTGTGAGTGGAGGGGAGAGAAAATATTTGGTGAAAGCACTGTTCCACCCTAAATATGAAAAGCTACTGTTCACCCCTATATATATTTTAATATTTTTATAAGTAGTTGTGAGTGAGGAGAGAGAAAATGTAATGATAAAATTATGAAAAAGTATTATTATTTTAATTAGGAGAGAGAAGATTTAGGGGTGAAATAGTGAATTTTAGTGTAATTTGATGGATGAGATTTGGTGGAGGGGTGTGAATGCTCTTACACAGAAGGTGTGAAAGGCTATAGACTTTGGAGGATGGAAGTCCTAAAGTCATTGTTAGCATAAATGTGAAGAGCAGAGAAAGTGTGATGTATAAGGATCTGATTAGGAAGACAATGATAGAAGAACAAACTAAAGAAGAGAATGTTAAGATTGAGGTGGAGCCTGTGGAGAAACAAGATAATGTTGAAGAACAATCTGGTCAAAGCAGTAGTTCAAGTAGAAGTCAAAGCCAACAGGACTATTGTTTGATAAGAGATGGTCCCAAAAGACAGATTGTTAAGCCAACCAGGTATAGAGACAATGAAGACATTTCAGCAGTTGCTTTTCTGGCAGCTGAACATGAGAGTATCTTTGAACCATTGACCTATGAGGAAGCCATTAATTCAGAAGAAAAGGATAAGTGGTGCAGGGCAATGAATGATGAAATGGAGTCTTTATATAAGAATGGCACTTGGGAGTTAGTAGACAAGCCTAAAGATCAGAAGTTGGTGTCTTGTAAATGGATCTATAAAGTAAAAGAAGGTGTTAAACTAGGGACGATCCAAGGTACAAAGCTACGTTAGTTGCCAAGGGGTTTACTCAAAGGGTTGGGTTGATTACAATAAGATTTTCTCTCCTGTAGTCAAGCATACATCTATAAGGGTAATTTTGTCATTAGTTGCTTCTCTTGATTTGGAATTGGAACAACTAGATGTCAAAACAGCTTTTCTGTAAGACCCTAACCCGTAATCATGCAATCAACGCCTAATCCTACGGGTTTTGACCTTAACTAAAAACCACTCCCGATTAAAACTTTGAAATTTTCTTTATAAGTCAACCCACTAAGATCAAATACATGTTTGATTCACACAATTTTTTTTTCTACATTTTAATAGTTAAAACATATTTTAAGATGTTGCGTTTTAACGGGAGTTCCTTAGATTCTAGTGCGGAAGCTTGTATGAGTGATCGGGTGTGTTCGGCTCTTATCGCGACTTGATCCTTGCTCCGGGACTTCCATCACATGTTTACCTAGCACCATTACACAAAGAATGGTTAGTGAGTGGTCAAATGAAACATTTAACTAGTACGATAGTCGTTACACGTCGAAACGGAACGAACCAGGCCAAACGGCCCTTTATCAGGAGAACAAACTGCTGCAACTTTTGCGCAGCAGCTGTTCTCATCGCTTTTACCCCTTCTAAAACCCAAAATCCGACTTTGACTTTCAAATGAGAATTGTTCTACGCTCCGAGAGCTTTCCAGGCATATAAAGAACGCCTCCTAACGATTTTTCTACGATTTTATATGCAATTTTAAAGATCGTGCTGACATGCAGGTCTATTCGCGCGGCCGGTCGGTTTATTCGCGCGGCCGCTCGAAGCTTCTGATGTAATTTTGGTGGCTTTTAAGCGTGGGAATCATGTCGCAACCGCATTTGATGATTCCCGAAGCCTAAGTAATGACTTGCCGACTAAATAAACCTTTGTTTGACGGAAATCATTGCCCGGTTTATGTCGCCATGATCCGTTTCTTAGTTTTGAATGTTTATGGCGACTTTTACACAAATCGACCCATTTAGACATTGAACTTAAGCAAAACACCATTCGACCACGCGCAATGCGTATAGTTTATGTTGTCAAGTCATTAGACACTTGATCAACTAAAGTGTTTGTCCGATTTGTTCATTATGTCTTTGTTATTAGATTTATCCTTTAGTAAATCTTTAGAAATTCCCAAAATGCCCCTCCTAGCCAAATCTTTCGATTTAGCCATTCATGGCGACTCTTCTTGATTCAAACCCATTGTTTTGGACTCAATGACTTGTTTAAAAACTTCTAAGTCCATACGGACTTAGATTTTCAACATTTCTCAAGATTGTTCTAATGTGGTCGATTCTAAGCGCCTTAGCGCGCATTAGACATAGTTATGGAAATAACTTACTTGATTTGCACCCACACTTCATGTGGGTACTTTATCACCTATGTTGCTTCGCCCGAAGGCGTTTATTTGACTACGGACTTACCGGGTGGCCTTGACCCATATCCATACCTTGTGTTTATCCTCCATGATTCTTAACATCAAGAATGCACGCGCAATTGCATCTACCTGTATGCTTTCTAAATAGACAACGTTAATTTCTCGGAACTCAAATGGCAATAACTTGCCATTTGACCCGTTTAACTTTATGAATCTTAATGCTTGGAATACAAGCATCAAGTGTTGGATTCACATGGTGAGGACATCACCATTTGACCCGTTTAGACTCCTAGTTCATAATGCTATGTTACCCAAGTTTTTATCTATGGTTCAAGTGAAACAAACTTGACCCATTTAACATCATGCTTAACGACTCCATTCAATTGGTTTAATTTGGATTAAAACATCATTTCTCACATATCTTTATTAGTTGACCCGTTTGATGGATTTCTCCATTTGGTCATAACTCATTATCTCGATTATGGTCATAAACCACATTTTGTATTGAGTGCACATAAGGCAACTCACTTAATAGATTCTACCCCTTGGGGTTTATCTTTACCTCACACTCAAGATTTGAAACTAATGTTTATAACAATTTAAGCTATGTTATAGTATATTGGTGTAAGTAAAACTTACTTGTATTCATTCCCATTTACTTGCACTTTAGGCTCATCTCCGCTTGACCCGTTTTGTTCGTTGATCCATTCCATCCAAGCTTGCACCTAGCTTGACAAGATCAACCTTCACTATACTCACAAGATTAGTTAAGTCAGTCATCATATCCGATAACTAACACATCCCATGAGTTTATTCACACCATTATTTCGTTTTCCCAATTATCATTTGGCTATACTTTTCATGTATGGTGTGATTCATCTTTTAAACATGTGTTTCACGTTTTATATGCGGGTAATTCCATGATTACCCAAATCAAGTTATCACCTCAATTTGCAAACAAGACTATTGAGACATTTCATCAAACACTTGGTGTGCACCCACCAAATTCGCTTGATTTTTATGAGTTTAAGTTTATCAAAACATACTCATCTACCTAATAATCATCATATCATGTAATTTAGACTTTTTAGCCTAAATTCCTCATTATAACAACTCCTAAGAGTCAACTAAATCATTTAAACATAGAGGGTTTCAACCTAGAGGTTAAACACCAATTTTCACATATTAACATACTCATATGAACATAATCAAACACACATGCTAAGTGTGATTTGTAACCAATTTATACATGTTTAAGGCTCCCCAAGACTAGGGTAACCTATACTAACCACAAATTCCACGTTTTCATCAAAACCCTAGTTTATCATCCAAATCAAAAATGGATTTTAACATCAAATTGTACCAAAAAAAAGATACCTTGTTGTGTGTTAGGCTTAGATGATCCGGATTTTAGCTAAAGCACTAAAAACCCCTTTGATTAAGCTTGAATTTGGCCTTGTTCTTGGAGTTTAGGGCTTGGTTCATGAAGGAGATGAATCTCCTACCATATATACGACACATACACATATGTGTGTGTGTTTATGATTTTATTTTTATTTATAAAACCCACTTTATCATATAGACAACTATGGCCCTTCAAGTTTAGTCTCGGGTTTGTTGTTATTTGGTTGTTAAAAACATCCACCATTTAACTCGCTTGTTATTTTATCAATTACGCCTAAAGGCGTATTTAGACTAAACGAAATTTTGGGGTGTTACAACTCTACCCCCCTTAAAGAGGTTTCGTCCCCGAAACCTTTCTCTTATATTTGCTTTGGTTACCCTAAAGTACCTTGGTTCTCTAAACCGATTTGAGAACTGCTCATTCATTTGTCATTCTATAGTCTAAACAACTAGTACTATATACTTAGGGCGATTTTCCCTTTGTTCGACTTCACCCTTTCGATTGTATTCTAATACCTTAGTTTCCATAATGCAACCTATGTTACGCTACTCTTTTGTTTAACTAGGCGTTATTTCATTGCATAGCATCTATTTTTATACCCTTACAGGGTATTCTAGTTACTCATGTATTTTTCATAGACCCGACTCAGAATCGTAGTCTATTTTCCGTCTACTTTTTTTTTTTCGAAGGATGTAATGATTAAGGGGCCATACTATCATGCACCTTAGGGTATCTGCTGCAATACTCGATTGTAGCATGCATAGGCATACATGTCTATGCGTCTATTTCTAACAAGTAATTTGTCTTGGTTTCCAAGACTAACCCGACTTTTTAATATAGCCGTTTTCTAGCTTTTTGGATTCATCTCCGAATCCAACCCTCGTTTCTTCTTGGTTTGCTATAATGTTATCAACAAACCTTGCTTTACACTATCATTTTCCTTTATTTGGCTAATCCTTATTTTAAGAATTTGCCATTTATTTGGTTTACCCAAGTTTCCGTTTTGCTAACTCGATTGGTGGTCATTGCCCCAACCGACCCGTTTAAAGACTTTTGAGTTTTAGATTTCAAACCGTTTATATATATTTAGAACGCTTAGTTTCTAAAAGTCCTCTTTCTGATTACCGATCTCAATATAAATTGAGGTCAGTTTCCTTTTCATAAAACCTGGTGTTGATTCGTCATTACAACGTATTGTATCGACTAATCTCTTATTATCACGGTTTGCATCAGATTGTAATAACTACACAATCCAACTGTTATTATAATTTGCTTTAAATTGTACCAACGATACAATCTAATGTTACTGCAGTTTACACTTTTTCATCATTAACCCGAGGGTTGAAAGATTTAATGATTTATCACGGCCCCAATCCGCTGTTTTAGGTCATTAATCCCAAGATTCATGACTTACCCGAATGTGATTATGACTCAACCCTTGATTAAGGTTCAAGTCCCTCTTTACGAATTTAACCTTCTATAAAAATCCGAGTTTAATTATGACTTAACCTTGATTAAGGTCCAAGCCTGTTTTCAAGCTAAATTTGTTTATGACTCAACCTTGATTAAGGTTCAGGTTTATTTCCGAACCGAATCTATTTATGACTAAACCTTGATTAAGGTTCAAGTCAATCTTTGTATCAACCCAGGATAACTCGAATCGTATATTGCCCGTTTTGCTAGCCCAACGTATAAGCTGGTGCCTCGCTCAAGGTCTTGGATGGTTCGCATCCCTGCCGTGTTAGACAGTGGACTACGTCCATACGCTCCAGTTTGTTGTCCTCTTTGCTAGCCCAGCGTATTCCAGCTGGTGCCTCGGTCAAGGTCTTGGATGGTTCGCATCCCTGCCGTGTTAGACAGTGGACTACGTCCATACGCTCTAGTTTGTTGTCCTCTTTGCTAGCCCAGCGTATTCCAGCTGGTGCCTCGCTCAAGGTCTTGGATGGATCGCATCCCTGCCATGTTAGACAGTGGACTACGTCCAAAATCCCCAGGCACCTCACACTTACTAAGCCTTTGTTACATAGGTTGTATATGTATTAATCATAAGAAACCCATGGTATTATAAGTTTAAACACTTACCTGGCCAGGGTAAGTAATTCGCATATGGTACGCACAGACTTATTATAATTAAGGCATCACACCCTATGCAAGCAAATTTTCAGCTCATGCTTGTGCCCCCTATTTTATTTGGTAAAACCCTTCCTTGATAAATTATTCAACGTTAGGTTTTTACCTTTATTCATTAAGAAAAAGCGATGTGTTTTCAATTTAATAAGCTTTGTGTGATCACACTCATTGGTATGATCACAACGCCTTTCTAAACATTAGTTTGGGATGATTACCCCCAACCCGGTCTCGATGTTCAAGTTAAGTTTGTGCATTGATCGTTCATTATCGTGAACTATGCACCTTTCACATTTTTCCTATTGCTTGCATATGCAATTACCACTCTTCAGGTGATAATTGCATACCAATGCACCTACTATGGTTTCGAGCATGTACCTGTTTGATACTTGCTCCCGAGTTCCCTTTCGTTATTGATCCATTAGCCCGAGTCGTTACTTGACTTGGTCCTTAGTGAGCATGCTATCAGCCGTGCTCCCGAAACCTCTACAACCTCGTTTGGTGAATCATTTGATCCTCTCTCGATCGAATAAGATGTTATCGTCCCTGTCACATTTATAATTTCAATTAATTAGTAACATGACATTTCATTATTAGTATGCATCACTGCAATAGTGATGTTAGAATTCTTGTTATACGAGATTATCGTTGCCCGAATCAATCTTTTGGATAGGCCCCATGAGTACCTAACCATTCCCTTATCAAGCTTTTGAGATAGCGTGTATCTACACGATATAACTATTGATTACCTATAACAATTTCCGATCAAAACGGATGGTCATTATAGGTATTACTTACCGGATTCCTCGATCAAGTCTTGAACCGAACACCCTTCAACACTTTGAGCGCACGGTTTGAGTCCAAGTATCCTTCCCGACACTCGGATCCCTCAAACCTATGGCTCTGATACCACTTGTAAGACCCTAACCCGTAATCACGCAATCAATGCCTAATCCTACGGGTTTTGACCTTAACTAAAAACCACTCCCGATTAAAACATTGAAATTTTCTTTATAAGTCAACCCACTAAGATCAAATACATGTTTGATTCACACAATTTTTTTTCTACATTTTAATAGTTAAAACATATTTTAAGATGTTGCGTTTTAACGGGAGTTCCTTAGATTCTAGTGCGGAAGCTTGTATGAGTGATCGGGTGTGTTCGGCTCTTATCGCGACTTGATCCTTGCTCCGGGACTTCCATCACATGTTTACCTAGCACCATTACACAAAGAATGGTTAGTGAGTGGTCAAATGAAACATTTAACTAGTACGATAGTCGTTACACGTCGAAACGGAACGAACCAGGCCAAACGGCCCTTTATCAGGAGAACAAACTGCTGCAACTTTTGCGCAGCAGCTGTTCTCATCGCTTTTACCCCTTCTAAAACCCAAAATCCGACTTTGACTTTCAAATGAGAATTGTTCTACGCTCCGAGAGCTTTCCAGGCATATAAAGAACGCCTCCTAACGATTTTTCTACGATTTTATATGCAATTTTAAAGATCGTGCTGACATGCAGGTCTATTCGCGCGGCCGGTCGGTTTATTCGCGCGGCCGCTCGAAGCTTCTGATGTAATTTTGGTGGCTTTTAAGCGTGTGAATCATGTCGCAACCGCATTTGATGATTCCCGAAGCCTAAGTAATGACTTGCCGACTAAATAAACCTTTGTTTGACGGAAATCATTGCCCGGTTTATGTCGCCATGATCCGGTTCTTAGTTTTGAATGTTTATGGCGACTTTTACACAAATCGACCCATTTAGACATTGAACTTAAGCAAAACACCATTCGACCACGCGCAATGCGTATAGTTTATGTTGTCAAGTCATTAGACACTTGATCAACTAAAGTGTTTGTCCGATTTGTTCATTATGTCTTTGTTATTAGATTTATCCTTTAGTAAATCTTTATAAATTCCCAAAATGCCCCTCCTAGCCAAATCTTTCGATTTAGCCATTCATGGCGACTCTTCTTGATTCAAACCCATTGTTTTGGACTCAATGACTTGTTTAAAAACTTCTAAGTCCATACGGACTTAGATTTTCAACATTTCTCAAGATTGTTCTAATGTGGTCGATTCTAAGCGCCTTAGCGCGCATTAGACATAGTTATGGAAATAACTTACTTGATTTGCACCCACACTTCATGTGGGTACTTTATCACCTATGTTGCTTCGCCCGAAGGCGTTTATTTGACTACGGACTTACCGGGTGGCCTTGACCATATCCATACCTTGTGTTTATCCTCCATGATTCTTAACATCAAGAATGCACGCGCAATTGCATCTACCTGTATGCTTTCTAAATAGACAACGTTAATTTCTCGGAACTCAAATGGCAATAACTTGCCATTTGACCCGTTTAACTTTATGAATCTTAATGCTTGGAATACAAGCATCAAGTGTTGGATTCACATGGTGAGGACATCACCATTTGACCCGTTTAGACTCCTAGTTCATAATGCTATGTTACCCAAGTTTTTATCTATGGTTCAAGTGAAACAAACTTGACCCATTTAACATCATGCTTAACGACTCCATTCAATTGGTTTAATTTGGATTAAAACATCATTTCTCACATATCTTTATTAGTTGACCCGTTTGATGGATTTCTCCATTTGGTCATAACTCATTATCTCGATTATGGTCATAAACCACATTTTGTATTGAGTGCACATAAGGCAACTCACTTAATAGATTCTACCCCTTGGGGTTTATCTTTACCTCACACTCAAGATTTGAAACTAATGTTTATAACAATTTAAGCTATGTTATAGTATATTGGTGTAAGTAAAACTTACTTGTATTCATTCCCATTTACTTGCACTTTAGGCTCATCTCCGCTTGACCCGTTTTGTTCGTTGATCCATTCCATCCAAGCTTGCACCTAGCTTGACAAGATCAACCTTCACTATACTCACAAGATTAGTTAAGTCAGTCATCATATCCGATAACTAACACATCCCATGAGTTTATTCACACCATTATTTCGTTTTCCCAATTATCATTTGGCTATACTTTTCATGTATGGTGTGATTCATCTTTTAAACATGTGTTTCACGTTTTATATGCGGGTAATTCCATGATTACCCAAATCAAGTTATCACCTCAATTTGCAAACAAGACTATTGAGACATTTCATCAAACACTTGGTGTGCACCCACCAAATTCGCTTGATTTTTATGAGTTTAAGTTTATCAAAACATACTCATCTACCTAATAATCATCATATCATGTAATTTAGACTTTTTAGCCTAAATTCCTCATTATAACAACTCCTAAGAGTCAACTAAATCATTTAAACATAGAGGGTTTCAACCTAGAGGTTAAACACCAATTTTCACATATTAACATACTCATATGAACATAATCAAACACACATGCTAAGTGTGATTTGTAACCAATTTATACATGTTTAAGGCTCCCCAAGACTAGGGTAACCTATACTAACCACAAATTCCACGTTTTCATCAAAACCCTAGTTTATCATCCAAATCAAAAATGGATTTTAACATCAAATTGTACCAAAAAAAGATACCTTGTTGTGTGTTAGGCTTAGATGATCCGGATTTTAGCTAAAGCACTAAAAACCCCTTTGATTAAGCTTGAATTTGGCCTTGTTCTTGGAGTTTAGGGCTTGGTTCATGAAGGAGATGAATCTCCTACCATATATACGACACATACACATATGTGTGTGTGTTTATGATTTTATTTTTATTTATAAAACCCACTTTATCATATAGACAACTATGGCCCTTCAAGTTTAGTCTCGGGTTTGTTGTTATTTGGTTGTTAAAAACATCCACCATTTAACTCGCTTGTTATTTTATCAATTACGCCTAAAGGCGTATTTAGACTAAACGAAATTTTGGGGTGTTACATTTTCTACATGGTAATTTGAAAGAAAAGATTTATATGATGCAGCCCAAAGGATATGAAGTAAAGGGGCATAAAGAGAAGGCTTGTTTTCTGAAAAAGTCTTTATATGGACTTAAAACAGCCCCCTAGACAGTGGTACAAGAGGTTTGATGATCATATAGTGGGAAGTGGATTCACTAGATGTGACACCCGGCATATTTGGCTAAAACATTTTAGTAACATCTAAGTCTACCTTAGCGGGAAACGTTTATAAACGGACTTAACTGGGTTAGTTGAGTCAGGTCATGTTAGGATTGTCCAGGGTTCAATGATCTGTAGGATCATTGGGAGTCATTTTGGGAATACACTAGTACGGGTTCCGTTGGGGGTGACATTACATGAACTAATTAAGTATATGTGTAGATTATGGGTCGTGTGGTGGATTATATACATAGATGTGTTTAAATGATGTGTAAATGATTATCCGTGCTTAAATATGTTAAACATAGACTAAGGTTGCATGCTCATATGATAAGGTATGTTAGAATGCGTTAAACACGACAAACTAGAAAACTAGATAAACATGGATTCTGGTTCGACAACTTCGAGTGGTCGAAGGAAGAATTTTGTTTTGGTTCGACCCTTTGTAACTGAGCGAACCTGGGATGTGGAATTGAAAGAATTCCCTTCGACCAGGACAGGGCTCATTCGACCCTGTGGAATGGTCGAAGGAGGCCACCTTCGACCACTGATAGGGGGCGAAGGAGGATTAGTATAAATACCAAACTTTGTCATTTTTCATCATTTCACAAACCCTAACCGTCTCAAAACACTCTCAAACGATTTTAATCACTAAGGAAGGAGTTTTTGCTCTTCTTTTTCATAATCTAACCTATCTACAACATCTAAACAAGAATCCAAGGTGTGTTCTTGATCCTAAATCCTTTTTAAAGCATTTTAATTCGTTTTCGTCTAACCCTAATTGCCCGGATCTGTTCTAAGGGTGTTTTCATGATTAAAAACCTTTTAAACATCTTTCTAAATCAAAACCTTATCATTTAAACATAGGTCTTCATGATGATTAACATATGTAAATTGTGTATTATGTGGTGTGATGTGTTGTTCAATGATTTGCTGCTGTATCTATGATAGAAACATGATATAGGATTGTTATCGATGCTAGGTTATTGTTGTTTAGGGTTAGAATTGGATAGATGGTGATGTTGTGGGTATTTTGGGGTTTTAACGAATCTAGACTTGATGCATGATATTTATGATCAATAGAACTAATAAGGAAAATCGAACACTCGACAAACTGAGCATTTTAAGTTGAATATGGATCGATTTCAAAAGTTTCCAAATTGGGTAAAGAATCCATGCATGATTGTGACGTTTCCATAATTCTTACCATTTTGGGAAAGGGCTGAAATGGACGTATTATTGGGGGAAATCGGTGGGGTTTTGTAGGGATAAGTTATTCATACTTGACTGCTGTGTTTGATGATGTTTCGAGGTGTTTCGAATGTGTTTGAGGCGTTTTTAGGAAAATTTGTACAACAGGGGCGAACCTGGACTCCTTCGACCAATCGGGTGGGCGAAGGAGAAAATCCAGGGTCGAACTGGAAAATGTTGGGCGAACCTGATCAAACGGTCGAATGTGGAAAAACGGGCGAAGGAGAACTTAAAAACGGGCGAAGGAGATTTAAAACGGGCGAAGGAGATTTAACTGACTCGTTCGACCGTTCTGATGCAGAAATGAGATTTTTGATACAAACTAAGTGTTTTATGCTTGAACCTTGTGTGTAATCTATGTGTACTTGATTAGTTAGGGTAATGAGTCACCAATGGGATGTCGGGTCGGTCTAGTGTGTCGGTTAAACATTTAAACACGCTTTAAAACATACTTGGTTACGATCTGGACAATCGGGGACTAGATAACCTTATGGTTATTAGTCGGAACACTTATGTGAACATTTTGATAGATCTCCGGTAGAGGGATTATCAAGGGCTTAGCATTTTTACTTGTAACCGAAGAACGCTATCTAAGGTGAGTTCACGGCCCCACTTTTACTGCTTTAACTTTTGGGGGAGAAAACATGCGCTAAACTATTTTGGTAACATATGTCATACTATGGTTTTTAACTTTGTATTGCTATACGATCTTTGGAAGTCCCGGGGGAAACCATGAATGTGCGGGGATGCACAACGGGGGAAATGTGGATAGATCTATTGGGCGTGACCTGCCCCACTCGACGGCTTGGAGGTCCGGGCGGGTGCATATTGTCTCGAACTTTGCTAAACATGCTGAACATATACGGGCTGCTTAAACATATGCTAAACATTGCTAAACGTGTCTAGTAATGGTTTCCAATCGTAGTAGTAATAAAACATACGCCTAGCTAGCGTACTTGGTAACATTGGTATAGTATGGACATGGTAACATTTTAAAACGCTTGGTAACATATTGAACAAACCTGTGAACTCACCAGCATTATATGTTGACGTCTTTTTGGCATGTTTTTCTCAGGTCGCTAAGGTAGCAACAAATGGAACTAGGCGCACGGGTCTGCATTGGCGTCTAGGTTTTGTTCATGTTTTGTAATAAACACTTGGTACATTTGGGTCTATGGTTTGTAACTTGTCTAATGCTTCCGCTACTGGATTTGAGTTTATGAAAACTATGTCTTTTTGAATGTCATGTATCTTCATATAGAGTTGTTTATTGTGACCGTTGACTTGGATCCTGGTTTGTCATGCGCCTCGCGGTAAAACTCCGCAAGTGGAAATTGAGGGTGTGACAGATTGGTATTAGAGCCAATGGTTATAGTGAACTAGGACTGCATGTAGAGTCTGGTCTATAGCCGAGTCACACACACTAGACGGTCACATACTTTGAGTCTATTAGTGGGATACGTACTAACGTTGTCGGGGTGTCCGTACATCATCATCATACTTCTCCGTTACATCATCCGCTTTTATTTGGGATCTTACCTACTCTTGTCTTCTTCTTCTGGATTGAAGAAGGAGGGGTTGGTTTGCTGGTTCTAGCACACACATACCTTCTTAACTTGCACCTATCGTAACACGTTACTAGGCGACGATATTCGGTGACCGGAGTCTGGATTAGGGGTGTATCTGGAGGACCATGTAGAGCAGTTTATCATTTCAGGTGCACACGAAATAATAAACTGAAATGCATGAAAATCCCGATGGACTTCGAGTTTGGATGTATAGTCTTGGATTTGTCCCTAAGCTAACTCATGTAAATTTCTAGTGGTTGACACTAGAAGTGAATCTGAATCCCTCGATTTCTTGATTTGTTAGATCATGTCTGGTGCTCGCGGTGGTGGACGTCGTGGTGGTGGCGGTGGCCATGCTGGCGGCGGTGGTCGTGCTGGAGGCAGTGGTCGTGGTAACATCAACATGACCCAAGCTAAGTTGAACAACTTGCTACAGCAGCAAGTGAACATGGCTATGGCTAATTTCCAGGCTGGGATTAATGCCATGGGTGGTGAGTTGATTTCTGTCGACCTTGCCTCATTCTTGGGTGTCGTGTCCTTTCGTTTGTGTTTTACTTGTGTACCGTGTTTCAGGTATTGGTGCCAATCCACCTCCACCTCAGTGCTCGTATAAGAAGTTTCGGGACTGTCAGCCCCATAACTTCGCTGGAACTGAGGGAGCGGTGGGACTGCTCCGATGGCTGGAGAAGGTTGAGTCTGTGTTTGTCATGTGTAACTGTCCTACTGGGGACCGGGTGAAGTATGCTACTGCGACAGTTGAGGGGCCTGCACTGTCATGGTGGAATGCTACTACACAGAACATGGGATTGGGGGAGGCTATAGCTATGCCTTGGGCGGAGTTTGTGCAACTGTTGAGAGGCGAGTACTACCCGAGGGAGGAGGTACAGAAGTTGGAACACGAGGTCTGGAGCTACAAGATGGTTGGGTCTGAGATAGAGGAGTACACTGTGAGGAGGAACGAGCTGGCGGTGTTGTGCCCTGATTTGCACACACCCGAGTATAGGAGGATTGAACACTATGTGTCGGGGCTAGTGCCGGAGATCGCTGGATTGGTGGCTGCTGGGAATCTTCCCACTATTGCTGAAGTTGCCCGATCAGCTCATCGGATGACTAACCTGAAGGTGGCAGAAGGTGTTTTGCCTCCTAAGGGTGCGACTGTAAACATTACTGAAGGGAACAAGAGGAAGTGGGATAGTGCGGGGAAGAGTGTTGTGCCAGCGCCATCTCAGCCGGCAAAGAAGTTTGATTCATCTGGGTCTTCTTCTGGGCAGAAGTCGAGTGGGTATGTTGGGAAGCATCCCAAGTGCAACAAGTGTGGTTTTCATCATTCTGGGAGTTGTGATCGGGCTTGTTGTCATCGGTGCCATCAGTTGGGGCATCATGCTAAGGATTGCAGGGTGGCACTTACTCCAACTCAGACTCCTGCTGCTACTCCTACTCCTGCTGCTCAGGGGGCTCCGGGAAAGCAGGGGTGCTATAACTGTGGCGATACGGGACACTTCAAGCGTGAATGTCCTAAACTGAAGCAGGGCGATAACGGGAGGGGCGGAAACGGTAATGGGAACAACGGCGGCGGAGGCAGGACTGCACGTGCTTTCGTCATTGGATCTGCAGATGCTAGGCAGGATCCAGACACAGTTACCGATACGTTTCTTCTTAATGATCGCTATGTTTCTGTCTTGTTTGATTCTGGTGCCGATAAGAGTTTCGTATCTATGGACATTAGTCGATTGCTAGATATAGTACCCACACCTTTAGAGGCTAAGTACTTAATAGAATTGGCTGATGGTAAGAAAATCGAAGCAACACACACCCTTAGGGAATGTCGCTTGGAACTGTCGGGTTTGTCTTTCCCCATTGACCTTATGCCGGTACCCCTGGGTAGTTTTGATGTCGTTGTCGGCATGGATTGGTTATCGTTGTATCGTGCGGAGATCGTTTGTTTCGATAAGATCATTCGGATTCCTCTCCCTGATGGAGAGACTCTTTCGGTTCATGGCGAGAAAAGCGGTGCTCCGCTGAGTATCATTTCCAGCATGAAAGCCCGTAAGTACCTTCGGAAGGGTTGTTCGGCCATTCTGGCACTTGTTAACGTTTCTACTGACGATGAGAAGAAGATCGAGGATATCCCAGTGGTTCGTGACTTTCCTGATGTGTTTCTTGATGATTTGCCTGGTCTTCCCCCCCATCGTCAGGTTGAGTTTGGCATCAATCTTACTCTGGGTGCAGCTCCTATTGCCCGAGCTCCGTATCGTCTTGCACCTCCCGAGATGCAAGAGTTGTCCAGCCAGTTGCAGGAACTCTTGGAAAAGGGTTTCATCCGACCGAGTTCTTCCCCGTGGGGAGCTCCTATTTTGTTTGTGAAGAAGAAGGACGGAAGTCTTCGCATGTGTATTGACTATCGTGAGTTGAACAAAGTGACCATCAAGAATCGTTATCCTCTTCCTCGTATTGATAATCTCTTTGACCAGCTCTAGGGCTCCATCTACTATTCGAAGATCGATTTGCGGTCCGGTTATCACCAGTTGCGCGTCAGGGAAGTTGACATTCAGAAGACTGCTTTTCGCACTCGTTATGGCCACTTTGAGTTCTTGGTCATGCCTTTTGGTCTCACTAACGCACCGGCGGTGTTCATGGACTTAATGAACCGCGTTTGCAAACCTTACCTTGATAAATTCGTCATTGTGTTTATTGACGATATTTTGGTTTATTCTAAGGTGATTTTTGGTTATGTGAAGTTCAATTCCTAGGACATGTGGTTAATGAACTGGAAATTCATGTCGATCCGGCTAAGATCGAAGCTATTAAAGACTGGGAAGCACCAAAGACGCCATCTGAGGTGCGGCAATTCCTAGGTCTTGCGGGTTACTATCGTCGTTTCATTGAGGGATTTTCGAAGATCGCTCAACCCCTCACTACTCTTACCCAGAAGGACCGAAAGTTCGACTGGGATGAACCACAGGAATCAGCATTTCAGATGTTGAAGCTTAAACTTTGTTCTGCACCTATCTTATCCTTACCGGAGGGTACGGATGACTTTGTTGTGTACTGTGACGCTTCTATTCGTGGTCTCGGTTGTGTGTTGATGCAACGCGGGAAGGTTATTGCTTATGCCTCTCGTCAACTCAATGTTCATGAGAAGAATTACACTACTCATGACTTGGAACTGGGTGCGGTAGTCTTTGCGTTGAAAATCTGGAGACATTACTTGTACGGTACCAAGTGTGAAGTATATACCGATCACAAGAGTCTTCAGCATATTTTTGACCAGAAGGTGTTGAACATGCGGCAGCGTCGCTGGGTTGAACTCCTGAACGATTATGACTGTGCTATCAAATACCATCCTGGCAAGGCGAACGTTGTGGCAGACGCCTTGAGCAGGAAGGAGTCTGCGAATCCTCGCCGTGTTCGAGCCTTACAGCTCACCATTCATTCGTCGTTGCTTGACCGAATCCGTTCTGCACAGTTGGAAGCCTTGAAGGAGGAAAACCTTAAGGCTGAAACTATGCACAGTGCTGACAAGCATCTTGAACTCAGGACCGATGGCTTACACTATTTTGCGGGACGTGTTTGGGTCCCATTGTTTGGGGGATTGCGCGAGCTTGTTTTGGATGAAGCTCACAAATCCCGGTATTCTATTCACCCTGGCTCCGATAAGATGTATCAGGATTTGAAGATACTTTATTGGTGGCCAAACATGAAAGCTGACATAGCTTCTTATGTCTGCAAATGCTTGACTTGTGCTAAAGTCAAGGTGGAGTATCAGAGGCCGTCTGGTCTCCTGCAACAACCAGAGGTTCCGGAATGGAAGTGGGAGCGAATCACGATGGATTTTGTCACCAAGCTACCAAGGTCACCTAGTGGTTATGATATGATCTGGGTGATTGTTGACCGGCTGACAAAATCGGCACGTTTCATAACTATTAAGGAAACCGATGGACTCGAGCGGTTGGCTCGACTTTACCTTAAGGAGGTGGTTGCTCGGCACGGGGTGCCTGTTTCTATTATCTCTGATCGTGATTCTCGTTTTGCTTCGCGTTTCTGGAAGGCTCTGCACAAGGCTTTGGGTACTCAGTTGGATATGAGTACAGCTTATCATCCGCAAACTGATGGACAGAGTGAGCGGACAATCCAAACCTTGGAAGACATGCTTCGGGCATGTGTTATCGATTTTGGAAAAAGTTGGGAGATCCACATGCTGTTAGTGGAGTTCTCCTACAACAACAGCTATCACTCTAGCATCAAGGCAGCTCCGTTCGAGGCTCTTTACGGATGGAAATGTCGATCACCACTTTGTTGGGCCGAGGTGGGCGAGAGCCAGCTCACTGGTCCGGAACTTGTGTACGAAACTTCGGAGAAAATCGTACAGATTCGTCACCGTTTGGCTGCTGCACGGGATCGTCAGAAGAGTTATGCCGATCGCCGTCGAAAACCTTTGGAGTTCCAGGTTGGGGACAGGGTACTTCTGAAACTTTCACCATGGAAGGGCGTCATACGCTTTGGAAAGCGTGGCAAGCTTAACCCTCGTTATGTCGGACCATTCGCAATCCTGGATCGGTGGCATACAGACTTGACTTACCGGCGGAGCTCGGTAGTGTGCACAACGTCTTCCATGTGTCTAACTTGAAGAAGTGTTTGGCTGATGAATCTCTCATTGTACCACTGGAAGAGATCAAGATTGATGATCGTCTTCGCATTGTGGAGGAACCTGTCGAGATTCTCGACTATAAGATTCGTAGCCTTCGTCGGAGTAAAATCTGCATCGTCAAAGTCCGTTGGAACTCGAATCGTGGACCGAGTTCACGTGGGAACGGGAGGATCAGATGAAAGCTAAACATCCTCATCTTTTTCCGAAACGCGCGTTCGAATCGAGGCATGTTACTGCTGAAGCGGAATGAATCTCGGGTCGAGATTCCTTTCAACGTGGGGATGATGTGACAACCGGTAATTTTCCCTTTCGTTTCATTTTCTTTTCTTTCATTTTGGGGCTTTGCGCAATTTTCGGGACGATCATTGGGAGTCATTTTGGGAATACACTAGTACCGGGTTCCGTTGGGGGTGACATTACATGAACTAATTAAGTATATGTGTAGATTATGGGTCGTGTGGTGGATTATATACATAGATGTGTTTAAATGATGTGTAAATGATTATCCGTGCTTAAATATGTTAAACATAGACTAAGGTTGCATGCTCATATGTTAAGGTATGTTAGAATGCGTTAAACACGACAAACTGGAAAACTAGATAAACATGAATTCTGGTTCGACCACTTCGAGTGGTCGAAGGAAGAATTTTGTTTTGGTTCGACCCTTTGTAACTGGGCGAACCTGGGATGTGGAATTGAAAGAATTCCCTTCGACCAGGACAGGGCTCATTCGACCCTGTGGAAGGGTCGAAGGAGGCCACCTTCGACCACTGATAGGGGGCGAAGGAGGATTAGTATAAATACCAAACTTTGTCATTTTTCATCATTTCACAAACCCTAACCGTCTCAAAACACTCTCAAACGATTTTAATCACTAAGGAAGGAGTTTTTGCTCTTCTTTTTCATAATCTAACCTATCTACAACATCTAAACAAGAATCCAAGGTGTGTTCTTGATCGTAAATCCTTTTTAAAGCATTTTAATTCGTTTTCGTCTAACCCTAATTGTCCGGATCTGTTCTAAGGGTGTTTTCATGTTGGATTAGTAAGCTGCTCTTTTAGTTGAACTTGCTAGTTGACACTTAAGTGTTTAGAAAGTTCTTGGTGAGTGATAGCACAGCGGAATGTTTATAAGTTTATAGCTACACTTATCAACAGGAGTTATTACTCCCCCTGGAATCAAGAACTAATAAATGAGAAGTGTTTATTGAGAATCTAAGTATTGAATGAGAATGAAACACTTTGACAGATTCTCAGTAAACACGAAATGGAAATAACAATAATAAGAGTTGAAGGATTTCTTGTATTAAAATCAATGTCTAAAACAGAAGGATGAATCCTTCTATTTATAGACTTTACAAATACATGAACCTTGCCAAAAGCAAGTTCAGAAACAAGTTGCAACAAGTTGCAGTCTTGGAACTTGTACATAAAGCAAAAAGAAATACTAAAGTATTAAACTACTGATATACAAAGGCGGTGGAAAAGATCTTCTTCAAGTACTGATGAATGACAAACTACTGATGAGTAGTTTGTCTTCAGTAGTTCTTCAGTAGAAATGTCTGGTTTGAACTTCAGAACTTCTGATGACTTCTTCTTCAGCACTTCTGAATCTCTTCTTCAGCAGTTTGATTCTTTGTCTTCAGCAGTTTCATACTTAGAGTATTTTGACAGAAAGTGAATTAGACTAAGGTTTGCAAAAGTGGTTTCACCAATCCTTTTTGTCCTAACATTTCATGATTAAAAACCTTTTAAACATCTTTCTAAATCAAAACCTTATCATTTAAACATAGGTCTTCATGATGATTAACATATGTAAATTGTGTATTATGTGGTGTGATGTGTTGTTCAATGATTTGCTGCTGTATCTATGATAGAAACATGATATAGGATTGTTATCGATGCTAGGTTATTGTTGTTTAGGGTTAGAATTGGATAGATGGTGATGTTGTGGGTATTTTGGGGTTTTAACGAATCTAGACTTGATGCATGATATTTATGATCAATAGAACTAATAAGGAAAATCGAACACTCGACAAACTGAGCATTTTAAGTTGAATATGGATCGATTTCAAAAGTTTCCAAATTGGGTAAAGAATCCATGCATGATTGTGACGTTTCCATAATTCTTACCATTTTGGGAAAGGGCTGAAATGGACGTATTATTGGGGGAAATCGGTGGGGTTTTGTAGGGATAAGTTATTCATACTTGACTGCTGTGTTTGATGATGTTTCGAGGTGTTTCGAATGTGTTTGAGGCGTTTTTAGGAAAATTTGTACAACAGGGGCGAACCTGGACTCCTTCGACCAATCGGGTGGGCGAAGGAGAAAATCCAGGGTCGAACCTGGAAAATGTTGGGCGAACCTGATCAAACGGTCGAATGTGGAAAAACGGGCGAAGGAGAACTTAAAAACGGGCGAAGGAGATTTAAAACGGGCGAAGGAGATTTAACTGACTCGTTCGACCGTTCTGATGCAGAAATGAGATTTTTGATACAAACTAAGTGTTTTATGCTTGAACCTTGTGTGTAATCTATGTGTACTTGATTAGTTAGGGTAATGAGTCACCAATGGGATGTCGGGTCGGTCTAGTGTGTCGGTTAAACATTTAAACACGCTTTAAAACATACTTGGTTACGATCTGGACAATCGGGGACTAGATAACCTTATGGTTATTAGTCGGAACACTTATGTGAACATTTTGATAGATCTCCGGTAGAGGGATTATCAAGGGCTTAGCATTTTTACTTGTAACCGATGAACGCTATCTAAGGTGAGTTCACGGCCCCACTTTTACTGCTTTAACTTTTGGGGGAGAAAACATGCGCTAAACTATTTTGGTAACATATGTCATACTATGGTTTTTAACTTTGTATTGCTATACGATCTTTGGAAGTCCCGGGGGAAACCATGAATGTGCGGGGATGCACAACGGGGGAAATGTGGATAGATCTATTGGGCGTGACCTGCCCCACTCGACGGCTTGGAGGTCCGGGCGGGTGCATATTGTCTCGAACTTTGCTAAACATGCTGAACATATACGGGCTGCTTAAACATATGCTAAACATTGCTAAACGTGTCTAGTAATGGTTTCCAATCGTAGTAGTAATAAAACATACGCCTAGCTAGCGTACTTGGTAACATTGGTATAGTATGGACATGGTAACATTTTGAAAACGCTTGGTAACATATTGAACAAACCTGTGAACTCACCAGCATTATATGTTGATGTCTTTTTGGCATGTTTTTCTCAGGTCGCTAAGGTAGCAACAAATGGAACTAGGCGCACGGGTCTGCATTGGCGTCTAGGTTTAGTTTATGTTTTGTAATAAACACTTGGTACATTTGGGTCTATGGTTTGTAACTTGTCTAATGCTTCCGCTACTGGTTTTGAGTTTATGAAAACTATGTCTTTTTGAATGTCATGTATCTTCATATAGAGTTGTTTATTGTGACCGTTGACTTGGATCCTGGTTTGTCATGCGCCTCGCGGTAAAACTCCACAAGTGGAAATTGAGGGTGTGACACTAGAAGCCTCTATGATAGCTGTGTGTACCATAAAGACTATGAAAATGGTAAGTTTGTCTACTTATTGTTATATGTAGATGATATGTTAATAGCCTGCAAAGACAAATGTGAGATTGAAGCCACAAAGAAACTGTTGATGAATAAGTTTGAAATGAAGGAACTTGGTAAGGCAAGAAAGATTTTGGGAATGGAGATTGTGAGAGACAGAAGTCTTAAACAGTTGAAGTTATCTCAAAGATCTTACATTAAGAAGGTACTAAGCAATTATAATATGGTGAATTGTAAAGCTGTGAAAACACCATTAGCCCCCCATTTCGAAGTGTCCAAATAAGGTTCTCCTAAGACAGAAGAAGAAAGGAAGATTATGGAAAAGATTCCTTATGCTAATATTGTTGGAAGCTTGATGTATTTGATGGTATGTACAAGACCAGATCTTGCATATGTTGTAAGCTAAGTAAGCAGCTTTATTTCTGATCCAGGGAAGAATCATTGGAATGCAGTTAAATGGATTCTGAGGTATTTGAAAGGATCTCAGGATATTGGGTTGGTTTTCAAAGAGTCTGATGGTAGCAGGGGTAAAACAGTCCAAGGTTATGTGGATGCTAATTATGCAAATGATATGGATAATGGCAGGTCTATATCATGTTATGTTTTTCTTGTTATAGGAAATGTGGTGAGTTGGAAAGCTCAATTACAGCATGTAGTTGCATTATTTTCAACTGAGGTTGAATTCATATCATTGACAGAAGGGGTAAAAAAGTCAATGTGGTTGATGTAGGATCAACTTTCGGGTCAACCGACAATCACGAGCTTTACTATTTAGAGTGCGGAAACCTCTGAAAAGGTTCGGATAACAGAAACAACAATGAAACAATGACAAACGAGGTATCAATACACACAAAATAAGGTCAAAGGTTGTATTGATTAATCAAAAACATAGCACAGGTGTTTACAAGACCAATCTCAGACCTCCAAACCTTGGGAAGGGTGTTTGGGGAATATGTGATGTGACCACTAATGATTAGGGCAATGATTGGATGCTTTTAAACCCTTGCTACTCGTGCAGGACCTTGCAGGCGAGTAGCAAAGTTATCCCACATGAAGTTCAGGCGATTAGCTAGCTATCCACTAGTAATACAGGCGATTAGCTTTGCTAATCGCCCCTAGGAAGAACTAATCGCCTCCAGCAAACCAAACAGCCCAAATCACTTCCAAACACCCGAAATACTAACCAAACATCACCTATACTAGGCTAGGGACATCATGTACTAACAAGTTGAAAGGGTTTGTGCAAGATTTTGGAATAAGGGTTGATGATGCACTGGTATTTTGTAACAATTCAAGTGTTGTACAATTGTCTAAAAACAGTGTATTTTATGAGAGAACAAAGCATGTGAAGGTCAAGCTTTATTTCATAAGAGATATAGTCAACTCCAAAGAAGTGATAGTGAATTGGATTGATACTAAAGAGAATCCTGCAGATATGCTTACAAAAGCTCCTCCTGGCCCAAAGTTTGAGTTTTGTTTGAGGTGTTTGGGATTGGATTAAAGTCAATTTGTAACTTCAAGGTGGAGATTGTTTAAAGTAAAGTCAAAATTGGCAGTCAACAATAGTCAAACACTGGGTTAAAGATGTTACAATAAAGTCCAAGGGTCAGTTCTGTCAAATTACAAAGTTCTTTTTATGTCTTAATAAGTGATCGAGCTAGAATTGCAAATGAGGAAACTTTGAGGGACTAATTCTACCATGAAGCAAACTTTGAGGGATTTAGGGTTATAGGTAGTCTTGATCAATTCATTGTAATTCATTCAGTTTTCTTTCAATTCCGTTTGTAATCGTTTTCGTTAATCAATAACAAAAGCTCGAAGCGTTTGATTGTTAGTTCTTGTTATCGATTTCATAGTTTATTCTCTAACATTTATTACACCAAAACGGCCACTAGCAAGAATCTAGAGACACCATACACCAAAAACGCCAACAGGCGTAACACCAAAAACCATAAAACCACCTAGCACCCAACGACACCCAATAAGATTAAAACTCCTAGCCTGACTTGCAAGGAGTACTACAATCAACCATAAATAGGTCATATCCGTCTGTCATAAGTTATAAGTCTAAAGGGGATACATTGCGCGGCGAGTTCTCTCGACTACCGTCGTAGCATTATTCCCAAACAAATCAAAGTCAGTGCTTTTCTTTCTTCTTCTCAGTTGAAACGTGAACCAAAACATAGTTCTGCCAAAATTTTAAATGCAATTAAACTTGCAAATAGTTTGCTCTTCTAAATAAGAGTGAACATTATTTTAATTATTTAATTTAAATATACTATTACACTATCTACTTTAAAAAAAAACATTTCCCAAAAGGTGTAACGGACTCTGAGACAAACAATGCATTCATACCCGGCTATTTACAGACTACTGATGTGTGCATAACCCATTTAATTTACAGAGTGCACATATATGTTGTGTTTACTGAACTGTTTACATGGTGTTATGTGATACATAAATCCATTTGGGTTTTTTTTTTGGTGTTGATTGGGGAGGCGGCAAACATATTTGTGTCGACCTTACTGGGTTTTCTTCCTGGTAGGGCTGCGCGACAGTGGGTTTGTGCCAGGGCAATCGGATTTGAGGAGAGAGTCCAAGAAGGTTGCAAAGCACGAAGCGGCCTATTCGGAAAGTCAACACGTGTTTGTGTCTTTTGCTTTCGATACGTTTGGATCACTCGCTCCCAAGGCAGTACGGTTTTTTAATCTGGTGCAGAAGGTGATACACAGTAAGTCATCGAGCTCCAGTAACCAAGAGTTTGTCTTTAGACGAATAGGTTTTGTAATCCAAAAAGGTGCTGCAACGCAGCTTATTGGCCGTTTACCTACCATTCTTATGTAATTTGTTTTGTTTGAACATTGACGAATCAGAGTAAGGAAAAAAACTTCAATGTAGTGATATATTTAATAAAAAAGAAAAAGAAAAAAGAATTATCTTCTTCAAATGGGTATAAATTTATGAGTATATAAATCAAATTAGGGATGATAAGGAGATAGTGCCAAATCTCGAATCACCCGAACCGAATCATTTCCGATACTCACTTTTTGGTGTTTTAGGGATCGGATTTAGGTTCGGTACCGATATTTTACATTTAAATACCATACTGTACCGAACATTTTTAGTATCAGTACCAAATTTTGGCCGTTTTTGAAATCAACACTTCCGTATTTGTACCAAACTTATCCCTAAATTAAATACAGTAACAATGAAAAAAATCATAATAAGAGAACGTATAACAATTGAACAAAGAAAAGCTTTTATTTTTGTATCATGAAAGTGAGTCAATGATACCCAAATAGAAATTATTAATCTTTTTAAAGTTTAGTCTATAATTCAGTTCAATAGAGGATGGACACATGCATGTACGTGTTCTTGAAACAATTTTTAGGTTAACCTTATATATAACAACACTTGCTTCTTCTTGTACTGAAGTTATGGACACATCTCAAAATATGTTAAAGCGCCTTTTGTTAATTACGCATCGAAATACAAAATCCAATTATCATCGATACCATGTGTGTGATGAACTGTGGCACTGTTATTTCGTAGAAGTGAGGTTAAGATGAATTTAGGCCCAATACAAATCTTGCGTTTAAGAAATCTGCCATATTTCACAATTTTCTTTGTTAAGAAACATTTTCCGACAAACTTGATCGTTCATAAATACTACACCAATTATTGATTTGACAGAAATGCGTAAAAACGACCATTTCCGACAAACTTTTCCTATGATTAATTTTACTGTTATTCTAGAAAGTGGATCGATGTGATACGTTATATACACCCAACCAATCCATTTACATGTTCACAATAGTTAATTAGCATGCAAAGCCACTAAAAGTGTGAGGTCTTGAGTTCAAGTCTTACAAGGAGCAAGAAATTCGTCTTTCAAAAAAAAGTTAATTAGCATACATGTTAGGCTATTAATTTCAAGCACTACATGTTTCCATATTGTACAATACTCCATGTTTATGGTAATTAATTGTTTCCGGTTTTTAAGAAACATTTTCAGCTTAATGACATTAAAGAAGACAATTGATCAAGTATCCTCTTTACTTTTTTTTTATTTTTAGAGAGTGACCATCTTGAATCGGTCTCTAACATTGGTGTTTCCATTATTGATATATATCCACCTACCTGCCTCCCATACTTGTTTTGATTCTCGAGAGAATCAACCGGCTACTAGCCCACCAAGAATCCATCGCTTCCCAACAAGCCGCCCTAGCCAAGTTCCACTTTGACTCACTCATTGCCGCCATGAACGAACAAGATCACCGCCACCCTTGTCTCTAACAAGATGTAGGCATATGTTTTATAGACACTTTATATTGTCTAACACAGCTTTCATCCCTAAATAGATCTTTTTAGATTATTAAAATAAAAAGTTTGAGTCTTGAAGCCGAATATCAACAATACGCATGTATGAAAAGGTGGCAAAATATTGATCACTGCTGCGGTTTACAAACTTTCTGTTCTAATTGAAATATGGTTTTAAACTTAAAAAGTAATGGAACTACTAAAGGTACATAATTAAAATATATAATGTGCTACACATTTTATTATTTTTGAGGTATATGTCATCTAATGTCTATGTTCTTATAAATGATACCTTAAGGAGAGGACCTCTCTCCATTCCAAAAGCTTAGAATTTCTACCTTTCGAAAACATCATCATCCAGTTTACCTGCCTGCAATATGACTTCAAAAAACTTATGTTAGGTGAATACGAAAGCCGTCAAAAAAATAGTACGGAAAACATTTAGTAACCTACATATCAACTAGAGACTTTTTTTTTTTTTGAAATGCAAACTTCTTACAAGACTCAAACCCCACTCCTTTCAATTCCTATTTCCTAAACCTTATTACAATTCCTTTGGCCACTGGGCTATTTCCAAGTGGTTATCAACTAGAGACTTAATGAAATAGAAAACAATAACTGAAATATTAATTTTAGACAACATAACTAACATTATAGACTTAGATGAAGTAAATAATAAAACCAAATATTTAAATAAAAACAAATTAGTTCTAAGAAATATTATATTAGTTATTCTTTTAGAGTTGTCAATCCGATTCGTCACCCTTTTTCCACAATGCCCTTGGTCTATATATGAGTCGAACATTTTAGTACTCGATTTCTCATCATGCATGCAGTATTTGTGAAGATTGTTTTGAATTTGTTCAACTTTATACAGATCTTGTCTTAGTTTTGTTCGAATTGTTTTGAGAATGTTTCTTTGATAATAATTATAAGAATCCACAGAATTATCCATGTAACGACAATACCATTGAAGGATTATTCATGAAATGGGTCTCTATGGCCAATAGCCCAACATATTTGTGACTTTCATTCAACACATGTTTTATAAATTGTTTTGAAATGAAAACAATAAATTTATTCAAGCATGTTCAAGATCTAAAGAAAACGATTTTATTGGGTAGATTTGTGTGAATAGGAAACCAAAGTATCCGATAAGCATGTAAATGTCAATATGCTTCATGAATGTGCATTTTTGGTACATAGATAGCCGGATCTTCGCACTAAGCCAAATGAAATGTGTGAGGATTGACCTAATACTTCTTGCACATAAATAATGTGAGGACTAGGATTTCTAGTTTAAATGCAAGGCTAATGAACTAAAAGTTAGGAATTAAAAAAATAAGTTTAAATGCTAAGGTAAAAACTAAAATGTAACACCCCAAATTTATATTTAGTGGATTGGATTTAGCTTTGATTTGAAAGCCCATAACGGAAACAAACATGATAAGAGCCCGTGATTGTGTATGTGTAATTTTATCAAAACCCATAGTAAGGTAGGGGAGCATGTCAACTCATTCCTTATTTGCAATCATCTTCGTTGTTGTTCTAGAGAGAGAAGTGGAGTCAAGAAAGAAAGCTCAACTTAGAGCTCAAACTTGCACCGATCATGGAACTTCGCCGGGATTCACAATTTGGGATTCTCCATCAAAGTTCAGAAACGTGCTCTGGGGATCTCATTTCTCAATACTCTAATAAGGTTTGGACTCGAGTTAAGGTTTTCACAATAAAAAGGAGAGTTTCACGTAAAAGTTTGCATGTAAAGGATGTTTCATGCTTGGAATGATGTTATGCAACGATTTTCCAACGCATTTCCTACGTTAAACTATTTGAGTAAGGGTTTCACGATAAGATCTTGACGTAAGAGTTAAGGTTTTCACGATAGGATTTCAAGTAACGTTTTCCTACATTAAGAAGGTTGGACTCGAGTTAAGGTATTAACGATAGGATCTTAACGTAAGAGCTTAGATTTAGAACACATATGACATTTTCACATTCTAGGATTTCATAAGTACATTTCACATGAAACTTTTCGCATGGTAGACTTACACGAAAACTTTTAGCTTTCACGTAGTACAAATCGTAGCTTTTCTCATAATAGTTTTGGTCCTTTATCTAAGCACTTAGTTTAGAGAAAAGTTGTAATTATATGCCCACTTAAAAACTAAGTTTCGCGTGAAATAGGTTCACCATGATAAGAATTATGTAAAAAGCCTTAGTCTTTGTTTGTTTGGTTTGAAAACCATGTTTTGCACAAAAAGTATCATATGCAGAAATTAACCTAGTTTACTTGTGAATTCACAACCAACCTAACTAATCTCTAACGGTCAAATTGCTCAACGTATAACACGTAGAAACTATATCACATGTGAAATCTAGATGCCATTTTTTCACCATTTTGGACTAATATGCATGCTACCTCATATATTTATGTTGAAATTGCTTCATGCGCATATTACTATCACGTGCATATAAACTTTTGACGACTAGGATTGCTGCTAAAATGATTGATGTCTAATATTTGTTATTAGAAAATTATTGATGGATCTTGTGAGTGCGACGACGTAGTAGGATACTATGCCAATATAAGCCTTCTTAGATATTTGATGAAACAACTAATCGATGGAGGTTGTTTCACAAATTCATGTTCACGTTGACGATCAATGTTATCATGCATGATTAACGTTATAGTACAGCTTAAGGCTTTATGTTTCATACTCAAAATGATAACTTAATGTTTTTATGAAAAGTATAACTCATTCAGCGAAGCCAGCTATTTTAGCATGCTCTCCATGTTTAACAAGTATTGATGATTTATAGGAGGTCACCTTGGCGTGGATTAAAGTGTAACACCTAGTGTCTCTCTGTAAATCCTAGAAGTAACGCATGTCCTGGTACTTTTCACTCATCTAATACTGCTCCCACCTGAGCATATGTAATTGTGGATTTCTCCTCTTGTCCACTAACATTAAGACCCAAAAGGCGTTGTGGATTTAAGAATAACATTAAGCCCCTAAACGCGTTAGTGATTTAAGAGGCATTGGATTACTTTTGAACTAAGGATCTCTCTTGGCTACTACCGATGTGGATTTACATAGAGTGTTACAATGGTCGGTGTTAATATTTTCAATAGTCGGTTCACTGCCCCCCCCCCCCCCAATAGGGACTTATTGTCCCTGATAAGGTTTGCCCCACTATCCCGAATGGCACAAGTTTGGCTCTGATACCATTTGTAACATTCAGCTCCTCTCACAGTTAATATTGTTCCCTTTGCCCTTGATGGGTTGCTCATTCAGGAGCTCACGGTGTTTCTGGTTGCCCAATTGGAGACTTTCCAGGAGGTCATGCATCCTGATAATGCTCTCATCTGAGTACACTTAACTGTAGAGTTACCTCTCATCCACTAACATTAAGCCCCAAAGCTTGTTTGTGATTTAAGAGGTATTGGATTACTTATAAACCAAGGATCTCTCTTACCCACGGTTGATGTGGGATTTGCCTAGGGTGTTACAATTGTTTGTGTTAATCTTTTCTGTAGTCAGTTCGTTAAAGTTAACCATAGTGATAATATCATCTTATTCACTAGTTTATTATGAACAAGCATTTGTCATTTATACACGTATATTTGTACTATTCATATAGATTTCAGTTAGACATTACGCATAGGAAAACCTAGCTAGTATATTTCTAGTTCAGGTGTGATTACTGTAAATTTGGTAAATCGAAATACTTATCTCACCTTATTTTAAATATATTTTATAAATGTATTTTTTACGTGTATTTACCAGCCAAAGCTAAAGTATTTTTTTGGATTGGCCCTAGGTGAACGTTAACTGCTGCGGTGATGGATTGGTCTAGTTCTTTGGCCTCTAGGACTTACAACTCCACCAACTAGAACCTAGGATGTCACAAGTCGTGTTTTAACTTCCACTCCACCTTTGGGTTAGTTGTATCGGATATTGATACATAATATTATAAATACATATGCAGTTTTAGTGTCCGCATTTTATATATTTATACGTAAACTCCTTATGCATATTGCGATGTGAATTTGTTAACCGATCGTCACGCTAATATCCCACACTCGGGATCACTAGGAGACTGTGGTATGACTTGAAGGCTACACTACCCTGAAGTCGTTTGGCATCCTTTCGATGATAGTTAATTAGTTTATGTATTTTGATAGTTATGCTTGAATTAAGAATTCGTGGTTTAGATATTTGATACTTTTACGCTCCTATGTATTCTGCTCCTATTATATGACATGTATCAATACTCGAACAATGTTTTTGATGAATAAAGACAATTGTGGGTTCCCCGGGTTTGGCGTCTTACGTAAGCTTAATAAAATAAAATAAACCTCTAATAACTTAACATAAACAAATGAACATGAACAATTGAGAATTAGTGAACATTAATGAATAACACATCACCAAATGTTCACTAACATAACTGAAGTCTCGACCTTTGTTCATGTTCGTTGATATAATTAATAGAATGAACTCATTGTTCATGTTCGTCCTATTGCAAAACAAACGAACGTAAACAAACTTCTGGCCAAATGATTCTTTGAAAGTTTGGTTGTTTACAACCCTAGGTATGTACCTTATTTATCTTCTACTAGGATGAATCAAGTTTCTTACTTTCATCATGTGTCCGAAATGAAAAAGAATGATGATAGCATCGATCCACCATGTGCAGCAGAAAAGTTATCTGAGCTTATTAATTGGGCTCATGAAAGAGAAATGGAGATAAAGAGGCAGATAGAGAATGGCGAGAAACGAAAGGCCGAGACCCCAGCAGTGGCTGCACCAACAAAGAAGCCAAAGATATCAGGAAAGATGACGAAGATGGGTCAAGGAATGAAATACATAATTGTGGCATATGTGGGAAGGGACATTCAGGGGAGTGTCGTTACAAGAATTCAGCTTGTTACAAGTGTAGAAGGCTTGGGCATGCGACATCCCAATGCCCTAGTCCGGTTAATTTGTGCTTTAATTGCTATAAGTCAGGGAACATTAAGAGTGATTGCCCAGAGCTAAGAACAAGGGATGGAACGGTCATAGAAGGATATAGAACAACAGAGAATTTGAAGAGGAGGGAAATTCCAAAGCCACGAGGCAGGGCTTTTCAAATTACTTCAGAAGAAGCGAAGGTTGCACCTGATGTCGTGACAGGTACCTTTCTAGTCAATTCTCTCCCTGCTTATGTTTTGTTTGATTCTGGAGCTAGTAGATCCTTCGTATCCATGAATTTTGCTTGCCATAAATCCTTTGCTAGAAGTAAATTAGTAAATGCCTTAGAAGTTGAGGTTGCTAGCGATAAGAGTGAACATTAATGAATAAACACATCACCAAACGTTTACTAACATAACTGAAGTCTCGACCTCTTTTCATGTTCGTTGATATAATTAATAGAATGAACTCATTGTTCATGTTCGTCCTATTACAAAACAAACGAATGTAAACAAACTTCTGGCCAAACGATTCTTTGAAAGTTTGGGTGTCTACAACCCTAGGTATGTACCTTATTTATCTTCTACTAGGATGAATCAAGTTTCTTACTTTCATTATGTGTCCGAAATGAAAAAGAATGATGACGGCATCGATCCACCATGTGCAGCAGAAAAGGAAGAAGTAAGATTGAGGAGGCCTTTGCGTAACCCTATAAATTGTTGGCAAGAGATTCAAGGTTTGAAAGAACTTAACTAGAACCTAGTATTGAGAAACGCTTTGAGATAGTGAGTGCTTATAAACTTATTTTCTTGTAGATTTATAGACATTTTTAGTCAAAACATTTGTTCTCGGTTCTTTTGATTTTCTTTAGATTCAAGCTACCAATAAACTTTATTCTAAAAGGCTATGTACTACAAAAAAAAACCCATGATCAATCATGTGAAGATTTTCAGACTACATGAAGAATTTACGCCTAACATAAATCATTTTAAGAGAAACTCCACGAAAAAACAAATGAAACAAAAAGAATGATCACCTGGGCACAATATCATTACGATAGATGTGTGTGTGAGAGAGAGAGTAAGGGATAGCAGTTTTACACTACTAGAAAACTGGGCAATTGACACCAAAATTTGATACGGAAAAAAACGGTGGCAAAATTAGCTACCATTTTCCGACCAAAATCTTATTGGTGGCAAATACATATAAAAAATCACCATAGCGATAATACGGTCTCAAAATGGTGGAAAATGTAAAAATAAAAAGTTTTAAGGAAGTTGCCACCGCTTGTTGACGGCCATTCAATTTGCCACCAACTTACGGTCACAAACTCACAATATAGAGTAAATATTTAAGCAGAAATATCAACTTTTTACCCGTTCCCCCAAAATTTAAGCGGGGATAACATTTAACTTATCACATCTAGGGTTCTGATTATGAAGTTTTCTCCCTAAAATCTCTAGAACCATCACCTTCGCTCGACCATCACCAATTGAATCATCCTCCGCTCTACTTCACTGTCGACGATCTCCCCTCAATCGCTCTAAACCCTAATCGCTCACAAAAGTGGTAACCATCGGACTTCAACAACAAGCAAATCATTTCTATGGATTTTTTTGTTGTTAACAACGACCAACGGCTTGTTATCCTTAATCGTAGGTATGGATTTTGATCTTGGGGTTCGTTATTGTTCTTAATCGGATGTATCTTTTTTTCGTGTTTATTGTTGATTTGATTTTTGGCTTAGATTCCTTACTTTAGTAGATGATAAAATAATAATGAAAAAGCAAATCTCTTAGCACAGATGTTTCGTCTTGATTATTTATTCTTGTGTGAGAGTGAATTTAACCAACAATAGGTGAATATTTTGTATTTGAGTTTAGAACTCCTAAGTTTTTTTTTTGTTATTTTCAAATTGTAATGTCCAGAAGTGATTATACAGAATCCCTTAGATTTAGAAGCCTTTCATTTGATGTTAAGCTAGTTACTATTGGATGCTTTCATTGGCAATTACAATAATAATAACCTCATTTCCAACATTCAAATGTTTAATTTTCATTATTTAGAATCCCTACACACGATATATGTTGCTTAAGGAAGACACTAGTAGGTTAGCAGAGTAAGTCATATTTAATTAATATCTTATGTAACAAAAAGAAGATATCAACTCTGTATAAGCCATTTGCTGAAACACAGGATGATATAGATAAAAATGATGTTGTGGAGGATTACACCAGCCTCCATCGTTGCTAGGTAAGGCGTTATTTGGAGGATAGAAATTGGTTGCAGTAACTACTACAGAACCAAGCTGACACCGTTTTTGTTCACCTACACTTGATTTTAAAGTAAGCACAATTACTCATTACTTTTTTTAATAGTGCTGATGTGTTTAGGTGAAGCTAAACCCATTGTGGGAAGTAAGGCTTGGTTCTGTGCAGGTGTAGCAACATGAAATCGCCAGCAGTGGTAGTAGGGTCTTTGCTCTTATGTGAAATAAGCATCAAGGCAAAATTCATTTCTTTGAGCACAACATATAGTATTTTTGACTTTTGATTATATAAAGTTTTATAATATTGTTTATACTATGATTTTTGGTTTTTTTTGTTTGTTTAACAGGTGTGGTAATTCAGATGTTTAATACTTGAGGTTGTGAATGCTAATTTGCATTATAAGGTAGACTATCAGCTATGGTAAGATAGTATTAGTATTCATTTACATGATTCTTGTTTCTTTTCTATGCTACTAGTAGATAAAAATCAACAAGTCTCTTTGTATTCAAATTATACAAAAATAGTTTGGAGTTTTTAATTAAGTTATCATTTGGATTGTGAGGCTAGAGATGGTTTGTTTTAGGTGTTATACAAACATATAAATTACTGAATTGAAGAGTACTTATATTTGTTTCTCCATGTTTGTTTTAAATTGGATTTAACTACGTAGTAGGAATCTCTTGAATTAGTACCGAGCTTCCAGGGGCAAGAATAAAGGAAACGTGTATGGGTTTGGCAATGTTAGAGACCCATATGTACATGACAGAGAACACCTCGAGGTATGTTTATTCCTTTTTAGCCTCATAGTAGTTTAAAATATATAAAAGAGTTATTTATTCTTTAATATAAGTGGAATCATATACATTAGTAATTTATAGTAAGATATCAAAGTTTTCTCATGATTTATGTTCATCTTGATTCTTGTAAACATGAGGTAAATATGGAGATTGTGATGTAGATATGATATATATTATTTCAACTTGAGCTTTGAATTATAGGTCAACAATGAGCATATGCACCCTAATTTTTCACCAATACTTGTGTTCTTTGTCTACTTTTATGCATTTGAATTGTTTTCCATGAGTATTATATTTGTTTGGTTTGTGTTTGCTTTTTTATTGTCAGGTTTAATGCTTTTAATGTATTGAGAATGTTTAGAAATTTCTTTTTGAGTTGATTACACAATATTTGCTGATTGTTTAAGTAAACTTTTATTCTTAGTAATCGTATGTAAATATATCAGAACATGTTATTTGGCTTCCAGCACTAGAATTGTAACTCACAATTGGATTATGTTATTGTAAACTCACTTGACCCATTATTAGTTTTTGTTAGTTTCGACTTCTTGATTCTTTTCATTGCTTGTTTTGTCGATTGAAAAGTTGAACTTGGTAATCAAAGAGCTTGTTAATTTAAAGGATGATGATAAAGAAAGGTTTGAAGGAATTATTGAGGTCTTGGTGGCTGGAAAAAGAAAAAGATAATGTGGATAAAGAGGCTATGCTCAATAGAATGACACAAATTAAAGCTATGTTAACAGCTACGGGTGGAAAATAGGTTATAAACACTTAGACATGAATGTTTTAAAGTTTTTTTTGTGGATAATTTCGGTTATTTGATGAATGACACAAATTGAAGCTATGTTAACAGCTACGGGTGGAAAATAGGTTATAAACACTTAGACATGAATGTTTTAAAGTTTTTTTTTTTGTGGATAATTTCGGTTATTTGATGTTTTAGTTGGTATTTCTATTAGAGTCTTTTATATGATTTTAAATTAGGATAAACTGAAACAAATTTGTTTTATATAATTTGAAATTTTGTATTATTTGATTATTTTATATAATATAGTTTTGTAGAATTGAATTAATAAAGCAGGAAAAAAAGCCTGTAGCAAAACTAAATTGTAGCAAATTTTTAATGAAAGTGGTCGTTCAATGATAGCAAATTTTCAATGAAAGTGATGGCTAAATGGTAACAAATTGTCAATTAAAGTGGTGACTAAATGGTTGCAGACAAAATGGTACCAAAACGGTTACAAAAAATGTGTAAATTTTCAATAAAAATGGTGTCTAAATGGTGACAATATCGGTGGGTAAGTGGTACCAAAACGGTAGCAAAAGACCTTCCTACAACATTGTAGGAGCGGTAGCAATATTTTCAACCGTTTTTTGTGGTGACAAAAATATGGTAGCAAAATATAAAAGTGGTAGGTATTTGGTGACAATAGGGCAACACACACGGGTGTTTTTGCTACCGCATTTTCGGTTGCAAAATGGTGACTACACAACAATTGCTACCATTATGTGACTGAAAATGTGGTGACAAAAGCTCAATTTTCTAGTAGTGTTAGTAGATGGTTGTGATATTGTTAGATCCTCCCAATATGTAGATATTATCTAAGTAAAAGCTCTCCCCAAAACAATGTAGTTTTAGTCTGGATTAGTAATAACAGACTCACAAGCGAAATATAGTTTTAAACTGGTTTGGTTAGGTTAGTAGCTGAAGTTACTTGAGATGTAAATTTAATTCTAATCTAATGAAAGTAGAAAGAATATGAATTGGAAATGAGAAAATGTGATTATAAGTTACAAATGTAACAATACATTGTAGCTAAGTCTTTATGATAGTCTTTGCAACTAGCTAATTAACTAGCTTCAAGTTCTACTAACCCCTTAATCTTAATAATATTCTCCTCTCAAAGCATACATTCTCAAAAAACATCCATGCATTTTACTTTGCATTTAATTAGTTTTCATGCTAAATAGAGAACCCACAGATTTGCTTCAACTTACGAAGTATAAACGAAAGAACAACTCATTAGTATGATTAATTATTAGTTAACATTGCCAAAGTAGCACTACAGAGGAGAATAAGAAGTACGTACCTAGTAAAATCTCACTACACTAAGGGAATTAATATTATATTAATACTTATTATAAGAATACAACTCAAACTACATTAAAAACACTGACCCCATCTAAATATCTAAATATTAGTATAAGGAAATAGCCAAGGAAATTAAAATAATGCTAAGATAAATGATTATGGAATCTTCTAATTATGGGCTTTTAATAATAAGCTAAAGACAAAGACTAATCTTAAACACGCAATGTCTAGAAGAAATTAAGATTAATGTGATAGGAGTATAATTACCATAATCCAAGACGACATGAGTACAATGCAGCTTGGTAGTTTCTACCTAGTTTTGGACCAAAACTCATAGGTGATTTACTAAAATATTGATTACTATTCATTTTTATTTGATCAAAATTGTGTCTTCCGTTAGTTTTTGCTCTATATTATTATTTTAATTTATAGGGGAAGGTTCTTATGTTTGGATTTAATTATTATACTGCCATGGACAAGACAAACTCTATGATCTTAGTCCAATGTAGGAGGTGATTTATTAACACTCTCATCCGTAGGGAGCACAAAATCGTAGCGAATCCCAAAAGGGACAAAACAAATATAAAGTAGATATTAATTTAAACACCATTCGTTAACAGTGTTTTGCATGATGAGAGAGAGAGAGAGAGAGAGAGAGAGAGAGAGAGAGAGAGAGAGAGAGAGAGAGAGAGAATGTTGTCAAGGTTAGTGTATTCTTACGATGTGTTTTTTTGTTTCTTTTAGGGTTTCAAGAGATGCCTTGTTTTCCAGAATCTAGAGGTTAAACATGAAATTTAGGGTTTTTGGTTCAAGGGTTTTTAGGGTTGTGAATGATCCTAGAAGTCTCTAGCTAATTACTAATTTTGATAAAACTTAAAGTAGAGATATAAAGTATCTATATGTATGAGTATAAATAGAGTTACGTACCATTTAGTGTGGACAAAACAAGATTGAAGCAAGTTTCAAGTAGCTTGCATCTTTGGAGCCTTCATTTCTTCACTAGCTTTGATTTGATTCTTCCTCTTCTTTTTCTTCTTGTATGGGATCCCCCTTGCCTTAGCTTGACACTCCTTCACTTCCCTTAAATAAACCCGAATCGCTCCATTACCAAACGGGTTATTTTCAGGAGAGCCGCCGTTCTCCTCATAAGCGGCTCTTAGACGCCCAATCAGGGCGTCCAGACTGCCCCATGCCTGCCTGAGAGGACAGGTACAAGGGGCAGGAGGGTCAGGTTGCCCAAAGAAGACGCAACCAGGTATATGCACCTTAGTTTTTCCGAATTGATCAAGGTATCGAAGAAATTCGATAACATGGCTAAAGTTACACTGCCCAAGAGCAACAGGAGGCCTTTGATTCTTCAGATATTGTCCGAAAGTGTTCCAATCGCGTCGTTTTTGTGATTCGTAACGGCTTAAAGGTGCCGGATGATGGCTCTGATCCGCGGTTGCTGACCGCGAGGATCCTTCGGATGGATCTTTTTGTATATTAATTGACATGAAGATGTGTTTCAAGAGAAAATCCTAGCTTGTGTATTTTGGGAAAAATGATGATCCAAGGTGAAAAATAGTAAAAATAAAGGTTCGGTAGGAGAAGAAGGAAAAGTTGAATATCACATACGGAGTCTTCTATTGAGGAGACATGTTATGGGTCCCAATGGAGAAGCTTTTTTTCCCCTATCATTTTCATTTCAATTTCTTCTTCAGGGCATTATAAGCACTAACATTTACTTTAATTTTAATCTTTTAATTATGATATATTAGTAGGGTAGACATGATATATAATTATTATATATTTCATACGCATCCTTGATTCAGTCGGTAGCCGGGTAAAAGTCTTTTAATATAGAGGTAATTTCTAAGAATAACATCTTGGAGAAAGTAATTTATAAACTTACTGTGTTATTTTTTATACTAATTGTAATAAGACACTAACACTTCAACGGACAGAATCGGAGTACTGTTATACTATAACCCGCTTTTTATAAAGGGTCCAAATTCTATTTGGTATCTCTCATTAAAAAATGTGCTTGAAAATATTTTAATAATAGCAATAAATAAATTCCTATCTTATTCTATAAAAAAACAAGTTTTTATTGTAAGTTACATTTTTTTATTCTAAAAAAGTTATACAATAAATCAAGTACTCCATAGATTTTTTACAAGTTAAACTAAAAATATGTATTTTATGAAAGTTTAAAGTTCAAGTAACAAAATTGTAACCGTTGATCATAAAGAATCTTATTACCTTTGTTCTAACCTTTCAGATACTACTCGTGCCCTATTTAGCAATATCAAACAGGGGAAGGGGTGTCTAACTGTAAAAAAAAATGTCAGCAAAGAAATGAAAAGAGCTTGAAACCACGAAATATATTAAACCTAATACTTTATCAGTTTTTAGGACTCAAGTCCATTATTCGAAAACAAGTTTTTTGCTACTATGGACTATCCTTTTCATATTAGAATATTAGAATAGATGAGCAATAGAAATAAAAGATGATGAAAAGAAGGATGATCTTATATATCATTAGCATTTAATATAACATTTTCTTTTATGTCATTTACATATATACCACAGTTGTAATATATAGCTAGCTAATGGTAATTTATCTCATTCCGCAACAATTTTAAGTTTTGTTCTAACCCAACCGAAACTTGAAATTCTTCTATTTGTGGGCATGTAAATGAGAAAAGTGGCTCTACGAAGAAGGGATAACCTAATCCTGAATTGAAAGTTAGAAAAAGAAATTGTTACTTTGTCTCCCAATCAACCACATTAGTATGGGTTATTTTAGTGTAATTGGGATTGATTTGTGGACTAAAGTGAATTGTAATGTACATAAAGCAAGTTAAGAGGCGCGAGTATGTGAGAGTGAGAGTACTTCACGCTTATTAATGTGAGAAAAAGATAAAAAAAAAATAATTACTCAATCTTAAATATACAAAAAATACAAAATCTATTATTTTATCTTGAAATTCAAAAAATAAAATATAAAAAGTTTTGTTTATTATTACAACCTACACATAAGCAAGTTATGTCCTGGAATATTACCCACAAATAGCCGACACATATTTATGAAAAAGTTAAACATTATAAAAATAAAACATATGAACGAACTCAATGAATGGAATTTTATACATATAACATACTATGTAAAAAGTAATTTTTTTTAAAAATATATGAACCACTAATAAAAAAAAATTAACGATATAGGTTTACTCACACACTAAAACTCTAATCTGAAATAAACCTCCCTATATTAATAATTGTACATGCGTTCGACATAAAATATACAGAACGTTAATAAAAAAAATTTCCAAATTTGATAGGTCAATGAATTCAATTATAGTGTTTTAGGAATAGGTTCTGTAAGATAATCGCAACATGGATGCATAAATTATTTATATATATTTGGATTATTTGAGAAAAATATATATAATGGAATCTTGAGAGAGATGGAGAGGCTGCTAATAATTAAAAATTGAAAAAATATATTGTGTTTCGTTTAAATTACGTCAAGAGAGGACGACGTACTATTTGGAATTGTCCATGTTTAAATTGAACTTTTATAGTACAACACTGAAAAACAATTCCATAGTAGTTTAAAAGTTACTAAAGGTCATGTGTAAGTTCACAGATAATACTATCAACTATGTCACAAACATGATATCAAGAACATAAAATCAAATATTATTGAAACAGAAGACTAACAAAGACTTCTGAGATCTACAACTTACAGAAAATCAATCAAACTCTCAAACTCTCAAATCTAACAATCTAGACAAAAGATTAGAACAACTCAACAGAATACAAGATGTAATCTGGAACCCTAATCGTCTAAACAAACTCAGAGAATACAACGAGAGAATACAAAGAGAAAGTGTGTGATAATAATGATCGTATATACAGATGAGAGAGATAGAGAGTATTTATATGAGATGGCCACAGCACAGCTCGGGATCCGTGTGAAGACGATCAGAGCCACTCATCAATAAGTGTGAGACAATCTGAACCGTCCAGAGAAAACACACATATATGTATACGTACAAGCCTCCTGGGTATCTGATAATGGGCTCAATAATATCATCTTGGGCTCTAATATGAAACTGACTTGGGCTTAGACATTTTATCTACTAAGCCCAATACGTAGACCAGCAACAGTAGAGAAGCCCACACATCTTGAAGTCCAGCTAATATCTTCAAACATCTGATCAGCACTGCAACTATCAACTCTACACATCACACGACCTCTTCATCCTGCACACCTTATGCAACATATAAAAGCATATGTATATATATAAAACACCATAAAATAGATTAGATTAGATTGACTAGGATAACATGTGATCATTTTATCCTTTTAACACCCCCCCTCAATCTAAACAATCTAATGGGTCAAAAATAAACTTACAAGGCAAATGGGTCAAACATATTAAGTTTTTTGCATAACTCAAAATGTTGCCCTGGACCAAGACCCTTGGTCATAATATCAGCAACCTGACCATCAGACCTAATATCAAAAATTTTAACCACTCCTTTTGAAATTAAGTCCCTTAAGAAAAACAAGTCAATACCAAAATGTTTGGTTTTGTCAAAAAATACAGGATTACCTGCAATGGATATTGCAGACTTATTATCACAATACAAAGGTATAGGTAAATCCATTTTGACACTAAACTCAGACATTAAGCTAATGACCCAGACAACTTCACATGCAGTAGCACATAAAGCCCTATATTCTGCCTCAGCAGATGACCTAGAGACAGTTGGTTGCTTTTTACTTTTCCAGGAAATTAAACAGTTTCCTAAAAACACACAGAAACCTGTGACTGATTTCCTGGTTTGAATACACTTAGCCCAGTCTGAATCTGAATATGCTTTCAGTTCAAACTTTGGCCCTTTTGAAAACAACAGACCCTTTCCAGGATCCTTCTTTAAGTACCTTAACAACCTTAATGCAATCTTTAAATGACCACTTAATGGTTTATGCATATATTGGCTTAGGAAATGTACAGAATAAGATATATCAGGTCTTGTGTGAGACAAGTATATCAATTTACCAACTAATTGTTGATAACCTGTAACATTTTCTAATTCATCACAATGGCTATCACACAAAGCAGTTACAACATGATTTGGTTCCATAGGACTGTTAACTGGTTTGCATGCAAGCATGCCATACTCAGCTAGAATATCCAAACAATATTTTCTTTGGGACATACAAATTCCTTGTTCACAAGGAATTACTTCAATTCCCAGAAAATATTTCAACTCACCTAAATCTTTTATTAAAAATCTTTGTTTTAAACACTCTTTTATTTTTAAAATTTCATCAAAAGAGTTTCCTGTTAACACAATGTCATCTACATAAACAAGTAAGACAACAATAACAGAATCAAAGACCTTAATAAATAATGAGTAATCACATTTACTTTGTTTAAAACCTAACTCAACTAACACACCTACAAGTTTTTCATTCCACATTCTAGGTGCCTGTTTTAAACCATATAAAGACTTTTTTAGTCTACACACTTTATTCTCAGTTTTAGAAAAATACCCTTCTGGAAGGGCCATATACACTTCCTCATTCAACTCACCATATAAGAATGCATTATTAACATCCAATTGGAACATTTTCCAACTGTTTTGAACAGCTAATGCCATAATACATTTGACAGTGACAAACTTTACAACAGGGGAGAAGGTCTCATCAAAATCAACCCCTTCCTTTTGGCTATACCCTTTAGCCACTAGTCTAGCTTTAAATCTCTCAACTTCTCCTGTGGATTTATATTTTATTTTATAAATCCACCTACAGCCTACAACACTTCTGCCTTTGGGAAGATCTACTAATTCCCAAGTGTTGTTCCTATTTAATGCCTCAATCTCCTCATTCATAGCACTTACCCAATTAGGATCTTTAGATGCCTCATTATAATTCTTAGGTTCAAGACTTTTGTTTAACAAAACAGCAAAAGCCTTGCTTTCATAGGTCAGATTGGAGTAGTTGACCACTTTCTCTACTCCATATTTGACCTTACCTTCTATAATGAACTCATCTAATCTCCTAGGGAAGGTTGAACTCCTAGTGGACCTTCTAACAGTGGTTTGTGGAGTATTTTGACCTAGATTACCCTCAGAATTTGAAGTATCATCAATGTCATACCCCACATGCTCTGCCTTATCTGTTTCAGTCCCACTGTTAGACTGATGTGAATCAAGCTGTTCACAATCAGTATCAGGGACATCAGCAGATTGCTGAGTTTCATGTGCATCTGACTCAGTAGGCTTACCTATCTCCCTTCCATCATCATTGGGCAGGTCAGGATGTTTGGATGTCTCAGATTCATACATATTAAAAAAGTTTTGAGAATTAACATTTTTGTCTATGTTTTCATTATTTTTATCAAACACAGACACTTCTTTAAAAGGAAAAATATTTTCATAAAACTTTACATCCCTAAAGTAAAAAATAGTTTTGGTTTCCAAACCATAAACCCTATATCCCTTTTTCTCAGTAGAATACCCAAGAAAAACACATTTTTCAGCTCTAGTATTTAGTTTATCTAATTCATTTAAAACTGTAGTGAAACATAAACATCCAAACATTTTAAGGTGACTAAGGAAGGGCTCAAAACCATAGACAAGTTCATAAGGAGTTCTACCATTCAGCACTGAGGAGGGAGTCCTATTAATTAGATAGGCTGCAGTTAGAATACACTCAACCCAAAATCTAACAGGAAGGTTGCTTTGAAACATTAAGGCTCTAGCTACATTAAGTAGATGCCTATGTTTCCTCTCAACCACTCCATTCTGTTGGGGTGTGTATGCACAAGAAGTTTGGTGTATTATACCAAGAGATTTACAAAAAACAACCATTTGATTATTAACAAATTCTAGACCATTGTCACTTCTAAATATTTTCACATTTTTAGAAAATTGATTTTTCAGAATGTTAACAAATTCTTTAACATTTTCAAAAACTTCTGATTTTAACTTCATAGGGCACACCCAAACAGTTCTAGAGTAGTCATCCACTATAGTTAAGAAATACTTGAACCCATCTCTACTTGGAACCCTATAGGGGCCCCATACATCTAAGTGAACTAGCTCACCTAAAGTGGTGGTTTTGTGTTCACTTAGAGGAAATGGTTCCCTATGTTGCTTGGACTTGTGACACACATCACAAGGTCCTTCATTAGCAACAAACTTGATTCCCAGAATAGGTTCTAATTTCCTAATCACTATATCAGATGGATGTCCTAACCTAGCATGCCAAAGTTCAGAAACTTTACTACTTAAAACACATACTTGTTTATTCACATATGATCCACCACAAAAATATAACCCTTCAAGCTGGTTACCAGTCACCAGGGTTTTCCTGGTGGACAAATCCTGAATATAACAAGTATTCTCATCAAATCCAACAAACAGGTTGTTATCCTTAGCTAATTTATGCACAGAAATCAGATTAATACAGTATTCAGGTACAACAAACACATCATGTAAGACCACACCATTTCCAAGTGTTAAATTTCCTATTTTAGTTACCAAAGCTTTGGTTCCATTAGGATGTTTAACATATATTTTTAAATCTGACACATCAACAAAATCTGTAAGATCATGTTCACTTGTGACCATGTGCTGATTAGCACCTGAATCTATAATCCAACCTATTTTAAACTTAGTTCCACTACTATTAAAGCAAAACACAGGTTTAATACTCACATTAGCACAAAAAGGATCAATCAGATTACCTGTAACATTACAGCTTTGGGGTACTTCATTAGACTTATCACCTATCAGACTAAGCAATTTAGTCAACTGATCATTAGTCAAAGAAGTAATAGGAACATCAAGTTTTTCATTACTGTTACTGCTACTACTATTGTTGGAGAGAACCTTTTTTGATTGACCCCCTCTTGGTCTTATCCAAGAGGGATAGCCAATTATTTCGAAACACTTATCAATGGTGTGACCAGTCTTGTTACAATGAGTACATTTTAAATTTTGATTACCACTTTTATTTTTCTTATTAGAATCAAAAACCTGTGTAGTTTTGGCCATAAGACCCATAGGTTGTGACCTTTTGGGACCCATGCTAGAGTTTCTATGGGATTCCTCCCTTGAAACAATAGCAAAGGCCTCTTTTACAGAAGGCAATTGTTCTCTCAACAAAAGTGTAGTCCTAACATTAATGTACACACTATCAAGACCCATCAAAAACTGCATCAACTTAATCATATGATTAAAATTATTGAACTCTTTAGCAGCATTGCACACACATGTTGGTAACTGAATTATTTGATCTAACTGTTTCCACATTATATTCAGTTTATGATAATAATCAGAGACAGGCATACCAGACTGTGTAAACGAGTTAATTTTTTGATACAAATCAAACACAACTGACCCATCTACTTTATCATAGGTTTCTTGAAGTTCTATCCAAACATCACTAGCAAGTTTTGAAAACACATGTCCCATATATAACTCCTCACTAATAGAGTTTAAAATCCATGTCATAACAATAGAGTTACATCTATCCCATTGTCTAGCAAGAACCATATCAGTTTGAGACCTAGCACATGTTTTATCTATAAATCCCCATTTATTTTTAACCTGAAGTGCAAGAGTCATGGCATTAGCCCACACAGTATAGTTTTCAGACCCTTTTAGTTTTACAGATACAATAGTTAGATTACTAGAGTCGGATGCATGCAAATACAAAGGATCACTTGCATCCAACTTGCTCACAAGAGTTTCATGGTTAACAACAGTTCCTGACTGGGAACTTCCACCAGATCCTCCCCCTGTATTAGGGCCAGAAGAGAGGTCCTGAGGTGGATCTTGGTCATCCCCAAGCCCAGTATGAGGATCAACATTGTCACCCATAATCTAAACTTTATCAAGAACACAAGCAACTAACACGTATCACACAAGAATCAACTATACACAAATACTCTCAAAAAACACACAGAAAACAATCAAGCAAAAAAAAAAAAAAAAAAAAAAACAGAGACGAGATAAAAAACAACCCAAACACAGGCGAAGCCAAGCCAGGGACCAGATCACAGGACACTCACAGGGTGCCTGCGCAAGCCTTAACTTGGGAGCCTCCTAGACCTATATGACACACACCAAACACAAACAATGAGCCAACTCCGGTCCCCCTAACCCGGACAATGCTCCTAGACACACACAAACTGTAATAAAAGGAAAGATCTCACCAAAGCACCCAAGTTAGGGTTTCGCCAAAAGAACTGGTTACCCTTTGATTGGGGGTTTAACCAGAAACAACAAACTTAGCTAGGGTTTTTACGACCCCTAGCACATCGCCTTCTTCTTCTTCAACCTCAGATCAGAACCCTAGAGATTAGGATTCCTCTTCTTGTCCACAATTCTTGTACCACAGCTGATTCACCCAGATCTATTCAGAGAATCTCTATTGCAGCGGATCAACAAGTTCAGCAAACCCTAGATCTTAGTTCAAGAATCCCTTGAACAAAAGATCAGCTAATCGTGCCCACAGATCTGAACCAGTATACAATCCAGACCAAGAAGAAGACCAAATCAATAATCTCAAAAAATCTAATCTATCAGACCTTTAGCTCTGATACCATGTCACAAACATGATATCAAGAACATAAAATCAAATATTATTGAAACAGAAGACTAACAAAGACTTCTGAGATCTACAACTTACAGAAAATCAATCAAACTCTCAAACTCTCAAATCTAACAATCTAGACAAAAGATTAGAACAACTCAACAGAATACAAGATGTAATCTGGAACCCTAATCGTCTAAACAAACTCAGAGAATACAACGAGAGAATACAAAGAGAAAGTGTGTGATAATAATGATCGTATATACAGATGAGAGAGATAGAGAGTATTTATATGAGATGGCCACAGCACAGCTCGGGATCCGTGTGAAGACGATCAGAGCCACTCATCAATAAGTGTGAGACAATCTGAACCGTCCAGAGAAAACACACATATATGTATACGTACAAGCCTCCTGGGTATCTGATAATGGGCTCAATAATATCATCTTGGGCTCTAATATGAAACTGACTTGGGCTTAGACATTTTATCTACTAAGCCCAATACGTAGACCAGCAACAGTAGAGAAGCCCACACATCTTGAAGTCCAGCTAATATCTTCAAACATCTGAGCAGCACTGCAACTATCAACTCTACACATCACACGACCTCTTCATCCTGCACACCTTATGCAACATATAAAAGCATATGTATATATATATAAAACACCATAAAATAGATTAGATTAGATTGACTAGGATAACATGTGATCATTTTATCCTTTTAACAAACTAGAAAGAAATAAAACAGTTTTCATTGGCAATCTTTGATCAGTGAGCAAGAGAGGAGATGAACAACTGACGTAGGGCTGTTCCATTTATGCGATAGTAAAAGTGAGCCTTTAATATATAAACATAACTTGTTAATACGACGATATACGTGTATTAACAATAAAAAAGTAAAACTATTGTAGCAACTTACTTATTTTACATAGTTGAATGAATTATTACTAACGTTTTTTAAAGCTAAGCTATTGATTAACTCTTTAGAATAATAGAATTCATACTCTAATATAGTGTCGAACAAATTAATCAAAGCAAATAAACGAGGGGGAAAAATATTGTGGTTCCCTTTTAAAAGTAGAACATGTGTGGTTGTTTACCCAGTATCCCATAAAGGCCGGCCCCGATTAACTCCAATAGCTTTGTCAATTGGACACAACTCCCTACCCCCAAATGAACATAAAAGTTACTCTTGCTTTAAGTTGTAATCAATGAACGTTCATGAATAACTAGTGGGAATGCTCGCGCGTTGCCGCGGGTATTTATGTATATTGTCGTACGTTGCATGATGGGTTTCACATAATATATTTGTAAAACCAATTTGCTAATATACAACTAATATGTCAATTCACAAAGAACAATCGAGTATTAACAAAAAGAACTGACATAAAAACAATATAAGATATGGTTAATTAACGCCATTATGCATATATAAATCATTACAAAACAACACATCTTATTTTTGTTTATATATTTATTAGTTTGTTAAAAATAAGTCAGTCCTAAAAGGTTCCTTACAAAATGTGTTGAGCCGTGTTAGGTTGGGTTGGTTGATCCGAAAAATACTTGTATCAATTCTTTTATTCATAATAATTTGGTACTTATAACTATATTACAACAATAAATTTAATTAAAAGAAAACAGCTTAGGAGACTTGAACAACTTTTAACCAATTTGAGTAATTTTCTTTTTACATTGAGATCTTTATGGATATCTAAACCCATCCCTAGATAGCAACACTACATAAAAAAAAAAAAACTTTACACATATTTCAATTGAGTTACTCATCTAGCATCAAATAATAGGTTGAGATTTGAATCATTTACTTAAATTCATCAAGTTAGGTTTATGTGTTATCTCTAAGAAAAAAAAAGAGCAAATGAGTCTAAAGTCGTGCACTGTTTATATTCAATCCTTGCATACTCCTACTTTGATTGCACGAACCCATACATTTACCCCTAAGTTATATCAAAGTAAAAAGGAATGATAAGAACATGAAGTTGGCAATTAACAATTATATGAGAAAGCATACAGGTTTCTGCAAGCGACTACTAAGATAAAACCTCTTGCAGCTCAGCATATCTTCAACCAAGTCATCCATACAAACAACCTCGTACTTGTACATCTGTCACATGTTTTAAACTTGAAGTAATTACAAGACAGAATACAAAACCAATTTGGTTACAAAAGTAATTTGTAATAAGAATACAAAAATAATAAAAGCTTGACCCGTTACAAAAAACTACCTTGTTGTTCCAAGAAACAAATTGATTAAAGTGTACACCAACACCAATTCGATGTTTAGTTTTAATTATCTACATATCCAACCAAATCAATTTAATTATGTAGTAATTATGTTCTCGTAAGATAAAGTTTGCAAGATTGGTAGTAAATTACCTCGGAATGCCACTGCTGAGATTTGATGCACCAAAAATATAATCTTCCATGTATAACTACAATATCAAAAGAAACTTGAACTAAAATATGTAGGGTTGAGCACCTCACGGTTCGCAACCGCCAGAACCAAAACCGAACCGCTAGATCCGAACGGTATTTTTGTATTTAGGGTTCGGTTTCGGTTCTTAAATTTAAGTGAAAACGATTCCGGTTCGGTTCGGAACCACGAGTCTATTTAAAGAACTGCTAGAACCGGATTAGGTTTAAACTTTAAATATTATATTTAAAAACCTTATTAATTTAGTAAGCTTTTTCAAATAGTCTATAAACTAACAATCCACATTCTTAGTTTTATGTTTTAGTCTTTATAAAAAATATTATTTTTCAAGTCATGTTAACTAAATACCATTTAACAAACTTATTGAGTTATGAATTCCATTCGAATTATATTATCTATAAAACATATTGTAACATTCGTAATTTTTGCATTTTCAATTCTAGTCCCTGTACTCTTGTAATTTTCCATTTTACCCCCTTGTAATCTCGAGCTTATAATCAATGGAAAACTTTTAGTCAAATACACTTATTCATAATCAATTATGCATATCCAATTTAATACAATCATGTTGCATTTTTAGTCTTAAAATCAAATTATAACACTAAACCGAAGCATAAACGAACCTATACAAGCTAAGAATCAAGCCCAATCCAAAAACATATCAAAATGGGCTCAAACCTTAAGTCTTAACCCAAAAACAAGTCCAAAACCAAGTCTGTTGGGCCAAACCCAACCAAAAAAACGATTTGGGCCTAAATCACCTGATCGCGACACGCGGATGTTTACTGACCACCCTGCCGCGTGGCGCGAAGGCCTCCTAGAACAGCAACAACAATTTTAATTTCGTTTTTTGAATGAAACTCCCACCTAATTCACTCACATCCGCCTCATAACTCCCATAATGACCCAACCACCTTACCCCAACTATATATACCCCCTCTCCTTCACTTCCTAACCCTTTTTCCATCCCAAATCACTCCTAAATCTCTCTAAATCTTCAAGATTATCAAGCAAACTTTCTGCTCAAAATCAGTGAGTTCCAAGGCCTTAATCTTCACTTTTCTTCCACTTTCTTCAGCTCTCCTCTTCTTCTAACCCCTTGTGGAAACCTCTAGAACCTTGCTCTTGTTTACCAAGGCAAATAAACATGAGTGAGACACCAATTTGAGGCCTCAAAGGTGTGTTATCTTCTATATTTTTATGCACTATGATGTTTGTTGTAGTGATACCAACTAAGTTCACCAACAACTTAATATTGGATGGTCTTGTGTTATGGATAATGGTTGACAATGGAAAGCCAAGGCTCATCCAAACTAAGTCACCATACTCTACTTTAATTTCCTAATTATACTATGTAATACTAATATATACTTTCAAAACCTTCATCCTATAACTATTAATCTAATAACTTGGAAGGTTTGTGGATGCATCCTTACCTTACCAAACTCTTGACCCTTCTTGTAATTTGGATTCATTCCATACAAGAGTGGGAAAATCCCTTGTCTAAGACCCATGCTTGATCCATAAGCAAAGTGGTCATGACTTGAAACTCTTTAAAATGGATTCACATTCCTAACCTAACTCTCACCATCCGAATCACCTTCAAGGTGGTTTTGTGCTTGGTTACTAACTCTAACTCTTGACCATCCGAATCACCTTTATGGTGGTTTGTGTTTTGGTTCGCCTTAAAGGCAATGCATGACTTTCTTGAATGTATGAATCATTCCTCCGAATCTAATATCCATTCCTTTGCAACTCTAGAATAATCGGAGCTAAATCTATTCCTCTCAATACTCTTAACGGGAATCTAACTAAACGCAACCTAAGGTGAATTCATACTTGTCCCATTTTTCTCTTTTTCACTTTTGGGGCTCAACATGTATCATGTGCAAATACACTAAATGCTTTCATATACACATACTCAGTCTATCAAACATGCCTATATGCCATTGCCATGCTACAAATCAAAGATACAAGATCCTTAAGCATAATTCATTAACTAATTTTAGCCCGCCTTAACATGTATAGCGCTATAGGAGTAGCACACCGCCCTTTTGGGGTCATTGTTAAGTATTCAACGGCATATCACGACGGTGTTAGGTTACGCAGTGGACACGTGGGATTGATTATGCTTTTTGTATGATTTGTATGTGCAATATATAGCATGATGATTTGAGTAAAACATTTTATTATTACGTGGGTATTAAAAAACTATTATGCTCACCAATGTTTTATGTGTTGACAAGATATTTTATACATGTTGCAGGAGATATTTGATGCGTTGATTCAAGAAACTCACTAGGGTTGGACTTAGATATTCACGTCTTAAATTTTTATTATTATGAATGTTGTATTTTCTATTCGAACAATATGTACTTCTTTGTCTTTATGTTATGAAATGGAACCATTTAAATTATATTGTCGCAAATCTAGTGTCATGAAGTTTTTGAACAATCTATCACAAGTCGCGACTCGATGTATTCCGCCATCGGTTGGGTGTGACACATATAGAGTACGGTAAAGAGAAAAAAAAAAGTAGCTTAAACCGAGAACCAATAATTACAAAATTATTTATGAGGTGCACAAGTTGGCTCATAATGTGTGTAGTGCAATGATGTAATGTAACATTAGTAATGCGTGCTACATATTATTCGTAGTGTCAAAATTATATGTTGGTACCACACATCTAAAAAAATGATAGGTCCTTCGTATAACTACAAAACCACAACTTAAATTTATTAAAGTTGTTTTTCATTTAACTGTTAACTTTAGGATTGAATTGACAACCGGTTTCGTCGAGAACCATTTACATAAGAATCGTTTAACCCGGTTCCTAACCGAACCGTTAGAATTTTATACGGTCCGGTTCCGGTTCTTATATTTATCATTTAACGGTTCTGGTTCAGTTCCTATTCGGGTCGGTTCGGTCCGGTTCTGACCCGTCACACACCCCTAAAAATATAAAAAGAATAATTAAGCAAGTTCAATTTAACAGAACAATTCACCCAAAATAAGAACAACCTTGTCCATAGGGGCAGATTTATGTGTTAAGAGTGGGTTCTCGGGAACCCACTTAGTTATACAAAACTGGAAAGGAACCCATAAGTAAATATTGAAGGAACCCATATGTAAAGATGTAAAGTGTTCTGTTGGTTAAAATCCTCAATTTTAACCAACAGGCACCTAGTTCGAGTCCATTATGACTCTTACTTTTAATTTATATAAAAAGAAAATCCAAGTCCTTCTAAGTTTCTATATTAGCTATAAGCACTTCTAGACATATATCATTTGATCTGTTAGACAAAGTCGTATAGACTTTTCTCTAAATTGATTTCTAGTAAACTTTTATAGAACGAGTTCGGGTCATGAACAACAATTTCATAGAAAAAAAAATCAACAATGAAAATAAGCTATATTGATGATGAAAGTTATTTGCACTAAATGGGTCAAACTTACAACATAAAACAACAGTAAACGCAATGTTAAAAGATAATAGCATGATATGTGGCATATAATTTTAGAAGATAATAGCATGATATGTGGCATATACCTTCCCAACAATGGCATGTGTATTATAAGCAAGACAAGGATCCACTTCACTTGAAATACATCATTACATACAAAACCATATTTTTTTTATTTACAATTTAAAATGGTTACAATAACGAATAAAGAAACATGCCATTCGATATAGTTTCCTCAACGGGCCTACAACAACCTGCACAAACATAAAAACAACATTAAAACTGCAACCCCAAAAAAGTTGAACATTAGTTAAACGATCATAAGCTACAAATTAATGAACCTACAATAATCCAAACTCCATTACACTTAGACAAATGGATATTGGCTAACATTTTGCAAGTAGCAGCTACAAATAGAAAATTGATTCTTTGTGTTCAATAAACAAGGTCAATCATATTACTAACAAAGTGATGTACCTACTGCCAGCCAACATAAGGATTTTAACAAAATCACCACTTAGATTTGGAACTCACTTAGTTGTGTATTTTTACTTTTCAAGCCGAGAATATTATTTGGAACCATATTTGCCAATATGTTGTCATATTACTCCTTACAAAAGGGTCTTGCACATCTGCATAATAATAATAAAGAATATGAGCTATAGTAACAATTTTTAATATAAGAATAATAAAATGAAGAGTATTTATTATAATCGGTTTTTAGACTTGGAATACATACCTTGGGAAGCTTCTTGCGGAAAGCAACAAACAATCTTTCCGTCTACAAAAGCTAACACAACCTCGTCAGGAACATCATTGAGATCTTCCTCATCACTGCATTTTTACTCTGAATATATAAATATGAAAAAAGTAGACATATCCATTGATGTGGAAGACTTTTCAATTGAGCATATTCAATCACCTACAATAAATAGAAGATGGTGGTAATAAGATGTAGAAGAGACAATGCCATTAAAACAGAATAAATGAACGGTTTAAAAAACAATGATCTAAAATTCGTGCATTATTCATTTGTACAATGATGTTCAAAGGTTACATTAGGGGCATAAAGGGAAGAATTTGGTAAAAAAAAATTTGGGAATTACACTATGGCTCTTGGTATGCCATCTTAAAGTTGATGTAAAATTACCTACCTTTTTTTTAACATTCAAACGAAGCTTTTATTAATAAAACAACCATCAAAATCACCCGGGCATATTAAGCCAGATGCTACCTGGGCTAATTACAACCCGAAACTACATAACATATAAACAAACAAAACAGAAAAGTAGGATCATTTCCCTAATCGTCATCAAATGTAACCAGCCTCGATCCTTACCCATTATCGAAATAGGAAAAGCTCTACCACACCGTTTTATCCAGATCCACAGATTTCGCCCGATTGATCATCCACCAATATGATTCGACTTTGATATCTTCTATTATCGAAGGTGTCGTCATGTTCACATCCGAAAAAAACCTTTTTATTTCTAGCCAACCATAGTTTCCATACGACCAATAATACAACCGCATACAACACCTCGGTCTTTCTAGAGCTTGCTTGCAGCGCCCGGACGTCTTCGAGAAGCTGATGAAGAGACGAGTATTGAACCGAAACCTGAATCTGCAACCAGTCAAACACATTCCACCACACAGATCTAGCCCACATGCAATCCAGAAAAATGTGTAGTCATTTCAGGTTCAAGTCTGCATCTATCGCAAAAGCCGTCCCCGATTTGAATGCCTCTGAATGAAAGAGTTTCTGCTGTAGGAATCCTATTATCCACGGCCCTCCAAACAAAGCAGTTCACCTTTGGGGTCGCAATCTTGCTCCAAACAAAGCGTGTATTTGAACCTGCAGACGTCTGCACACTCTGCAGCTCCAACCGGACCAACTTAACCGAGAAATCATCCAGCCTAGTCTGTTTGACCCACCTCCAGACATTGTCAGCACCCGAAATTTTCTACGCGTTAATAAGCAGCATAACCTGTTCGATTTTTCTTTAAGTTAATAAGCACCCGAAATTACCTATCTATTCATCGAGTTTTCTTTAATAATGTATATAAATAAGTTACATTTGTTAAAGATTCTAAAATGAGTGTACTTATCACATAAAATTTATTTTAATGAAATTAATAGAAAAGTTAAGTTTTTAAATCCAATCAAGGCAAACCAAATCCAATCGTTTATGGCCTACATTACTCGATTCTTTTGCTTGATTTGTAGAGATTTGGTGGGGCCTTAAAGATTACATTGATATTAATATAACTAATTACAGTTTTATACATTTCTTTATTTAATTAAACGTCCTTATAAATAATTGAATGATTGTGCCTCTCTTTTGTCCTTCACCTCCGTTAGTGTTCTATGGTAAGATGAAATCAATCTAGTAGTAGACCTCTAATTAAATATTATTACCTTTATATTTGATGCAAATCCAACCACTATATTGCTTGACCAAGTAAATAATGCTTGACATGTGGAAGGTGCTTTAGCTTTGTGGATCGATTAATTTACATAGTCAAACATTAAATTGTTATGAATAAAATATTTTAGTGTTCCTATAATTAATCTGTATGATGAATTGATGACGATGATTCTCTTATAATGATAAAAGGTTAGAAAAATACTTGAAGTGTGACAAAAGTAAGACATTTTCAAAGAGGCAAAAGAAGATAGAATTATTTAGAAAATGTTAATGAAAAGTGGACCCACCCACGAGTGTATGTCTCTTAACATGAAAATTTGAAATTGCATCATAAATGTTATGCAATGTATGATGGCATTTGAGTATGAATCATTAGTGACCATCGCCTCTTTATCATGTTGTTTCATCTATATCAAATCTATTTTATAAGGTTCATAGAAAACTTCGAATAACGTTCGCAGCTAAATCTAGTATAATTAACCCATAATTATTGACCATGTTCCAAGGATGCAATCTATATGGCATCAATCTTCATCTTAAATCGACTTATACACCATGTGTGTCCAACATAGATGTCATGAATCAGAGAAGCAGAAAGCCAACCCCGAACTCAAGTTGTTGCACAATTATGTACAACTCTTTTTAGTAATAGGAAACTTCAAGAGAACTAATTGCAAAGTCTACAAGCCCTAATAATATATTTATGCTACTACTGTCTTGCGAAACAAGGAATTTGAATTTGACTCAAATACTAAACATTAGGAGATAAACAAAGTACCTACTTAGACTCCAACTCATACGCTTAGGAACTTTAACAAACCAAACCACAAGCTACGGATCACAATCACTAGCCGCTCCTCAAGTACTGTAAGTTGCAACTCAAGCCTTTCTAGTTTCTAGGCGCGGCTCATGGCCTTCTTAGCCTCATTCGATCATGTGGATTTTTAACATATGTCTCACCTCTAATAAACGTAATAGCTAAAATGAGGTTGTAAGTATTGTGTCGTAAGTCCTCGCTTTGAGGACTGTTTGCTTTCCTATTGAAACTGAATGTTAAAAAAAAAAAAAAAAACATAAGTTAACCTGCTACGGTTATTTAAATGCATCGAATTATATTATATCTTATGACTAAGTTAAATGATTCTTGTTTGTCTATATAATGATCATCTTAAAATATGTATTCATACTTTAAGCACTCAAAGTTTATTCGTTTTGACTTTTGATTTAGCATATGCATATTTGATATAAGTCAGAATGCACAAAGGTAACCAATCGCGGAAGGGTTTTTGTTTAGCCTAACTAAACTTCAAAAAATAAATAAATAAAATAATAATAATAATAATAATAATAATAAATAATAATAATAATAATAATAATAATAATAATAATAATAATAATAATAATAATAATAATATCCAGATACATGACTAGTGTAAAAATTTGAAAATGATAAAGTTTATGTAAACTTCAACTTGTCGTGTTCACATCAAATCTGTCTACAAACTTTTTTTGATAGATACAACAAATGCTCTTTTAAAATCTATAACTTACAAAACATTTGTTCGTAGTACAAAATTTTATTAAATAAAAATGTTGATGCAACTAGTAAAACAAAATATTTGGACATAATCTTCGCGTCTTCTAGATATCCATCAAAGATTAGATGTTTTAATTATTCCTATTTGGTATTCTATATGAATTGCTTACATATTGATCTCAGGGCATACCACACGCATATGTTACAATAAAGGTAAGTGAATAATATAGTTGTTTACTTGACATAACTAAAATCAAGAGTTATAACGAATATTGTAGTAAGAGGTACAAACGAAAGCGAGCCGAGCTAGATGCAAGTTACTCGAGCTCAGCTTGAAAGAAAGCTCGAAACAAGCCAAGCTTAAACAAACTCAAGCCTAAAAAACAAACCAGTTTAATAATAAGCCCGAGCTTCGCTTATCGAGTTTTACACATTTCTCTTACGGAGTTAATAAGGATACACCTCAAATATTAATTTGACATCATTTATACGGCTCATTTGTAGAATCAAATCATGTGGCTCTACAACGTTTGTTGTGTGATGTGATTCTATAGGGGACGTATAAGTCTATACGAGTTGTATAAAGTTATATAATAAGTATACATCTACATGAGCAAAAACACAACATAACATCTATATGACCCGTATAGATTTATACAACCCGTATAACACTAAAAAAAAAAAAAAAAACATCCTCTGACATTCTCTTGTGTTTTCTAAAGTCTACATAGCTCGTATAACTTTATACGGGCCATATAAATGATAGTGTGTGAGAATAAGATATATTGAGGGTGTTTGAATAGAATTAGCCTTCTCTTAGACTGAATGGTGTGGTGTATACTTCCCCTAACTCCCCCAAATTTCACACCAGCGCCACGTCATCCCCCCCCCCCCTCCTCAAACTAAGGAAATGGTTCCCCTTCTTCCCACTTCCCCTTTCATTTTTTATTAATATTTAACAAGAAAAAAAAACCAACAAAAAGAGCTCGGGGATAAAGGTGAGTTGGCCCCGAAGTCACCGAATTTTGAAAGGGGGGGGCGGTGTTCACCTTGGGGAAAGTGGACATGTCAGCTCCCCGAAGGTTTCCCCCAAACCACACCATTCAGCCTTATGACTAGGTGATCTGCTTAATCTACTAATGTGACACCCATCAAATCACATATGATACTATCATACAAGCATAAAATGTACACTATATTAAATTAACCACAGTAAGCACTAAGGGAGGACGGGACACTACTCGATTTGGTCACGGTTACTCCACTACCAGCACGGTAACATCGCCGTCACCTATGTTGGTAATGGTCCCGTAAATCAAATTCGGGTTTTAGTTACCGTGCTGGTTGTAACACCACAACCGATGGCGAAAACATTGAGGTGTCACGTAGTGACGATTGTTCAATAGCTCATGGACTAGAAATGTAAATTTTGATACATTGAATTTAATAATTTATTACATTGAAAGAAATACAACAATTAAAACTAGCAATATAAACTAAAAATATAGTAAATCTCAATCTAAGCCTAAGTTCCAAAAGCTTAGAAGTGATCTCATAAGAACCTCAAACATGTACGAAAATAATTTGGTTAATAAAAAAATGTATTGGTGAGCATACCCGTTTGATATATATAGTAAGGAAAATTTAGCAATTCATGTGTTATTTTGCAAAATGTAATAATTGGTATCCGGGTCAAATCAACCCTATGAAAGGAAAGCAGATATATATAGTATGCGCTAGTAGTAATGTAATACATAGCAATGACGAGGACTCTCAACAGAGTCACAATGGTATATACCATAGTACTATTCATTGAAATGCTAGGCCGCAACGGTTAATGATTTGACAAGTCATAGATACACGAAATGACACAAGCAAACACACATAAGAATTGTTATTTTAGTAAACTGTAAAGGAAATAGAAACTTCATAGTAGGTAGATGAGTCACCCCAAAATAGTAAAACAGTAAAAAAGGGAAAAGATATACTCACATTCGACAATTAGTAACTTGACTAAGTGAGCAAGCGTAAGCGAGCAAATCCAAAAGTTCAACGTAAAGTTTAAAGTGTTCCCAAAATAAGTATTTAAACTTAAAAGTGTCTAGGGTTTCTATTCTAAGGCACTTAGGATGTTAGGTCTATATTTGGGTTTTTAAGTTTATCGAACATCGCGAAAATTTATGAATTTTTACTATCATGTGTTATAAAAGAAAATAATATAAGTTGGTATTTTTTTTCTAACACATGCATTTTTCTAAGGTTAATAATATTAAGTTTAATTCGGAAAAATATTTGAAATAATATTTAAGAAATCTTTAATTATTTTTATATCACTAATAATTACACAAAATCATAACAAAACCAAATTCATTTTGAAAAATAAAAGTTTTTATGAAACAACAACCTACTGACTTAGAATTTCCCAACATAATTTTTATAAAATTTTTGAGGTTCAAAATAGATTTTTTTATAAATTTTATTTAATTAAAGCTTATTAAAACAAATAAAAAATAAAAAATATGAAAACATATGAAAAACATGTCAAAACTGAGGAAAATGGTTATGAAAGTTATTCTAATATAATGGAAAATATTTCCACCAATTTTCATGACCAGACGCATTATCATTGATTTAATATGAATTTAATATGATTAAAAAATATAAAAATCACTAAAAATATTATATAACGCCTAAAATGCCAAAACTAAGTTCTAAAATTCCTAATCGGCCAAATGAATCACCATGTCAAATTTCATAATTTTTAGGTCAATAATAACCGAGTTATGAATTTTTAAAGTTCAAAAGATTTTAAATAAAAAAATCTCAAATACTCCTAAGAACACCCTAACCTTAGAAATTCAATTGAAGCCCTTAAAGCCTATAATCGACCAAACAAACGGGGGGCTTTTGATCTACAAATGAAAACTGAGAGTATTGCAAAAAGGAATTGGAAAACTTACAACGTAGTTAGTCCAATTAAATAGAAAAGAAAACTGAATAATAGAATAATAAGCTTTCAAATTCGTCAGAAAACAAGATGATAATTGGGGCTTCAAGTGAAGAAATGATAGAACACATGAGAGCATTTTGTGTGTGTGTGTAATTGGAGTATAATTGAACGGATTGTGATGGAATTGATAATGGGTCAAAAATGAAGTTTTTATACTAATTTTGATGTAATTCTTGTCATATTTGATATTAATTATATAGAAATAGTAGGAAAACAAATGGACAAAGTAAATAGCATCATAAAGTCAAGACTTGAAGTGATTGGGAGTTGGAAATAATGAAATTTAATATGGTGATGAATGAAAATTTAATTAAATTTAGTGAAATCATTAAAAGACTCTTTAGTAGAGTTCTTTATGTCATTTGATTGGAGTTTTATGACTCAAATTAAGTTACACTCACCAACTACTAATTGTTCAGTAAAAAAAAAATTAGGCTTTGCCTCATTTGATATACAAGAAACATAGGTGCACGGGTGTAGATGTGAGTATAAAACGTGAATATTTAAAATTATAATTTTTATTAAATTGCGACTTTTGATCCTTTTAGACTATGAGAGTTAAAAATGAAAATTTGAAAATAGCTGAAGGACCAATTGTGTATATTTATGAAAAGTGTAGGGTGTAGGTTGTCACAGCCTCCCCTACTTTAGAAAATTTCGTCCCGAAATTCCTTTCAAGTGGGGGTTTTTATGCAACAAAAGATGGAGATGCATATAAATTGTGTATGCATAGGTAGGTGTAGTGTGTAGAGCATATACAGAGAGAGAAAGAAAACAAAGGCTAAAGTATTAATATTTTTATTTTAAAATCTTTCCTATTTCTCTCTCTCTCTCTCTCTTTTAATTAGATTATTTTTATTTTAACTTAATATGAACATGTCAAATAAGTTTAGAAAAAAATGAGACTAGATATGTTTAATAATGTTTATTTAAAAAAAAATAGAAAAAAAAAACATTTCAGTGAAGTGTTGCCTCCAAAAAACTGTTTCAGTGAAGTGGTGTGGCAATTAGTTGAAACCAGTGAACTTGAAAAACCTTACGGGTAATGCCCACCCCCCCCCCTCTCCAAGCAATGGGTTTTTACTAAAAACACTTGATATTTTGATAAAGATCTCAAAGTTATATTTGTAATATGTTGTTTGAAAATATAAGAGGGTGTCTACTACGCATCACTATCACTTATGTAATGTATCAAGGTAGGCTAAAAGGAGAGTGAAATAAAACTAGGGCTTTAGGTCCCACTTTTTTAAGAACCCCAAATTAAAAAAAAAAAAAAAAAAAAAAAAAAAAAAAAAAAAAACTACATATTGGTAATTTTAGGTTTTCATTTTATTGACACTGTGGTTTGTAGTATATAATTATGCATACATACAAAGATGGTGTAAGCATCATGGTATTAAAAACAATTTTTAAACGAAAAGGCCCATAATTTTGTTATGAGCTTTAGGCCTCCAAGAAGATTGAGACGCCCTTGTAACGTATACAATTTGGTATGGCTGTTAACACAAACTGAATGTCATCCTACACAAGGACTTCTATATGGTTTAGATACTAATGAGTCGATATGTTATGTAGAAAAACCTTGAGGTAAAATCCACAATTTCTGTGTGCGCCTTACAATCAACCTGCGCATCACCCTTCCCCAAATGACGCTTCAACATTATCTCAATTTCACTAAGGGTGGGCGGAGTGGAGCCCAGGGAGCTCACAGGGAAGCCAGCCCTGGATGGGAACATCATCCTTGGATCCGGGCTTTTTTCCCACAAAGCGGGGATCTTCCACCAGTTTTGGGAGAAGAGTGTGTGTGTGTGTGTGTGTGTGTGTGTGTTTTGTTTTTGTGTGTGTGTATATGTGTCGTGTGTGTGTGTGTGTAGTGTGCTTGTGCATGTTTGTAGTGTGTGTAGTGTGCTTGTGCGTGTTTGTAGTGTGTGTGTGCGCGCAGGTTGGAAAAGGAAGAAGACAAGATTTTTTTTTTCTCAAAAAAGCATCTGTATAGTTTGGTTTTAATTCACAAAAACCTTAAACTGTGTTTGATTGTTTTTTAAAAAAACCTTAAACTACAATAATTCAGATATATTAAAATGTTTTTTTCGTTAAAATTTCAAAACTATTTAAAACCTAGAACTATAATAATTTAAGTATATTAAAACCTAGTGAACTTTTAGTTAAAATTTTATAGATATTTAGCTAAAAAATATATTTTTAAAGAATATAGTGGAAGAAGATAAATTAATTTTGGAGAAATATGGGATCACAACGTGCATTCTGAAGAAATCTGGAAAACATAGGAAAATGGGTGTAAAACTTATGTGACATTAACGTGTCACACGGAAAAAATGAGGAGGATTGAGACGACTCATTCCTTCCTAATTAAATCATTTGATTACCTTGTAGGCCAAATTATCCTTTGAAACCATATGTAATTTAACCACATTCTCTAGAGTTTAAAATGACAAGCCACACACTTCAACCTAGTTACAATTGATCAATATAATGCTCCCTTCATGCACTTTTGCTTAGTTACTTTATTTTCCCTAAAGCTTGCAAAATCATTATACTTATTTTTCTAACAACTAATGATTCACTTTACACAAGTGTTTTAACACCATGTTTAACCAGATTACTTAAAATGCTTCAAATCAATCAATTTTGTCCTCTGTTTGTTATTGAACATCAAGATTCTTATTTTGTATTCTTAGGTGGAGAGGTTTTGTCACCTCTCCATGCACACGTAAATGGAAGTTTTGATAAAAGAAATTCTAGTATCTTTCTAAATTCTATGTTGCATTCAAATGACGAAAGTGTGTCTTTAATGAAACAAAATCTACACCTTATATGTCCTACGTGGTTTAAGAATCTTTTTGAGTTGGCTAACTTTGCTATTTGTCAATATATAGCATTCTTATATTTTTTTTTTTTTTGGACCGGCTTAAAATAGCATTCTTATATTAATTAAGTGGATGTAAGGATGGTAAGCTTCTGTTTGATTATTTGCTTTACGCTGACGATGCGTTAATCATGGGGAAGTGGAATGAAGAGAATGTGAAGAATGTAGATCGTATGCTTCGAGTTTTCTATATGTGTTCGGGGCTAAAGATTAATATACATAAGTCTCAATTATTTGGGTTGGGTATTGAAGAAGATGAGTTAATTAGCATGGCTAATATTATTGGATGTAAGGATGGTAGGCTTCCGTTTGATTATTTGGGCATTAGAGTTGGAGCTAATATGAACCGGATTGCGAATTGGAGTGGTGTGTTGGAGACAATCAAGGGGTGGCTTCAATCTTGGAAGTCTAACCTTCTATCAATAAGAGGTAGACTAACTTTAATTAAGTCGGTCCTTTCTAGCCTTCCGGTTTACTATTTGTCGCTATATAAAGCTCCGGTAGCGGTTGTTGAGGCGATTGAAAAAATGATGCGACGCTTTCTTTGCTGTGGGAGCAAGGAAGGTCGTGGATTACACTGGGTCTCCTGGGAAGTTGTCACGAAACCAAAGAAGGTAGGGGGTTGGGTATTGCAAAATTAGCAGATGTGAATTCAGCATTGCTTGCTAAATGGGCATGGAGGTATAAAACCGATATAGATGGGCTGTGGAGAAAGGTTATTCAAGGTATACACGGTGGTCGGAACAGGTGGACATTTCTTCCTGTTAAGACTGCAGGCTGCTGGAAAAAGATAGCGGTGTTTCTGGACAAGTTGATTCTAAACGGCAAAGAACTGAGATTCTGGATAAAGGGCAAGATTGGGAATAGGGAAAACGTTTCTTTCTGGAAGGATATATGGTTTGGAAATGTGCCTTTAATGGATAGATGGCCAGGGTTGTATTCTAAGGAAGTTATGCGCAATTGTATGGTACGAGATAGGATTAAATGGGATGCGAATGTAGGTATGGTTGTGCATGAAGATTGGCGGATACAAACTACCTCTGTTGAAACTATTTCCGAGATGCAAGATGTGTAGAATCTGTTGTCCAAGGTGGTTTTTTCAGAAGCCAAAGATAAATGGGTGTGGGAAGCCGATTCTGGTGGTATTTTTTCGGTGGCTAGTGTTAAAAGCTTATTGAATATGGGGAGGAATCTGCAGAAAAATAACGACATGCGATGTGCATCTTGGGTTCCTATAAAAGTTAACGTGTTGATGTGGAGAATTGAAATGGAGAGGATTCCGACCCGTTTGGCCTTAGTTAGACGAAACATCAGAATTCAGGATACGTTGTGCCCGTTATGTGCAGCTGTTGCAGAATCTGTATACCATCTGTTCGTCGACTGCAGTTTTGTGTTTCAAGTCTGGCAAGCGGTTTGGAGATGGTGTCGTATTCAACAATCTATGTTCAGAAATATTAAGAGATGTTGCTGTTGCATAGCCTCGGCAAGCAGAATAAGTGGCATAAACGGATATTGCGCGGCATTATAATGATTGTTTGCTGGAATATTTGGAAAACACGAAACAAAAAGGTTTTTGAAGGGTCGTTGTCTAAGGCTATAGAGGTGGTTGCGTTAGTTAAATCTTTGTCGTTTTTTTGGCTTAGAAATCGCTCTAAGTTTAAAGATTTAGAGTGGAAGGATTGGTTAGTAAATCCCATGTATATATTGTAATCGTTTTTGTGGTGGCCCTTTGTTGAGGGTGGCCGTGCTTTAATGAAGTTTAACGTTCAAAAAAAAGTGGATGCAAATAGTGCCATAGTTAATAATTTCATCGTTTGTTATCATCAAAATACCCAAATTAATATTTTAATTAAATCATTTACTTTTGGATTTGTTGTGTTATATGTAAATATATGTGTATTAAATGATAGACCTAAAAAAGGTTAAGATTTAAATCATGATCAAGAAACTCCTTTGTATGCCGAACTTAGGATTAGTAAAATACCGGTTTGAACTTAGCATTAGGGTTGAGCATGTAGGTAGAAAATATCAAAAACACTTATACCAAACCGGTATCAATACTGAAAATACTGATATCAAACCATTTTTTTCACCAATTTAGTACAAGTTTTGGAGATTTTCGGTAGCGGTATTTTCGGTATTGGTTCAAATCGGTATTTTACTTTAAATTACAGGTAGCGTACCGTGTATATTCAGTATCAGTAACGTACCGTACATTTCGGTATTGGGGTCTTTTTGGTACGGTATGGTACCGAGCTCATCCCTATGTTTATGCAAAATTGAATAAGAGAAATAGCATCCATGATTTCAACTTTTATGCACTAATTTTAACGTTATTTTACTAATTTCACGAAAATAACACTGAAAACAGCGGACGGTTAATCATGAATCACGTGGTGGCTTTATTAGCCAAAAGACAAGGGTGTACATGCATCAATCCGGCTTGTCCCGATTGCAAATATTATGCGCCTTATATTCAAGGCTTGATGTAAAACAACTATTAGTGAGTCAAGGGTCTCACTAGAAGCAATTTCTTTATTATGTCTACATCTTACCCTCCTAAGATCATATATTGGATTTGTTATTGATAGAATTAACTGAGTATAATGATGATGATGATGATGATTTCAACTTTTTTCAAAATGTCAGTTTTCTTATCTTAAGAATAAATATAAACTAGTAGGAAACCCGCGCGATGCGGTGAGAGCGACACTTTCTATTGAGATACAAATTTCAAATTCATATAATATTTGTTGTAACATCATTGTGGTGGATATACGTCATAAGCGTTATACATGTCTAGTAACTAAAAAGATTTAACATTTAAATTATAAAGTATTTCAAGAAACATTTGATAAAATAAAGTAACATACGACGGGAAAATTAAGTATTAATAACCATAAAAGTTGAAAAATAAAAGCTTAAGTGTGACCTACTTGAATCATAATATCAATTTAGTGGTACGCCTTCCAAATCAGCATGTCTTATCTATATTGTCTGCCAACCATTCATCATCAAGAGCGATCCCTGGATTTCTTATATATTTCATGTTTGATTATTACCTCTTTTAGAGGATGAAACTTATTTCATTAACCAAAATCTAGAACAAATTCTTGCTTCCTGTCACACCCTCATATTTCACGTGCAGGGTTTTACCGCGAGGCGCGTGACACAACAAGATCCAAGTCAACAGTCACAATAAACGACAACTATATGAGAAAAGAACTACGTTTAAACAACCATGCCAATCAAAAAGTTTAGCGGAATCATAAAAGGTTTACAAACCAAAACTAGTCTGAAAAGTTACAAATCAAAAACCAACACATGTTAATATTTAAAAGTAACCAAAGACAAGTTTCATGCAGCGGAAAATGAACAGTAGAATGCAGTGTGACTCTATGCATCCTAATCCTTGATTGCTACCTTAGCGACCTGAGAAAACATGCTAAAACCGATCAACATATAATGCTGGTGAGTCCACAGGTTTTGTACTAGAAATAGTTAGAGAAAAACCGGATTAACATAACACACTATTATGAAGAAAAGAAAACCATTTGGACGTTTTACTCATTACTCAAGTATTCAGACTACTGCGGTATCCCATGGTTCGCCCTACGGTTTGCCCATGGTTTGCCCTCGGTCTGCCCTTGGTTTGCCCTTGGTTTGCCTTATTCCCCGCTAACACACCCGTTTAATAGTTTGAATAGTTGTAAGGATTGCCAGTGCACAAGTGATGTGATAGTGTTTATGTGATCCCAAAAGTTTAGAGTGTAGTAGCATGTTTCTCCTCGAAAGTAAAAGCAGTAAAAGTGGGGCCGTGAAACTCACCTTAGGTTGCGTCTTCAAGTAAGTAATTAACCAGGCGTGTTATGGTAGCCCCGACTACTGGAAACCTACCATAGATAGCCTATAAGCGTTCGCCCGATGATGCGTTTGTATAATAACCCTTAGTGTCCAAGACCTTGACTTTGAATGTTTGTAAAACTGTTTAACGTTTGAGACGACAACACAAGATAAGACCCGACATCCCGTTGGTGACACGATATACCTGTGTTGGTCAAATACAGATAAACAAATAATCATGAGTAGATACGCACCATATACGAAAAACAGTTCACCAAATATAGCATATAGTTCATAATCATATAATGTACGGGTCATAATGTGTGTCACGAGATTCCTAGACATTTCACGGGGCTTACAATATGTTTCTAGGTGCCAAAACTTGTTACGTGGTTCCAAAATGCACATTCAACATCAAAACACGCGACTATGCATCAAAACACACGATTATGAACAATCAGGCGACTATGATTCATAGTCTCCCCATTTTTACACGAATATGGTTGCTAGTCGCCTCAGACCAGGCGACTATGATTCATAGTCGCCTGTTCTGCATACTGATGTCCGTTTTGCGCGTGGAACCCTCCAAATCAGATCCGAAACATGTAGAAACACCCAATATCGATCCACAATCATCAAACAACCTAACCTTATCAAAAATCCCTAATTTATAGTCAGTTTAGTACCCTAATTGCAAGTATTTCCCAAAATGGAATAATATTATGGAAACATCACATCATTGCGTGAAAACTTTACCCTAAATGGCAAATAATCAGATTTCATCACATAATTACATCCTAGACATCATCATATTGTTAGTACATCATCCTATCATAAACCCTAACAACAAACAATCATCACATAACATCCTAAATCCTTCTAATGCCCTCAAACGGGTCAAAACTCATATTATTCACAAAACACATCAAACGACCTTCAAAACCTGAGATATTCATCCTAACAACTTATTCATATCATAAAAGTATCAAACATACAAGAATCCCCATGGTTAGACCTTCAAAACCCATTTCAAGTTTGTATCTTTCATCAAAAACTCATAGAAATGATTAGATATAGTTTAGAAATGTTTTTCAGATGTTTTCAAAGATAGAAACTCTATAAAATCAGCTCTGGACCTTTGGGTTCAAAATAACGACTTAACAAGAGCTTAGGATGAATAACACACCTTAGATCTTGCTTAGAAATGATGATTTAAGCTTGGAAATGGTAGTTTTAGGGCAAAAACGGGTTTCAGAGGTTAAGGATGGTGTGAGAGAGGTGTGGGACGAGTTAGGGTTGCACAAATGATGTTTAACAAGTTAAGGAAGATATTTATAGGTGTTTCTAGTCGTTCCAGGCCAGATGTGCGACTATGGTATGCAGGACACGACTATGAATCATAGTCATCCCCTTTTTACACGACTATGAATCATAGTCTCCTACTTCGGAATGTGATAAGAGATATAAACATACTTATAGTCTAGTTTTGATCCAAAATCAATGTTTGACTTTTCCTTCGAATATAAAACACAGGACCTTAAGAGTTGGACAAATCCTGCATACAAATTTACAAAAGAAAACTCTTTTTTTAAAAGAGATGTTCTTCAATGTGATCTTTGGTGAACACGCTTGTTTGATGTAATTCTAATACATTGTAATATGTTTTGAAACTGTTTATGCTAGTTTATGAATTTTCTAATATAAATGGGCAACCAAAACACTTGAAGTCTTATTATCAATTTTTTGAGTTACTGAACGTTTTATAGTCGTAGATGGGTTATAGTGACTCAAGAGAGAGGTGAAAATTAAAAAAAAAATCATATATGGATAGCTGAAAATATAACTTTTTATTTGATTTCAAAATTTTATGTAATAAGTCATTTCACTGATTATGATTATATACAAATTTTCGATTGAGAATTTCTTTTTCTTTTTTTATATTCAAATCGTATACACGGGTTTGTGAGCTGGTAATTGATAACATAAGAAATTTCTTCTCAATGCCTTCAAAAATTGAAATTGTTGTAAATGTTAAAATTATTTTTTTTAATATATAAGATACAATAATACTTTAAAAAAGCTTATTCGTATATAAACTTTTCAAGGAAACATGACCAAAAGTGTGTGTTCTATGTTGAAACGATTTTACAACTATTCTTTCGCTTTAGGTGGATCATATTGGTCAACCCTAATTGTGTGTATTGTTTATGAATAGTGGAGTATCGTTTCAATTTAACACAAACTAAAATAGCATAAAAAACTCAAATAAAATCTCACACATATAGCATAAAGACATAAAACCAAGACCACGTGAACTTTCATAATAAAACTTCTAGATCAAACAAAACCATAAAAATAAGTTTATCTTAGTCAATAGTGGATTCCTAATGCATTATTCTTTATTAGAAAACCCTAGAAAGGTTCCTTGTAAATGCCTATGAAATTGAATTGTAGCTAGATTCCTGAGACTTAATTAACCAACCTATGTGTAGGTGCCTTAATTTGTGATAAATGGGTAGATTGTTCATTGTAGCAACTTTGAGGTACAAGGAAACTAATTAAGGGGCATGCTTATATTGGTACTCATGCAAGTTTAGTGGAATATTTGTGACTTTAATGTTTTGATTAAGATAACGTTAAAGCGGAATGAAATTGATCATTACAAGGCAATGAAAGATTGTGTGTTTTGTTGATCAATGGAATAGAATCACCCATTTCATAAGGCATTTCATTCCCTTAAAATCATTTCATCCACCCCCTCATGTTTCGTTTTCCATTCCATCCCCCTTTCCACCCTTCATTAACAACACCAAAACCCAACATCACCATCGCCACCAACCACCACCCACCACCGCCACCACTCACCCACCACCATCGCCACCATCCACCTCCACCCACCACAGCCGCCGCTACCTACCACCCTTCACTACCGCCACCACCCACAACCGTCACCCACTCACCACCGGTGCTATCCACCTCGCTGCCACCATTCACCGCCTCCACCCTTCACCACCGCCACCACCCACCACAGACGCCATCCACCTCCACCTACCACCGCCGTTGCCACCCACTACCAAAAAAAGTTACCCCCCCCCCCACCCCACCATCGCCGCCATCAACCACTACCATCACTGTCACTAACCACTAGCCACCACCACCGGCGTAACCACCCACCATTGTCGCCATCCACCACCGCCGCCTGCCACCATCACTTCCACCCACTACCACCACCACCACATATGACCACCCACCATCACCGCCACTAACCACCACCCACCACCCACCACTGCCACTCACCACAGATTTTATTCTTTCGTCTTTTCTTGCCTGCCAAACAACTTAAAGTAATATTTCTTTTTCATTCCCACATGGCAACCAAACAAGACATGAAATGATAATGATCCATTCCATTACCATGTCCATTTCATTCCCTCATTCATTCCATTACCCCATACCAAATAGACCCTTACAGTAATGTGAAAGGGGGTCCATCCACCGTAATGGAAGAGAGAGGAATGGGGAAGGGGGAAGGCGTATGCATATGACATGGCGAGGAGCTTGTAGAGTGAAATCCAAGTACATAGATGGCGTTGGGCGAGAAATACGACAAGGGAGAAGAGAGAGTGGCAACCCAAGAAAGTTTGGCTTGGGTCGACATGAGGAGAGAGGGTTGTCGTCCATCGACCATCGTTGGTACGAAATTGGATTGAAAGTTCTATTTTTATTTTTATTTTTTTTGGTTATATATTCAGTGTCTTTATAGTCCTATAATAAACTTCTATTATGGTCAGCTTATTCATAAAATATGTAGCAAAATTCCAACCAACATTTGGTGGGGAAAATACGGTAAGTCACAAAAGATAGTCACAACTATTTTTCACGATGAAGACGTGATCAACAATCTTTAAAACCGATCAAAAAATTTGTAGCGGTGTTTCTTTTTTCTAAACCTTACTATCATTGAGCATTGATCACTATTATAAACTTGTAAAATATGTTGTATGTTTAAAAAAAAAAAAAAAAAAAAAAAAAAAAAAAAAAAAAAAAAAAAAAAAAAAAAAACCATCTAGAGCGGCTTTCTAATCACATTCTAACCTTAATTAAGTACACATGTAACCTTTAATTTGAAGTTTTCCTAGTTGTTTATATATCGAATAAAATGATTTGAAATTTAAAATCCTTCCATCCAAAATTACATTATTCCCTTTTAAAGATATATTTGAATGAATCAAACACCACACGTTGTTCATGGGTCCTTATGTTTTCTTACAAAAGAGAAAGAAGAATCGCCTTTGTTTTCTATTTGTTTTTCCAATTCAACATTTTGAAATTTGCTACGGTCTTTTTCCATAAAAAGCAAACAATTCATAATGGCCACACCCTTTGAATTTTATTTTTATTAAATAGCAGTCTCATCGGTTATAAATATAATACAGTGTATAATATGACACATAATTTATTAGCAACAACTTCTGGTAGATACATGATATGCCCTCAATAAATGCACAATTTGAATCCAATGTGTACTTTTTTTAAATCAATATGTGTTAAAAAGGTTAGTATCTTTCCAATTTGTTCTTTCTATGATATGGTGTCTAATACATATGTCTTGTATTTTGGTTTGTTCATGTTTGCAAGGTGTCATGATAAAGTCTAAGACAAGTGTTCGTGGATGATCAAGGATAGAGTCAAGATGGTCTTGTAGCTGGTTGCTGATTATGTTCGTGATAGAGTCAAGTTGATAGAGTCAAGTTGATCCAGTTATGTTATGGTCCAAATCAGTTGGTCCAGTCCAGTTCATTTGAGTAGGAGAAGCCCAGATGTGAAGCCCAAAGGAGAGCCCAGATGACTTTCATTTCTGTTGGCCCAGGGCCCAGTTTACTTGTGTTATATCGAGGATCATTCTCAATCGTTTGATCACGATCCGTGTGATACATTATGATCGTGTGGCTCTCATTGGTCCATTTTGTGCTTTCTCTCCTCGATTTCTTCACCTGCCTATATAAGGCTTGTGTTCGTCCACTGTTGGCTTTTAATCAGTCTGTATATTTCTTTAGGGTTTGAGCATCTCTTTCACTTTCATCTAGATCTTTGTTAGGGTTTCTGTAAATCAGATACGTCTTGTATCTGTGATAGAGCTTGTAATATTTTGTTGATCATTAGATAGGTTAGTAGGTAAAGAGGCTCAAGCTGTTGGTCAGATCTTGTTGTTCAGATCTGATATTAGATCTTGGTTGATTCTTTGTTCTTGGGTTGGGATTTAATCAATAAGAGTTTTTTCTTTCATTATCTTGTGATCATCCATGTTTTATAACATGGTATCAGAGCCCTAGGTTGGTTCTTGGATCGTGATCTGAAAGGATTGTGTTCTTCTTCCGCTGTGCATCTTGGATCTTGGATATTACAAGGTTATATCAAGGGAAGCTCTTGTGTTAAAATAATCCTTCTAGGGTTTGTGTCTCGGTATTCGAGAAAGGATCTGTTACTGGAGTGGATTGAGGCATATTTTCTTCTACTGATCTGTAACCCTAAGTGAAGGTTACAATCAGTAGTGTATTGCTTGGGAGCTTGCTACTCTATGAGATCGTTCCTCTCTTTTATTTTTTTTATTTTTTTTGTCGTTGTGTCTAGGAGCACCTGGCCGGGTTAGGGGACCGGCATTGACTCAACAACGTGCATTTGTGTGTTGCTGTGGTCTATTGTTGTCTATTTCTTGCTTCTTTGTTGACTGTATTTGTTTTGTTTTTCTTGTTTAAGTCTGTTGTTTTCAGTTGAGTGTTTAGATCTTAGAGGATTTCCGTGTTAAGACTTGTCCTGGCACCTTTTGAGTGACGAACCAGGAATCTGGATCACTGACACGGTTTCGTCCTGAGTGAGGGTGTCTGTTGTTGGTTTTTTGATTGATTTGTTTTGTGATTGGATTACTTGAATATGTCTGGGGATAATGTCACCGTTGACAATTCCTCTATTGTAGGAGAAGGAGGAGGCAACGATGGTCCTAGTGTTACACTTGTGAGTAAATTGGATGCTAGTGATCCACTTTACTTACACCCTAGTGACTCTGCTAATCTAAACATAATAACTATAAAACTAACTGGCACTGAGAATTACACTGTTTGGTCTAATGCGCTTAAACTAGCTTTACAAGTGAAAAACAAATGGGGTTTTATTGATAAAACTTGTGTTAGGTCTATGGATGATGAGGTATTGGGTAGACAATGGGATAGATGCAATTCAATTGTGCTAACTTGGATTCTAAATTCAATAAGTGAAGAATTATACATGGGTCATGTGTTCTCTGAACTTGCTTTTGATGTGTGGAATGAGTTAAAGGAAACTTATGATAAAATAGATGGGTCAGTAGTGTTTGATTTATATCAAAAAATTAACTCATTTACTCAAAATGGAACTTCTGTGTCAGAATATTATCATAGGTTGAATATTATGTGGAAACAAATGGATCAAATTTTACAATTACCATCTTGTACTTGTAATGCATCAAAAGAATTCAATAATTTCAGTAACATGACAAAACTTATGCAGTTTCTAATGGGGTTGGATAATACTTATCAAGCTGTTAGAACTAGTTTGTTAATAAAAGATGTCTTACCAACTGTTAAAGAAGCCTTTGCTGTTATTTCTAGAGAAGAGTCTCATAGAAATGCCAGCAATACAGGCAAGAGAAGTCAGTCTCTTGCTTTGTTCTCTAAGGCTTCTCAACCACCTGAGTTTAAAAGGAATAATAAAGTTTCTAATCAAAACTTAAAATGCACTCAGTGTAATAAGGTTGGACATACTGTAGACAAATGTTTTGAAATTATTGGATACCCCTCTTGGATGAGACCAAGAGGGGGTCAAGGAAAGAAGGTGGTTGCTAATAACAGTGTGTCTAATAATAATGTTTCTGATAATTCTGATGAAGTTGTTAAGTCTTTAACTCCTGATCAAATAAGCAGGCTTTTGAGTTTGTTAGGAGATAAACATGATAACCAGAAAAGCTGCAATGTTGTAGGTAATGTGTTAAATCCTTACTGTGCTAGTGTTATGTTTAAACCTGCATATTGTTTTGTCAGTGGTGTTAATAAACAAGTCTTTGTGGGTTGGATAACTGACTCGGGGGCCAATCAACACATGGTTAAAGATGATAAACATTTAACTGAGTGTTTTGATGTTACTGATTTAAATATAAGAGTGAAACATCCAAATGGTTCAAATGCTTTGGTCACTAAAATTGGTAATATTAAACTTACTGAACGTGTTGTGTTAAAAGATGTGTTTGTTATTCCTGAGTACAATGTGAATTTAATTTCTGTGCATAAACTAGCTAAGGATAACAAGTTATTCATTGGTTTTGATGAAAGTAATTGTTACATTCAAGACTTAATCACCAGGAAAGTCCTGGTGACTGGTAGTCAAGTGGATGGTCTGTATTACTGTGGTAGCTCTGTGATTTCTAGCAAGGTGTGTTATAACAGTTCTGTTATGTTTAATTTGTGGCATGATAGGTTAGGTCATCCATCTAGTAATGCATTAAAAATGTTAAAACAGAAACTAAACATAGGAACCATTGATAGTAATCACCCTTGTGAAGTTTGTCAAAAGGCTAAACAACATAGGGATCCATTCCCTTTGAGTGAGCATAAGTCTAAGGCCATAGGAGATCTTGTGCATATAGATGTTTGGGGTCCATATAGAGTTGCTAGTAGGGAAGGGTTTAAATACTTCCTTACTATAGTAGATGATTACTTTAGGGCTGTGTGGGTTTGTATGATGAAGAATAAACAAGAAGTTTTTCAAAACATTCAAGACTTTGTTGCTATTATTGAAACTCAGTTTGAAACTAAAGTAAAAATGTTTAGAAGTGATAATGGTACTGAATTTGTTAATAGTCAAGTAAACAATTATTTTAAGTCTAAAGGTATTCTTCATCAAACAACTTGTGTCTACACTCCTCAACAAAATGGAGTTGTAGAAAGAAAACACAGACATTTACTAAATGTTGCAAGGGCATTACTTTTTCAAAGCAATGTTCCTTTGAGGTTTTGGTCTGATTGTATTTTAACTGCTGCTTATCTTATTAATAGGACTCCTTCTTTAGTTCTAGGTGGAAAGACTCCTTATGAGGTAGTTTATAAGTTTGAACCCTTTCTAGATCAGTTGAGATTGTTTGGTTGTTTGTGTTTTAGTGCAAATGTAGATGAGTCTGATAAGTTAGCCAGTAGAGCAGAAAAGTGTGTCTTTATTGGTTACTCTACTGAAAAAAAGGGATATAAAGTTTTTGGTCTTGAAACAAAAAATATTTTTTATTCAAGGGATGTCAAATTTTTTGAAAGTTTGTTTCCATTTAAAGAAAATCAGGTTTTTGATAAAATAAATGATGTTTTACAAACTGAAATAACTCATCTAAACTTTTTTGATATATTTGAACAACCACAATCTCAACTTCCCAATGATGAGAGAAAGGGTAACAAGGATGTTGATTCAGAGACACACAGGTCTCAGCAATCAGCATCCAGTTCTTCAGGACTTGAAGGCATGGCTGATACTCAGCAGCCCAGTCCTAAAGACAATAGGACTGATAGGGCTGAGTGTGATTTATCTGGAAATGACAATGTCAATAGTGATACCCCTGAGGGAATTAATAGTCCTGAATTGGTTCAGACTTCTATTAGGAAATCTGCTAGGGAGTCTGTTTTGCCTAAGAACTTGAAAGATTATGTCCTAGATAGTAAAGTTAAGTATGGGATAAACAAAGTAGTTAACTATGCTCATTTTACACCTGAGTACAAATGCTTCTTGTCTTCCTTAAATAAAGAGCATGAACCTTCTTCATTCACAGAAGCTGCTAATAATCCTCTTTGGATTGCAGCCATGAATGATGAAATAGAGGCTCTTCATAAGAATGACACTTGGGAGTTAGTTGATCTCCCAAAGGGAAGGAGCATTGTAGGGTGTAAGTGGATATATAAAATCAAATATAAGTCATCAGGAGAGATAGAAAGGTTTAAGGCTAGACTAGTTGCCAAAGGGTTTAGCCAAAAACAGGGGGTTGACTTTGAAGAAACCTTCTCCCCTGTGGTTAAACTGGTAACTGTTAGATGCATCATTTCCATAGCTGTTCATAATAGTTGGGACTTGTTCCAACTGGATGTGAACAATGCCTTCTTGTATGGAAATCTTAATGAGGATGTTTACATGGCTTTGCCTGATGGATATTATTCCAAAGAGGAAAATAAAGTGTGTAAACTAAAAAAGTCTTTGTATGGCCTGAAACAGGCTCCAAGAATGTGGAATGAGAAACTAGTAAATGTTTTAACTGAACTTGGCTTTGATCAAAGCAAATGTGATCATTCCTTATTCTTTAAAATGACTGATTCTGTTATTCTGTATTTACTTGTATATGTAGATGATATAGTAATTACAGGGAATAATAAAGAAGAGATTAATAAAGTTAAGGAAAGTCTTAGGTCTAGGTTTTTAATAAAAGATTTGGGAGAACTTAAATATTTCTTAGGGATAGAAGTTATAAAAGGAAAAGAAGGTATATGTTTGTCCCAAAGAAAATATTGTCTTGAACTTCTTGCTGAATTTGGATTAACAGGGTCAAAACCTGTTAATACACCTATAGACCAGAATCATTCTTTAACTGCTTTATGTAAACAAAATGCAAATGTGTTAACAAACATAACTGGCTATCAAAAATTGATAGGTAAATTAATTTACTTAGCTCACACTAGGCCTGACATTGCTTATGCTGTCCATTTTTTGAGTCAACATATGCATAAGCCTTTAAGTGGTCATCTTAAAATTGCTATGAGGTTATTAAGGTATCTAAAAAAGTCACCTGGTAAAGGTGTATTGTTTTCTAAAAGTTCTCAGTTGAATTTAACTGCATACTCTGATTCTGACTGGGCTAAATGCCTGGAGACTAGAAAGTCTGTGACAGGGTTTTGTATTTTCCTTGGAAACTCTTTGGTTTCATGGAAAAGTAAAAAACAGTCAACGATTTCTAGGTCTTCGGCAGAAGCTGAGTTCAGGGCTATGTGTGCCACAACTTGTGAGTTAATGTGGTTAAAAAATTTACTTGGTGAACTTGGAATAACAATTAGTCTACCAGTTTGTCTGTACTGTGATAACTCAGCTGCTTTAGCAATAGCAGCTAATCCAGTGTTTCATGAGAAGACTAAACACTTTGAGCTTGATTTATATTTTTTAAGAGATCAGATTTTGAAGGGAATTGTTAAAACAGAAAGCATTGCTTCTGTTAATCAGAAGGCTGATGTATTTACAAAAGGGTTGTTTCCAGCACAGCATGAGGCATTGTGTAAAGAGTTAAGTTTGTTTGACCCATTTCAAGAATCAAATTGACAGGGGGTGTTAAAAAGGTTAGTATCTTTCCAATTTGTTCTTTCTATGATATGGTGTCTAATACATATGTCTTGTATTTTGGTTTGTTCATGTTTGCAAGGTGTCATGATAAAGTCTAAGACAAGTGTTCGTGGATGATCAAGGATAGAGTCAAGATGGTCTTGTAGCTGGTTGCTGATTATGTTCGTGATAGAGTCAAGTTGATCCAGTTATGTTATGGTCCAGATCAGTTGGTCCAGTCCAGTTCAGTTGAGTAGGAGAAGCCCAGATGTGAAGCCCAAAGGAGAGCCCAGATGACTTTCATTTCTGTTGGCCCAGGGCCCAGTTTACTTGTGTTATATCGAGGATCATTCTCAATCGTTTGATCACGATCTGTGTGATACATTATGATCGTGTGGCTCTCATTGGTCCATTTTATGCTTTCTCTCCTCGATTTCTTCACCTGCCTATATAAGGCTTGTGTTCGTCCACTGTTGGCTTTTAATCAGTCTGTATATTTCTTTAGGGTTTGAGCATCTCTTTCACTTTCATCTAGATCTTTGTCAGGGTTTCTGTAAATCAGATACGTCTTGTATCTGTGATAGAGCTTGTAATATTTTGTTGATCATTAGATAGGTTAGTAGGTAAAGAGGCTCAAGCTGTTGGTCAGATCTTGTTGTTCAGATCTGATATTAGATCTTGGTTGATTCTTTGTTCTTGGGTTGGGATTTAATCAATAAGAGTTTTTTCTTTCATTATCTTGTGATCATCCATGTTTTATAACAATATGTGTTACAATGATTCTTGTAACTGTAAAGATTCTTGTAACTGAACTTCGGCCTTTGTAGCTACACGAGAAGATCTTCTCGACTTGTAGTGGTCCTGGCCAAAGTTGTAAACATTAATAATAACTCGTTAGAAGGCCATGGGTCGAAACATGTTAGAAGGGTCTGATCAAGGATACCTTAAGACAACGGCGAAGCTTTAAAATCCAGACCGGGGTAGGAAGTATATAACTATTTTTTTTATAAAAAAGGGGGTCGAAACCGTATATATAAAAAAAATTATACGAATGCTATAAAAATTCGGGGGGGGGGGGGACCCCAACGAGTGTTACTTACCTCAAAGGAGGTACGTGGGGTGATAGACTCGTAGTCGCTACAGGGTATAATCCTTTGCTCCACACCTTGGCTAGATCAGATCCTGAAAAGATAGAACCTATGGGCTGTGTGAAAGGAGGCGACATCCTAAAGTCACAAAGACTCGTGATAGCAGACACAAAAATGGTGTTGGCCCGGTAGGTTGTAAGTGTGTTTGATCGAATGATCTGAAGTCGACGATCATAACAAAGGAGCTGTGAGCTACTTTATATAGAAAGTCCACAGGCCGGACATCATTAACCCATAACCACGACGATGGGTTTGGTTCGGGTTATGGGCTTGCCTCCTTTCGGCCCAATCAGTTAGTATTGGACCAGGAAATTGTAATCATACTAAATGTAATTAATGTAGGAGAGAGAGAGAGATAAAAAAAGTGTACCACCCTGCCAATGGTCCACGTGGCGTGAATTTAGGGCTGTTCACGAGCTGAGCCGAGCCGAACCGAGCGGACCTTTGCCCGTGCTTGGCTCAATTACAAACCGAGCCGATCGGCTCGTTTACAACCGAGCGAGCATTTTTCGATCGCACATTTTTTCGAGCGAGCGACGAGCGGTGAGTTTTCGAACAACCATAAATTTGGGATGTTTCCTTTAATGTTCTTGCTGTCTAGTGATGACTGAGGTTCGACCATCCGAGGATGACCCTAAGTCTGAGGTCCGGTTGTCCAAGAATGAGGCTCAGGTTGAGGCCGGTGAGACAATAAGCATACTACTAAGAAAAATTGTTGTATTGTGGCGTAGGTTGGTAACGGGAGACGATTGATGGCGAACAACTAATAGGAATAGGAAGTTAAGCATGTCTTTTCACGACTTATGGTTTTACAAATAAACTTAGTGTTAACTTATCATTGGGTTGACTAGGCCAGTAACTATAAATATAATTGTATATTATATATATACAATAAATTAATAAAATTATATCGAGCCAACCGAACCGAGCCGGTCAGCTCATTTACAACCGAGCGAAAAATTGAGCGAGCATTTTCCAAGCAAACTTCGAGATAGCGGCGCGCGATCGACGGGCGCTGAGCAATTTGAACAGCCCTAGGCTCGATGCTATTGGCTACAGGCGGATTTTCTCTGACTGCGTCAGTCTGATGCTTCTGGAAGATCGTCTGATATGACGACTGACACAAAGGTGAACAGTGCAGCAAGCGGGGATGAGGGGGGCTGCACCTTCACTGCTAGTGTTCAGACTTGGTGGGCCAGCGCTGACACGCGTTGACCAGTGATTGTTCCTAGATGATCCTTCGCAATGTTGCGTTGACCATGTTTGGCTCCGCACAGGTCTGTTGCCATTAAAGACTTAGCTTTGTGAATGACATTGATGATTATGTCCGCGGAGGTCTTGTGAGTCAGCAATGTTATGGGGTAGGTGTTGGGGAATAACCGTAACAAACGAACAAAACCGGATAACAGAAATCTCTGAAGGCACGTGATCGCTTTCAGATTGAATCAATTCGACGGTTCTATCGAATATTCAACCGGATACAATCAGAGATTGAGAATTTTCTGTATGTTGTGATTGAGATTAAAGAACCAGAGTGTTTTGATCAAGAAGGAGAGGAATTTCGTAATGAAAAATTAGGGCCAAAAACTGCCTTTTAGGCAGTTTTTCAAAGGTTTTCAAAGTTGCCAAAATAGTCCCTCTACTTCTGAAAATTAATTTTCGGAGACATTTTTACCACAGCAATTTTAATGGAAATAAAATTTTTCCAAGCTGACCTGGCAGCTCGACCCCAGCCAGGGGCTCTGCCCCTTGGACCCTGCTCCCAGGGGCGCTGCCCCCGGACCCCCGTTCCTTAGGGGCTTCGCCCCTAAGTTCATAATAAATTAAAATAGGCGTGCACTCCACACCACCATACCTATATGATGTAATATTATGAACATATTGATCAAACAGTCAATCCAATTACACTAAAATATCCAACAATCCTCCCCTATTTTAGTGTAATCCTTGATTAACTAAACAAGTAATCTCAAACATTCAAACTTTTGCTTAAATGAAATGTCGTGACGATTGAATTTCACATTAGTACATTACACATTCTGAATATTCGAATACCAGGGTGTCGCTTAGGATTGAACCCTGTGAACTCATCTTGAATACACAAAGATAATGTACACAAAAGTTTACATACATAGTAGTTCTATCTTGACATAATGTTTTACTAGCCTATGTCCTTATCCTTCATAAGCATGTCAAAGCCAAGTCCCAGCTTCTTGAAGCGGCTAAACTTCATACTTACATAGGTAGCTCTTTTAGTCTTGCACCTGCAATGCAATTTGTCAAAAAAGCTATTAAGAATATATACATTCAACCTCCTTAACTTGCAGGTCTGAACACATACCTTGGGATGAATCTTCTAATGTGTTCCAATCTCCACATATTAAGCTTTCCGCATTGAATTCTGCATCTAGCGTTGTACTAGATGGGAATTGGGTATCTTAACATCAGAGATTTCTAGTGGACCTTAATCCCATCCCTATAGCTGACCTTTTCACGAGATCTCTACTTAACCCTTTGGTTAAATGATCGGCTAAATTGTTTTGGGTTCTCACAAACACCACAGATATCACACCATTCGTGATAAGATCACGTATCATGCTGTGTCTAACACCTAAGTGTCTAGACTTTCCATTATAAACTTGACTATATGCCTTAGACAAGGTAGATTCACTATCACATCTGATAGATAATGGTGCTATCGGTTTCGGCCACAATGGAATTTCATAAATCAAATTTCTTAGCCATTCAGCTTCTTTACTCGCTGCTGCTAATGCCACAAACTCAGCTTCCATTGTTGAATTAGTGATGCAAGTTTGTTTCTTTGATGCCCAGCATATAGCACCACCTCCAAGAAGGAACACCCAACCACTTGTGGAAGAATGATCTTCCAAATTAGTAATCCAACTTGCATCTGAATAGCCTTCAAGAACAGACAGAAATCCAGTATAAGTCAAACCAAAATCTATGGTTCCTTTCAAGTACCTAAATACTCGATTTATTGCTTGCCAATGAATCAAACTTGGATTGTGAGTATATCTACTCAGTTTTCCAACAGCAAAAGCTATATCAGGTCTAGTACTAATCATGGCATACATGAGAGATCCAATAGCCTTTGAATATTCAAGTTGATTCACAGCAACTCCTTTATTAGGTACGAGTTTTACTGAAGGATCCATAGGAGTACCCATTGGAGAACTATCTTTGTGATTAAACTTTTCCAACATCTTCTCAATATAATGTGATTGAGAGATAGTAATACCATGTTCTCCACGTATGATCTTAATACCAAGAATCACGTCTGCCTCCCCCATGTCTTTCATATCAAACTTAGATGACAGAAATTTCTTAGTTTTATCAACTTCATTTTGGTCAGTACCAAAAATCAACATGTCATCAACATATAAGCAAATAATTACTCCTTTTCCAGAAGTATCAAATTTGCTATAAACACACTTGTCCGCTTGGTTTAATGCAAAACCATTAGACAACACCACATCATCAAACTTTTGATGCCATTGCTTAGGGGCTTGTTTCAGGCCATAAAGAGATTTTACCAATTTACAAACCTTATGTTCATTTCCAGGCATGACAAAACCTTCAGGTTGTTTCATGTAAATCTCTTCATCCAATTCACCATTCAAAAAGGCAGTTTTAACATCCATTTGGTGAATTACAAGATTATGTATAGCTGCAAGTGCCAACAATAATCTTATGGTGGTTATCCTAGCAACAGGAGCATAGGTATAAAAGTAGTCAATGCCTTCCTTTTGCCTAAAGCCTTGGATGACCAATCTGGCTTTATATTTGTCTATGCTACCATCCACCTTCATCTTCCTTTTGAAGGTCCATTTACTACCCAAAGGTTTACACCCAGGTGGTAAATCAGCCAATTTCCAAGTATTATTGTGCATTATAGAGTCAATCTCATCTTGGATTGCTTCTTTCCAAAATGCAGCATCCCTAGAAGACATAGCATCATTGAATGTCTTTGGATCCTCATCAATATTAAAACAATATTGATACTGATGTTCAACACCATTTCCGGTTCCTTCTACTAAATAAAGATGAAAGTCAGCACCAAATGACTTGGGTTTTCTGACTCTAGTACTTTTTCTGGGCTCAGTACAAGTGGAAGGTACATCATCACAATTACCAGAATTGTCACCACAAGAAATTGTCTGTTCATAATTTTTAAGACACTGAGGCGTATCCTTCAATCGAGGAACAGAAGAAAATCTATCCTCATTCCCAAAATTAGCATCTCTTGACTCAATGACAGAGTGAACAGATACATAATCATTTGGTTCTATGACATAGAACCTATAAACAGGGGAATGATCAGCATATCCAATAAATATGCAATCTATGCCTCTTTCACCAATGGTACTCATTTTGGGCTCAGTAAGCCTCACAACAGCTCTACATCCCCAGACTTTGAGAAAACTCAAATCTGGTACCTTTTTGTACCAAAGTTCATATGGGGTTACCTTAGACCTTTTATTAGGTGCTCGGTTCAATAAGTAACAGGCTGTCAACATAGCCTCACCCCAAAATCCATCACTTAAACCAGAATAGGACAACATAGAATTCACTGTTTCTTTCAATGACCTATTCTTCCTTTCAGCCACACCATTTTGTTGTGGTGTATAAGGAGCAGTTGTTTGATGTATTATACCAGTAGATTGGAAATACACTGGATCATAATACTCTCCACCTCTATCTGTACGAAGGTTTTTAATCAAACCATTTCTATGAAGCTCAACCTCTTGTTTATAAACTTTAAATTTATCAAGAGCTTCATCCTTTGAATGCAATAGATATACATAACAAAATCTAGTTGCATCATCAATAAAGGTTACAACATACTTCTTATTTCCTAGAGAAGGAGTACTATGAATGTCACATAAATCAGAATGAATCAATTCTAATACATTAGAATTCCTTTTGACATCTTTAAATGGTTTTCTTGTAATTTTTGTCAATTTGCAAGTATGACAATCATTACATTTTTGTATGTCAAAAGCTGGTATAAGACTCATTTTAGACATATCTTTCATTCTGCGATAATTAACGTGACCTAATCTAGCATGCCATAATTCTGATTTACTAAAATCATTGCTAGAACTAGTAGATGCCATACAAACAGAATTATTAACAAACGGGACATCTAAATTCAACTTAAACATGCCATTCAAATAACCAAATCCAATAAAGGTTCCATGTCTTGACAAGATATACTTGTCACTTTCCAAGACCTGCTTATAACCACAATTATTCAATACAATACCAGATACTAAGTTCTTACGAATCCCAGGTACATATAGAACATTATTTAATAGTAAAGAGTTTCCAGAAGTAAAGACTAAAAGAACAGATCCTATTCCTTTAATTGGTTCAGTAGCAACATTGCCCATCTTCAGTAAAGATCCATCTTCAATTGGCTTAAAATCCTTGAACCATTGAAGATTTTTGCAAACATGACATGTTGCTCCCGAATCCATCCACCATGAAATATCATCATCCTGCACATAAAATGCTTCAGAGATTATTGATACATAATAATTCTCAATATAATGATCACATGGTACCAAAAACGAACCTGATTGCTTTTCGGGATCCTTGGATCCACTTGTACCAGCCATGTTTTTGCCTTTTCCTCCACTCTTACCAGACCTGCAGTCTTTCTTGAAGTGTCCGAGTTTATTACACTTCCAACAAACCTTTTTAGGCTTCTTATCAGAACCCTTATTGTTGTTCCCTTCAAACTTTCGTTTCCCTTTCCAAGCCTTGGAGGATTCACCCTCCTCCACCATGTTCACAGAAGAACAACCAGCCATGGTTTTAGTACCAATACCAGAACCCTTTTCCATATCACGTATGTTTTGTTCAATTTGGAAACTACTTCCCAATTCAACCAGATTCATTTCCTCTTTCTTATGTTTCGGATTATTCTTAAAATCTTTCCAAGAGGGTGGCAGTTTATCAATAATACTAGAGACAGAAATCGCTTCATCCATCTTCATTCCATATTGATGAAACTGCCCTAGTATTCGTTGCAATTCATGATACTGTTCCATAACAGGCCTAGTGTCTACCATTTTATAGTTAATAAAATTACCAACCAGAAATTTCTTACTAGACGCATCTTCTGCCATGTATTTGGATTCAAGGGCATCCCATAATTCTTTTGCAGACTCTACGTTTTGATACACATCAAATAAAGAATCAGACATACCGTTAAGAATATGACCATGACAGATGTAGTCTGCGTTTTCCCACTTTGAACGATTTCTAGTTTGTTCCAGAGTTTCATTCTCAACAATCTCGGGACAAGGAGTGCTCAGAACATACACCACTTTCAGACTCGTGAGATAGAAGTGCATCTTCTTCTGCCAGCGTCTGAAATCCTGTCCAGAAAACTTGTCCAATTTCGTGAAGTTCTTCGTCATATCTTTCACAGATTCATTGTTCGTCATCTTCGGAAATTGATTCAATCTTTGTAGGGGAATAACCGTAACAAACGAACAAAACCGGATAACAGAAATCTCTGAAGGCACGTGATCGCTTTCAGATTGAATCAATTCGACGTATCTATCGAATATTCAACCGGATACAATCAGAGATTGAGAATTTTCTGTATGTTGTGATTGAGATTAAAGAACCAGAGTGTTTTGATCAAGAAGGAGAGGAATTTCGTAATGAAAAATTAGGGCCAAAAACTGCCTTTTAGGCAGTTTTTCAAAGGTTTTCAAAGTTGCCAAAATAGTCCCTCTATTTCTGAAAATTAATTTTCGGAGACATTTTTACCACAACAATTTTAATGGAAATAAAATTTTTCCAAGCTGACCTGGCAGCTCGACCCCAGCCAGGGGCTCTGCCCCTTGGACCCTGCTCCCAGGGGCGCTGCCCCCGGACCCCTGTTCCTTAGGGGCTTCGCCCCTAAGTTCATAATATATTCAAATAGGTGTGCACTCCGCACCACCATACCTATATGATGTATTATTATGAACATATTGATCAAACAGTCAATTCAATTACACTAAAATATCCAACAGTAGGGTCTGACTCCGTATTAGAAATTGGAACCCTATCCCTTCAATACCCTATCCAATTATGAAACGCATGAATAAACAAATTGTTGTTATGTCGTTTACAGTAGTGGGCTTTCTGCAATGTGAATAGATAGAAACAAGGTTACAAGTTATAATAGAATGGTTGTTTTCTTTGTCTGGTAGTTCACTCTAGTTCTATATAAAACAAACAAGTTTATGTCACATGGTCCTTTCAAGATATATGAATCTTATGTTTGATCCTGGATTGTTTTTTACTGGTGTCGTTTCTCAAAAGGTACTAATGTCCGTTGAATATGTGTCACTCAAGTGTCAGATGTGTAAATAACACAAAAGAATGTTTACTAGCCTTGTGTATGTTTAGTACGGCCATGGTTTTATATGTAATCATGCAGTGTAGCACACAAAAACAATTTATCAAATGCTAGAACAATGACACCTTAGTAGAATCTGACATCCTTTCGTTCTATCCACATAAGATACATTGGGTCATAAGGAATGCCATGTCTTAAATATTACCGACACATTTTCGGACGCACTTGTTGTGGATGAGAGATGAGAACTCTTCGGTTAAGTATGTTTGGATGAGGCAATCCATAGAAAAGTTTCCGCTTAGGCAATAAAAAACAAGAACAAGTGGTTGCCAAATCAGACAATTTGATTGGTACGAGAAGTCGAATATTATGAAAATTAATAATTACTTAATTATGATAAACCATAAAACTCATCCAGACACTTGAATTTGTTATCATGTGACATATTTCATAAAACTCATCCAGACACTTCAATAGAGTAGGTTTTCTTATCCAAAGGGGGGTGGCGACACAGCTTGTTGCCCGCTTACCAGCCGTCCACTTGTAAATGTGTAGTGATTTATTTTAATGAAAACAGAACATGTTGAGAATTTAAATAATAAAAAAAAAAAAAAAAAAAAATCTTACAAGCACAAAATATACTCCATAGTCAGGAAGCCCACGTACATCATACATGAAGCCACATGACATCTATCTTGAAAGCCCAAAGTAGGCTCCCTGGCCTAATCATGAATCCCAGATACATGCAACAACAAGCCCACAGCCCAAATATTATCCATCTTACAAGCCCAATTATTGTTGGTTTTAAGCTTTTTACAAGACTTCAACGGATTAAGAATTATGTTCCAATATTTTAAATGATTTTATACTAAAAGCACACTCACATTAATCCAATTTCTACTCAGTTAACCAATCTCTAATAAACTCTTGTATATCTATATCTATATCTATACTATCTCTACTACCTTATTAAGGAGGAGAGATAGGTAAGAAGGTAATTTTATACAATTTTTAAGATGGGAGTTAAAGAGTCCCTTCACAAATTTTCAATATTTGGTCATTTTGTTCCCTTTATGCCCTTGTGTACAACCTATAATGCTCATTGTATATATGTGTAATGCATACTTTATATCCATTTCAACATTTTTATTTGTTGAATTGTATAACTCTTTAAAGCATGATGTCTAACCTCATATAATATATGTATTTGTTGCCAATAATTCTATCTCCTTCTCTCTGTATATTACAACTAACTAAAAGAAAACTTAATATCCTGATTTATGTATCAAATACTTTTAATTTAAAATTACCATTTTGGTAAAAAAAAAATTATTTTTTAACTTGGGTTACCTTTACGTACTTAGTCACGTTTAAAAACCGCCGCAACGCGCGGGGTAATTTACTAGTACTACTATATAGTGGGTTCTGGATGGCTAAAATAGTCATTTCATCTTTATTTAAATGGGCAAAAATGTAATTTTATTTACTTATAAAGACAAATTTATTAGTAACACTAATTATACTCAAAACTAACTTTAAGCCATTATTTAATGAATCCTAGCATGGTGGTAAAAGTGAAACCAATAAATGCCCCCTACTTTTAGTCCTTGTAACGTATTGTTGTAATACTTGTAGTTGAAAATGACATTTCCCATTCTCAACTTGACAATAAAGGCATCATAAGTTAAAATTACATTTCCAAACACAACACACAGGTTGTGGTGAAAAAAAAAAAGCCAAAAAGATTAAAAAAATGCATTCATAGATTACTAAATATGAATCACTATTCTAATTCTAATAAATAGAAACATATAAAAAATAAAAGAAACTAAAAGACCAAAACCAACGACAGAAAACAATGAAATGTAACATGCAATATCAAGGGTCAAAATCTTTTTAGATGATGGTAATCTGCAACTCCCTCATGGAGACATGGGAAAAGTCACTTAAATGACTTAAAATATTATTTGCATTTGCATAATCGCTCTTCACCTGGATGTCACAGAAAAAAATCAGAAGAGTAAGAGTCAAACCTGAGTCACAAGGAACACCAAGTAATTCCCCAATCACTTCACCACTAACTCATTTTAGTCCATGCTAATGGGTTTTAAACATGTATATTTTAAGATAGCCACTTCATTGTCTAAGCTTTGAATGTCGACTCTCAGGTAGAACCACCCAAACTTTTTTTTTTCTGTGTATCTAACGTATTTTGCAAACTTTCTAGAATTTTAACACCTTATATGGTTTAAACAATAAATATTTATGTACACCTAAATGTGCTCCGCTGCAACGCGCTGATAATCATACTATTTTTATAAACAAATTTCCTACTACTTTGATTAGGTGAGTGCTCCTGTTAATTTTGTGCGGCGTTTTCTTTTGAAGAATATACAAGCTTGCCACTAGAGATAATGATTTTGACTAACTCAAAGTCCTCGTAGAATTAATTAAAGGTTCTTGCTTGGGAATTAGAACAGAAATATATGATTGTTCAGCCAATTATGGTTTGCAAAGAGTATGTTAGTCCGTAACATTTTATGTACCCATAGGAGATTTTTCTTACTTGTGGGAGAATTAGAGCATCAAACGCAACAACCAAACAACGTGCAGCCCCGCTGCAACGCGCGGGTTTCTGCTAGTCAAATTAAATGGTCGTTAGTTTCCCATCAGCTTATGTTAAGTGTTTCTTCCAACATAAAAGGTAACATATGTAACATAAATTTTTGTAACTCTCTATGTAGTATATAAACCACAGGATAAAAATTGTGTTCTCTAGTTTCTTTTCCATTTTCTTTCAACAACGGTGACAGATTTTTTATCATCACTGGGGAGCCAACGATGACAAGTTTACATGTACGTTTGAATTTTTTTTTTTAATGTTAAGTGAGAACTTTTAAACGAACAAAATAAGTTACATTTAGATGGTCGGTAAACGGGCAACAAGCTGCGCCTTTATCCCTTTTCGAATCGCAAAGCCTATCCTGCTAATCACAAACCATGGTTCTTAGCGCTCTGGGAGTCACTGTAGACCACCTTCTGCACTCATTTCAGGAAATGCATCGCCTCATGAGCCAGGGATCCAAATGTGTCAAAAGCAAACGGCAGGAACACGTGTTGATTCTCTAAACAGGTTGTTTCGTGCTTAGCGACCTTCTTAGCTTTTGCCCTCAACACTGCCTGCCTCGGTACAAAGTCGCTGTCTCGCAGACCTACCAAGGGAGAAACCCTTGTAAGGTCAACACATGCATGATTACCCCCAACCTAGCCAAACACAAGAACATCCGCAATTGCAATTGACAATTATTTCACAGTTTTTAACTAAGCAGCAAATCCAAGGCAACAAACAGATAAGCGGAAATTAATGAAACTAGGAGCTTAATTTGGATTAATATTATGATGTGTATGAGTATATGTTGCGTATTGCATGTGATGTTTTGATATTTGGTTGAATCGATCTTTCTATGAGGTTATGCACGTTTGATTCGGTATCTTCTATCTCTAGTTTATATTGGCGTCCACTAATTTAGGGCTTGAAATCTTAATCGGTAACAGATACCTTAACATCGGAGTTGGTAAAACATAGAGGCTGCCTATGGGAAGGATTTGAAAACTAGTTAGAGTTTTCTAAGTGATTCTTGTTGCATTCTCATTAAGTTTTTCTACACCTTTACAATTACAAACAGCCGTATCTCTACATCAAAGCACCATAATTGGTTTAAACACTTGTGATTCGAATCTAATAAGGGGTGATTTTTTTTCAACAAGTGTTATCAATCAGTTTAATCAATGATCTTGACTCGAACAATGATCTTCGCCTCTTCTAGTGTATCTTAATTCCGCTAAAGAGAAATCAAATAATGATCCAATTTTAAGCCGATTCGCAAAGATGAAGTGCTCAAAAATTAGGCTGATTATAATTTACAAAAGTTTTGGAAGTACATACTTGATCAAAAAAAATGAAAAATGAAAAATATGTGTTAAAAAAATACTTGATCAAGATGGAAACCTATAAATATAATCTCTGTTTAAAATTGACCCGATGTAGTTCCATAAATTATTGACAGAAATTAAGAAGCATCAAATTTGAACATACTTGATCTTGTCAACCAGGGGCGAAGCTTGGTTTTTGAATCGGGAGGGGCCGGACTCAATTTTTTTCGATCGGTAGTGGCAAATCGGCGGGGGCTGGACTCAACCCGGACTCAATTTACCTAGGAAAATCACAAATTTATACCACTGCGCCAAAAAACAGGGGGTTAGAGCCACCCATAGCCCAACATAAATGTCAACACATGTGAAGGTCAATATGTTTAATACAATATTGGTTGAAAACAAATTTGGCAATAAAGAATACAACCAAATAGTAGTCATGCATATGTGAACCTCATCACTTTGGATTCTTTCAGTGTAATTTGATGATGACGTATATTTTATGAATAATACAAATAATTGAGCTTAAAAGAGATATTTTGGTTGTATTCTCATGAAATTTTATATCCTTTCGTTTACAATCACAAACATGTGTATCTACACATTAAAGCACGACCATTGGTTCACACACACCTGAAATTCGATCCTAACAAGTGATGATTTTTCTTGAACAAGACATCATTTTGAATAAAGCTAATAATGTTTTTATTTATTTATAGATATCGATGTCAAAACCTTTTATTGTGTACACATTGTTAGAAGATAACAAAATGTATTTGTCTCAATTTATTATTTATATATTCTCTTTATTTTGTCACATGTTATAAAGAGTACAAATCTATATTAGCAAAGGTGTCCGATAAGTAATTTTATCTACTTTTTAAGATGGAGTCTAAAAGCCCATTTACAAACCTCTAAATTTTGATCATTTTCTTCTCTTTATATCCCTTACTAGTTTTTATCCCGGGAACGTCCCGGGCTGAAATATCTAATATAACATAATAAAATATATTATTATTATTATTATTATTATTATTATTATTATTATTATTTTAAACAAATCTCTCCCATAAGATATCATATTCAAATATAAAAAAACGAATCTCTGCGCCGGGGTATAAATCTAGTGCCATTACAAATGAATTCGGAAGTTTGTAATTGATCATTCTAAAAAGAACTAACATTAAATAAGAAAAAAAAAATTAATTATTGAAATATTGAACGCATTAGTCTAAGGGTTATGTGATGCGTTAAAAAATTCATGGGTATATGATCGGGTATGTAGTTCGGGTATTTAGGTATGTTGTTTCGGGTAATCGGGTCGGGTATCACCTAATCCCAGACCCGACCCAAACCCACAATTTTTTTTAAACTAATCCCAAACCTGACACAATACCTGTCGGGTTACAAAAAATAGTTATTTTTTTTTTGATTTTTATATAGCACTATGGTACTCGTTGAAAAGATAATAAAACGCTCATTAATTTGGTGTAATTTTTTTCTTTAAAAAATCTCGTATATAAAAGATATTAACGTTTAAAAGTTATGGGAGGAAACACAAGAGATAAAATAATAAAGGTTTAATATTTAGATTTAGTAGATTAGGTATTTAATAGATTAGGTTAAAGATTATAATAGATTAGGTTAAATCATATTTATTTCTTTTTTTTAATTGGTTTAGAGTTGCCACATCACATCCTATGTGGCATCTCTCAAAGGAGAGATTGCATAATATTATGACATGTAGGATTAATCCCTTTGCAATATAGATATAGATGTAGGATTAATCCCTTTGCAATATAGATATAGATGTACAACTTTTAATACATATCATATAGATGTCTAATACACACTTTATATCCTTCTAGAGATGTAACCTTCATTCATAAAACCCCAATTGAATTTAGTAGGCAACAAACCGTTTACACATTTACAAGTTATACATTCATAACCCTCTTCCTCCTTCCATCAATTGAATAGTCCATAAACTTTAATTTTTTTCCTTTAATTCATCTTTTCAATATCCTCTATTTCCATTCATAAAGACACGTCTACATTGTGGGCCAACCCTTTTTTGCCAACTAGACATAAATTGCCATGTCAGACGTCACGTGGCAGTCCACGTCAGCATTTAACAGACTGAGTTAACCTCAGTTAGTTTGGGACCAACAAAAAAAAACATGACAAGTTGGGACTATTATCTTACAAGTTTCAAGTTGGGATTATTCTCTTCCAACCCCTCAAAGTTGGAATTATTTAATTCCATTTCCCCTATTATTTTTGAGTTTGTTTATTATATGTGGAATTAAATAGTAGCACCAATTTGGAATCCTTCTAACCTCAAAACTAATTAAACTTACTTTTGTTCAAGCAAAAAACTATTTAATAGTTGTTTTTATAACAATTATGCATATATAAAACTAAAACTAATTAAATCAATTAGAAGTCGACTCTTTCGAGATGGATTGTGTGTGATATACTAGGAATCGACTAACAAAGTATTGTAATTTCTCCTAGAATTTGCTTCGTTTGATGATGATAATAACGAGGATTTATAATTCCATACTAAAGTCCCCAATTGTAATGCTAATGTTTTTTTAATTATGTTTATCTTTATCTTTATTCTTTTATATGCCTACATATTAAATTTGCCTCTGGTTTTAGCCTCTGGCGTTTTATTTGTTAAATGAATAGATTAGTCTATGAGTGCCCCACATTTTTGAATCAGTTTTTTGTTAATATATATAAACTGATCAGGCTTATGTTACTTGATCTTTTTTTTTATTGTGAGTTTTTAAAAATGTTAACCTTTTCTTATGTATTGGTGAAAAAGTATAGCCTAGGAAAAATATGCAATCACTAGCTTCCGGTGGAAATATGTAAGAAGGTGAGTAAATTACTCAATATGCAATTGACTGATTCCCATGAAGCAATTTTTTTGTTAAGTGGAATTTATAGGATTTTAATTTGTTTGATATTGAAGGTCATATCTTTTGGAAGGTTTTAATTAAATTAATATGTTGCTATGCATTGTTAAATTATTCTCATGGTTATGGTAGGGAAAAGAATACTACAACTGGCTAGAAGAAGAAGTATATATAATATGCATACTAATTCACACCCTTGACTGCCCGAATATGAGAGGAAACTTTCAAGTGGCTATTAACTCAAAACTTTGCTTTAGTTGCTATTATTACGTTGTGTATATTTGGTTAGGACAACATTAATTTTAGCTTGATGTTCACATTATAGATTAAAAAACCAGATACCGTAATAAAAAGTTTAGGCGGAATTGCTTATATTTGCTCTTTTGGTCTGGATGCCACCCTTCATCTTTTTTGACAACAAGTTGCAAAACTTTTTCGCCTAACAAAACTTCGTAGAGATCATGTATGCTTAAAGTTTGTGTTTCAAGTTTTGACAAAAAAAAAAAAAAAAGTGCATTCGTTATTTATAGTTGGTTAAAAGTTTTGTTGCACTTTATCATAGTTACTATGTTATAGTTCCACATTTTAAGCATAACATGATGCACTTTCATGTAATTTATATTCTCTTTTAGCGCAAAACCCGCCTCTATGATTCAATCAGAAATGTGTTTTGGGTCGCATCCATTTTAAAAGTGAGAGTCGTGCCCCTAATCGGTTGGTCAGGTATTGAGCACAGTTTTTAGGCATTGAGGCATTTGAGACTAGAAATTATGGCAAGTTGTAGGATACACAATTTTGTTTACATTATTCTACTTTTCATTACTTCCTTAACAATAGTAAGTATGTTACATTGCATATGTTATGTTTAGCTGTTCCACTTAACAAAGAGCAAACCCGTCACGAAACGCGAACCTACCTACTAGTGTACAATTACATATAAAATTTATGTGTACTTGCTTGTGTAAGAGAGTAGGGAGTATAAGTAAAGCTTGAAAGTATCTATTCCACTTGGTGATTAAATATTGTGTGATATCTTAGTGAGCCATTTTATATATCCGGGGCACTGATCTAATGATCTATACAGTAACCCTAGACAACTCATTTTTGTTGTTTTTTTAATAACATTTCTCACAATTAGTTTAGTTTTTAAGCTTAGTTTAGAAAGGATGTAACGTTTTTCTATATTCCTCTAAAAATATTATTTAATTAAAAAGTAGAGCAAAAATGTAATATTTTTAATGTAGAGCTAAGAGTTGACTAGGTCAAAACTTGGGTTCCATCAAAAATCAAAATCTTTCTATAATCCTAGTATCTTACGGTTCACTATCTTAAAGATTTTTAAGATAACGTATACAGTATACTTCAACATCATTATATAGTTTGGACAAATGATTACTTTTCAAATGTAATATGCATTCATGTATTCACAAATAATAAGCTTTAATTAATTAATTGGATATTCATGTAACTTTGAGTTTTGACTCATTTATAAACCGGCCCACCTCACGGCGGATTATTTAATTCAATTCGTCCCTCAAAGCATCATGGGAACCCACATCTATACACCCTGGCAAAGACAATATACAAACACAAAAGGGCACTTTCGTCCAACGTACCCCATAAAGTCCCTTTTCTATCCATTAAAAGAAAAGAAACACTTAGGTATTTTATACTTTTAATTATTGTTACTTTATTTTTATTATTATTTATTTTAAAAACTAAAGTAATATTTAATAAAAGCTATTAATTATATGAAGTCTTGATAACTGGCTTTATATTTTAAAGTCGAAAGAATTGGCATAATGATGTTTTCCAATTTCAAGTACGTTTTTATGATTCTGGACTTCTGGTATGATTTATTTTTTATTGAAAAACATTGCAATGCTAGAGTTTTTAATAGCACTATTTTGGTATTTAACATGCTAAATGAGTTCATGCAACAACCTTCTTTACTAATTAAAAGAAACTCTAAATGTTAAACCATTTAATGCCGGTAGTAGCAAGTTGAAAACACCAAATTTGACACAAGAATGAGATTATCTTGCCGAACACTCGTACCCTATTATATATGTACTAATATAAGTCTGTTTAGTATGTGGTAATAGAATGGACGAAGGAATAAAACGGAGAAGGTAATGGAATGGACAAATGAATGAAATAGATGATTACCATTTTATGGTCTTGTTTGGTTACACGTAAGAATGGAATGAATTATTACTTTGTATTATTTGGTATGTAGGAAAAGATAAAGAAATAAAAACGACGGTGGTGAGTGGTGGTGGTGGCTGTTGACAGCGGGTGCCGGCGATGGTGGTTGGAGGTGGCGGAAGTGGTGGTGGTAGTGGTGGTCAGTGGCGGTGATGACCATGGGTGGTGGTGGGTGGTGGCGAAATTTGGTGGCGATAGTAGTGGTGACGTTGGTGGTGGTCGGTGGCGGTGGGTGGCTACAAGGAGTGACGGGGACGGTGAGTGGTGGGGGCGGTTGGCGGTGGTGGTCGGTGGGTGCCGATGGTCGGTGACGGAGAGTGTCAGTGGTGGTGGTTAATGCTTGGTGGTGGGTGGTGATCGGCGGTGTGGTGGTCGGTGACGGAGAGTGGCGGTGGTGGTCGGTGGCTGGTGGGTGGCGGGTGGTGGTGGTGGTCGATGGGTGGCGGTGGTTGGTGGTGGCGATGGGTGGTAGTGGTAGAAGTGTGTGGTGGTGGTGGCGATGGATGGTAGTGGTAGAGATGGGTGGTGGTGATGGTCAGTGGTGATGAAGGGTGACAGATGGAATGAAATGGAAAAAAAAACAAGTAGGGTTAGATGGAATGAATTTTGAAATTTTAAAGGGAATGTAATGAAGGAGGTAATGAATGATTCCATTATGTTAACCAACCAAACACCCTTTTTTTTTTTTTTTCATTTCATCGTAATACTTCATTCCATTTCCCCTCTCATTCCTATGTACCAAACGCTACCCAATGATAATGGTATTTTTTTTCAATGATTTTGGCTTGGGTATTTTTCGGTATTTTTCACTGATACCAGTCACATATCCGTATCGACCGGCCATCAAGGTATGATATTATGTGTAGAGTTAAGCACATGGGCGTAGCTTTTAAGGGGCGGGGAGGGGCGGTCGACCCTCGAATTTTCGCTCAGAAGTTCCGATTATATAGTATTCGTATAGAATTTGTTTGGTATATACGGTTTCGACCCCCTAAAACTAGTGATTTCTGACCCCCTGAAGTCTCAGATCAAGCTTCGCACTACTTGAGCTCATAATTGGTTTCAAAAGTTTACTATAAGGTACCGGTTTGATGTATACCGGTATTGGTCTCATCTCTAATAAGAGTTGATGTGTACTCATCTCTAACTCTACCGTATAGTTAGATAAATTTTAAATATGTGTTTTAATAGGGACCCGTTTTCACTCATTAAAGCAGTAAAAAAAATACAAACAATAATTTTAATTTTGATACATATAAAAATTAGAGAAGTAAACATTTAACAACTGAAAAATGCATAAACGTGACAATATTTACTGACAGCGGTGCCCAAAAAAATATAGTATAATAATAAAAAAGCGAAAATGAATAGACTTTTGAAGGGTTGAATACAAATTGAAAAAAGATAGGTAGGAAACGGGCTCTTTTTATAAAATATGTGATAATAACGATACTCCCAATATTAATCGGAAATACAAAAGTATAATACGTTTATAAAACTATATAAAATGAATATAAGATACAAACTAAATGTACCAAATCTTGATTCAAACGTTGCCTTTGACCGGAACTTCAACTAGCATTCTTGGAGAAACCATGACTTGACTCTTCATCATCTTGAGTCATCAATTATGCTCCATTACAGCAACAATAAGCACACTAAAATGTTGACGGTTTTGGTTGAGGGTCGTGTTTGCCACAAGACTCTTAAAACAGATCTTGTATCTTCTTTCAGGCGGTCTGTCTCAAATACTATAACCAAAACAGTATGTGTACTGCCGGAGATGACTCTTGCCAACTGAAATAACACCGGGTGAGTTTGTGTTTATGAAATGTAAGAAAATGAAGTTGTTGATTGAAACAATTTAGAGAGTGTTCCTCTCTAAATTGTCTATGAATAGAGAATCTTTTAAGTGTATGTGCATGGATCATTGATTCTTTTCATCCATTTAAAATGATAACCCACATCCATGAGACTAATTCAACCGTATTACTGTTTTTCATTAACAAGATATTTAATATTGTAATTAACTTAGGCTTAATCCCTACATAAATGGATTTGAAGTGATAGATAAAAGTAAAACTGCCATTTTACATTTTTACCAAGGTTTTTAGAACCGGACCGGACGTCGAACCGGACCCCCGGCCGGTTCACCGGTTCGACCGGTCCGACCGGTTCGACGAACCGGCCCAAAAAACAAAAAAAAATTAAAAAAAAATAAAAAAAATTAAAAAATCCGGTCCGACCGGTCCGGTTTCCGGTTCGACCGGCCGGTTTTCCGGTCCGACCGGCCGGTTCACCGGTTCAACCCCGGTTCGCTGCAAAAACGGTCCGACTACCCGAACCGGACCGGTCCAGGCCCCGGAGCCCGGTCCGACCGGTCCGACCGGCCGGTCCGGTCCGGTTTTCAAAACAATGATTTTTACTCAAGCCATGGTTGAAGCACTCTAACGAGTTGAAACATATTCTTTGCATTAGTGAGACACTAGTTTGATTGGTTGCGAGCAGAGGTGTAAACGATCAGAGCCGGGTCCAAGCCTGACTAGGCTCGAGCGAGGCTCGGCTCGTCATGCTTGTATAAAGCTTGAGCTCGACTCGGTTCGAGCCTAATACTTTGAGCTCGAACTCGGCTTCAAAATAAAACCCAAGGGCTCAAGCTCAGCTCGAAATAATTATGGAACAATTTAAAAGGAGCTAAAAGCTCAACTCAAGTTTGCTTTTATAGCTTAAACGAGCCAAAGCTCGGCTCGAGCTCGACTCGCCAATGTTAAATAGTAGGTATATTGTATATAAAATAATAATAATATTAAATTTGTTTGGGCTCGTTTAAGCTCGCAAGCCTAAACGGTCTTTGTATGAAAAGCTCGAGCTCGGGCTCGATAACTAAACGAGTCATGTTTCAAGTTCGAGCTCGGGCTCGTCAAGGCTCGGCTCGTTCGAGCTTTTTACCGATTCGTTCCCTAGTAGCTCTCAATCCGCTGGGCATCATTTACACCCCTAGTTATGAGCGTGCAGGCACGTCGTAGTCGAACTCACACCACTCAAACATGTCGCTCTACACCTGAGACGTTCCGGTACATGTCGTGCCGCTTCAACAACCATTGGACCCATGCGCCACCTTCCATACCATGTCATCCACTTATGATTACCCGCCACATGGTCCTCGCAACCCCGCCACATGGTCCTCGCAACCAATGTACTAACCGTGTGTACGTTGTAAAAAACACAAAGGCGCTAACGTAGACGAGATGTCGAGAGGCCACCTGGTCATGCGCCATGTACCCTCACGCCACCCACCATGCCATGTCATCCGTCTAAACACAAAGGTGGCTAACATCGCAAGTGTGCAAATTGCAAAGTGTGTCATCAAAGCGTAACATTGCGCTCATCGCTATGCGCACGTGTGCGAGTAAGGTTAGGGTCCCCACTAGTGTTGGCTCAGGGTAAACATTTTATAACGAGTTCTCCTCCTTATATACCACTTTATGTTTTGTCATCTCATCTATATGGGACAACTTGACAAAGCTTAATCCATTTTTCTCATCTTTGATTGTTCAAACCACACAAGTTCAAACATTGATATCTCATTCATCTTAGCTATATTTTGGACGCACTTTGAATCGGTGTGATGCTCACACAATGTAGTACACAAACCCAGAATTAATTATCTATATAACTAAAATATAGATACATTTATTTAAGTCCAAATTAATAAAAAAAGTCGTTTTCACTGCTATTTTTCCAACATCATCACACATATAGTAGTAGTAGTAATGCATTTCCTTTCCTCATTATTATTTTAGATGATGTATTTAAGTATTTTGTATTGAAACCATCTCATAGTCAAAATGAATAATCAAGTTCTCACACACAAAAACTAAAATAAAATTAAGATGACAGTCGATTCTAACAATACGAAATATATAACAAAATAATATATTAGGTTTTTACTACAAAGAAAAAAAAAAGAAAATACATGTAGTTTGTAACTTTTTAGTACATTTTTTGTTAGATTTTGATGATGGAACTTGGAAGTCTGATTTTCCAATCAACCATTTCCATAATGAAGTACCAATAATGTACCAGCCTAGTGGTTGTAATAAAAGTGAGAAGGTTTACTCATGTTTGTGGGGTTTCTTTTTGGGTTCTCAGGTTTGATTTCGTCTTCCACAGAAAAAATAACTATTAGGTTTGAAAAGAGAAACTCATGTGAAAAAGGATTCAATCAAGGACAAAGATGACTTTCTAACCAAAAGTTTACCTTTGAAATAGTTCTCAATGTTTGTTTTATCATTATCAATGTAAGTGAGAGAATATGACACTTTAACTCAAAAGAACACCCAATTAATATTTCTTTTACTTAAATTAATATCACATTACTATATTCTCTTCTTTTAGTCAAACTTTTGTTGTTTTACACAAAATAATATCACATTACTATATTCAGTTTTTGTTTATTGGTGTTTGGTAACCACATTTGAAGGGCTACTCTTTACCACTAACCAATTGCTATCATACTATTACATAATCATTATTTTTCTCCTAACTATCATCAAAACCCTACTACTTGGTTATTAATTCTCACTTACTTATATTGTATATTATTTGATTATTAGTTATGATAAAGTTTAATAAAACTCATTATATAACTACAAAGTTTGTTCTTTGAATAACATCTATAAAGAAGCTAAAATGGTAAAAATGTTTAGTTTATGTTAATATATTGTCACACCACGACAATTGCGGAAACACGTGGCGCGACGGTTCAAAGCATAAAGTCAAGGTTATTGCTAAACACAAGTAATTTAAGAAAATGGGTCATTTATTATGACGTCAAATCTTGTTCAAATATTACACAAAAGTAAATTGTTTTTAAGATAATCATAGAGGTTTCTCATATATATCCCAAGTGCCTTGGGAAATAAAAGTGAAACCCCGCAAAAGTTTGACGCCGCATTGGAGGATTCCTCGACCCAGCTTGCCCGGTTCTCCTTCATCTAGTTACCTGAAAGATATGTTTAAAAGTTTCGTCAATATAAATATATTGGTGAGTTCACAGGTTTTTAGTTTCCAAAACTTGAATACTTGGGAAATACCATGTTATGACAATATATAGGAGTTGCAAATTCCTATAACTCTACTTGAGACTATAATCAAACCAAGACGTATAAAATAAATATGCCCCGCTCCAAGTCGTTACTCGGTTTCCCACGACTTAAGTTCAGAATATATGCACCCCAGGCATAACCTAATGCATAATCGACGCTATCGATTAGGGGTGGGCCTTGTCAGGCACCAATAGTACTATTCAATATTCCTCCGGTTTCATTTCCCTGAATAAATGATTATAGAGGCGAGGACTCAACCCCGAGTGGCGGTCACACCTCAAGTAATAAATCCGTCAAACATTTTCCCTAACATATCTTTCCCCCGGAAAACGTAAAAATAGTTTAAAATGGGGCCGTGAAACTCACCTGAAACTCTGTCTGGCTTACTAGGCGGATAGCAAAGATGGTCCCGCACCTACAAACGTCCTAGACGTATAAGTCACTATTCCTATAGTGCATGTGCCTTGGCAAGTTGTACACCCAACTCCCGACCACAAGTTATTCCAAATCCCGTTTAATTAAGCGTGTATCCTAGGTTTCGTTGGCGTTACATTACCCTTTGTGTTACAAGTTATATATTACTCTTGTTAATATTTCCTTAACTTGTATCTTATTATCATTGGCTCGACGTCACTTAACATATAATTATTTTCCCATTTAAATAATTATACTTAAGATCGCATCGCTCGATATAATATATATTTCAACCCTCGACCCGACTCACTTTGCCGCACATTTGTTTTCCCATTTAAACAAATATGCTAAGATTTTGTCGCTCGATTGTATATTCTTAACGTCCGATTCAACTCACCATACCGTATATTTATTTTCCCATTCAAATAAATATACTAGGATCTCGTTGGTACGGCATACACATATATATATCTTTGTCTTCTCGTCGCGGCTTTCCTTCCCACATATCTACTTTCCCATTAAGTAGATATACTAGAATTTTGCCGAGACGAGCGTACATATATATAAATGTGTAATCTTTCTTGTTAAGTATATACGTTTGTTTAACGTCTTATTTGTTTATGTCATGTGTTTCTCCCACGAATAATTCTTTTAACACTTAGGAAAGTGTTCATTAGTTTTCACCCATAATGTATATATATTTTACTTCTTAAAATATATATTTTTCTTGTCTTGCCGCAATGGCATTTTTCTCATGATTTGTCCGTGTACGGTTCGTTAACGCGTCTTAGTTCGATATCTTAACTCGATTAGTTAATTTTTCCCAAGTTTTTCTCAACATGTGTTTTATAGAAATATTATCCATATTTCTTCCTCTTTTCACATGTTACTTGGATGATTTAAAATACTTATGCATTTTTAATCCAACTTGTTAACTTAACTACAAAAATGTTTCCAACACTTTTATATTCCCATTTATATAAAAGTATTCATTTTTGTATAAGTTTCTCAAGTTTGTTTAATATTTTTATAAAATCTCTATTTTATAAAAATCCTCATGTTAATATAATCCATATTTTTATAACTTTCAAAAATATACTTTTATACAAAAATACCCAAGTATATCTACTAGTATTTACCAAAATCATCCTTAGAATTTATTACTTACATTTTTGACACCAAACTTTCCATACTTGCATTTTTGGACTAATAGTTTCTAAAATATCCATTTTAGTCCTCTAACTTTCAAAGTTACAATATTAGTCCCTTAACTTCCAAAAGTTGCATTTTTCCACTCTAACTTCCAAAGTTAACATTTTTCACTCAAAATAGTAGACTTTGAAGATTCAACTTTTTATTGGTAAGTTATTTTTGTATCAAAACACTTTTGTTAGTCTTATATTCCATATGGAAGACTACTTATATGTGTGTTTTATGTATTTGCTTATTTAACAAAATATCATTCTTCTAAGTAAGCTAACTTTAATTTTTCATCTTCTTTATTTATGAACTTCTAATATGTTCCACCATACATTATGCCTTAGATGATCATAATAAGATGATTTAAAGTTACTTTTAACATATTCAAGTTCATTCCACAATCTTAACCAAAACGTCATCCTACTTAGTTTTAAATGTAAACTTTATATATTTTCAAGATTATTACATTATCATCATCAAATCCATGATTTATTTTCATATCTTTAATCATCCATTTTACACATGTAAAACCTATTAAAGATTATGTTCAAACCACCTTTTAAACCCTTCATGTACAACTTGCTTCTAAGAACACATACATGAATAATAATAATCAAAAACAAGGTTAAGAAGCTTACTACTAGCACAAGGCTAGGGAAGACAAAACCTTGGATTTTGAGAGGGGTTTAGTGTGTTCTTCCTTAATGGTTAAGCTCCAAGCTTGAAACACACAATAGGGGTTTGGATGATGGATTGTTTTAAGTGTTTTGGAGATGTAAAAACTTGTAAGAATGATGTATGGGGAGGGGCAAAGCTCACGGCCACAAGAAGAAAGAAAGGGAAGACTTTTGCTTTGATACTCCAAGCCTCTAACACATGTTTATAAAGCCTTATCACATGTAATCATTCCAAAGATTCAAGAAATCTTATGGAGGATTGAGTTGTGTACTTGGGATATTTTTGAAAGATATGATATGTGTGTGTGTATATATGGCCGTGTATGTATGTATGATGGGGAAGATTGCTTGCAAATCTTGGTTAATCTTATGATCTCTCATAATCTTTATATAACATCCCTTACATACATGTGCATACACTAGGTTATGATGGCTAACTTTTGTCTTGGATTTTCATGGCCATGGGCCGAAAATTTGTAAAGGAAAAAGCAAAAGGATGCATGCTTGTACTTGCCATGTCTTACACATCTTGGCTTGTAGTGTATGCATGCTTTACTAGCTTTGTATAGGTTATTATTGTTTAAACACTTGCATGGACATAATCTTGGCCATTAGGTCGGCCCCCATGTGGGTTTAAGTGGGGTCCACAACTTTAAATATTTACCCATTGTTTGTTATGTTTAATCCCCCGTCGTTCGGGTGTTGTTCGGGTATTTTTTCGGTTTTAATCACGCGTTATCCGGACATTAAAAATACCTTTAATAACCCTTAAATATAGTCTAATTTAAGCGTTGATTGGTTATTTAGGCCTTTGCCGGGTGAAATTGTGAGTTATACGCGTATCGGGTGCGGTACGCGCATTTTATTCTTTACCGGGAGATTTGTACAAGACGATTTCACTTATGGTTTTGGAGTTCCAAAACTCATTATATTTTATGAAACTACCCTTTATTTTATATCCTGGGCGTCCGGGATCCTTTTCGTTTATTTAATTATTACGGGTAATTGCCAACGTCCATACCGGATAGCTTATTCGCACATGATCCAATCATGTTTTACCATTAAACGTATGCATTCCTATGCACTATTTGGAAATTGCTATCTCCTAAGGCCTTGATAATTAAATCACACATAATTGCATTTAATTACGTTAATCATATATTAATTAATTTTGTACGGAATTACCTTATTTTTGCGGTTGTTACATATATGGAGAAAGTTTCGTGAAAAAAAAAACTAAAAATAATTAAAGTAATATAAAAAGATTATATTTCGATTAGTTTATAAAAAAGGGTGAATTGATCTATTAATATCAAAGTAGAGTACTCCATGCCAGTAGAATCTTCCTACACAACAAAACACCGTTAGGCTCGTTATAATTTGAAGAGATTTCTCCATATGACCAAACTCCCAACATAAAAATAATATGTATACACAAAAAAAAAAAAAAAAAAAAATTAAGAGCAAATACACATGTTTGAACTTTTTTCCTTCAGTATTGTCAGTCTTTTATCCTTACTTCCATGACGCAACATGACTCCCAAACTCTCCAAAGTAACCGCACTGATCATACCATGCAAATATGCAACTCCATACCACTTTGATAATAGTCATCATTCGGTCACATTTCTCACAGTCTTACAAAGTCCCACGAGGCAATGTATTTCAAGTCAGATCCGCCTATCATTTGAAATTATTTTTCTTCAAATACAAATTTGTAATAATTTATATTTTATGAAACTACCCTTTATTTTATATCCTGGGCGTCCGGATCCTTTTCGTTTATTTAATTATTACCGGGTAATTGCCAACGTCCATACCGGATAGCTTATTCGCACATGATCCAATCATGTTTTACCATTAAACGTATGCATTCCTATGCACTATTTGGAAATTGCTATCTCCTAAGGCCTTGATAATTAAATCACACATAATTGCATTTAATTACGTTAATCATATATTAATTAATTTTGTACGGAATTACCTTATTTTTGCCGGTTGTTACATTCTCCCCCGTTAAGAGAATTCCGTCCCGGAATTCACTTCGAGTTCTCCGGTACAGGTGTCTCCTCGAATAGGGCGGGGTATTTTTGCTTCATCCGGTCCAGCCTTTCCCACGTGAACTCCGGTCCACGTTTGGCATTCCAGCGCACTTTGACCAATCTGATCTTGCTGCGCCTTAGTTTTTGGACCTTCCAATCAGTTACTTCGATTGGTTCTTCAACAAAATGTAACTTGTCGTCAATCTGGATTTCGTCTGCTGGGATGATGAGAGTTTCGTCGGATAGGCACTTTTTCAAGTTTGACACATGAAACGTGTTGTGTATTCCACTAAGCTCTTGAGGCAACTTGAGCTTGTATGCCACTGTGCCTACCCTGGACAAGACTTCAAATGGTCCAATATATCGTGGGTTCAGCTTTCCGCGCTTTCCAAAGCGCGCGACACCTTTCCAAGGTGACACTTTTAATAGGACCCTGTCTCCGACTTGAAACTCTAAAGGCTTTCGCCTCATGTCAGCATAGCTTTTCTGGCGGTCCCGGGCCGCTTTGAGGCGTTCCTTTATCAAAAAGACCTTGTCCGTGGTCTCTTGAACAATTTCGGGCCCGGTGAGTTGTTTTTCTCCAACTTCCGCCCAACATAATGGCGACCGGCACTTGCGTCCATATAGAGCTTCAAACGGTGCGGCTTGAATGCTCGTATGATAACTGTTGTTATAGGAAAATTCTACCAATGGCAAGTGCGTATCCCAATTACCTCCGAAATCAATCGCGCATGCCCGTAACATATCCTCCAAGGTCTGGATGGTTCGTTCACTTTGACCATCCGTTTGGGGGTGATAGGCGGTGCTCATGTCGAGGCGAGTACCGAGGGCTTCATTTAAACTTTCCCAAAATCTGGAAGTGAAACGACTATCCCGATCGGAGATGATAGAAACAGGTACACCGTGTTTAGACACCACTTCCTTAATGTACAGACGGGTCAATTTCTCCAACCTGTCCGTTTCGCGTATCGGGAGGAAGTGTGCAGATTTTGTCAATCGATCTACGATTACCCAGATCATGTCATGGCCGCTTGTTGTCTTGGGTAACTTTGTAATGAAATCCATGGTAATTCGTTCCCATTTCCATTCCGGTATTTCCGGTTGCTGGAGCAAACCGGAAGGTTTCTGGTGCTCAGCCTTGACCTTTGCGCAAGTCAAACATCGCGCAACATAGGCTGCTATATCCCTTTTGAAATTCGGCCACCAATAAAGTTCTTTCAGATCGTGGAACATCTTGTCTGCACCAGGGTGAACCGAATATCTAGAACTGTGAGCTTCGGCCAATACAAGCTCACGCAATCCACCATATGCTGGGACCCAAATTCTATTCATGAAATACAGTGTCTGGTCCGCTTTTGGTTCCAGTGAATCAACCATCTTTCGTAACCTTTCACCTTTGACATTCTCGGGTTTAAGGGCGTTCACTTGAGCTTCACGAATTCGTTCAGTCAGATTCGTGTGGATAGTCAGACCCAAGGCTCGAACACGCAATGGTTTAACCCGTTCCTTGCGGCTCAAGGCGTCGGCTACGACGTTCGCCTTACCGGGATGGTACTTAATTTCACAATCGTAATCGTTTAATAATTCAACCCATCGCCGTTGTCGCATGTTTAAATCCTTCTGATCAAAGATGTGTTGCAAACTCTTATGATCAGTGAAAATCGTGCACTTGGTCCCGTACAAATAGTGCCTCCATATCTTGAGAGCGAACACCACTGCACCTAATTCCAAATCGTGTGTAGTGTAGTTCTTCTCATGGATTTTCAGTTGCCTGGAAGCATATGCTATTACTTTTTCTCGCTGCATCAATACACATCCCAAACCTTGATGCGAGGCATCACAGTAAACTACAAAATCTTCCGTACCATCGGGGAGTGATAGTATCGGAGCGCCACATAACTTGTCTTTTAACAATTGGAATGCTGCCTCTTGCTTTTCCGTCCACTCAAATTTCTTATCCTTTTGGGTTAGCATGGTTAAAGCTTGTGCTATTTTTGAAAAGTTCTCGATGAACCTTCTGTAATAACCCGCAAGGCCTAAAAATTGTCGTACTTCGGTAGGAGTTCGAGGGCTTCCCAATTTTTAATTGCCTCGATCTTGGCGGGATCAACGTGTATGCCCTTCTCGTTTACCACGTGGCCTAAAAAGTGAACTTCTCGAATCCAAAAGTCACATTTTGAGAACTTAGCATAGAGCTTCTCTTTGCGTAATACTTCAAGAATTAACCGAAGGTGATTCTCGTGGTCTTCTTTGGTGCGTGAATAGATCAAAATATCGTCAATGAAGACAATGACGAATTTATCCAGGTATGGCTTACACACGCGGTTCATTAGGTCCATGAAAACCGCTGGTGCGTTGGTTAAGCCGAACGGCATTACCAAAAATTCATAGTGTCCATACCGGGTTCTGAAGGCCGTTTTTGGTATATCTTCTTCTTGTATACGCAACTGGTGATAGCCTGACCTCAAATCGATCTTGGAGTAATAGCTGGAACCTTGGAGCTGATCAAATAGATCGTCGATCCTGGGGAGAGGATAGCGATTCTTGATGGTTAGCTTGTTCAGCTCTCGATAGTCGATGCACATGCGAAATGTGCCATCCTTCTTCTTCACAAATAAGACGGGAGCTCCCCAAGGTGAGAAACTCGGTCTTATAAAACCCTTGTCCAATAATTCTTGTAGCTGGCTGGACAGTTCCTGCATCTCTGATGGAGCTAGGCGGTATGGCGATCGTGCCACAGGAGCAGCTCCAGGAACGAGGTCGATGCGGAACTCGACTTGTCGAGGTGGCGGCAACCCCGGCAAATCTTCTGGAAATACATCCGGAAAATCTCTAGCTACTGGAATGTCTTCCAACTTTCGCTCGTCGGCCTTCTTGTCCACTACGTGTGCCAAGAATGCGACAAGCCCTTTTCTTAGACACTTACGAGCCTTCATGCTTGAAATAATCCTTAGTGGCGTCCCGTGTCTTTCCCCTTGAATTGAGAGAGTTTCACCGCTTGCGAGGGGAACTTGAATAACTTTATCGTTGCAAACCACAATGGCACGGTGCGCGGACAACCAGTCCATGCCGACAACGATGTCAAAACTTCCCAATACGACCGGCAATAGATCAATCCCAAACTCGTGCCCACAGAGTTCTAATCTACAGTCTTTTGCTACCTCTCTCGTTTCAATAGTTTTACCATTAGCCAGTTCTATAGAGTAGGGTGTATCTAGTTTGCTAGTTTTTAGTCCAAGTAGCCTTTTAAACTCAATGGATACAAAGCTAAAGTCAGCACCGGTATCAAATAATACAGAGGCATAATGACCATTAAGAGGAAACGTACCAGTGACCACGTTGGGGTCTTGTCGTGCATCACCGGCTCCAATCACAAATGCCGGCCGCGGGCCTGATTGTTGATCTTGGGGCAATCCTTCTTCCAATGATCTAACGACCCGCATGCAAAGCATGGTCTAGCCCCTCCATTTTTCGGTGCTCCAGAACGGCATTCTTCAGTCTTGTGCCCTGTGCGGTGGCACTTTCCACATGTCAACCCATTATTTTCTCCCATGATTTCCCTGTTTGTTACCATTACCACGTCCCGTGGCAACATATCCCTTTCCCTTCTTGTTTGAGCTACCCGACGCTCTGTCCCTTTTTCCTTCATCTCGCTTCCTTTTCCCAAACCTTGGCTTGTTACCCTGGTCGTTCGACACAATAGCTGAGTTTGATCCCTGATTCTTGGCTTCTACACTGCTCGCCTCAGAAATTTTCAACCCGAAACTTGTCGGATCAGTGTACCCATGCGTATAGCATCTTCTGTGAGGCTTAGCGCGAGATCAATGGCTGCGCGCATGGTCGTAGGTTTAGAAGCAGTGACCATGCTGCGTATTTGCGGTGCTAAGCCGAACAAATAACGCTCAATTTTGTTGTTCTCAGGGGTGACCAATCGCGGCACTAATCTGGCAAGATCGTGGAATCGAGACGTGTAACCAGTAACGTCCGCTCCCATCATAGTGAGGTTCCAGAACTCAGTTTCCAATTTCTGTACCTCGCTCGCCGGGCGGTACTCAGCAATCATAATTTCCTTCAGTTCTGCCCATGACAGAGAGTAAGCAGTGTCATCACCCAAAGACTGCACTTGACCATTCCACCACGTCAGTGCTTGGTCCAAGAACAAATTGGTGGAGTACATAACCGACTGACGTGGGGTACACCCACTGATACGAATAACTGCCTCGGTCTTTTCAAACCATTTGACCAGGCCAACTGATCCTTCCGTGCCGTTGAAATTGAGCGGCTTGCAGTCTAGGAAGGCTTTGAAGGTGCAGCCACGCTCTCGCGAGGCCGTTTCTGCATTAATAAAGTTGTATGTTATTATGGGATAGGAGTTTTAGGATATTCTCCCATCGCTTTATCAATTACTTTCAACTTCTTACCAGTGGGGGAGGTTTCTTGTCGGTCACTCCCAGTCAAGTCACGAGATCTTTCGGAGCGAGCAGCTTCGTGCTCCGCGATCGCGCGGGCTATGCGTTCAGAAATCATGGTTTCAAGTTCGGCTGGCGTTGCGGGCAGTCCGTCTGCTCCGCTATTGCTTCTAGTGGCCGGTGCCATTTCTCTTCAATAATAATTATCAAAGGTTAATTTGGCAAACATTTATACAATATAAAGCATAAATAACAAACCAGAATATGAACACAATAATCAACACCATGTCATCACACAACATACCAACACATCATACAGAAATAAATAGTAATCAACACAACATCACCACACAATACACAAACCACAACATATGGAGTAAGCAATAATAATCATAGACAACAACATATTTCACCATAATAATAAGATTTTTCATTAATTTCAATCGTACTAGTACAATGCTTGTTCATAATAACAAAATGGAGAATACATTTCTCATACAATACATTGTTTTTGAAATAAATAAAACATCATATCATGTGCCGTAATACCCGTACGGCTAGGCAAAATGCAGACGAGTGTCATAACCCGTGCTGTACTACCATACTGCTGCTACTATGTACATAAGCTGGTGATTCTTCTGTGCATCCCTGATACATCCTCACTGTGGCGGTGGTGGCGGATACTGGTACTGCGGTGCATGCGTACTGATCGTCATGCTGATCGTCATGATACGCTCATACAAGAACTGTCGATGCGCAAAGTGCGCATCCCCTGTAATACCACACTGAGCGTCCAGGCTCAGTAACTCCTCCGCGTAATGCGCCAAAGCATCCCGTGCATCTATCATCCTTGTCCACATCAGACGTGTCTGCTGCTCTACCTGTGCTACGGTGCGCTGCACCGTGTCAGCGAGAGTCTGAAAGTCCCGCTCTAAGGTGATGGCAGTGGACCATGCTGGTCCAGACAAGGGTGTCATCCTAGGTGGCTGGGATGGTCCGGGTATATCTGGGTGTGTGGATGGGAATGGCCCAAAGGGGGCTGGTATCGGTATGTGTGGTAGTAACGGGGTGAAACCTGGTGGTCTGAGGGTAAAGTGGGGTGGCATCATGTAAGGGTCCCCTGCACCAGAGGATACGGTGCAGGTGTCATGCTGGGAAGGGTGGGAATCGGCAAGGTCATGGCTACTGGGGGTGGTGGCATAGGCTCGGCTAATGGGGCTACTAGAGGCTCCGAAACAGTGGCCCACTCTGGAGTGGATACCACAACAGTGGGGGTAGGAGGGCTCGCGGTGGCAAAGGCTGCCATGCCTGCCCTGCGTAGCTCAGAGCTATCGGCGGGGCTACCCTCAAGTACATGTGCTGCTATGGCTGGCCCCTCCTGAGGTGCGGGCTCAAGTGGTGCTGGTGGGGCTATGGGGTCAGCAGGTGCGTCCTCTATCATTGGAGCCACTGGCTCCTCCTGAACAGCTGGAATCTCGGGTACCAGCATGTGCTCTACCGAAGCTACGGACTCGTCGTCAGAGTCATCAGATATCCACCCGTTCCTCCCAGGGAGATCGGCATGAGTCTCATGCCTGGAGGAATGTGGATGTGGGGTACAGGTGCTGGCTCATGCTCAACGTGAGCCTGTCGGTCGAACGGAGACTCTACTGTCTCCGACTGGGCTGGGATCGGCCGGGACGGTCCGGCACAGCCCTCAGGGAAGTCCCTGATAGCTCGGATGGGGCGTGGGGCTAACGGTGCGGCCGGTACAATGGGTAGCGGCGCGTCGACCACGGCGGGTGCCCAGTCAGGATCCTCGCTAGGATCCGTCTCGTCCGAGTCGTCATCTGAACCTCCCGCGACGTTCATCTCCACGTCGTCGTCTTCCGCATCAAGTACGACCAGCTCGACTGGCTCAGGCGGTGGTGCGGGGATGATCTGAATGCTGCTATCGAAACTGGGCGCTATGCTACCAGCGTCCGACATCCTGGCAAAAGAACCGTACATGTATATATATGAATTAATTTAAATTAGATAGTTAAGGCGTACATTATCAGTATCCTTTCTAACCTCTAATGCATAACGATACCCCTGGCTAGCTTGGTCGGAATCTCCTCATGCCCAATGCTTTCTTGAAAAATTACTTTATTGCATTTTAGCAACTATAAATATTTTTCTTTGAAAACTTTATCTTTTTGAACCAAATCCGGTTATAGTCTAGTTTTTAAAGAAAATACTCTAGTTCGCTATAACCTTGGCTCTGATACCACCTTCTGTCACACCACGACAATGGCGGAAACACGTGGCGCGACGGTTCAAAGCATAAAGTCAAGGTTATTGCTAAACACAAGTAATTTAAGAAAATGGGTCATTTATTATGACGTCAAATCTTGTTCAAATATTACACAAAAGTAAATTGTTTTTAAGATAATCATAGAGGTTTCTCATATATATCCCAAATGCCTTGGGAAATAAAAGTGAAACCCCGCAAAAGTTTGACGCCGCATTGGAGGATTCCTCGACCCAGCTTGCCCGGTTCTCCTTCATCTAGTTACCTGAAAGATATGTTTAAAAGTTTCGTCAATATAAATATATTGGTGAGTTCACAGGTTTTTAGTTTCCAAAACTTGAATACTTGGGAAATACCATGTTATGACAATATATAGGAGTTGCAAATTCCTATAACTCTACTTGAGACTATAATCAAACCAAGACGTATAAAATAAATATGCCCCGCTCCAAGTCGTTACTCGGTTTCCCACGACTTAAGTTCAGAATATATGCACCCCAGGCATAACCTAATGCATAATCGACGCTATCGATTAGGGGTGGGCCTTGTCAGGCACCAATAGTACTATTCAATATTCCTCCGGTTTCATTTCCCTGAATAAATGATTATAGAGGCGAGGACTCAACCCCGAGTGGCGGTCACACCTCAAGTAATAAATCCGTCAAACATTTTCCCTAACATATCTTTCCCCCGGAAAACGTAAAAATAGTTTAAAATGGGGCCGTGAAACTCACCTGAAACTCTGTCTGGCTTACTAGGCGGATAGCAAAGATGGTCTCGCACCTACAAACGTCCTAGACGTATAAGTCACTATTCCTATAGTGCATGTGCCTTGGCAAGTTGTACACCCAACTCCCGACCACAAGTTATTCCAAATCCCGTTTAATTAAGCGCGTATCCTAGGTTTCGTTGGCGTTACATTACCCTTTGTGTTACAAGTTATATATTACTCTTGTTAATATTTCCTTAACTTGTATCTTATTATCATCGACTCGACGTCACTTAACATATAATTATTTTCCCATTTAAATAATTATACTTAAGATCGCATCGCTCGATATAATATATATTTCAACCCTCGACCCGACTCACTTTGCCGCACATTTGTTTTCCCATTTAAACAAATATGCTAAGATTTTGTCGTTCGATTGTATATTCTTAACGTCCGATTCAACTCACCATACCGTATATTTATTTTCCCATTCAAATAAATATACTAGGATCTCGTTGGTACGGCATACACATATATATATCTTTGTCTTCTCGTCGCGGCTTTCCTTCCCACATATCTACTTTCCCATTAAGTAGATATACTAGAATTTTGCCGAGACGAGCGTACATATATATAAATGTGTAATTTTTCTTGTTAAGTATATACGTTTGTTTAACGTCTTATTTGTTTATGTCATGTGTTTCTCCCACGAATAATTCCTTTAACACTTAGGAAAGTGTTTATTAGTTTTCACCCATAATGTATATATATTTTACTTCTTAAAATATATATTTTTCTTATCTTGCCGCAATGGCATTTTTCTCATGATTTGTCCGTGTACGGTTCGTTAACGCGTCTTAGTTCGATATCTTAACTCGATTAGTTAATTTTTCCAAGTTTTTCCCAACATGTGTTTTATAGAAATATTATCCATATTTCTTCCTCTTTTCACATGTTACTTGGATGGTTTAAAATACTTATGTATTTTTAACCCAACTTGTTAACTTAACTACAAAAATGTTTCCAACACTTTTATATTCCCATTTATATAAAAGTATTCATTTTTGTATAAGTTTCTCAAGTTTGTTTAATATTTTTATAAAATCTCTATTTTATAAAAATCCTTATGTTAATATAATCCATATTTTTATAACTTTCAAAAATATACTTTTATACAAAAATACCCAAGTATATCTACTAGTATTTACCAAAATCATCCTTAGAATTTATTACTTACATTTTTGACACCAAACTTTCCATACTTGCATTTTTGGACTAATAGTTTCTAAAATATCCATTTTAGTCCTCTAACTTTCAAAGTTACAATATTAGTCCCTTAACTTCCAAAAGTTGCATTTTTCCACTCTAACTTCCAAAGTTAACATTTTTCACTCAAAATAGTAGACTTTGAAGATTCAACTTTTTATTGGTAAGTTATTTTTGTATCAAAACACTTTTGTTAGTCTTATATTCCATATGGAAGACTACTTGTATGTGTGTTTTATGTATTTGCATTTTAACAAAATATCATTCTTCTAAGTAAGCTAACTTTAATTTTTCATCTTCTTTATTTATGAACTTCTAATATGTTCCACCATACATTATACCTTAGATGATCATAATAAGATGATTTAAAGTTACTTTTAACATATTCAAGTTCATTCCACAATCTTAACCAAAACATCATCCTACTTAGTTTTAAATGTAAACTTTATATATTTTCAAGATTATTACATTATCATCATCAAATCCATGATTTATTTTCATATCTTTAATCATCCATTTTACACATGTAAAACCTATTAAAGATTATGTTCAAACCACCTTTTAAACCCTTCATGTACAACTTGCTTCTAAGAACACATACATGAATAATAATAATCAAAAACAAGGTTAAGAAGCTTACTACTAGCACAAGGCTAGGGAAGACAAAACCTTGGATTTTGAGAGGGGTTTAGTGTGTTCTTCCTTAATGGTTAAGCTCCAAGCTTGAAACACACAATAGGGGTTTGGATGATGGATTGTTTTAAGTGTTTTGGAGATGTAAAAACTTGTAAGAATGATGTATGGGGGAGGGGCAAAGCTCACGGCCACAAGAAGAAAGAAAGGGAAGACTTTTGCTTTGATACTCCAAGCCTCTAACACATGTTTATAAAGCCTTATCACATGTAATCATTCCAAAGATTCAAGAAATCTTATGGAGGATTGAGTTGTGTACTTGGGATATTTTTGAAAGATATGATATGTGTGTGTGTATATTGGCCGTGTATGTATGTATGATGGGGAAGATTGCTTGCAAATCTTGGTTAATCTTATGATCTCTCATAATCTTTATAAACATCCCTTACATACATGTGCATACACTAGGTTATGATGGCTAACTTTTGTCTTGGATTTTATGGCCATGGGCCGAAAATTTGTAAAGGAAAAAGCAAAAGGATGCATGCTTGTACTTGCCATGTCTTACACATCTTGGCTTGTAGTGTATGCATGCTTTACTAGCTTTGTATAGGTTATTATTATTTAAACACTTGCATGGACATAATCTTGGCCATTAGGCCGGCCCCCATGTGGGTTTAAGTGGGGTCCACAACTTCAAATATTTACCCATTGTTTGTTATGTTTAATCCCCCGTCGTTCGGGTGTTGTTCGGGTATTTTTCGGGTTTTAATCACGCGTTATCCGGACATTAAAAATACCTTTAATAACCCTTAAATATAGTCTAATTTAAGCGTTGATTGGTTATTTAGGCCTTTGCCGGGTGAAATTATGAGTTATACGCGTATCGGGTGCGGTACGCGCATTTTATTCGTTACCGGGAGATTTGTACAAGACGTTTTCACTTATGGTTTTGGAGTTCCAAAACTCATTATATTTTATGAAAATACCCTTTATTTTATATCCTGGGTGTCCGGGATCCTTTTCGTTTATTTAATTATTACCGGGTAATTGCCAACGTCCATACCGGATAGCTTATTCGCACATGATCCAATCATGTTTTACCATTAAACGTATGCATTCCTATGCACTATTTGGAAATTGCTATCTCCTAAGGCCTTGATAATTAAATCACACATAATTGCATTTAATTACGTTAATCATATATTAATTAATTTGTACGGAATTACCTTATTTTTGCCGGTTGTTACATATATGGAGAAAGTTTCGTGAAAAAAAAAACTAAAAATAATTAAAGTAATATAAAAAAGATTATATTTCGATTAGTTTATAAAAAAGGGTGAATTGATCTATTAATATCAAAGTAGAGTACTCCATGGCCAGTAGAATCTTCCTACACAACAAAACACCGTTAGGCTCGTTATAATTTGAAGAGATTTCTCCATATGGACCAAACTCCCAACATAAAAATAATATGTATTCACAACAAAAAAAAAAAAAAAAAAAAAAAAAAAATTAAGAGCAAATACACATGTTTGAACTTTTTTCCTTCAGTATTGTCAGTCTTTTATCCTTACTTCCATGACGCAACATGACTCCCAAACTCTCCAAAGTAACCGCACTGATCATACCATGCAAATATGCAACTCCATACCACTTTGATAATAGTCATCATTCGGTCACATTTCTCACAGTCTTACAAAGTCCCACGAGGCAATGTATTTCAAGTCAGATCCGCCTATCATTTGAAATTATTTTTCTTCAAATACAAATTTGTAATAATTTATAAAATCACTTTTAGAAATAGAAAATTTTTGTAATAGTTTATAAAATCATAATAATCTAGAACTCTAGAAGTATATATTCGTTCGAATTATAAAAAAATAAAAGAAATTATAAAAAAAAACAACAACAAGGGCAAAAGAGTAATTTACAGATGGAAAACAATGATACCTCCATAGGAACCAAAATATGGCTTGTAGAGTTGGCAAGGTCGTCGTCTCCGTTTTGGTGTTATATTATTTTCATTCATTCCCCTGATCTTTCATTTCACTCCAATAGCAGCAGTTTACCTGCTTCCATCCACTCACCTACTCTCTCTCTACAAATTCCTCCATTTATTATTATTATTATTATTACTATTATTAATTTTCTCTCTCTCTCTCTCTCTCCCACACTTTCACACAGTACTCTCTCTCTCTCTCTCTCTCTCATAACATTTATGGTTACAGTTACCGGAATCTGCACAGGATAAATAACCAGAATCTAATAACTAGCAGACTTCATTTATTTAAGTAACAAAACGATGCCGTTAGTGAGAGTAGAGGTGAGGAAACGAATACGGCTTAGGGATGCCGGAGCTCTACACGGAGACAAACAGAGAAGATCCAAAGGCTGTGCTTGACGGTGTCGCCGTTGCTGGACTCGTCGGAGTCCTCCGTCAGTTAGGTGATCTGGCTGAGTAAGTTTCTAATATTATTTTTTACTTAAATGTTACTGAGTTTTTGATTGGTTGAGTAGTTAGGTTAAGTTGAATCTGAAATTTACTGAGCGAAAATGCATGATTTATAATTCATTTATGATGTTATTATATTGAGTGTCAGTGTAATGTTTATATTTTTGAGTATTTAGGTTAATTTGAATTTGAAATTATTGAAATACATGATTTGATATGCTGTTTAAATTGTATCTCAGTGTATTGTTTTATATTATCCGAGTATTTAGGTTAACTTGAATCTGTAATTGAGGAAATACATGAGTTGATTTACTGTTAATAGTGTATCTCAGTGTAATGTTTTATATTAGTATCTAGGTTAACTTGAATCTGAAATTACTGAAACACATCATTTTGACCGTTACTGAATTTCTGATTCTCTGAGTAATTAGGTTAAACTTGAATCTGAAATTGACAGCGGAAATAAATGATTTGATAATGATATACTGTTTATAGTGCGCCGAAGTGTGATGTTTATATTATCTTAGTATTTAGGATATTTTGAATCTGAAGTTGAAGGGGAGGAAAGCCGGAAATACGTGATTTGATAATTGATATACCAGTTTGTATTGCATCTCAGTGTAATGTTTCTATTATCCGAGTGAGTAAGATTAACTTGAATCTGAAATTGAAGGAGTGGAAATATATGATTTGATTTGCTGTTTAAGTGTTTATGTTATATATTTAAATTTCAGTGTAGCGATTAATGTAGAATAGGATTTGGTTATTTGACTATTGTTTATATTTTTAAGCTAAGATTTGGGAACTGAAATAAGATAAATGAATGTATAGATTTGCAGCAGAGGTTTTTCATGGATTACAAGAGCAAGTGATAATTACGTCTTCTAGAAGTCATAAATTGATAGAAAGAGTACACACTGTTGAAGCTAAACTTCCTCCATTAGAGAAGGCTATTTTGGCACAGAGAAGTCACTTACATTTTGCTTACACAGCTGGTAACAGTAACACCAATCGTGTTTATGAATTCATAAGTTTAAATTGAATTTAAATTTGAATTCTGTTTTTTCTTGTCATGTATTGCAGGTTCTCACTGGCATTCTCGACTCAGAACTGAACAAAATCATTTTATTTATAGCGACTTGCCGCATTGCGTAATGGAGCCGTATGAAGACTGCCATGATCCTCCGAGTTTGTACAAGCTTGACAAGTATGAATATGCAGTTTGGTATTTGATTGTAGTTCTATAATAGGGTAGATGTTTTACCTTCATGGTTGACTTTCAGATTTGATATTGGGGGCCCAGGATCTTGCTTTAAAAGATATTCGGATCCAACGTATTTCAAAAGATCTTCAGCTGGACCTTATGAAGCACATCTTCAAACTGTCCCGAGAGAAAGAAAGGCTCGTAGAAACAAGGTATGTTTCATATGCCACATGAGCTCTTTACTAAGTAGGCGACATAATTTAAACTATGGCTACTTTATGCAGAAAAAGAAATCTTCATCGAGGTATAGAGACATGACACATGGCGCCCCAGTAATAACACATAGTGGACGGTATGATGCTCTTAATGTCTTAAATTTATTTGTGAATGCTAATGCAGTAAAGCCTTGATAAATTTATATTACAAGTCTTTTTTCTGCAGAACGGAATATGGCTCTGCGAACTTAGAAGAGACCCCTTCTCTAGATGTTTCCACATTCCATGTTCCAGAGAAATCAGTAATTGAACAGGAAATTGATCATTTGACTTCTATTGACTCAAAGAACGGGTCAGGCTACATAGAGTGTATCTTCCGTCCAAGCTGCTCAACACAGTCTGAAGACAACAATGCTAAGGATCTGTTTTCTGATTCAAATGTGCAACATAATTCTTATCTTGATTCGGCTTCGTTTGATGAAAATATCCACAACAATGATCTAGCAGAGGATAGTGGGTCGAAGTCAGCTTACATTACCTGGGATGAAAAGTTAGAAATAATAGATTCTACAAGTCAGCCGAATGAATCTACAGAGATACCTTGTACAATTGAGAAGATTGATACCGACAAGAAGGAAGATCTAAACTCCAGAGTTGTTGACCATATTGATTTTGACTTTCAAGATGAACAACCTCGTCCAACACCCACCGTCATTGTCCGGGGCCAGCGTGATGAGATTGAAAGTGAAACTGATTATTACATGGATGCACTTAACACCATTGAATCAGAATCTGAAAATGATCTAGATTGCCACACAAAGAGAGAACTGAAGCAATACTCAAATGGGAACGCCAATAAATTGGACATGGTGAACAATGAAAGTCATGTAGATGATGATTCGATGAATTTTGAGTTTCATGTTCCTGAAAAAACTTACTTGAGCCCTATGTCAATATCCCATGAATTACATATGGAAGGTAACGGTTCATCTAACAATGAGAATCATGATCTGCTAGGAAGTACTGAGGTGGCTGGCATATCCTCAAATTCCTTAACTATCCCTGACAAATACAAATCTGAAGAAGTTGAAAGAGTCGCAGAAACCGTTGTCAGCTCTAAAGAACCAATCTCACAGCCACTTTTGAATAAACCTATAAGCATTCATGAGTCTCCCATGCCATCCTGGTCAACTTCCGGTGGTCAAACTACAGTCAGCAACCCAGTTATGTTCTGGACGAATGGTGGCCTGTTGGGATTAGAACCTTCCAAACCTCCAGATTTTGGTTTTCCAGCTGCTGCTGGTTCAGAGCCTGTGGAAGAAGCTAAAACCGATTTGACACAACGTTCACGTCAGGAAAGCGGCAACAATAATATCAAATCTGAATCATCGGGCCAAGTTCCTGGTACTAATGGTGTCACTTTTTCTCAAGACCATGGTTCCAGTACAATGACACCTGGAACTGATGGGCCAAATGATCCTATTAATTCATCCCGGATATTTGAATTCAGCAATAGATTATTAGTCAATGGTTTTAGGAAACAAATATCACTCGTCGGGAATGAAAGGCTTGCGAGCTCTGTGAAAAGTGATGTGCCCGAGAATACAAGTGTTCGTAAAGGGTATCAAACCATTACCGGGATACCTTTCAAGGAACAATTTGGGAATGGAAATCCATTCATCTCACCTTCTTCACCGCCTCTTGAACACATGAGGATATCATTCCAGCCTATTGATGGATTCCAGACTTCTAAACTAAAATTGGCGCTCCCAGGTGGGAATAATAATGATGATAAAAGTAATGGACACATGTTTCCTTCATTTCAGTTGGTTCCCGAGCCTGCAGTATCATTACATGAGTTTGAATCAGATTCTGATGATGACACGTTCTGTAGATCATCTCCATATGCATCTGAAGATGGCCATAGTCATCCTTCAGAATCTAATTCTGAGCAGTGGGATTCCAGTGAGTCTCCAAGAATCAAGGATCATGAATTAGATGATGCTTTTGGTAGGATCTCATCTGCAGAATCAGTTTCAAGCACTCATGTTAATGGAGTTAGATTCCAGTCTTCTCCGCATGGTCTTTTATTTGATATTCCAAACCTTGATTCTGTGAAAGCTTCACAGAACCAGGTAACTAATAACCTCAAGGAGCCCACACCACCTCCACCACCTCTGCCGCCAATGGAATGGCGTGGTATCAAGCCAAATCCTGATCTGACAATGGAGAAAGAAGATGATCTCTCAGAGACGTTTACTAATGCTTTGAATCTGAGACCCACGAAACCTACACCCCCTCAGCAACCTAAGCCAGCTCCAAGAAAACAAGATAATGTAGTTGAAACAGACAGCATTATGGTTAAGCACAAGGTAAGCTTGCTTTTTTCTGTGTTTTCATCTAATAGGTTACGTGTAAACAACATTTTATATTGTTTCCAGCAGCCAGATTGGCAGAATCTACGTGCTCAAAATGGATCTACTCACACCATCAATCAGAAAGTGGGAGAGGAAAGGGAAGATTTTCTACAGCAGATTAGAACAAAAGTAAGTAGCCCATATATGATATTTTTGGATTTACGGTTTTGTTTCAAATCAGATCAGCTCAGCCTTTCCTCATTTTAGTAAGATTACATGCATGTATGTTATTTTGATGTTTTAAAAATCCCCAGTTAAGCCCTATAGAACCTATGAAACAGTTGTCTTTTTATATGTTATTACCATGTTAAATCGTTAATAAACAATTTTATTTCGTGCAGTCACGCAATCTAAGACGAGTCTCAACAGCTCCGCTAACTACTACACCAGCTGGCCCTACTAGCATTAATGTCACTGCTATACTTGAGAAGGCAACCGCAATCCGCCAGGTTTCCCTCTCTCCCCATTTTCTGAATCAAAATTTGAGGTGGCAAGTTCGGTAATGGGCCAAAGCGGGTTGGGTTTAAATTTGTCATATTTAGTACGGGGTGAAACAGACCAGGCTGGTTTGCGTTGACCCGTAAATTTTCATGTTCATTTCTTAGCTTTTATAAAGAATTAATGTGTAAATTATGTTATCAAAAACATTGTTAGATTTATAATCTAGAACTAGATATACGAATAAAACAATTTGGAGAACTTTGTGCCACTTTCAACCTGTTCTTGTAGCTATATTTTCTTATGCCCCGTTTGAGATAAAACGCAGCGCAAATCTAACTGTCAAATGGTCATGTTAATTAAAATTGTTAGGTTGTAGGAAGCGACGATGGAGAAGATAACTGGAGTGACACTTGAGTCTCATCTGACATGATTGCATTCAATCCCAACTTCAGGTGATCTTGCAGTTCTACGGTTACCTGCATGTTAATACTGTCATTCACTGTAATTAGTCTATAATCTTGTTTTTTGTGTTAATTTTTTGATTAATAAGCATACATTGTAGCCATAAACCGGTTAATGTTATTAAATATTAAACCGTCGAAGTGGTTTAGTACCCTCGAAAATAACCCAACTTCTTTGTTAGATACACTTTTCCTTTTCAGAATGGTCCACTCTTTATTACCGAGTCAAAACAGGTTATCTGGTTGGACTGGCCATCAACTTTATTACTATAATGATGCTACACTTTTTTTTTTTTTTTTTTTTTTTTTTTTTTTTTTTTTTTTTTTGTGATTACACAAACTTTACCACTAAAATAATGCAACACTTTTTGAAATTTAGTACGTTTTAGCCTTTTAACACATATCAGGTGACTATTTACCCGTTGTATTTTTAGCTTATTTTCTGTATATTACTATGTTTGGCGCGTTCTCGCTTTATTATTGACCCGTTTTCAAATACATGAGTCTAATCTGTGTCATGATAATATCAGGGGGTGTATCAATCCCATATCCCGTTTATTATTGACCCGTTTTCAAATACATGAGTCTAATTGGTAAATATCAAATTTGATTAGTGTTTTAGTAAATGATTATGTTTATTGTAATATTTTGTAATTGTCAATGTGAATATGAATACAAATTGTTGAAGGATGCATGAACTTTTCTTTTTATCCACACATCTTTGTAACTTGCAGAAAAACAAAAGCCCCACTTTCCAAAAGTGTTAAGCCAATGATGAAAAACTACATAACTTTTATAAAAAAAAGAGTTTGTTGGTGATAAAATTGATGCCATATGCACATGCAATTGCAAACAAACACAAATTGACAGTTAAATAGTGCCAAAAGTTATCCTAGAAAAAATCTACATTGGATACGCACTACCGTTACCATCTTTTTGCCTACTTAAAGAGTGTTGGCCTTTAAACTGGCAAAAAAGGTTGTGTTTCTATCAATTCATAAAATTTTGTGTAAAAATTATTATTTACTGTATTGTATATTATACTACCGGTTTATAACCTGGAAGTGTCCCGGGATTGACAAATTTAATAGGATGGATAACAATGTGTGTGTGAACTCACCGTATATTTTTTACTGAGCTTGTACCGAACTGCTAATATTTATTTCAATCAAACATCAAAGAGACGCCATCTACGGTCACTTCCATGCTTAACAATTTTATACCTGAAAGTTTTTAAATTAAACAGAATAAACAACATATGCCTAATCCTTTTGTGTAAAAGTTATTATTTACTGTACTTTATATTATACTATTCATGACATTGTAATCCGCTAATGAGAAGCTAGTTAGTTCGTATAAACTTTCAAGTTGAACGTAGCAGTCAAAGCTCATTCAAATAAATTTTTCTATTTCTTTTTCGTGTAAATAGTTAAATTGGTATTGTATTATTTCGTTTAATACATAGGGGTGTACAAATCTCGCGGCTCGAGGCTCGCTCGAAACTCGCTCGAAAAAAACTCGCTCGCTTGAAAAGGCTCGTTTTGTTTTCGAGCCGAGCCGAGCTGGCTCGTTTTCTAATCGAGCCGAGCTCGAGCCAGGGGTGTTTAGCTCGTGGCTCGGCTCGATGGCTCGACTCGTGGCTCAGCTCAATGGCTCGACTCAGGCTTGTGTATGTGTAATTAATATATAGATGAAAGTAATATATTTTGGCTCCAAACCCAATTCTAAAATTCAAATTTTGAAAGTCCCACTCATACTACCTATCTACCTCACCCCTTCATAATCTAATAAACCCTAACTTAGAAAATAAAAAATATGCATGTATATGTGTAAATTAATTTATTTATTTTTTGTTTTTTATTTTATATATCTTTGTAAAAAAATAAAAAAAACATAAAAAAATAATAAAAAATAACGAGCTGGCTCGAGCGAGCTCGGCTCGAACATTTACAAGCCGGGCTCGAGTTCGACTTTTCAGCTCGACCAGAAAAACGAGTCGAGCCGAGCTGGCTCGTTTAATTTCGAGCTCGAGCTCAGCCTGGCTAGGCTCGGCTCGGCTCGGCTCGTGTACAGCCCTATACATGTATAGAAAAGACAAATATTCAAAATAATAAGGGGAAATGGAATTTAATAATCCTAACTTTGGGGGGTTGGAATGGAGCAGTCCCAACTTGTCAATGTTTTTATTCTAATGGTCCCAAACTAACCCCAGTTAGTTTTCTCTGTTAAGTGCCACGTGGCATCACACGTGGCAGTCCTACGTGGCATAAAGTGTTATATCTGTCAAAAAAAAGGTGGGCCCGGATTGCACATGTGTAAAATAAACTTAATTTAATGTTTAAAAAAAAGGTGGGACCCACAATCAAATAATAATAATAACACCCACCACCAATTTCCTTCTTCCTCCATCATCTTCATCATGTTCACCGCCACCACCACCACCACAACCACAACTACCTGCCACCACCGTCATCTTCACCACCACCATCACCACCACCACCATCACCACCACCACAACCACAACCACCACCGTCATCTTCACCACCACCACCACCGTCATTTTAACAAACCCACTTATTGAATCGTTTATAAATACCACGAATTGAAGCCATATAATCATTCCTGCTGTCACACCCTTAAAATCCACTTGCGGAGTTTTACCGCGAGGCGCATGACAAACCAGGATCCAAACCAACGATCACAATAAACAAGTCTAAAATGAACATAATGCAATTTCAAAACAACGTTTAAAATTCCCGTTTACAGCGGAAGCTTATTCAAAACAATATTCAATAGTAAACCAAATGTTCAACGTTTGTAAAACCATGCAACCCTAACTAGACGTCGTGCAGACGCGTGCGCCCTAGTCCAGTCGTGCTACCTTAGCGACCTGAGAAAACATGTAAAAGTTTACGTCAGCACAAAAATGCTGGTGAGTTTACAGGTTTTGTAATCCAAGTACCAAGTCAACCTGTCCATACTATAACAAATCGAAAACCAGTGTACGCTAGCTAGGCGTATGTTTTGTTACTACCACGATTGGAAAACCATTACTAACTCGCAAACCAAATGTGTGCCCGATGTAGTAACCCTGTTGTTCCTGTTGTTCCTGTTTGAGACAATATGCACCCGCCGACCCTCCAAGTCGACGAGCGGGGTTGGTCACTCCCAATAGCGCTATTCACATTTCCCCGTTGCGCAAACCCGCACATTCATGGTTCCCCCCGGGACTTCCAAAGATCGTGTAGTACACAATAGAAACCCATAGTATGACAGTAGTTACCAAATAATCATTTTAACACATGTTTTCTCCCCCGAAAATGTGAAACCAGTTTAAAAGAGGGGCCGTAAACTCACCTTAAGTTGCGTTACTTCGTAATACGAATAACTCAGCAGCTATGCTAGTCCCGTAAAGAGGCGACCTAACATATGACAGTTACAAGCACTTAGACTAAGAACCCGCAGGTTAATTAGTCCCTAGATGTCCAGACCATAACCAAGTTCGTTTGAAAACACCGTGACTGTTTAACTGACCCAAAGTACAAGACTCGACATCCCATTGGTGACCCGAGACTTCCCGTGTTATGTTTACGCTCTCAAACATGCAATCATGCAATCACACTTAACATACGTTAACGCACAACAAGTTATAGCACATAGCTCACGTATCACCGAATTACATCCAAACATATGTTACCAAGTTATTAGATATGTTACGGGGTTCCTAGCATGTTCCTACATGTCAAATCGGGTCTCGGAATGCTAATTTACACTTACAGCAGCAGTACACGCGATTAGGAAAAGTCAACTAGCATTTAGGTTGGTCAACTAGCATTTAGGAAAGCTAATCGCCTATAATATAGGCGATTAGGGCTATACCACATATAATTACTAGCATTTAGGGCTATACCACATGTAACTACTAGCATTTAGGCTATACCACATGTAACTACTAGCATTTAGGGCTATACCACATGTAACTACTAGCATTTAGCCCTACTCGCATGAAACATAGGCATTTAGCCTCCTAATCGCCCCTAACATAGGCGATTAGGATTGCTAATCGCCTGTAACCTTGCTGTTCTGGTTTTTCGCGCGTTTAACGCTCCAGATCAGATCCAGAACGTGTGTAACCATCCAATATCATCCCAACAACTATTCTAAACATGTTTAAACTAAAATCCTTCGTTTTGCCTCGTATTATCAGCCCTACATGCAACCATGAAATCCAAACACCATACACATAGCATGAAACACCACATTAACATGCATAACTATAACCCTAATAATCAATTACTCAGATTTCATTAATTATGACATCAATATTATTCTGAACTAACCTAACAACATGTTAATCACTCATCTTTAATCATAAAAACCCTAGATATTAATCATAAACACATATAACACATGTACGATTGTTAGAATCCGATTAACAACACTTATTAACGATTTTCAGAAAGCTTTTCCGTTTTAGAACAGGTCTGGACTATTAGGGATTGAATAAAAACGTTTATAAAGATTGCATGGATGGAAACCAAACCTTAGATTTGTAAAAGAATGATGGATTAAGCTTGAAACCTTGTGTTTTGATCAAAAATCGCGTTCCAGAGGTTGTGTGTGTGTTGGGGCGGGTTATGGGACGACTAGGGTTAATAATATGATGTTTAGGAGGTCAAGTATTGTATTTATAGGCGTTTTTAGTCGTCCAGCACGTTATAGGCGATTACGCAGCATTATCAGGCGAATAGGGATCCTATTCGCCCCCAGTATAGGCGAATAGGGCCTATTCGCCCTTAAGGGGTCCCTACTCGCCTACCCTATAGGCGAGTACAATCTCCTATTCGCCTATAGGGGCTGGTTCCTGGTATTTTGCGCGTTAAACCCCGTTTTAACATATGTTAACACATATTCACATACCGACAAGTCACATAATGATTGTAAACACATAACACTTGTAAATACACATATTCACACTCGTTCACCAATTCCCGGGACTCGAGACTTGTATGTTCCGTATGACCTGACGATCCTACAAATCGTCACCATTTGTACGCTTGGTTAAGGACTGACATCTAACGAACCTCTAGACCAACATCCAATGATCTTCTATACTAAACCGATAGTTCCCGAACCATAACACGACTTAACTAACCCAGTTAAGTACACTGTACGCGTGACTCGCTAAGGTAGACTTTCATCTAGACAACGTTGTTAACCAGAATTTGCCGGGTGTCACATCATCCCCACGTTAAAAGAATTTTCGTCCCGAAAATTGCAAAGTACCAAAAGGAATAACGAAGGAAACAACAAAAGATAGGAACTAAAAATAGAAACCAAAAAGAGATTTTACCCGAGTTGTCACATCATCCCCACGTTAAAAGGAATCTCGCCCCGAGATTCATTTAGCTGCAGAAGAGACATATCTCGGCTCGAACGCTTCCTTAGGAAAGAGATGAGGATACTTAGACTTCATCTGATCCTCCCGTTCCCACGTGTACTCTGGTCCCCGGTTCGAGTTCCAGCGAACCTTTACGATGCGAATCTTGCTATGACGTAGGCTACGAATCTTGTAATCCAGAATCTCCACAGGTTCTTCCACAATCCGAAGACGATCATCAACCTTGATCTCTTCTAGTGGAACAATGAGAGACTCGTCAGCCAGACACTTCTTCAAGTTGGACACATGGAAGACGTTATGTACGTTACCGAGCTCCGTCGGTAAATCAAGACGATATGCCACTGGTCCAATCCGTTCCAGGATCGTAAATGGCCGACATACCGCGGATTGAGTTTGCCACGCTTCCCAAAGCGTCTGACGCCCTTCCATGGTGAGACTTTTAGAGGTACTTTGTCATTAACTTGGAATTCCAATGGTTTGCGACGCTGATCAGCATAACTCTTTTGCCGATCCCGTGCCGCTGCCAACCGGTTACGAATCTGTACGATCTTTTCCGAAGTTTCGTACACTAGTTCAGGCCCAGTGAGTTGACTCTCACCCACTTCAGCCCAACAAAGGGGAGAACGGCATTTCCGTCCGTACAGTGCCTCGAACGGAGCCGCCTTGATGCTCGTGTGATAACTGTTGTTGTATGAGAATTCTACTAACGGTAGATGAGCTTCCCAACCCTTGCCAAAATCGATTACACATGCCCGCAGCATGTCTTCCAAAGTTTGAATCGTGCGCTCACTCTGACCGTCAGTCTGTGGATGATAAGCCATACTCATGTCTAGTTGGGTACCCAAAGCCTTGTGCAAAGACTTCCAGAAGTGAGAAGTAAAATGGGAGTCACGATCCGAGATAATAGAAACTGGCACCCCGTGCTTAGAAACAACTTCCTTCAAATAAAGACGAGCCAAACGATCCATGGTGTCGGTCTCCTTAATAGCAAGAAAATGGGCTGATTTCGTCAACCGATCGACAATCACCCATATCTTGTCATTCCCGCTTGGTGATTTAGGAAGTTGCGTGACAAAATCCATTGTAATCCGTTCCCATTTCCACTCCGGAATTTCAGGTTGTTGCAAGAGACCCGACGGTTTCGGGTATTCCACCTTGACCTTAGCACAGGTCAAGCATTTGCTCACGTATGAGGCTATATCCGACCTCATGTTTGGCCACCAGTAAAGCACCTTCAGATCTTGGTACATCTTATCCGAACCAGGATGAATAGAATACCGGGACTTATGAGCCTCATCAAGGACAAGCTCCCGTAGTCCCCCGAATAAAGGAACCCATATGCGTTCTGCGAAGTAGTGCAGGCCATCAGGTCTTCGCTCGAGGTGCTTGTCGGCACCGTGCATAGTTTCAGCTTTAAGGTTTTCCTCCTTCAAAGCTTCTAACTGGGCAGAGCGGAGTTGATCAGGTAGGGATGAATGAATGGTGAGTTGCAACGCCCGAACGCGACGAGGTTTAGTTGATTCCTTCCTGCTCAAGGCGTCTGCTACAACATTCGCCTTGCCAGGATGGTACTTAATGGCACAATCATAGTCGTTCAGAAGTTCAATCCAACGACGCTGCCGTATGTTCAAATGTTGTTGGTCGAAAATATGTTGGAGACTCTTGTGATCGGTGTAGATGGTGCATTTGGTACCGTACAAGTAATGTCTCCAAATTTTCAACGCGAAAACCACTGCACCCAACTCCAAGTCATGGGTGGTGTAGTTCTTCTCGTGCACCTTGAGTTGACGAGAAGCATACGCGATCACATTCTCGCGTTGCATCAACACGCAACCGAGACCATGAATAGAAGCATCACAGTAAACAACGAAATCATCAGGGCCTTCAGGTAAAGACAAAATAGGAGCGGAACAAAGTTTAGACTTTAGTTCCTCAAACGCTGACTCTTGTGGTTCACCCCAGTCGAATTTTCTATCCTTCTGAGTAAGAGTGGTGAGGGGTTGAGCGATCTTCGAGAACCCCTGAATGAAACGACGATAGTAGCCCGCAAGGCCTAGGAATTGCCGCACCTCAGTTGGCGTCTTTGGTGCTCCCTAGTCCTTGATCGCTTCGATCTTAGCTGGATCGACATGAATTCCTAGTTCATTAACCACATGTCCTAGGAACTGAACTTCGCGTAACCAAAAGTCACACTTTGAGAACTTGGCGTAAAGTTGTTCCCGTCGCAAGAGTTCCAAAACCAAACGCAGGTGTTCCTCGTGTTCAGTCTTGTTCTTGGAGTAAATCAGGATGTCATCAATAAACACAATGACGAACTTGTCAAGATATGGTTTGCAAACGCGGTTCATCAAATCCATGAAAACCGCCGGTGCGTTTGTAAGACCGAAAGGCATGACCAAGAATTCGAAATGGCCATAACGTGTACGGAAGGCAGTCTTTGCAACGTCAGCTTCCCTTACCCGCAACTGGTGATAACCGGACCTCAAGTCAATCTTGGAATAGTAACTAGAACCCTGGAGCTGGTCGAATAGATCATCAATACGTGGAAGAGGATAACGGTTCTTGACGGTCAATTTGTTCAGTTCTCTGTAGTCCACACACAATCGGAAACTTCCATCCTTCTTCTTAACGAACAGAATCGGGGCTCCCCAAGGGGAAGAACTTGATCTGATGAAACCCTTGTCCAAGAGTTCCTGTAACTGACTAGACAATTCCTGCATCTCGGGAGGTGCAAGACGGTAGGGGGCCCGAGCAATAGGAGCAGCCCCTGGTACAAGATCAATACCAAACTCAACCTGACGATGGGGAGGAAGGCCAGATAAATCATCGGGAAAAACATCAGGAAACTCGCGTACAACTGGAATATCGTCGATCTTCTTCTCATCACCAGAGGAAACAGATAAAAGTGCCAAAACGGCTGGATAACCCTTTCGAAGACACTTAAGGGCTTTCATGCTAGAGATGATGTTTAGCGAAACACCACCCTTGATACCGTACACAGAAAGGAATTCTCCATCAGGGAGAGGAATCCGAATAACCTTATCGTAACAGACAATCTCTGCGCGATACAAAGACAACCAATCCATTCCTACCACAACGTCAAAACTACCCAAAGGTACCGGCATAAGGTCGATGGGGAACGATAAACCCGACAACTCTAATTGACACCCCCGAAGGATACTAGTAGCCTCAATCTTTTTACCGTCAGCCAACTCAATAATATACTTAGTCTATAATGGTACGGGTACTACATCTAGCAGTCGACTAACCTCCATGGATACAAAACTCTTGTCGGCACCAGAATCAAATAACACACTAACAGAACGATTATTGAGAAGGAACGTACCGGTAACTGTGTCAGGATCCTGTCTAGCCTCAGCGGCTCCAATGACGAAGGCGCGTGCATTCCTGCCACCGCCCCCGTTGTTCCCATTTCCGTTGTTTCCACCCTGCTTCAGTTTTGGGCAATCCTTCTTGTAATGCCCAGTCTCACCACAGTTGTAACATCCTTGTCTTCCCGTAGTCCCTTAAGTAGTAGGAGCTGTGTTAGTAGTCGGGGCCTGGGTCGATGGAAGTGTAACCCGACAATCTTTAGCAAAATGCCCAATTCGCTGGCAGCGATGACAACGGTTGCTGTCGCAGTTCCCTTGATGATGACGTCCACACTTGTTACATTTGGGCAGTTTCCCCGCATAACCACCCTGCTTGTTACCCGAAGAAGAAGAACCCCCATTATCAAACCTCTTACCCTGCTGTGCTGGCCCAGACCCTTTCCCTTCATTATCCCACTTGCGCTTGTTGTTCTCTGGGGCCTTGACAGTCGAACCCTTAGCAGGCAAAATACCCTCACTCACCTTCAAGTTGGTCATCCTATGAGCCGATCGGACCACCTCTGCGTATGTAGGATGATTTCCCGCAGCCACTAACCCTGCGATTTCCGGTACTAACCCCGAGACATAGTGTTCAATCCTCCTGTACTCTGGCACATGCAGATCAGGACACAGCACTACCAACTCGTTACGCCTCACAGTATACTTCTCAATTTCAGACCCAGTCATCTTGAGGTTCCACACCTCGTGCTCTAGCTTCTGCACCTCTTCCCTCGGACAGTACTCACGCTTCAGCAGCTGCACAAAATTCTCCCAAGGCATAGCATACGCCTCCCCAATACCCATATTCTGGGTGATGTTATTCCACCAAGTCAATGCAACATCCTGGAATAACGCAGCAGCATACTTAACCCGATCTTCTGGGAGACAGTTACACATCAGAAACACTGACTCCACTTTTTCCAACCACCTGAGTAAGCTCACCGCACCCTCAGTGCCTGAGAATTCCTGGGGCTTACAGTCCCGAAACATCTTGTAGGTACACATGGGTGGGGGTGGGTTAACAGGACCACCTGAAATGAAATGCGTGAGGAATCACGACGAATGTAAACAAGGTTCACCAATGAGGCAAAGAAAATGGATAAATCAACTTACCACCACCGTTGTGCCCTAACTGGAAGGCAGCTTGGAGCAAGTTGTTCAGATCAGCCTGCGATAGGTTAATACCTCCACGACCACCAGCACCACCGCGACCACCACCACGTCCACCATTGCGACCACCTCCACGTCCTCCTCTTACTCCAGACATGATTCTGGCGAAAGAACGAGAAAATTTAGTTTCGCAGATAAAGATAACCACTAATGTTTACAAGATCAAAGCTAGATCCAATCCAGGACTATCCCTTCAAACCCAGAGCTCACTAGGGCTTCCATGCATTTCGGTTTATGATTTTGTGTGCACCCAAAATGATAAACCGCTCTACATGGTCCTCCAAGTGTTCTCCTAGTTCAAAGTTCAAATCACCGAAAATAGACTCTTAGCTATACACCGTAATGCTACGGTAGTTTATAACAAGTGTTTCTATTGGAGTATAGAAGGGAGATATCCGAGTCTTGGACAAATCTCAAGAGTATACGAGTTACCCCAATATACTACACTGCCTAGAAAGCAAGTAACCCAACCTAAGATAGAACGGATGATGTAACATAGGAAGGTCAAATGATTCAGAGACACCCCGACAAGCCCATACGTAAACCACCATAATGTTTAGTACCATGTGATCGTCTAGTGTGTGCGACTCGGCTATAGACTAGACTCTACATGCAGTCCTAGTTCACTATAACCATTGGCTCTGATACCAATCTGTCACACCCTTAAAATCCACTTGCGTAGTTTTACCGCGAGGCGCATGACAAACCAGGATCCAAACCAACGATCACAATAAACAAGTCTAAAATGAACATAATGCAATTTCAAAACAACGTTTAAAATTCCCGTTTACAGCGGAAGCTTATTCAAAACAATATTCAATAGTAAACCAAATGTTCAACGTTTGTAAAACCATGCAACCCTAACTAGACGCCGTGCAGACGCGTGCGCCCTAGTCCAGTCGTGCTACCTTAGCGACCTGAGAAAACATGTAAAAGTTTACGTCAGCACAAAAATGCTGGTGAGTTTACATGTTTTGTAATCCAAGTACCAAGTCAACCTGTCCATACTATAACAAATCGAAAACCAGTGTACGCTAGCTAGGCGTATGTTTTGTTACTACCACGATTGGAAAACCATTACTAACTCGGAAACCAAATGTGTGCCCGATGTAGTAACCCTGTTGTTCCTGTTGTTCCTGTTTGAGACAATATGCACCCGCCGACCCTCCAAGTCGACGAGCGGGGTTGGTCACTCCCAATAGCGCTATTCACATTTCCCCTTTGTGCAAACCCGCACATTCATGGTTCCCCCCGGGACTTCCAAAGATCGTGTAGTACACAATAGAAACCCATAGTATGACAGTAGTTACCAAATAATCGTTTTAACACATGTTTTCTCCCCCGAAAATGTGAAACCAGTTTAAAAGAGGGGCCGTAAACTCACCTTAAGTTGCGTTACTTCGTAATACGAATAACTCAGCAGCTATGCTAGTCCCGTAAAGCGGCGACCTAACATATGACAGTTACAAGCACTTAGACTAAGAACCCGCAGGTTAATTAGTCCCTAGATGTCCAGACCATAACCAAGTTCGTTTGAAAACACCGTGACTGTTTAACTGACCCAAAGTACAAGACTCGACATCCCATTGGTGACCCGAGACTTCCCGTGTTATGTTTACGCTCTCAAACATGCAATCATGCAATCACACTTAACATACGTTAACGCACAACAAGTTATAGCACATAGCTCACGTATCACCGAATTACATCCAAACATATGTTACCAAGTTATTAGATATGTTACGGGGTTCCTAGCATGTTCCTACATGTCAAATCGGGTCTCGGAATGCTAATTTACACTTACAGCAGCAGTACACGCGATTAGGAAAAGTCAACTAGCATTTAGGTTGGTCAACTAGCATTTAGGAAAGCTAATCGCCTATAATATAGGCGATTAGGGCTATACCACATATAATTACTAGCATTTAGGGCTATACCACATGTAACTACTAGCATTTAGGCTATACCACATGTAACTACTAGCATTTAGGGCTATACCACATGTAACTACTAGCATTTAGCCCTACTCGCATGAAACATAGGCATTTAGCCTCCTAATCGCCCCTAACATAGGCGATTAGGATTGCTAATCGCCTGTAACCTTGCTGTTCTGGTTTTTCGCGCGTTTAACGCTCCAGATCAGATCCAGAACGTGTGTAACCATCCAATATCATCCCAACAACTATTCTAAACATGTTTAAACTAAAATCCTTCGTTTTGCCTCGTATTATCAGCCCTGCATGCAACCATGAAATCCAAACACCATACACATAGCATGAAACACCACATTAACATGCATAACTATAACCCTAATAATCAATTACTCAGATTTCATTAATTATGACATCAATATTATTCTGAACTAACCTAACAACATGTTAATCACTCATCTTTAATCATAAAAACCCTAGATATTAATCATAAACACATATAACACATGTATGATTGTTAGAATCCGATTAACAACACTTATTAACGATTTTCAGAAAGCTTTTCCGTTTTAGAACAGGTCTGGACTATTAGGGATTGAATAAAAACGTTTATAAAGATTGCATGGATGGGAAACCAAACCTTAGATTTGTAAAAGAATGATGGATTAAGCTTGAAACCTTGTGTGTTGATCAAAAATCGCGTTCCAGAGGTTGTGTGTGTGTTGGGGCGGGTTATGGGACGACTAGGGTTAATAATATGATGTTTAGGAGGTCAAGTATTGTATTTATAGGCGTTTTTAGTCGTCCAGCACGTTATAGGCGATTACGCAGCATTATCAGGCGAATAGGGATCCTATTCGCCCCCAGTATAGGCGAATAGGGCCTATTCGCCCTTAAGGGGTCCCTACTCGCCTACCCTATAGGCGAGTACAATCTCCTATTCGCCTATAGGGGCTGGTTCCTGGTATTTGCGCGTTAAACCCCGTTTTAACATATGTTAACACATATTCACATACTGACAAGTCACATAATGATTGTAAACACATAACACTTGTAAATACACATATTCACACTCGTTCACCAATTCCCGGGACTCGAGACTTGTATGTTCCGTATGACCTAACGATCCTACAAATCGTCACCATTTGTACGCTTGGTTAAGGACTGACATCTAACGAACCTCTAGACCAACATCCAATGATCTTCTATACTAAACCGATAGTTCCCGAACCATAACACGACTTAACTAACCCAGTTAAGTACACTGTACGCGTGACTCGCTAAGGTAGACTTTCATCTAGACAACGTTGTTAACCAGAATTTGCTGGGTGTCACACCTGCATCTTAGTCGATCCATTCTGTGCAAAACCCCCCATCAAAAACATCCAAATCAAGCTCCAATTCGTTGGTTTTATGCTCGGTGGCCAAACACCCTTTTTAATCGATTACACCTCGAAAATGAACATGTTAGTGTGATTATTTAGTATGGTTTTGTTCGGAATTCATTTTTCTATAATAGCCCTAACATTAATTTGATTAACAGGTTCGAATCATTGGTCAATTGATCGAGTATAGAATTAGGGTTCTTCGTAACAGGTGGTTGGTGGTGGTGGTTGGTGGTGGTGGTGGTGGGTGGTGGTGGTGTAGGTGGGGTGGTGTGGGGCCCACGTTTTTTAAGATTTTTTAAAATAATTAATAGATTTTTTTTAATTGAAAAAACAAGTGGGGCCCACGTTTTTTACTAGCTGGACATACTGTGCCACGGACTGTCACGTGTGATGCCACGTGGCACTTAACAGAAAAACTTAACTGGGGTTAGTTTGGGACCATTAGAATAAAAACATTGACAAGTTGGGACCGTTATATTATAACTTTCAAGTTGTGACTGCTCCCTTTCAACCCCTAAAGTTGGGATATTTAAATTCCATTTTCCCAAGTAAAAAAAAAAAAAAAAAGAAAAAGAAGTCAACTCAACCTAAGCGATTGAAGATTGCACTTGCAAGCCATGCCCCAAAATCTATACATATAATAAACCAAAGCCATTTTAATGACATGTCACTCAAAGATGCATTCTCTTATTTGAGTGTGCCATGTGTCATCCCATGTGGCATTGAGATATTTTAGGAAAAAATAATTTAAAAACAAAATTGGATTTTTCACCCTCATGTTTCCTCCCATAATTTTTAAACGTTAATATCTTTAATATACGAGATTTTTTAAAGAAAAAAATTACACCAAATTAAAGTGTTTTATTATCTTTCCAACGAGTACCATAGTGCTATATAAAAAACGGAGAAATTTTTTTGTGGGGTTTTGTTCATACAGGAAAAAAAACACAAGTGTTCAGGTAAATCATTAATCATGTAAAAACAAGTCACTAATTATGTTTAAATCAGTAAATATGAAAAAAAATTTCAACCAAAGCCGAATAGGTTAATAGAGCCGAATAGGTTAATAGAGTTATACGTTGTTTTAAGTTAGGCATCAATATTAGTATGTTAGAGTTGTACATTTGTTTACTCTTTAGGATAGGTGTTAATATTAGAGTTACATTAAAGTTTTACATTCTTTTAGGTTAGGTGTTAGCATTGGAGTTGTACATTGTTAATTTGTTTTAGGTTAGATATTAATATTAGAGTTATACACCAGTCTATTTCATATGTTAAATTGATGTATCATATTAAATTTTTCAACCCGGGACGCTCCCGAGGTATAATCTAGTGATTCATATGGTTATGATGAGCTCAAGGGCACATGGCCGAGTTGTGACAAGATTTTCGCTCGTCCCTCTAAATTTTTTTAATAAATCAGTTTGACTCGTTTACTTTTTTTTTTTTTTTTTTACCTAAACGTATCTTACAATCTCATACTAACAAAGGACCATAAGTAAGGTGAACCCTCTCTTGGGTACAAGGATCCTTGGTAATAGGCCCGGTTCCTTAGCGTCTTCAAAGAGAACTCAATCTCTGTAGGACTGTTTTGATAACAAGGTACGAAGCTATAATAATAATAATAATAATAATGCAAACAACGCTACGATAACATTCAACATTAGGTAAGACCATGGACCTAGTCTTGACAAGGTTTCGAGCTAAAATTCTAGGATTGATGTGTAACTAACGGGTTGAGATTGGTTTCAGGTTCTTTTACCGCCGACAAGTCATCTAGTGTCACAACCCGCCTATTAATTAAGGCGTTTGGAATTCCAGGAACTTTTTTACACAATGAAGATTGGAGGCTTAGGGAAGATCTAGATATTGCTTTATTCTCGGTCTCAGAATATTGTAAACATGTCAGAGTTTTAGTATTAGGTTTACATAAGCTACTAGCAAGTTGCAAAACTCGCATAGTAAGGGTCTCTCAAAGCAATACAAGCGTTCTTCCACTCATTTTTTCATTCCCTTTAGTCGCTTGAATCATTGCAATTATCGGAGTTGGATTGACTTAAGTAGAGACTTAGGTGTCGCATAGTGACTTATTAGAGACTAAGTGTCCCATAACAAAGTCATCAAGATAAGTATGTGAAATTTAGCATCATTGTCAATCGATTCAAGGTAATGGCAAACATGATCAAGAAGACAGTCAAGTGGTGTGGCGGTTGATGAGAATTGTAATCGTGACAATTCTTGCCAAGGAGCTAAGAAAACCAAGGCGCATGCAAGTACATAGTGCCAAGCTTGGACATGATTATCGGTGAATCAAGACGTGATATTCATGACTTAAAGAGATAATGGTTTTGTGGCTGGACAGACAATGAGAAGGGCAAAATCAAAGAAAGTGGAAAAATATGCCAAAGCTTGCGTAGATAACCAACATGTTTTCATCCCCTTGGCTTTTGATACCTTTTGCTCCTTGGCACCGGAAGCTATCCGTTTCCTGACAAAGGTCCAACGGGTTATTCATAGCAACGTTTCAACTCCAGGGAGCAAGGGTTTGTGTTTAGTAGATGGGGTTTGCGATTCAGAAAGGTGTGGCGGCGCAGCTTGTTGCCCGTCTGTCTGTTTTAATATAATTTGGCAGTCATGAAATGAGTCATGAAGAATTATGTTCTGTGTTTAAAAAAAAAAACCCTCTACAAATGATATCTATTCAATAATAATAATTTTAAATGTATGCACATACATACTCCATTAACCTGTTTCAGCCTATAATTCATCGGTGGACATATCAAAGTTATGATCAGTTGATCACCTCGGATTTATCCACCAACATTGTCTCATTCACATAATCTTCCTTATAAAACAAAACAAATCAAACCAAGTAACCACACCCCATAAATACTTACCAAAAACAGCTTCAATCCATCATCAATGGCGAACCCGAAAGAAGGAGGAATACTAAAGATAGGCCATGAAGAAGGTCTGAAATTTGCAGTCTCCATACTTGAAGAACATGGCCTTCCATTAGGCCTCCTCCCTCTTGCTAACGTCATCGAAGTAGGGTTCGTCAAGACCACTGGTTACATGTGGATTCTGCAGGCTAAAAAGGTTGAACATCAATTTAAGTTGATTAAAAAGCTCGTTAGTTACGATTCGGAGATCACTGGTTATGTGGAGAAGAAGAGGATCAAGAAACTGAAGGGAGTGAAGGCTAAAGAGTTGATGTTGTGGCCGCCGGTAAATGACATCAGCATTGACGATCCGCCTACAGGAAAGATTCAGTTCAAGAGTCTTGCAGGGATAACCAAGGTTTTCCCCGAGGAGGCGTTTGCAGCCGGTCAGTAGGTTCAGAAACGACGGCGGTGGGTGAAGGATTTGGTTTTCGACGTTTCGTTATGTACCAAAGTGATTGGAAACTGGCAAATAAACACTGTTTGTTCTTTACTTAGAAAACAGAAATATTAATCCTATGCATACTTTTATAAAATGTGTACTATCGCGCGGTAACATGGCGAAACAAATAAAAAGAGCATAAGATGTAGCTTCTACCACAAATGACAAAACTCGAGTGAGATTTAAAACGGACATTCATCCATACGACTCTTGTGGAGCTGAAATGCCGGATTTACCCATGCTCCACAGCTGCATTGCATACCAGCCCAATTGAATGAACCCAAACGAGCATTGCAGCCGATGCACTGCAGCTTCTGTTCCACATTACCTTCTTCAACTGTTGAATAATATGATTATGGTTAAAAACTTAAAAAAGGAATGTGCTTTGGTAAGGGATTATGCTGTAAAAAACAAGATTTAAGGATCTACAGTTTTAAACATGTCCCGACCTGACTCGTAACCCCCCCCCCCCCACACACACACACACAAAGGAGGGGACTGTTTATTTCTGGACCTTAGCAAAATGGTTTGGCTACTGACCTACTTGCATCCATTTCATAGGCTCCACAAAAATGGATGAACATTCAGGCGGCCCATTTGTTACATCTCCGGTCCTCTTCTTCCACTTAAAGCTTTTTTGGCCCTGTCCACGCTCGTGAGAAACTATATTGTCCTGCGAAGCAACGATCCTTCGACATTTCTTGCACCTGTAAATCATTTGAGGTTTTACTTCAGATTCCACATCAGCCTGATTGGATGCTTCCACTTCCATTGTAGATGCCATTTGAGTGCTCATTTATATCCTAAACCTTCAATTTAATCAAAGATTAAATCAGTAATCAACCATTTATTCTTCAAATTTTTGGTTAATAATCATCAATGGAAATTATACACGAATCCGGATATTAGGGTTCATGTATGGTATTTGTATGCTCGCTAAGCTCAAATCGAGCCCAAACCTGAACTTTACTTATCGAGCTCGAGCCGGCCCATTGCCTATATAATTTTAGTTTAATATATTCTAAGTAGTTAATTCGGCCGATATATCGGTCATATATCACCGATATCTCGGTTATTGGTCGATATATCGGTCATATATCACCGATATCTCGGTTATCGGTCCTCAACCGATATATTGGTAATGATATTTTGTACCGATATTATCGGCGATATTTGACCGATATATCTACCGATATTTGACCGATATATCACCGATATTCCCGATATTGGTGTTTTTCTTCATAGTTCTTCCATTTTTATTACTTCTTATAGTTGCTAGTACTGTTTTAAGTCTTAATTGTTAATAATTAGTGTTAAATATTAGTGTTTTAAGTCTTAACAAGTTCCCACTTGCTACATTGTTAGTGTTTTGCAAGTTGTAAAACGTTAATTTGTTAATGGTAGGAGAGTATATTGAATTGTTAGTGTTAAATTACTACATGTATGGATTTTGCATGATATAAAAATTGCCGATATCCCAACGATATCTCACTGCGATAACCTATATCTCAAATATCGGTCCTTCACCAATATCCGATATTTTACCGCATTAACTGCCTATATATTATATATACATCTATGACAAAAATAACTAAATTTAGTATTACTTATATGAATTATAATTAAAATAATTACAAATATATAAAAAAACTAATTAACAAATGAGAGATCTTTAAGGCAAACTAAATAAAGCTCGAACCAAGCCAAGCTTGAGCTCGCAGCGAGTAAAACTTGGCTCGGCTCGACTCGGCTCATTTACACCTATAGTATTTGGGATTGAAAAACCCTATGTGCATCAAATTCAGTGTTCCATATATGAAAATTCGAAATAAAAAATAAGAAAAATTCAATCAAAATGGAATTCTATGGCAGTAATAGGGAACTCTGTCAACAAATTATTATCTATAAACATCAAATAGTACTACTTATTATAATATTAATACAGAGTCGATTACTGAATGAAATTTTGTACCTTTGATTAGATTTGGATGTTTTACTGGAATCAGTCCGTCTTTTTGCTGATTTTAGGGTTTTTGAATGCTGTATATTATGCAGTCGGGTGGGTCGAAGGTCCGTTTTCAAAGGGCATAAGTTTTATATCTAAAACGACCAAGTCCCTAGTATTAAACGGTGCCGTTTTGTTTATTTCTGATTATTAAGATTTTAGTGGTCATTTATATGTTTTATGGATGCTACAAAGGATCGTGTTCGACGGTTGTTACATGTTGTATGATTTTATTCTTTGTTTTAGTTCCAAATATTTTTTATGCATATTTTGGTATTTGGATTGTGGATTATGGATTTGTGTTGCATGTGTTACTCACGAACCAAACCTACATGGAATTAAGAGCACCAGCATACAAATATTCCGGTTTAAGTTAAAACAAACCAATAACGAAAACTTTGGTTTTAGGTAGAGCTCAACAACGAATCGCCAGCCACAACCAACAAAGGGACTAGAATCCTCGACCTCGAAGAAAGCAACACCTTAGCTTCAATAGTTTGCCAATTGGACCCAACCTACAAAGTTAATAAGGAGGATGTTATTGTAGTTTCAAGATCTAGTTCAAAGTTAAGGAGTTTCTAATGGAGTTAAATGAAGTAATGATTTTTTTGTTTTCAAATATTACAAGAGCATTCGCAATGAGGTGCGTAACATATGGCTAACAAGGAAGAAAACGAATTTCCTAAGATTTTCTTATGTACCACTTAGAGTATGCATAGTGGCAAAGCTTGAAATTTTTTTAAGGGTGTCAGAACTAGAAGTCCTGAAATTTATTGACCCTTAAATTTACACTGCTAAGCCAAAAAAAAAAAAAACAATGAGGCCCCCTCTGTCCCTCTGGCTTCTTCTATGTATTAAATTTATCATGTTTAACTTGTCGAAATAAAATACAACATAAACCGACTTCTTTTTTTCAGGGAAAGAAGACTAAAGATTTTCATTAAATTACGAAATAAACCAAGTTACATTTGGATAATGGGTAAGCGAGCAACAAGCTGCGCCGCTATCCCCTTTTGAATCGCAAAGCCTATTCTACTAAATACAAACCCTTGGTTCCTCGGGCTTTGCGAATCACTGTGGACCACCTTCTGCACCCGCTCCAAAAAGCGAACTGCCTCAGGGGCTAAGGATCCAAAAGTATCGAAGGCAAACGGAATGAACACATGTTGATTCTCTAGACATGCTGCCTCGTGCTTAGCAACCTTCCTAGCTTCCGCCTTCAAAACCGCCTGTCCCGGAACGAATCCACTATCTCTCAGCCCCACCAGTGGAGACACCCCAGTGAGGTCAACACACGCGTGCTTACCCCCCGCACAGCCAAACACAAGGACGTCCGCAGAACGCAGGGTAGATCTTCCCTCTCGTGGGTCAGTCAGAAAATTAACAGGGGCTTCTTTCTTGGCTGAGATCCCGGCGCGCCTAAGCACATCCCATAAAACATCTCTAACTTAGTCATGACGATACTTGAACCCCGGCAATTCCTTACAGTGAAGGGCATGCTCGCCAAATCTATCCAAACAGGCTTTTTTACAAATGGGGCAAGAGTCGTCTGGCAGAAAAAGGGGAATCATGAGCCGGTATTTAAGGATGGCTCTGTATTCAACTGCTGACATCCGTTGCCCAAGACCTTCAATGGGCGCAACAGTCAAAAAATCTTGGGCATGAGGCCCCTTGAGACAAGCCAAAACTGCCTTTTGACGCGGGGTCATATCGAACCGCTCCTCCATATCCTGTGCGTGTTTACCATAAAGAGCACTCGCCAAAGTTTGTTGAGGTTTCTTGGGGGCGGTCTCCTTATCAGTAAAACCGCCTAGATCAAGGTCTGGGAGAGTTGTTCCAATATTACCAAGCGCAAGGGAGTAGTCAGGATCCACCCCCATAACACCAGCGCTTCGCAAGATGTGGTCCTGCAGTTTCCACGATTGGGCCCTGGACGCTACAAAAGCATATGCGGAGACGTCCTCCGCCGATATAAGCCCTAAGCCCCCGCAACGCATAGGGAAAGAAGCCAACCTCCACTAGAGGTCCCCAAAATGCGGTCCTCCGCTGACAACAATGTCTTCAACAGCCCCTCGCAGACCTGCATCAAAGATAGACACAGCCTCTTTGACATGTTCGGGTTGACAAGTCCGGAGCCCAACACTAATTTAGCAACCCCCATGCACGAGCGCAACAGGAGGAGCTCACTTTGGGGGTCCCTTAAGTCCGACAGTCGTTTCATAAGATCAACCGCCCGAAGAGCTCGTCTAGATGCCAAAGACTGAATAAACCTTGCATCCCGACTAACCGCCCCCCCCCCCCCCTGAGGAGTTTAACCCCCCCTACGGGCCTGCTAATCTCGCTAGGGAATAAACCCGGCACTTTCTTCGAACCATTGCATGACGGCCAAAAAATCTCCGTTTTCCGAATATTAAGCCTAAGCCCAAGAGATGCCCCCTCTGAACGGATAATGTCCAACGCCCTAGAAACTTCCTCTGCCTTACCAATGATAGTGCCATCGTCCAAGTACCAGGCATGGAAGGGCAAGGAGCAGGCGCCCTGCACACGGAGGATCAACGGATGGAGAACCAGCGCAAAGAGAAGGGGGCCGAGAGGGTCCCCTTGCTGCACCCCTGTGGTAGCCCCAATATGAGTATCCCCCACATATAATCTTGCGGGTTGCGCATATAAAAATTGGACCCATGGGAAGATAGATGGGCATCTGCACTAACTTCCTTGAGAAGTGTCGTACGATCCACCTCGTTGAAGGCGTTAGAAAAATCAACAGTGAGCATAGCCAGGGACCCGTCAGAATGGAACGCGCTCAGAAACCTGTTAGCACTGTGCAGCACCGCTTCTGCCCCATTAGGGACCCCAACCCCAAACTGAAAATCCCCCAGATAGGTTGCCATCTCTTTACCCACTTTACGCATAGCGACTTTTGACACCAATCTTCTCCAAATGGCCCCCACCGCAATGGGCCTAATCCCGTTGTCAGGCTTTAATATGGGGGTCAACGGTGCCGAAGCAATGAACTCCGCCAGAGCTTTAGGACATAACCCCCCAAGGCACAAGTTGACAACATCGGTGATGGCTTTAAGGAGCCCGGAGGCAGTTGGAGACCCCTGGCCACAGAAAGCGTCTAAAATATGCTGCGCCCACAGACCATCCCTCCCACAAGATGTTCCTTTCGGGAACGTTTTAATACATTCCAACACGCACTCAGTGTCCACCTGCAAGGCTGGCTCCAAAGGCAAGGCGGAGGGCATGGTCGGGGGGTCCACAACATGGTGTTTATCTATCAGGGCTCTCAATGTGTCCCCCCCCAGCAGGCGCAACCCCAGATGAACACAGAACCTTGACGGCCGCAGTATAATGGCCATCCGCTACCTTCCGAAGGCACTGCTTAATATTGCCCCCACCATCTACTTTAGCTTGGTCCCCTACCCTCCCCGAAAACGACGCCACGGGGAGTTCAAGGAGGGGCAGGACCAATTCCTCTAACCCTGCCCCATCTTTCCAAACCGCCAATGCCCGCATAATAGAGCTACATTGAAGCGATTTCCTGTTACCCGACCTTCGTTCTTGCCTAGAGGCCGGTTTGACCACCCTTAAAGTGCAACGAGGCAACAACAAAAGTTTAACCCAAGCTTCAATGGACCCTGGGGCATCCACCACTTTACGGAGACCCCCTGACAAAGCATGGGCAAAAGCCATGCGACATGCAGGCGGGATACTCTTGACCGTAGCAACAGGCAGGGCGAGGATGCGCTCAAGGAGAGTGACATCTACCACCATCTTCCCAGGCGTATCACCCACATGCGTCACTTGCGGATCACGAGGTTGAGGAATCCCCGTTATAAAATCGATCTCGCCTCCTACACGCGAGGTGCATTTAACCACTTCTTTGTCGTGCCGACAACGCCTATTCAAGGCATGCAGGGTCATGCACTCCCCACATAGCCAATTCTTCAGCACACGCAAGGTGTCAACAACGTCATTGTAAAGGTCAAAGTTTGAAGCAAGATGCTCCTTTAACTCACCTCTCCTTTCTTTCCCATTAAAATGATCCCGTTGGAAATGCATTAGTAACCGAGAGTATCCCTTGTATCCCGGCGTACCATCCTTGCAAGAATGATAATTTTTAAAGGGGCAACGCCATATCCCTGTGGCCGAGCTGGGTCCAGGTCCCCCACCACTGTCTCTCATGGATCCTTTAAAGGAATAATTATATATATATATATATATATATTTAAATATGTTATAAAAGTGTTTTTAAAGTTAAGAAATAAACCCAAGAAAACGGGTGGGACCCCAGGATTATTATTATTATTATTATTATTATTATAATTATAATAATAATCACCCCATATAATGTTAAACTTTAGTCAACCATCACTAAAACTTTAACACTTTTAAAAATAATTGGAACAACTATCCCCCAAACAAAACAACAGTGGTCGAAGGAGACAGAGGGTTCGAAGGAGACAGAGGGGTCGAAGGAGGCAGGGGTCGGGTGAAAGAGGACGAATGAGTTTCAAAAGACCATGGATCGAGATTCCGGATTTGAGCAGATAGTATGAAATCGAGTTAAATTTGGCACCACCGCTCGTTATCGTCGGAATACAGAAGTCGCCGAAGGAGCTGGATCTAGGTTTTTCAGTAGTGACAGGGTTTTTGTTGAAGATGAAGAACCCTAGATCTGTGAGTATTAATTACCAAAAGTTTGTTGTGTTTGGATATATTATTAAAAAAGGTTTACTCAAATGGTAAGAACCGATAATATGCAAACACGGGTTTATTTTATATAGAATAAAATAAAATAAAATAAAATTTGACTTATATGAAAAGATGAAGGTGAATGGGAAGTATACAGTGGTGTGGAACGGTGGTGTGATTAAACCGAGGGTGGATAATATCCTTAGAACTTAAAAAAAAAACTATTAATAAACAAACATTTAACAACAGAGTATATATATATATATATATATATATATTTTGAAAACTGACAACAGAGTATATACTTATTGTTATTTTGAAAATCAGAGGTGTTCCTGAAAATTTACGTACCCTATCCGAACGGTTAAAAAATATGCCTCCTTAACCCCAAGTTTAAGTGTTAAATGAGTTATATAAACAAATATATACATATATATAGGATTTTTTTTAATATGCCCCAAGATTTATGGACCCTGTCCGGTTTGGAAACATGGAGAGGTCGGTGTCGAGCAAAAACATATTAGGAGCAACATATATTCGAGTCAAAACGGACTACTTTAAACAAAAAGATCAAATATAGTTCAAGTCATAACGGGTTTTTGACCCAAATGATCCCATTTTTTAAAAAAAGATCAATTTCAGTTTTCCTGATCAAACTCCGTTCAGATCCTTCTAACAATCGATCCAATCTCTTTTCCTTTCATATAATCACCAGTCGCAACAGTGATCTCCAAAATAACCGCAACAAATATCTGAATATCGGAGGCACAAGATCCGCAAATAACAGTTTGTATCCTATGTTCAAAACCTGAGGAAGTAACATAATATCAAACAATCAAAAGGAAGAAGATATATTCAGAACAGAGCTAAATCAACCAACAAAGCTAAAATAGAGCAGATCCAAAACTGCACTTTACTGAAAATAATATAACTGATCCGGGGCAACTTACCTTAAACCAGAGATAAAAAACAAAACAACAAATTTCTTCTGTCACTATCAGAATCATCATACCACAAACTAAAATTAAGCGGTTCAACATTCAAATGAAAAATTAAAGACTTGCAAAGTATTTCATAACTTCATAGTTTTAGCTAAACAAAGTTCTCCGAAAGCTCCAAGCGCACTCCTTCTGCCACACTCAAACTTGTCATTTACAAAGAAAATCAGGACCACGACAACATTTAATGATTGCATAAGCATTAGCGGAATACTCTTTAACGTGGCAATATGGTAAAGCAACAATACAAATTAATTTCCTAAGAAAAGTGTTTCACACTTGCATTCAAACTTAACTAAACATCATTCAGGAAAAATCAACACTTATTATTCAGGAAAAGTGAGTTTGAATGTGAATTAAACTTATAGTGTTAGTAAAATGAGAAGCCATTTACTTTACGATGAGAGTTTCTTTTCCGAAACTAGTCCATTTACGTTCAGTTTGTTTATCACAAAAACAACTAAAAACAAATCTGGTTCTAGAATGCAATTCCACAGGAACGAGTTTCCACACTTGGAAACAGATAAACCGACAACATTTCAAGTGCATTTGATGTATAGGAAATCGAACATGATTAACACAAAAGCCTTAGGATATAATTTCTTTCAAAATTATGCAACTTTTAAGGATGAACAGTCTGATATCATAATGCTTAAAGATTTTGCAACTGTAGTAACTCGTTAGACCGGATGATCATTCTCAAAAGTCAAACCACACCTTCTATTCCATTCCGTTTCTATCAAATTAGAAAAAAACCAAGACATCCTATCCAGAAATGGTGTTTTGTGACAACATTACAAAAAAGAAAGCTGGTTATGCAGCTCCAACTTTTCACAATACTAAGTTTTTAATTTGCGAATACAACAACCACTGTGCCCATATATCCCACAAATAGCAAAGCTATTGGTAGGGTGGGATACTAGGATGGAAGCAAACCTTACATCTATCCATAGCGATAAAGAGGCTGCTTCCAGAAAACCCCGGCTACATAAAACTGGACAAAATACAAGCAAACAGCCTAGGACTATAGAGATAGAAATCTAGATTATCCAACTAAGTACATAGCATAAGATTATTAACAAGACTTGATATCTTATGCTAATTGACAACCCCATATGCTAGCTAAATAGATGAAATGGCTGTTATATCATAATACCAACATTTGAATAGAAGTATGTTATCCACAACATTTAGAGGTCTAATGTATGCCAAATTGTCAGCATGAAAAACATCAAATGTTGCAAACAAAAATAAAAAGAAATCCAGGGATGCCATAAATATTAGAAAATATCTCCAAGTTCAATTCCATACCATTGTCAGTCTTCTAAATGTCAACTTGTCAAGTAGCACCTAACAAAATGTTGCTAGAATAGATAAAAGATATAACATACAGCTTATGTAAGAATGAACATTCCTACTATGGAAAATAAAACAAGAATAAAAACATTTACATTTTACTATCTTAGTATATTTTCCTTAGAATAAGACCATGCTTTATAATTGTGACTCTGTGAGTACCATATAAGTGAAAAAAGGACCATGACTGTAAAGACCATACAAGTAAAAAAAAAGATTGTGCTTCAAAACAATAAGTAGCATCCTTGAACATATCAAATTCTGTAACAATAGAATTCTAACCATGATAGTGAACACGGACACCAGAAACAAAAATAAGAGAAATATTGATCAATAGAAAGGATACCACACATAAACAAACATCTATTACTTGCTTATTAGCATATACAAAACAAAGATGACTACAGATCATACAATGCTCCAATAATATAAGTAACATCTGCTTGCAAGTTCTAAACAATAAACAGTTACTAAAGTAGATATAGTGAAGCAGCGACAAAGGTACAGCAGTCCACTAATTTGTGACAACCGGTAAATTTCGGTCAACCTTTGACTGGATCTTGATCACATTTCCTATATGCTCAACATATATTAAGGTTGATTTTGATTAAGTTAAGTTGTTATGAGTTCGGCGATGTCTTTCTTGGAGTTCGTGGACGTATTGATGTTCTAAAGAAAGACTGCACATTTAAACGCTAACGAACTGACATGAGTAAGAATATGTCAGATTGGACAAACATAGAGTTATTACATGTAAATTCGGCACGTATTTGCTGTTGATGCAATCAGATGTGGAATTGGCTTGAAGAACGGATTAAAACGCAACGTTTTGGAGAACGCGGGGAGTAACCGATAGGAGAACCAGACATCGAAATGCGTGGTTTTAACCGTATTTATGATTTCGGAATAATTATTTATTATAAATAATGTTATTTATTAAATATCGAAAGCTATCGGATGGTCTAAACGAAGGAAACAGTAACCGATCGAGTTAACGCGATTCTAACGGGTGTTCTGAAATAACACGTAGGATGCCGAAAATAATTATATTTTTGCTCGGTTTAGCTATGTTTTAGATTTCGAACAAAACCGACTAATTTTTATAATTAGTTACCGAGCCTAAATATAAACCGAGACATTTCGTGTTATAACCTCTGATGCACGGAAACGCCTAAGAGGCACCGTACCCCGTACCGGAAACTCGCCGGGGACGGAAACGCCTACGGGGACGCCGGGAATCGTTTCTTGGCTGTTCCTTGACCGCTTCGATAAGTCAACGGGCGTTTCCTGTACCGTTTCTAGTTTTGGGGACGTTTTTTTAAAGGTTGAAGCCGGAATTCTGACGAGAATTCTGGCGCCGCCGGTGCTGGAAGTTGCCGGAAAGAATGAAAGATTGAAGAAGATGGAAGGAGGAGTGGTCTAGGCATACGAGATCAATGTGCTGAAGCCTTAAGTCAACTTGGATTTGAGTATGAACTATGAAGTTTTGGCAGAGCAGTTAATGTAATCGTTTCATTTTACAAAAAAACGTAAAATGAAAAGAAAATAGAGACTTCAAAGTTCAAAGTGGCGGCTGATATTAGGAAGTATGAATTTTTAGGGTTTATAAGTTTTAAGAATTTTAACATTTAACCCCCTATCTTTCACTACTTTACATTTATTACCTAAATTTGTTAATTTTCATTAAAAAATGTGAATTTTGAAGTTTACATCAACGTATAAATATATTTTGGGGTTTGTGGTACATTATCTATATATATATTTTATGTATTTATTTCCGTACCTAGTGCCGTACCCGTTTCTTGATTTTTTGAGTTTTAACGTTTCTCGTACCCATACCCGTTTCTCGTTCCCGTATCAGTTCCCGTGCAACGTAGGTTATAACGGGTTCGATACGCGATGTCTCCCTACCTAACTTTAACCCTAGCTATAAAATGACTTTATCTCCTCCTCTCACTTCATTTGTGCAGCCAACATCAAAGAAAAACCCCCCCAAAACACTCTCTCTCTCTACCCCTCTCTCAATCTCTCTTGTCTCCCTTCCACTCGTCTCTCTCTCTCTCTCGCTGGTTAGGGTCCAGCCGATCACCAGTGGTGGTGGCGCACAGTTATTAGGCCCGAAATGGGCTGAGATGGTGATGGAATCGGGTGGAGTGGTGGTGCTCGGTTATGGGGTCAGAGGTCCAGGCCGGTTATGGTTGTTAGGTGGTGTTCGATTGTGGTTTGGGGATGGTTTTAGCAGGAGGTGGTCCGAAAATGGTGGTGCTTGGTTGTGATTTTGGGTTCGATTCAGGTGCATGGTGGCTGTGGATGGTCTGATCGGGTACAAGGGTTGTTTAGTTCGGTTGTGGTGGTGATTTTTGTGCTGCATGTGGGTTTCGGTGGTGGTGGTGGTTGCCGGAAACGAAGCAGCGGCGGCGGTGTTTGGGGTTCGGCCAGTCGTGGTGTTGGTCACAGGCTTGGTGTTCGTGTCTGAATAGTGCTCGGGTTCAGTTTGGGTCTCGAGTCGGGTTCGGGTCCCGGATGTAAAGGTTTAGAAGATGGTTCAGTTTGGGTTCGTTTTTTATGCTTGGGTCAGTTCTAGGTGCTCGGGTCAGTTCTGGGTCCCGGGTGCATGGTTTAGGAAATGGTTCAGTTTTGGAGATCGGGGCTCGGTTAAAAGTTGTTTTTGAGTCAGATCTGGTTCGGGTTCGTGTTCGTGTTCGGTCAGATCTGGTCAACGATGGAGATGCAGATGCAGATGCATGCGTATATATAATATAATATCTCGATTTGTTAATATTATTATATATAAGTATATATATGTAAGTTATAGATACGAAACGGTTGTGACTCGTGAAATGAACTGACAATATTATTTAAGCGAACATCTTGGAATCGACAATATTGTATATTGGACTAAACCGTTGAAATAAGCGAACATATTGGAACTGGAAATCCAAGAGAATTAGAAATGGCGTTCAGGGTACAAAGAGTCTTAGGAGTATATATTCCGCTGCATGGTAAAGATGTTAAGGGTTCACGACCGCCTGAAGGAAAATTCGGGGTGTGACATCAACCATTGTCAGCAATCATGTAATCAGCTTAACCAATAAGGCAATAATAGCATTTGCATCCAAAGCTCTCATACACCTCAATTTGCGAATATGAATATCGACTCCCAAGATTAGTGATGGATTTATAATCAGGTGTGACATCCGTCACTTTTCTTTTTATTCTATTTTTTTATTTTGGTATATGATAATAATAATAATAATAATAATAATAATAATAATAATAATACTAATTCATTTTATTTGTTATAAAAAAAAATATATGTAATCCATAAAACTTATTTTTAGAAACCTTATCTCCAAGACCATAACCATTTCCATAACCTTTAAACCCAAACCAAACCCTTTTTCCCTTTGTGGATTGTGGAGCCCAACCATCCAGAAGCCCAACATAACCAGCCCAAACCCCCTCCTCTCTACCTTTAAAAAAAAAAAGATGAAGCCTCCCAGGACACGAACCCGAGCCTGGGAGCGGTCCGCTCGAACATACACACGCCAACAACCAACTGGGCTACACCCCATGATGCGTTTATTATCCAAGCCATATATATATACACACAGTTAAACCCATTCTTCTCCTTCCCCTTCCTCAGCTGTTACGCGACCAGCCATCACCCACATCAAAAATCTGTCAAACACCACCTTTGACCATCTAATTAAGACTAATATGGAAACCATGCTTAGATTAGATGATTCGGTTTTGACCAAACACGTCACCACGCGTTTACTGATCGAAATTCCAGCTCTAAATGAGCATGATTCACGCGTTCTTATTAAAGATGGGTCAAACATTCCAAATGTTTCAATTCGTGGTTACTGGTATAAATTAAAGCCAATTCTACAAGCTATAATGGCCGAAAATCAAACCCCTATACTCAGTTCCTTCTGAAAACCTTTCATAATCTACAAAAACCTTCGTGTTTGACTTTTAGTTGACTGCGGGTTTCACCTTCGATTACTACCTGTAAGTATAAATTTTTTTTGTGTGTTGGTTAGTCGGCCGAAGTCCAACAAAAGCCCCATGATAACATGGGTTATTGTTTGCTTAATTGAATAATTAAGAAACTAGGGTTCATAGATATTATATTTGGGGAAGATGATAACTAACTGCATTTGTTTTTATTTAATTCAAAGCAATAACAAACACAAACTGATATGCAGATCATTTGGTGAGATCTGTTGTTTTAAAATGTGTGGCCGCGGTATGCCTTGGGTTCGAACCCAGGCACACCCTTTTCTTTTTTTCAAATTAATAAAGTTTAACCTAATAAGACTTTATAATTAATTGAAACGAAATAAAATCGTTCTCAGGGTCCAGACCAACTGGTCTGGGCTTGTGATTATAAACACATGAACCGGGCCAGACGCGGGTTCGATTCCCTTCAACAACAAACATTTTTTTTTCAAACTCTTTAATTATATATTTAACCTATCAATCTTTTAAAATAGTTTTAAAATATCAAAAGTGTCTTAATAATTCTACAAAAATTATTTTAAGTAAATTTCATGACAAAGTTTATCATACAATTTTTAGATTTCCAAAAATCATTTATTTAATATATATTATAAATATTACAAGTTTATTCAATTATAATTTTAAAATTCTATAAAAATATCTAAACGACTATATAAAATCCCACAAAAATTATTTTAAACTTGTATATCCATAAATATTTCAGAAATAAATTTTTATTCCAGAAAACCGTTTATTTAATATTTTTAATTAATTTTTGTTGTTTTAATCATAAATAAATCATAATAAATTCATTTTCAATGTTTTTGCACCAAAATTTTATATAAATTATTTCTATTTATTTATAACAGAAATACAATTTTTTAATTTAAAAATTCTTTAATTTTAATATTTTTAAATATTAAGGTTATATTTTGACCATTTGAAATAAATAGATTTAATATTCTATTTATAAGAAAATAATTTTATAAAAAATTATTTTCATACTTAAAACTTTATATTGTGACCATCTTTAATTTTAAAATTTACAAAAAGACTTTTGTTTATTTATTTATCAAATTTCTCTTATTTATTAAACGTTTAATTTATTAATTAAACAAATGCCTATCCCCAAATTTGGAACCCTAGAAAATACTTATAGACTAGATAGACTTAGACTTATTTGTTACCTTATACATAGGGTGATACTTGGCAAACGTTGGATTACACTTATTCAATTCCACAAGACTTACCACCTTGCTAAGGTGAGTATTACTTATCCCCTTTTTCGTTTTACACTTTTGGGGTGATTCATGCACAAGTATACAAAACTTGCACATTCATTTACACATACAATTTTTATTCATTTACAATTCATATACGTGTCTTGTTTATCTTTGTGCTTATGTTTGAACATGAACGTAGCTTACATACAAAATCGTACATCTAGACATAACTTATGTTATGGTGCTCTTTACATATAGACGTAACTTATGTTACGGTGCTCATTTAGACATAACTTATGTTATGGTGCTCTTTTAGACTTGACACGTGTTAGGGTGCTCATTATCAAATTTCATCTTATCAACTTTACATTTGATCTTTGTCTTGTTTGGTTACTTGCGTGTTTACATAATGCCTTGGTGATACTAGACACATGAATTGTACTACTTTTCAAACTTATACTATATGTACAAAGCTAGGTAGTACTCACCAACATCACATGTTGACAAAAATTTGTTTTCGTGCATGTTTCAGGATAAGCAGCTTGACGCTTCACATAGGACTTTGGACTTAGACTAAATAAATCAACTACCTCAATTCTTATTGTGTATTTATTTTCATATGTTGTAAAACAATATTCAATAATCAAATATTTACATTTTAGTACCATGAGCTTTTGAACAATCGTCATTACGTGACACCTCGATGATTCCGCCATCGGTTGGGGTGTTACATCAGGTTCATAAGCAGCAAGCATTAGAGTCGATCCAGGACGAAAAACGACTTCAACCAAAGCTTCATCAGACTTCCTAAATCCACACACACGAACAATCGACACGTTCGGTGAGTCACTACTAATAGTAAAAACCTTCCTAATCGTAGCCTCATCCTCCATCATCTATACATGATGAACCAGGTTACAATCCTCTACACCGAGCAAGCACAACAAGTTGTTAGAGCTAGCAATTGTGTCATATTGTTTACACATATTAACTACCAACTGAGGATCAGTTACATAAACTTTGTGTAAGGGGAAACTATCATCATCGTTAAAAACAATTGAAACGTGTTTTTGTTCAGAAGTAACTGTGTCTTCGAACCTTACAATAATATGTTGGTTTTGGGTGGTGTAATTTGCAATGAAATCAGAGGAATGTATGAGAGACTTATATGATTTGGAGACGGTTTGGAATTGAAGCAAAGATTTGACTGGAAGTTTTTTTAATGATTTCGGATTAGAGTTCCAAAGTTATGTTGTCTGACATTTTTATTCTGATTGTGATATATTATTAGGGTTTACAAAGATAATATCTGTAGGGGTTAAGGGAGATGAAATGGAAGATGACTAATATGTGTGTGTGTTTTGGTTTTTGTTTCAATATTATGGAAGGAAAACGATATCGCATGAGTGTATGTAGAGGGTGTTTGGGATTGAGTTTGGAAATGCAAAAGTGCTTTTAGTCAAAAGTGCTTATTGGCTTATGACTTTTTAATTTTTTTTTTTAAAAAGTGTTTGGATTAGCTTTTGGGACAAGAAACGTCAAAAAGTTAATAGATTTTCCTTTTTTAAGTGTTTTGCTTAAATTACTGTGAATATTGGTTGTATGGGTGGTAGATTTGTAATTTTTTTTCCAAAAGTCAAAAGCCTGGATTTCTAACTTCTCAAAAATAGTTTTTTCACCCTTAAAAGCCAAAAGTCAAAACAGAAAGTGCTTTTGGGTTACACAAACAACTTATTGACTTATTGGCTTCTTGGAAAAGCTAATAAGTTGGCTTCTTGGAAAAGCCAATAAGTCAATAAGTTGTTTTGAATCTCAATCCCAAACACCCACGTAGTCGAGAATGAGCATTTCAGCATTGAATACTCCCCGATACTAAAAATACCGATATCGGTTTATTTTCGGTACTAGACCGTACGTTTTCGGTATCGGTACCGAGCTCATCCCTACTGTAGTCTGAACTCTCAACTCTCACGTGTTACACCAAACGATGTCGTATTTGTAGGTGCACAAAAAAAACCAGTTTCAAGAACCGCACCGCCCAAAATGATCCGACCCGAACCGGTATGGGACCGGTATATTTCAAAACGTTTGGGGTTCCAGATTCAAACCGCCGGTCCTCCACTGATTCCCCTCGTTTCCTAGCCAACCAAAATTGAACCGGTATTAAATAAATTACAATTTTATATAAAAAATTATATATAACAAGATTATACTCATGCACCTTTAAAAACTGTAAGAATCAATAAAAGTTGAACTTTCCGTAATAAAAACATTTTTGTCTTGTTTTTTTTTCATTTAAAAAAAAAGTGTGAGTAAGGATTAGTTCACGAACCGAAACCAAACATAACTGAATCGAAAGACACCGGTCTCCAAAAATAGGCCTTTGAAACCGATGAAACTAGTGCAAAACCGAACCGATATAGCCCAAACCAGTTCGAGTTCTTACAAAATAAACTGAAATGTGCACCTCTAGCCGTATTGCATGTTGGTATGCACAATGAATGGAAAGAAAGTTAATAAAATAAAATTATAATTTGGGCCTATACGATAGACCATAGAGCGGCCTGATTCAATCCAAAGCAAAAAATGTAGTGAAGACAGATCCGGCCGAGTCTTTCTTGAACCCTGAATAAAAGTACGATCGAGTGAATTACTATTTGCGTCCCTGTATTATATTGGATTTAACTACTTGAATCCAAAGTCCAAAACTTTAACTACTTGAGTCCTGAAGAAACAAATAATCATACCACCAGTTAAGGATGATAAGATTATTAGTATTCTACATGGTTGATCCTTCACTAGCTGCTACGGATTGAGGGACCTGCAAACAAGAGTTGATTGTGGATGTGGAGACAACTACACAAGGTAGTATAGTTTATGACAAAAACGGGGTGAATGGGGATACTATCTTTAGTGATAGCTCTCTGGTTAGCAGAAAGTGTCTTTCATACTAGGGATGTGATCCCCTATATAGGAGTGGACGTATGCCACCATACCCAAGTCCTAATCGTGGTCAGGTTGTCTCCACCACCCTTGATTATGTTAGTAAGGTGGTTAATAGAGGCTAAATTTATGGAAATGATGAAACGGTTTACCGTCTTTAATGCTTGGTCAACGTGACTGTTTCCTTGATTCATGCATGGCGGTTGACCATGCATGATATCCGCCTTTGACCATGACTTGACTTTTGACCAGGCATAAGTTACTCATTTGGTTCGTGCATGGCTGTTGACCATGCATGATTTACTCCCTTGATTTGTGCATGGCTGTTGACCATGCACGATGTACTCCTTTGCTTTGTCGCGCATGGGCTCTTTCCGCGCAGTTCTAAAGCCGGGTTTGGGTATGACCACTAGTCGGTTTAGTACTTAATCCCATCAATTCCCCTAGTCCAGTGTGCTTCCTATTTCCAAGTATGTGAGGGGAGAGGATGGATGCTGGACTCATAATAGTGATTCTTGGATGACAGCTCATCCTTTTTTGGTAGTGAAAACTGGGTGTGGCAAGTGTAATGCGTGAATGTAGATGCGGAGTGGATTGCTTTAAGTAGACAAGAGCATGCTCCGCGAAAGACGCCTTTTAAGGCTGTATGTTAGTCCGAAGCAATGCTCCACGATATCCGTGAAGTGCTTTGCGGTGGCGTATGTTAGCCAAGACTGCGCGAAGTGCTTGTTGTTGGCGGATGAAAGCAATCCGTGGGTGTACGCGCAGATTGACCTGTGAACGCCTCTGATGGCCACACGAGATGCGGAACGCCTCTAACGCCCACGCGATATGCGGAACGCCTCTGACGCTCACGCTAGCATTGCATAGGGAGTTACCGACAAGTGGAGTTACCCGTTAGCGTGGTTACCATTGTGTAGGGAGCTACCGACAAGCGGAGTTACCGGCAAGTAAGGAGTTACCGTCAAGCGGGGTTACCCGTAAGTGAGGAGTTATCGCCTTGCGCGAGGTTACCGTTGCGTAGGGAGTTACCGTCAAGCGGGGTTACCCGTAAGCGTGGAGTTACCGGATTTGCGCGGGTTACCATAGGTGGAGTTACCGGCGAGTGCGGAGTTACCGTTGAGTAGCGAGTTACCGTCATGCGGGGTTACCCGTAAGTGAGGAGTTACCGCCTTGCGCGGGGTTACCGTTGCGTAGGGAGTTACCGTCAAGCGGGGTTACCCGTAAGCGTGGAGTTACTGGCTTTGCACGGGTTACCATAGGTGGAGTTACCGACGAGCGCGGATGCGCACAGATCTAAAGTTGTGTAATATTTGCATGCTCAATTGTGAGCAAAATTTGTTCTAAGAAATGGCGAGTAGGAAAAAACGTAGTGTTGTCTTTCCCTTTTGAACCTCCTTATATACATATATATATATATACATATAATTAACAATATATGTATTTGACTGATTAAGAGTTCAAGAAAAGTAGATGTCCTACCACTTGTAGAATTTTTTTTTATATTCCCCTTTCATAAAGAATCTTGCAGTGGAGAAGAGAAAAATCTCTACAACCCATGAAATTTATGTAGTGGTGGGAAACCCAAGATTAGGTGGACCATGAAGTCAAAAAGCAATATATTCCTGACATACTTTTCAGAAATGTGTGCTGAGATAAGACAAAAATATAAAAGAATGATGGAGTTTGCATCGAGATGTGTAGCCTTGACTTAAAATGTGCACCCACTTGTGCAATAAAAGTGGTACGATGGCACCTTTCCCCTTTTCTTCTCTTTTTTGATTTTTTTTCTTTTTTAATCTTGAGTAAAGAAGATCTGACGGTTGGGGAAGAGAAAACCGAATGTAGTTTGCTGCCGGGTCCATGAGTACTAGTTTGAAAGATTATCAAACCGTAAGGGATGACGCCAATGAAGAAACAAATAATCTTACCACCAGTTAAGGATGATAAGATTATTAGTATTCTACAGGGTTGATCCTTCACTAGCTGCTACGGATTGAGGGACCTGCAAACAAGAGTTGATTGTGGATGTGGAGACGACTACACAAGGTAGTAGTTTATGACAAAAACGGGGTGAATGGGGATACTATCTTTAGTGATAGCTCTTCGGGTTAGCAGAAAGTGTCCTCCCTACTAGGGATGTGATCCCTTATATAGGAGTGGACATATGCCACCATTACCCAAGTCCTAACCGTGGTTAGGTTGTCTCTACCACCGTGATTATGTTAGTAAGGTGGTTAATAGAGGCTAAATTTCTGGAAATGGTGGAACGGTTTATCGCCTTTAATGCTTGGTCAACGTGACTGTTTCCTTGATTCATGCATGGCGGTTGACCATGCATGATATCCGCCTTTGACCATGGCTTGACTTTTGACCAGACATAAGTTACTCATTTGGTTCGTGCATGGTTGTTGACCATGCATGATTTACTCCTTTGATTTGTGCATGGCTGTTGACCATGCACGATGTACTCCTTTGCTTTGCCGCGCATGGGCTCTTTCCGCGCAGTTCTAAAGCGGGTTTGGGTATGACCACTAGTCGGTTTAGTACCCAATCCCATAAGTCCCTAGTTGAAAATTAACTAACCTGTTGAGCAGTGCCGAAGCTTGAGAATTTAAACCGGGGGTCGGAGGTCAGCGGTCATGGGACGTGACCTAATTTTTTTTTCTGTAGCTATGGTTCGGGTCTGTAACACCCCAACCGATGGCGGAAACATCGAGGTGTCACGTAGTGACGATTGTTCAATAGCTCATGGACTAGAAATGTAAATTTGAATACATTGAATTTAATAATTTATTACATTGAAAGAAGTACAACAATTACGACTAGCAATCTAAATTAAGATACAGTAATCTCAATCTAAGTCTACGTTCCAAACACTTGGAAGTAATCTCATAAGAACCTGAAACATGTACGAAAATGATTTGGTCAATACAAAATGTATTGGTGAGCAACCCTGTTTGAATATAGTAGGAAAAGTGTTTAGCAATTCATGTGCGGTACCATTTGCAATTATGTAATAAGTAATATCCGTTCAAAATCAACCCTATGTAAAGAAAAGCAGATATATATAGTATGCGCTAGTAGTAATGTAATACATAGCAATGACAAGGACTCTCAACAGAGTCACAAGGGTATATACCATAGTACTATTCATTGAAATGCCAGGCCCTCAAAGGTTAATGATTTTGACAAGTCATAGACACACAAATTAACATAAAGCAAACACACACGAGAATTGCATTTAGTAAAAGAAATAGAAACTTGATTGTAAGTACATGAGTCACCCCAAAATGTAAAACAGTAAAAATGGGAAAGATATACTCACAGTTTGCGAGGTAAGGTAATTCTACTAAAGCGGTGAGAGTGGGCAAGGAGGATCCCGAGGAATTTACCCTAAATTGTTTGAGTAAATTCGTGAGTCAATGATCTTAAATTAAAGCCTAGGGTTCTAGGACTATAGACGATTAGGGATTTTAGACCTTAATTTGGGAATTTAGAGTACTAGAGACTTTTATTTATTTTTTTGATATTGAAAAGAAAATAATGGAAAATAAACTACTAATGTACGACGCGCCATGATAAAATATGTATATATATATATAACAATCTAAACGATACGCTTTAAATGTATTACGAATAACTGTTAATGCAAATATTTAAATAGATAATTAGCAAACTTTGATTAAATTGAAAGTACCAAATTAATAATTTAGTTTGTAAAGGTATTCATCTACGAAAGAATTTTGCCTTAAAATAGTCTACTTGGTATATATGTATATAAACGTACTTTATATAAAGAAAATTATCTAATGAAAGCTATTAGATAAGTTTAATAATTTCAAATGAGATAACTCCAATAAAGTTTTAAATATATGGATCGATTTATAATAGAGTTGTAAAATAATAATTGTACCATTTGCTAATCTTAAATAGCTAGAAACGAGTTTGTCTAAACCATGAAACAAGTCTTTTATATATATATATAAATATATAGGGGAGGGTTATAATAAAAACCCTCTAAAATGAGAAAACCATGTAAACTCATTTGTGGCCATTGATTAAACTTGATGGAGGGTCTAGATTTAATCTCTATATTAAAATGCAATAAAGTACATTAAAGGAGGAGAGAGGCATTAATAAGGGTATTGTAGTAATTGACCATCAAACTCTGTTGGTTACTGCATGCTTGCAGAAACCGTCACATCATTCCTCTCTCTATCAATAAGATCTCCCTCTCTCTTTTATTGCATTTACAAACCTCCAAATTTCAAAAATCCCCCCAACCCCTGTTCTCTCTAACAGTCCATCGAGAGTGGTTGTTCATCAACAAACAAGATTATTTGAAGAATCCAAAAAAACAATTACTGATCAAACATCAACGAAAGGATGGCATCGTTCATGGGGAGCCTATCGTCGTTTGCTCGACGGTTAGGTTCGAAGAAAACTTCAAAAAGGTATGTGTTTAATGTTTTTGATTACCATTGTTATTCACTGTGAAAAAGTTTTGATGGTTCTCGAGTCTGGTGGAGTAAATTACTGGTATCGAAGTTTTTGAATTTGGAATAGTTGATATGCCCTGAAATGGGGGTTCTGCAAATTGTTTATTAGAATATGAATAATTATAGGGTGGGGTATCTTGTGAATGGGGGCCTTGTGAATATGACATACTCATGTTGAAAAATGGACATATGGCCTGAATACCTTGATACTTTGTTTGAAACAGGAAGAAAAGGAAAGTGATCATTTTGTCTGATGATTCAAAATCAAAAAGACGTGGTAAACGAACTACAAAAAAAACCACTGACCCCAAAGAAGTAAAGCGTCAATTAGGTAAGTATTACATATGTTATGGATATTAATGATTGAGGATATTTTCATTTATATGCTGCTGTGCTTCTATTTGTGTTTGTGGTAATCCTGTATTAATGATGATATGTTGTTTAGAATGTAATTATGTTTTCTTAACTGTTCTGTTATTAGAGTATGATTCGGACACACCGCTTGTCAATTTAAAAAGACGGTGTAAAAAAGTCGTCAAACATTGTCCGAATGATGATCCAGGGCCGTCTAGGGAGAAAACTACAGATGACGAGGAGGGTGGAGAAACATCAGTTGAAGCGTCTGATGATAGTGATGCGGAGTTTTCCGGGACTGGAAAAAGTGAGGATGATGAATCAAGCGTGAAGCCACGTAAGGGTAAGGGTCAGTATTGAAAATATATTTTAAATCCATGTTAAGTATATTACTATGCCTTAATTTGCGAATTGTTGTGTTTTGTGTCAAGCAGAGAAGCCGTCGTTCTTTTCTAACCGTCGCCTTCGACAGGCAGCGAAAAATAAAGGTATGTGATAAGATATGTTTTCGATTCTTTGCCCGTTACGTATGTAAATCAGTTTTATGTGTTGGCGTTCAGCCATATCTCCTGATTTCTTATGTTTTGTAGAAGCAAACAAGAATATAGCATCTGGAGAAGTTCAAACAAAAACAAAGAAAGGTGGATCAGTTATTGATATTTACATTGCTATAGTGACTAAACAGTTAACACCTAAGATGGTTACATGTGTAACAGGTGAAGAAGTCATGCATGTCTATGATGTGTCCTCGAGCTCACCAGTTAGGATGACCAGATCAAAAGCACGAGCGTTGCAGATTTCACCAGAAAAACCAAGGGCCAAAAATGCCAAACCAAAGAAGGCAAACAAACGTAAGAGGGCAGAGAAGTCGTCGAACGATAGCATGAAGCCTCGTAAGCAGTGCAAAAGGTCGAAGTTGAACGAGTGGCTGGGAATACGTACTAGGTCATCACCAACACAGTTTACAAGGTGCATAAACATACTAAGCGACGAACAACGACTGGCGGTTAAGGAAATGGGTTTTGGTCGGCTGCTGGGTATAAAAATGGATGGGATACCAGCAAAGTTAGGGCATTATGTTGTGGATAACTTGGACCCAGATAGTTTGGAGTTGACCTTGCCGTCTGCAACTCTTAGCATTGACGCTGAAGTCGTACACAAGATACTCGGTATTCCAATTGGAGGAGTGTCTTTCAATGCGCTAGAGAGTAGGGACGAACATGATGAAGGGATAGCTAAATGGAAAAAGAGGTACCCGCCGAGCAGATTTATATCTCCAAAACAAATGGTTGATATGATTGAGAAAGAGTCCAATGGTGAGGATGACTTCAATTTCCGAATGGATTTTATAATGTGCTTCTATACTATCATGGTTGATTGCCACAAACAAGGCAGTTTGAAGGACAACATACTAGACTATCTGACGGATGATTTGGATTTTGCTGGACTTGATTGGTGTGAGTTAGTAGTGGAGGTGCTTAGGAGTTGTAAAGTTGGTTGGAGGCGAGACAGTTTGGATCCACCTTTTACAGGGCCGCTAACCTTTTTGACAGTAAGTTAATTTTTTACGTATGTTACATATTCACTTAGGTACTACTGACCGTATTTGTTTTCTTGATACTAATCATGTATACGACATCTATTTTGCAGCTTTTGTACGTGGATAGTTTTAAATGCAAAGGTGTTGATGTTGATTCTTCGGTGGTTCCTATGAGTTTCTGGACATTCCAAAGGTTAAGAGACAGGGAAAGGATTGAGATAAAAGAAGGGGGTTTCGGAAGGGGTACTTTGAAGCCGTTAACTTCGTACGAGGGTGTGAAGCTTGGAATAGATGAGCCAAGCATCAAGGTTGGTAAAAAATTATGTACTACAACATAACAGTTCATGTATTCCCCGTATTACATATTTATGGCATGCTAACAAAAAATTACCAAACAGGAAAGGGTAGCAAGTGTGGGGGATCTCGTCGATGTTTTGATTAGAACGAGAAAGAGGGTTGAATCGGCCATCTGCAAGTTAGATGAGGACTATCCAGGTAGAAAAGAAGTTGTTGTTGTCAAGGCTAGGTATGATGAGTTCATTAAAGACATGGGGAAGGCGAGTGAGGTCGGAGCTGTTGCGCGTGTAAATGCTGATGGAGAAATCTCCTCTGTTATAGCTGCCATAGGTAAATGTACCACCATTGCTAACTGCCAGTTTGATGTTTAAGCACAATACCAAATTTTGTTAAATATAAATCCATTGAACGTCTATATCGAAAAATTAGCAGATAAGGCTGAACAAAGCAACAAAGGAAAAGCAGTCGAGGATGATGTGTTGAGTTTGGGTGATTCGCCGCTAAACAAGTCCCCAATCACACGATCAAAAAAGAAAAGCGTTGGTGGCACGCTGGATGAGGCAGGGGCATTGGAAAGTCCGATTCTAAGCCAATACAGGAAGAATCTGCATGACAGTGCAAAGCAGAAAAATGATGGTTCCAAAACAGGTGCTACATGTGTTACACACATTAGGAACATTATGTTTAACTGTTTATGTATTTAACACTATGCACATTCCATTCATTAGGAAGCATTGTGTGTGACTGTTTATATATTTAACATACGTAACAGGAGATGAAGATCTTGCCAGGAATTTAACCAACAAATTTTCTGAGGTTAGTGAAGACGTGCAAAATGAACAGGATGTAGCAGGACAATCAGGGGGACTAGAAAAAGAAGGTAAGTAAAATATAGCTAGGGTAGGTTCGGTTACATACGCATAGGTCAGCGGGTGGGGAGAATTTGTTAAGATTGTAATGTTATGATATGTTACAGATGTCGATGCCAGCAGACAAATTGCTGAAAATGTGTTAGGTGATGTGTTTCCCACTTGCAATGAAGAGGAATTGGTGAGCACACAAACCTTGGGTGCAACACAAGAGGCCGAATTAGGTAAATAATGAATTCTTTTTTATACACGTGTAAAATCGTAATAAACCACAAACTGAAAATTAACTAGCTGTTAAATGTTAATTAACTTTAAGCACGGAATAATATTGTTGTTTCAGAACTGGATGCACCAAACAATGAAATTGAACAGGAGGTTCTGACCACACAAACACAGGCAGCAACACAAAGTGAACCAATAGGTATGCCGGTTGACTGTTATAAAATTGCTAATGTATACATCTGTTTTATGATTGTTATCTGGTGACGTATGTTACACAGTCTCCTCAGGCGGCACTCCATCACATGAAGCTACTGGTGAAGACAACAAAGATGACTCAAGTGTGAAGGTGGGAGACACAAAAACAGATGAACAACTGCAAGAGGAGAAAACAGGTATTGTTATAAAAACCATATATATCCACAACTAAAGGCTGGTATAACGCATCGCCAAACATATTAATCATGTGTTTTAAAACGTTGTATTCCAGGCGATGAGAAAATTTCAACAAGCGAAGCAGATGTGCACACAACGAGTAACAAAGAGTCAGGTATGATATTGTAATATTTATAAGTACATGGATAGCTGATTTGGATGTGTGATAAGTGGGCTTGTGCGAAAATGTCCTACAGAAGTACAGCCAGACACGGCAGAAACTAGTGATAGGGGCAAGCAGGTTGCTGAGCCGGGGGAAGATACACAAGCAGGTATGCAAATAAAACCAAATTGAAATAAGTCTATAATCCACAAAAAAGTCCACATATTATTTGGGGTAACACATTTGCAGGAATCTCCTGGATTATTCCATCTATGTCGACACCGGATAGCAACGATGCGCCAAGTTTTAGCTTTGGCTTAACACAGGCAGAACCAGCAGATCAGGGGGGGTCAGGTGTGAATTGACTTCTTAAAAATAAAAAAAATATAGAAATGTTATATAAATGCTCTGTGTTTTTAACAGTTTTTAATGCTTATGTTACAGGATCTGTCACAATGTCTCAGACAATGGAACCTGGTTTGAAGGACCAACCAGGTGAATCAGGTATCAACTCTATATCTTAACAATGTTGAACTGCTGGATCGGATCAGTCAGCTAATGAAAGTTGTGACGTACGTTACAGATGGTGGCGGTGTGGCTCCAAATGAAAAGACAGTTTGCCAGGACGTTGTCGCATCAATGGTGTATCCGTTGGTGCAACCTGTGAGTTCATATGACGCACAGACTCAGATTTACAATGAGTATGGCCCTAGTGGAAATCTGCAAGAAGATGACGACAACATGACCTTGGCGATGCGTCAAGAAATGATCGCCAAGATGGATGCAACCAAGAGAAACCCACTACGTGAAAGGAATGTGACATACGTTCATAAGTCACCTTTTCACATAAGGGGGGTAAATTTGGGAGAGGGGGTGACGAAGGATGATGATGCTGTGTGGAACTTTGTTTACAAGGACGAGGATCCGTTGAATATGTTGTGTGGTTCTGAGGAAAGAAGGAGGGTAGCCATAAGTAATCGGTAAGTAACATGAACAATGCATGTGGTAATAAGTTCTTGAACTGCTGTAACATGTGTAACTGGGAGCATTTTGGTTTCTGTTTTTTTCAGCATAGAGCATGGAGAACCGGTGGAAAATGTAGACATACCCGATGATGAAATAGATAACGCACTTGCCAAGTAAGACCATGACCAATGTTTAAACTTATAAGACTGCTTCAAAAAATTTATCTTGGTTAACATGTGTACAGTGAGGTGTTGTTCAAAAGTTTATGTGACGTGGAAGCCACACGTAGCATGATCAAAACTTTGAAGCCGGGGAAGCAGGTGATGGATGTGATCATTGACTGTTGGGTGGATGTTTTAAACTACGAGGAGAGGTTAAAATCGGACGGGGCCCCTCTTCGTTTGTTTGTAAGCACAACCGCAGTGGTAAGTTATTTAAAAAGACAACATCGGTTTACGTATGTTATGAAAACTGGTATTGATTTTTTTTTCTAACAAAAAAAATAGGTTCCATGGATGCTTAATGATACCAAGTGTGATCCGATCCGACGAGCTTCGCGGTTTTCAAACGCGATGTCTGCCGCAGTGCCGGCCTATGAGACCAACCGTGACTTCAAACGATATGATATCGTCTTTTTCCCAATCCTTGAAAGGGCCCACTACTACTTATTGGTCTTTGAGCTAAAGAATATCGCCATAATGCTGATTGATAATGACAAAAAACGAGGGAGGCGAACATGCAAGGATCATGCTGACTTCCACAAAAAGGATACTGTGCACAAATATGTAAGTTGTTTTAATCACTTTTGAAAAACGTAAAACATTGGTCATTTAAAATCAAATGTTTCTTTCGTGATGATTTGTTTTTGGGTTTCATGATCCATGATAATTGCAGAAGCACATGTTTGTGGAGTTCCTTAAAAGCATCAACCATCCGAAGGCGGGAAAGATCGGAGGGGCGGAGATACATAGGTTGGATGTAGAGTGGGGAACGGCTGGTAATGCCACAGATTGTGGGGTCTTCCTAATGAGACACATGGAGAGATTCATGGGGCTTCATGTACCGTTTGAATGCAATTTCAGTAAGCATTGGCGCACTAAAGAAGGCGAGATCAACAAGCTACGTTCGAAGTACACAGCGCATATTTTGCGTTCACCGGTTAACACAAAGAAGGGTGAGGTGGAAGCTAGGGCACATTTGAAGTAAGGAGGAACGTTCGTGAAGGGGGGGTTGTTTAACTGTGTATGACAATTATGTAGTGTTTAAAACTGTTTTTTAGGTGATAATACACCTAACATACTGCTGGGTTCTGTAAGATAACTTAACTAGTATGGTCACTTGTTGAACAACTAACTGTGTTTGATTATAATAGTATTCTGTTACGTATGTAAAAGTGTTGTCAGCAAGTCTGTTACATACATAACAGCTGCGTACGTGGTTAGGTGGTACGGTAATCTGAGTGTTATGGATATTGAGTTATAGGTTAATTGATTAAGAGAAGGTTAATATGTTATTTGACTACTTAACAAATCTGTTACATACATAACAGGTGCCTACATGGTTAGGGTGTTCCTTGACATACCATACTAGTCTTAGAAAGGTAAGATGTTTTTTTATGAAAGAAATGGTAACTGATATGGAATGCAACAAGTATTAAAAGTGCATAATTATAACGGCTCTGTAATCCAAAGTCATGCACATACTGTACACTGACAGAAAAATAGATTTACACAAAGAACTTCTTACACATTTAGCAATATTTTTAAGAGTTATAGGAAACATCAGGGAATTTTGACATACAAAAGCTATATAACCAGAAGTACCAACCGATCAAATACCAAATATGGTGTTTGGTGAAATCAACTTGTTACACATGTAACATGAGGGTTTCTTATGTCTAGGATTAATATTCACCACCAATCACCTTGGCTACACAACAAGGACTGTTCAATACCCCTGATTTGTGGGGCACAACTGACCTGTTACACATGTAGCATAAGGTTTTGAACAGAAAACCCTAAAAGACAAACAAGTTGCAAAATGGGTACAGGACAAGTGTTAAAGTATAGGGGGCTCAAATGTGTTATTTTACTATTTAATAAATCTGTTACGTACATAACAGATAGCTACCTGGTTAGAGTGTGACATACCATGTTAGTCTTAAAAAGGAAAGCTGAATTTTTGGTGTGTTACATACATAGAGTATGGGGGGCTCAAATGTGTTATTTTACTATTTAATAAATGGCAAACTGATTGAAAGTTAACCTGTTACACATGTAACATGAGGGTTTATTATGTCTCGGATTAATATTCACCCCCAATCACATTGGAAACACCACAAAGGGATGTTCAATATCCCTGATTGGTGTGGCACAACTATGTTGTTACACATGTAGCACAATGTTTTTAACAAATAACCCTAAAAGACAAACAGGTTTAAAAATGGGTACATGACAATTGTTAAAGCATAGGGGTTAATATGTTATTTTACTACTTAACAAATCTGTTACATACATAACAGATAGCTACATAGTCAGACTGTGACATACCACACTAGTCTTAAGCAAACACATGATAATAAAAAACTACATAGACAGTCCTTAATAAGGTTAAGACTTAGACAATAACACATAACAAAGGTACGACTACCCAGCAAAAACAGGTTAATCAACAAAAGCATAACCATCGTAAGTTGCAGCCATTATGGCGAGAATTTTCCATACTGCGCTTCCAAGCTCAGCTCCGACATTTCACTGTCCTCGTCTTCCCAAGGGTTGTAACTTGCCCACCTGGCGAGGGTATTTGGGGAATTTGGACACAATGGACAACCGCAATACTCGTGATCATACTCAACACCTGGACATGCAACAGCCGATATTGATACAGGCTCTTTGGTTACCGAGTACGCAGTGCCAACTGACACCCCTCCGTCAACTTCCATCTGTGCATCGCCCGACGACGCCGGTGTACTATTACCATCTTGCATCATTAGAGTTTCGACACCTTTTTTCGGTACTTTGCTCTCGTTGGGATCATTAACATCATTCCAAGCATGAATGGCTTGGTGTTCAGTACGCTCCAGTAACGCCCAAAAATCAGTTACTTTTGAAGTGACCTCCTCTTCGCTTTTTGTCTTCTGGCGCTTGGCTGCATGAGGTTTTGAAGGGCTTTCCATTTGCAGAAAGTGTTTCTTTTGGTAAGTTAGGAACACTATTATTATGGGATGGAACAATGATTTATATTTTACCAAAACGAGGTATATAAACTATGTTCAAGGATGGGTGGTTGGGTGGTTGGTGATAATTTAATTTGGGTTTAATGCTATAGTGGTAGATTTTGCTTTATGTCAAATCAACATGTCATAAATATTTTTGGGTGCTAGGGAGTGCATCATGATTTTATATTTTATTCTCTTCATTTATTACTTTGTGAAGTACATATTTTATTAGATTTTGGTAGTTCCCTAGGTCTTCCGTACCAAAACTACAACACATACCCATGCTTTTTTCTGTCCATGGGCCCTATGGTAATTAATGATATGTAATATAGGGGATCTAATATAATAATCACATTGGCCCAGCTACCTTTTTGTTGCGTATGTTACCAATGCGGCCCCTGTTACCAACTACTTATAAGACAGAACATAGATCCTAAAACACACCACATTATATATTACAAAACACAAAAAAGCATGTCTAGTGGGTGAAGATTATACATAAAAAGTAATTCTACCAAATAAAAATAGAAGTAGCTGGGGAACAACAAACACACCAAAATGTGACAACCATGTTACACACGTAACAACAAAAAGGGACTGCATGTGCTTCTAACTGTTACCAGTGTCCAACATGGTTCAAAAAGCAGGGATAGTAATGCTGCCCCATTAATTACCATAAACCTAACTAGGCTTTCCGGGCTTGTGCCGCCTCCTCCTTGGCCCTTTTCATCGCAGCAACCTTCTCACAATTCCTTGCATCATGATCCGTGACATATTGGTGGCAGTTGTTGCATAGGCGTGGGGCCTTAGGCATTTTCGGACGCTTTGGGTTGCCCTTCTCACCAGCTCCAGATATTCTTCGAGTTTTCCCACAACCCTTGTTGCGTGCCACATCAGGATTGGCAACCACAGTTTCAGTATCGGCCGATTGGCCAATAATTTCTTCCACGTCGGTTGGAGACGGTTGGTCCGGAATAACAGAAATTGGTTCCCTGGATAACAAGTGCAGCTTGATAGATTTGAGCTGTTCAACTAAGTCCGCCAGGGCAGTTTCATCAGTTCTGGCAACATCTACACATTCAGTTACAAGTTCAAGTACCTCATTCCTCAACAGCGAACCTGGATGAGTGTCAACACCGTAACGTCCAGAAATGGAGAACACTCTCTTGGGTAAAATATCACGTAACCACCTTTCGACCACATATTGCTGCGGGATGCGGTCAACTTTCTTAATAATGTAAACTGCAAAAACATGGCGGCAAAGGTAGCCGAGACGCGTAAAACATCGGCATGAGCATTCAGCCGTTGAATCAATGCTATCAAACCGCACCTGCATAATTGATGCTAGAAATGGTAAGACCTATGTTTGCAACAAGTATTAAAGGAACATAATTATAAACAGCTGTGTAGTCCAAAGTCATGCACATACTGTACTCTGACAAAAGTCATGAAAACAGTTCTAATAAACTTTAGGGAATTTTGACAGAGAAAAACTAAATAACCAGAAGTACAAAACAATTTAATTCCATATATGGTGTTTGGTGCAATTAAATTGATACATATGTAACAAGAGGGTTTAATATGTCTAAGATTAATATTCAGCCTAAATCACATTGGCTACACTGCAAGGCCTGTACTCTGACAAAAGTATATTGGCACAGCTAACTTGTTACACATGTAGCAAACTTTCTAACAGTTCTAATAAAATTTAGGGATTTTTGACAGAGAAAAACTAAATAACCAGAAGTACAAAACAATCAAATTCCAGATATGGTGTTTGGTGCAATTAAATTGTTACATATGTAACAAGAGGGTTTATTATGTCTAAGATTAATATTCAGCCTAAATCACATTGGCTACACTGCAAGGCCTGTTTCAATAACCATCACTGCTGTGGTACAAGTAACTTGTTACACATGTAGCAAGGGGATTTTTTAACAGAAACCCCTAAAAGACAAAAAGGTTGAAAATTTCAACTTATTAAAAGACTAATAGCCTGAACTGGTGTGGTACAACTAACTTGTTACACAAGTAACATAAATTTTTAAAACATTTATAACAATAAAATCAGTAGTTTCTAACAATAACATAAATGGCTACCTGGTAAACATTAGTAACATCACGACGCTTGTCAAGTTGGGTGACTGAAAAGACGGTAGGCATGTTGTCCTTTTCATCAACATTGGAGATGTAGCATGAAAACTTCCCCTTCATAATCTCCTTCTTAACTTCCTGGAACACAGTATTGGTGTACAAGGTAAACGCATGCTGCTCAATGGGAAAGTCCGTAGACCCATAAAAAACCGTTGATGATGTTTTGTACTCGGCAACACGTTGACGGTAACGTTGGCTATCGAGACGGGATTCAAAACATAACATGAACTGAACAAGTGTGTGGGCACTAGTGGAATTGACCTTGAATGAACTGTTTGAACTCTCACTTCTGGATGTTGTTTTCATCAAGCATGACATTGGAATCTCCCTAAAGTACGCCGGCACCCACAGTTCTTTGATTGCAAACATATCGCTCAACCACTGGTTTTCCTGAATCCCAAATGTCTCTAGCAGCGCATTCCATCGACTCTCAAATGTTGAAGGTTTTATGAAAATGTTCCACACCAATTTGTGAATGCAGGACCGGAATTCAGTGTTGGATAAAATATCAGCACCAACCTAGGTGCAGAAGCATAAATCAATGTAAGACATCTTTAACATAAAACACTTAAGTAGTTGCATACATAACATTACCTTGATGGGTAGTTTTTTCATTATATGCCACATACATAGCCTGTGGCGAGCCTCACTGAACACTTTTGGTACAGCCTGCATCATCGACGGGTCTTGGTCAGTCAACACTAGCCTGGGCTGTGAACCATGAGCTTTTAAAAAACATTCAAGCAACCAAACGTAGGAATCTATGGTCTCATTAATTATCAATCCTGCACCAAAAGTCACACACTGCTTGTGGTGGTCCACACCGGTGAAAGGGACAAAAACCATGTTGTACCTACACGTTAAATGAACAGCCACATGTTATTTACGTATGTTAAGCAGTAAAAAATGCAAACACATAAAACCTGTAACGCACGTTAAGGTAACTTACTTGTTTGTGTTGTATGTTGCATCGAACGACACAACATCACCGAAGGCCTTGTAGTTCAATTTTGAAATTTCATCCGCCCAAAAAACAGAATGCAGTTTACCATCGCGAACAACAAAGTCATAAAAAAATTCTGGCAAGTTTTCAAACCGATCACGCAGGCGGTCAAGGAATAAAGACGAGTCCCTCTCGCCGATAAAAATTCGAAGCTCCTTACTAAAGTTCTTGAAATCAGAAGCAGTTCCATGCACATTGTGGTGACCACCTTTAAGAGACACTAAGTAACGATGAGCTTTCGCAGGTCCAACTCGGTTAAGAGACATGTTATGAATGAATTGTTTAGTTGAGAAAGAAAGTTTACGAGAAATCTTACTAAGGTCAATGTTATCTTTATCACACAGCTGATGGTTGTGAACATCGTTAAAACGAATGACTTTAAACAACGAACCTCCACAAGTGATTGACACTAACACATGCGCTTGGCAATTGGAAAGGCTGAACGAAGTTTTACGGGGTTTAACAGAAGTTTCAACTAAGGTGTCAAAGGTTTTGTTAAACTGAGGTTTACCATATTTGCAACAACGCATGTACTTGTGTGTCGGTTCCCCCATCCAAACCTTGGTTTGTCCCTTCATAACTGAAAAACCGGCCTGCCTGGCATATTCTTTGTACATGGACATTGCAGCCTCAAACGTCGGGAAAACCTGACCAATAGCAGGCAAATACCGGGGGCTAACATTGGGGATCCAGAATTGGGTGCCGTTCGGGGTTGCAATAACATAGTACGGCTCAATGTCTTGGTTTTCACCTGTTAAATTAAAAACAGGTTATATTTCTATATTTATAATCCCCTTATGTGTTACATACGTTATAAGTGTATTCTTTAACAGAAAGCATGTTGTACATAAAACATATAAGACACAAAAAAGGCTATAAAAAATATATATTCAAGAAAAAAAGTTGGTACACCAAAACAGTTTCTATGTAACACATGTAAAAAATTTCTGCTTTGGCCAAAAAATAGCTTTCACCACACACTACTATGACAAACACAAAGAGCATGATAGTAAAGTCAATGTTGGGCAAAAGTTTCTTACCAGACTCAACACCTACATATATCTCTTCATTCCCTCCTATTTCATTTCCATCAACAGGATCCCCTCCATCAACATTCCTCAACAAAGATGAAGACCCAGCTGAGAAACCAAAATTAAGGCCTGAAAACAGCAAAAAAAATATAAAACATTACAACACAACCTAAAACAAAATAACTAAAAACCTTAGATAGTAGTAAAACCATTAAAAAACATCCTAACACTATATAACCCTGTTAACAACAAAAATTGGAAACTTTAAAAAAACTAAAACTAAATCAGTATAACTATGAGAAACACTATAAACATGAACAAACAAAAAAATGCTACTTTCTAAACTATATAAAAACCTGCTCCAAACCCTATGATCATGAGCAGTGCTATAAACAAAGTAGGAAATATTATATGACCGGCGTTAAAAAATCATATAGAAACCTTGAGATCCAGTATCACCACTATCATCCTCTGTTTCTGATACAAAATCAGACGATGCATGGTTATTCACGGAATCCAAGATCATTGAATGTGGCTTGATTTGAGGATTCGATTCCATCGCATGAAAGAGTTAATGAGGCAGGAAGAACTTTAAGTGAACTTATTGAGGTTTCAGGGAAGTTAATGAGAGGAAGAAGACCCTCGAGAAGAAGACATCTGTGTTGGTGTGGGTAATTGAGAGTGGAAAGGGTGGGAAGGTGTATGGGGAAAGCAAATAATAATGATCTAGACTTTAGTACAAATCAGGTGTCATAAACATTGAAAAAGCAACCAAAGCAAATGTCTAATATACCCTTTCCCTCCCAAATAAAACATAGTGAGGTGGATTAATTAGAACCACTAGTTAGGTTTCCATGGTTTTCTCATTTTAGGGGGTTTCTTTTTTACCTTTCCCCTATATAATATATATATATATATATATAATTTTAACCTAATAAGAAATAATTAGATAAGAGAGTTAAGGAAAAAGAAAAGAAAAAAAATTAAATAAACAAATAAACAAAAAAAAAAGTTCCATAAGGGTCATTACCCTTGCACACGTAAGGCAACCCAACTGAGCTACTCTTATTAGAAGATAAAAGAAAGTTAATAAAACTTGTTTCTGATCGTATCCCTAATCCCAAATCAATATCTAAAACCCTGGTTTCCCCGAATCCAAAATCGAACCCAACTACTGAAGTGATATAGGAAATTAACATAGGGCTATCAGCCTATACCTCAAATTGAGCAGGATGATTGGTCAGATTGCATTACAGATCTTGAGAGCTAAAGCGCTAGGAAACATATGAATGTATAATGATAAAAATTTATCATGGGAAAGGGTTATAAATTTGTATGTTTCGTAATTCCCACAAGCTTCATATGATCAAGGCTTAAGCTAGTATTTATGTTTGTCTACTAGGGGTTTCATGTATGTCACATTAATGTGACTTGATAATTGTGGGTTATTGCTCATAAAAGTCAATAAGTTACTAAACAAATTCCATTGATTCATTCCATCAATTTTTAATTATGGTCACATGAAGTTTCATTTGGAGGGTTAGGAAATGTTATGTAGTAGAAAACTATTTAAACTCCACTCACAATTACTACACTTCAATATTGTATGTTATAACTAAATGTTAAGTTCTAGTAAAAAAATAATTTGTTAATTAACACTATAATAAACACTTAAACTTTTATATCTTGCAAACTTTAAATATTTAATGTGTCCAAATCTTAACTCTTCTTTGAAGAGAGTTGTTTAGAATTACTAAAAAAAATCCATTAATTCTAGGTAAACAACAATTTATAAATGCTCAAATACGAGGGTTAAAAATGAAGATCTTGAAATAGTTGAGGGACCGGTTGATTCATTTATGAAAAGCGGAAGGTGTAGGTTGTCACAGTCTCCCCTACTTTAGAAAATTTCGTCCCGAAATTCCTTTCAAGTGGGGGTTTTTATGAAACAAAAGATGTAAAAAATACTAATAATAATAATAATAATTGCATTCGTCATGTTTAAAAAAAAATTAAAGTAGTTTTCTAATATCCAACATAAAAATTTCAAAATCTTTAAAAGTTGACCCGAGGTTAAGAAGTTGAGTATTTAAATGAGAAAGGTTTTGGGGATGTGTAACTCGTGAGGGAAAAGGCACTGATGAAGGTAGTCTCCCCTACTTTAGAAAGGTTTCTAACTGAACTCTATTAGGATACGTAACAAGTATCCAAACAACCGAGGATGTACGAGTAGACAAGGTTTTAGTTTTCTATGTGGGTGGTCAAGAGAAAGACTCTAGCTAGGAAGACGAATTGAAACTCGTGTAAGGACTTTCTTATCGAAAATGCTAACTATTAGTCAACGATCTAATGAAGAGGTAATTATGGGTAGGTTCTTGGTTAGACTCCTAGTCCGCTCCCGCGGTATCATTTATGCTTATATATAGGGTGTACCGCAATTGACCCACCACACTCCCGATACTTTGGACTCGTACTGATTGTCTACCAATAGCCTAAATAGAATTACACACCACCCTCGTGTACCTGTAAACCCATGATTGCGTTCCGGACCGTAATCATCGATTTACCTTACACTAGGGTGTTATGCTTTTCCATAACCCTATCCTAAATAATACCATAAATAAATGCGTGAAATCAGGATATGCTAAGTAATTGATACTGCAATGAAACAATGACATGGTTAGAGGTCCTTCCCTTTCGGGTTTACCCTTTAACCGTAATGAGAGTAACATGTAAATAGACATGGTTAGAGGTTCTTCCCTTTCGGGTTCAACCTTAACCGGTAACTTCTGTTCACATCGTTGGCTCTAAACACTCATATTGATAGACTCTGAGGTTTACACTGTTCCCCTCGGATTGAAGAAATGCTCTAATCCGAGTCGTACGTGGGCACTGGCTTAGATCTCATACGAGTTATCAACTAGTATGTTTGTTGGCCATGATGATGAACAAAATAATGTAAAGTATAACAGGGTTTTGCTCAAAACAGGAAAGAAAATATGCATACCAAATATGCGTTCAAGTAAGTATATAAGTATAGCATAAAATTTCGATTGAAAGAATAGTATAATATAAATCAAGTAAATCGCACAATTGCGCAAAGTGAAAGTAAACGAGTTAAATTAATGCTCAAAACCAGTGTTGTAAGAGTAACTACTAATAACTAGTGCGAGTGAAATAAGATAAATTTTCGTAGTTAGCTCAATCTTTGTGATATAGTTGAAAGAATAGTAGTAATGCATGAGAATAACTCTTTAGTAACCGAAGTGTGTTTTAGATTCAAAACAGATTTATTTGAAAAATCTTCGTAAATACACATTTTCATGTGTTTTCGAGAAGTCGAGTTTGAAAAATGTTATAAGGCTTATTATTAGTTGCAAGTTTCTTCCGAAAACATATATTGAATACGTCATATGAAAACAAAGGATTTACATTTGACCTTTAAAATATGCAATACAAGTTTGTAAAATGCAAAATGAAACCATTTCATGAAGTATGTGTAAATCTAATGTGTTTTAAAAGACCAAGATTTAAGATGACGTGAATGATTGGATTAACGTAGGTAATAGATTACCAATATTTAAGAAAATTCATAATTTATCATTTGAGTCTTCAAATGATGAACAAAACATAAATATCGATATTATAAAACATTGAAATTGTTTCCATAGGAAACTTTGACTAACTAAAGTAATTGAAATGTTATTAGTGACTTGTGGGGGCGTACTTTAGCCTATAAGTGAATGCTCATCCCGAGAGTTCCCAGGTCGGCATACGGGTCCCTCGTCTGATTGGGATTTATGCGAAATGCCAGGCCTAGACAGAAAACTCAGGATACAGGCGCTCACCCTTCCAGATTGCACGTGCCCCATCACTAACGAATTCCAAAACATTAGCGAGATTAAAAACGAGATGTAGAAATAGATCCTTGAGATGTGGATTTCACTCCTAACTCAAAGATGTATTTCAAAATTGAAAACGATTGTGGAATGAAACCAATCACTAAGTTAAGGATATCACTCCCAGCTTAGTGGTTAAGTTCCTTTTTGAAGGTAATACTCTTTGAGGTGTGGATGTCACTCCTATCTCAAAGATATATTCCTAATATAAATAACATATAAAGGAGTGAAACTAACCACCAAGGTATGGATGTCACTCCTAACTTGGTGATATCGTTACATTTGTGAAATACGAGTGTGTTAGTGTGTTCTTCTTTAAAAAAACATCGAAAGAATAACGAAAAAGAATCATAGCGAAAATATCATAAAACAAAATATAAGAATAAAGAGAAATATACACGAGAGGACTCGTGAATGTAAGCTTAGTTATAGACTAGGCTAAAAGGCATTCTAATAACCTAATTCCCTATAACCATGGCTCTGATACCAATCTGTAACACTCCAACCGATGGCGGAAACATCGAGGTGTCACGTAGTGACGATTGTTCAATAGCTCATGGACTAGAAATGTAAATTTGAATACATTGAATTTAATAATTTATTACATTGAAAGAAGTACAACAATTACGACTAGCAATCTAAATTAAGATACAGTAATCTCAATCTAAGTCTACGTTCCAAACGCTTGGAAGTAATCTCATAAGAACCTGAAACATGTACGAAAATGATTTGGTCAATACAAAATGTATTGGTGAGCAACCCTGTTTGAATATAGTAGGAAAAGTGTTTAGCAATTCATGTGCGGTACCATTTGCAATTATGTAATAAGTAATATCCGTTCAAAATCAACCCTATGTAAAGAAAAGCAGATATATATAGTATGCGCTAGTAGTAATGTAATACATAGCAATGACAAGGACTCTCAACAGAGTCACAAGGGTATATACCATAGTACTATTCATTGAAATGCCAGGCCCTCAAAGGTTAATGATTTTGACAAGTCATAGACACACAAATTAACATAAAGCAAACACACATGAGAATTGCATTTAGTAAAAGAAATAGAAACTTGATTGTAAGTACATGAGTCACCCCAAAATGTAAAACAGTAAAAATGGGAAAGATATACTCACAGTTTGCGAGGTAAGGTAATTCTACTAAAGCGGTGAGAGTGGGCAAGGAGGATCCCGAGGAATTTACCCTAAATTGTTTGAGTAAATTCGTGAGTCAATGATCTTAAATTAAAGCCTAGGGTTCTAGGACTATAGACGATTAGGGATTTTAGACCTTAATTTGGGAATTTAGAGTACTAGAGACTTTTATTTATTTTTTTGATATTGAAAAGAAAATAATGAAAAATAAACTACTAATGTACGACGCGCCATGATAAAATATGTATATATATAACAATCTAAACGATACGCTTTAAATGTATTACGAATAACTGTTAATGCAAATATTTAAATAGATAATTAGCAAACTTTGATTAAATTGAAAGTACCAAATTAATAATTTAGTTTGTAAAGGTATTCATCTACGAAAGAATTTTGCCTTAAAATAGTCTACTTGGTATATATGTATATAAACGTACTTTATATAAAGAAAATTATCTAATGAAAGCTATTAGATAAGTTTAATAATTTCAAATGAGATAACTCCAATAAAGTTTTAAATATATGGATCGATTTATAATAGAGTTGTAAAATAATAATTGTACCATTTGCTAATCTTAAATAGCTAGAAACGAGTTTGTCTAAACCATGAAACAAGTCTTTTATATATATATAAATATATATATATATATATATATATAATTTTAACCCAATAAGAAATAATTAGATAAGAGAATTAAGGAAAAAGAAAAGAAAAAAAATTAAATAAACAAATAAACAAAAAAAAAAGTTTCATAAGGGTCATTACCCTTGCACACGTAAGGCAACCCAACTGAGCTACTCTTATTAGAAGATAAAAAGAAAGTTAATAAAACTTGTTTCTGATCGTATCCCTAATCCCAAATCAATATCTAAAACCCTGGTTTCCCCGAATCCAAAATCGAACCCAAATACTGAAGTGAAATAGGAAATTAACAGAGGGCTATCAGCCTATACCTCAAATTGAGCAGGATGATTGGTCAGATTGCATTACAGATCTTGAGAGCTAAAGCGCTAGGAAACATATGAATGTATAATGATAAAAATTTATCATGGGAAAGGGTTATAAATTTGTATGTTTCGTAATTCCCACAAGCTTCATATGATCAAGGCTTAAGCTAGTATTTATGTTTGTCTACTAGGGGTTTCATGTATGTCACATTAATGTGACTTGATAATTGTGGGTTATTGCTCATAAAAGTCAATAAGTTACTAAACAAATTCCATTGATTCATTCAATCAATTTTTAATTATGGTCACATGAAGTTTCATTTGGAGGGTTAGGAAATGTTATGTAGTAGAAAACTATTTAAACTCCACTCACAATTACTACACTTCAATATTGTATGTTATAACTAAATGTTAAGTTCTAGTAAAAAAGTAATTTATTAATTAACACTATAATAAACACTTAAACTTTTATATCTTGCAAACTTTAAATATTTAATGTGTCCAAATCTTAACTCTTCTTTGAAGAGAGTTGTTTAGAATTACTAAAAAACATCCATTAATTCTAGGTAAACAACAATTTATAAATGCTCAAATACGAGGGTTAAAAATGAAGATCTTGAAATAGTTGAGGGACCGGTTGATTCATTTATGAAAAGCGGAAGGTGTAGGTTGTCACAGGGTCGGTGATTCGATTCGGGTCGAGTAGATTCAAACAATAAATACAATAAATATCAAAGTTCTAAGCATTGTTTAACAAACAATTGAACAAAGACACTAAAACATTAAAATAAGACAAATGGTTAGCACCTGGATGAAGAATTATAGTTAAGCTTGTCGACCTTTAAAATTTTTTAATTCTTCAATTATGGATAGGGGTGCAAGTGAGCATAGCTAAGCTCGAGCTCGAAAAACTTATGAGAGCTCGAACTCGGCTCGTTTACTATCTATTAGTTAATATTTTAAATAAAAGTAATATAAATAATAGGTTCGGAGCTCGATAAATGAAGTTCGGCTCGGGCTAGTTTAGTAAACAAGCTTAAATGAGGGGGGAAATATTATTAAATATTTTTAAATATTAATAAACCTAATATTACACTAAGGCTGAGCCCAGGCTTGATTAGTAAACGAGCTTTATTTTAAGCTCAAGCTCGAGTACCTAAGAGATAACAACTCCATCGCTTGCTCATTGACTTCACTATCCCGCTTATGTAGTTGTTGGGCTTAGGACTTTAGGATTTGGGCTTTACATTTACTTTGTTTTGGGTTAAAGGTTTTGGTTCATATAACTATTTTTTAAAAACAAACGGGGGTTGAAACCGTATATACCAAAAAAATCCATACGAATACTATATAATCGAAACTTCTGAGCGAAAATTCGGGGGGGGGGGGCGCCCCTCCCTGCCCTTAAATGTTGCGCCCCTGCTGTTGAGTCCATATCACTAACGTCGTTCAAAAGGCCAGTTAACTCGAAGGGCATTTATGTCATTTACACCATATTACAAACCTATAACCATTTGACTTTTTCTTTAAATCCATGTCTGCAGTCTGCATCCGTCCCTCTCTCTCAACTTACCACCACTACCAGCATACACCACCATCACCACCACCAAACAACACCATCACCGACACCACCATACACCTGCAACCACCACCGCCTTTCCCTAACCTCTTTCTTCTCTCATCCCCCTCTATCCCTCTCTTTTTTAACACCTCTTATCTCTCTATGTATGTATACACACACACACACCAACACAGATCTAAGAATAGCCACAAACTCAATTAATCAAGATTTGTACAACACCATATCTATGTAAACACCTCACCAACACTCAATTATTTAGCAGACCTCCAAGTGTCTATCACGTCTCCTCATCTTCTTTATCTCATCTTCTTTTTTCGCTCATGGGTTTGCAAGACTATCAAAAACTTTTGAGTTTGTTTTCCAGTCTTCAGTTTTGTTTGTTGATGGTTATATTGTTTGAATGCTTCATTGTCTTTTACAGGATCCAAAATTTAGTACATTTCTATTTGTGATCTTTCATGGTTGCTTTGTTGTTTATATAAAACAAATAATTGACTTCGTACTTTGTAATACATATATCTTTTAGACTGGGCTGGGAACAGGGATGAGTATTCAAGCCCGAATACCGATCCCGTCCCGATCCCGATACCGTACCGAACCGATACCGAACCGAGGGGTTTCGGGATCGGTATCGGTATCCATATTTATGGATTTTCGGTTTCGGTATTATCGGTATCGGTACGGGATCGGTACGGTATCGGTATTTTAAGGCAAAATACCGATACCATACCGGTACCGTACCGTACCGATACCGAACCGATACCGTACCGTACCGTATGTGTTCGGTATCGGGATCGGTATTGGGTTTTTGGACTTTTCGGTATCGGTATTGTCGGGATCGGTATCGGTTCGGTACCGATCCCGTCCCGAGCTCATCCCTAGCTGGGAAGTCTTGGAATATGATATAAGTTAATTTCTTTTAAACGATAAACATTGAAAAAAAAGGCATGGGCAACAAAGGTAAAATCAAATGATGTATTCCTCCATTAAGTCACTAACTAGAAACCTTGAGAATAGTAACCTAACGGGGTTAGTATTCCTCTGTTAAGTAACTCCCAAGTTACTATTTCTTCGTAACACATGTGTATCTTAATAAGTATCTTACATACCTTAAAGATAAAGATTAAACTTAATAGTATTTTGCTAGGGTTTTCGACATTTGTTGCGTAAATCCCGCAACAACGTGCGGGCTAAAATTCTAGTTTTATATAATTTTTAACTAATAATTTAAATATGTATTTAAATAATAAAAGTACGATTTATATTATGAAATATATCAATTAATAATTATATAATAAACAAGCCGAGGTTGAGCTTGAAAAACTATTTGCGAGCCGAGCTCGAGCTCTCATAACTTAAACGAGCTTATGCCCAGTCGAACTTGACTCGGCTCATTTGCACCCCGTAGTTTTGTATGGAGGATTATAGGAAGTTTATAGAAATATAAAATGAAATCGAAGATCACATATATCCATCTTATATACTTTCATGTTATAGTTCCGTGTATTATACTTGGTGAATAATAAAAATGATATGATTCATAAAGCTGTAAATAGCTCTTTAATAATGATATGATGCATACTACACGAGTAGAATAATTAAGAAAATGTTCAATTTACAATTTATAAAAAGATTTGTAGAAATCATTATAAGAGCATTCCCATCCCCTCCATCAAACCTCCACCCATCTCTAAAATTTAAAAAAAACTTGCTAAAAACACTCTACATCCCAATTCCCATCTACCATTTTATACTCAATCTTTATATTTTGAAAAATCCATCTAGCTTTTTATATATAAAAAGCTACTATTCACTCCCATCAAATTATTGTTAGTGTATTTTAACGAGGAATATAATAAACTAAATGTTTGTGAGTAAGATAAAGGTAAATATGGTAGAGGGGATGTGGAAGGTTTTTTAAAATGAGAGATAAATTTTAAAAATTATGATTTTTTGTTATATTATAGGGTATAAAATGGTGGAGGGGATGTGAATGTTCTAAATAACTTAATAGGAGAGCAAAATGAATAGTAACTACATTTATGACATTTGTCTTTTTCTGCTTTTTTTTATACAACGCTTATTATATTTAAAAACATATGGTTCAATAAGAATTCACAAAATGTGGTTGTGGTGGAGTGGTTTGTGGTCCATGTGTGTGTCTAGAGGTCTTGGGTTCAAAACCCTTATGAGTCTTTTTTTTATACAACAGTTATTTATATATTAATAGATATGGTTCAATAAGAATTCATAAAATGTGATAGTGGTGGAGTTGTTTGTGGTCCATGTGTGTGCCTAGAGGTCTTGGGTTCAAAACCCTTATGATTCTTTTTTTTACAACAATTATTTATGTATAAATACATATGATTCAATAATGATTAACAAAATGGGTTAGTGGTGGAGTGGTTTGTGATGCATGTGTGTGCTTTGAGGTCTTAGATTCAAAACCCGTTTCAAACATGGGATTTTTTTTTCAACACTTATTTATTTATAAATACATATGATTCCATAATAATTAACAAAATGGCTTGGTGGTGGAGTGGTTTGTGGTGCATTTGTGTGGTTTGAGGTCTTAGGTTCGAAATTGGTTTGAAACATGGTTTTTTTTTTTTTTTTTTTACAAACACCTATTTATTAATAAATATATATGATTTCACAATAGGTCACAACATCGCTTGGTGGTAGAAGTGTTTTCCACATCCAGTTTTGGTTGTTGAGAAAATGGTGGTAAGTTGTGAGAATTGAGATAAGGGATGTTATCAAAGTTGATAAAGTTTGTCAAATATTCAGGGTTTAAAAATATTAGTAGGATCTTAGGAGTACCACGGTTTTACAAACCCCGCCCCCGCAACACGGGGGGTGCACACTAGTTATTATTTAATAGGAAAGAGATGTCAAAAAACTTATAAAAAGAATTAAAGAAATATGTATAACTAATAGAAAAGGGATGCGGGATAATAGGGGTGAGGAGGCACCAAAGAGTGATATGTGTCCTCAAAGATTTTTTTTTATTATATAGTATGGACATGGATATAGCAGATAGATATAGCATTATATATATAGATATTTATATCTATATCTATACTATATTATAAAGCATAAGGGAAGGATGACTACAAAACTTAAGTAATTACAATATTTTATGCTTATGATACAATACTTAAGTAGCTTAGTAAAAGGGTAAAATTGTCTTTCCTCATGAAGTTAATTGTCTTTCAAATAATTAGATTTGTTAAATTTCACTAAAACAAATAGCTTTAATTTAAATTTCAATAAGTGTAACAATAATGAAACTTAACTCATGACTTTTGGTTAGTAAAAAGTAGTTACAAAATATTAAACTTAATAATATTGACGTAAGCATTTGTTTACCAAGTATATTGTTCTTAAATCAAACACACACACACACACACGATTACACACACACACACACACCTGCTCTCTCTTTCCAAGTTCCTTTTTCTTTCTTTTTTTTTTTAAATCTCTCACACACACACAAGTAGAGAGAGAAGGGAGTGATGGAGGAGCAGGAGGAGACAAGAGCAGAGGAGAGGAAGAAGGGTCGGCTGGTGGTCGGAACAGAGAGGAGGAAGAAGGTTGGGGGTTGGAGCAGAGGAGGGCGACGGCGTTGGGTGGAGGAGAGGGAGGGCGACGGCGTTGGGTGGTGGCTGCAGGAAGGGGTGAAGGTGAAGGTGTTGTTTAGAGGTGATGGCAAATTTTGTCCATTTTTTCATTCAGCATCATCACAGTGTTGAACCATTCAGTTTTAATGGTTCCGTTCAGAGGGGCAAGTTTTTGCAACTAAACACCACCCACATCTGATCGATTCAGAGGTTACCTCTGAATGGATCTATTCAGAGGTAAACCATACAACCCCTACGTGCTTTTATAATAATAACTTTTATATAAAAATAGTTGTTACATAGGTATATAATCTATACTATATTATAAAGCATGTAAGAGGGGTTCCTAACAAAATTAAGTAATTACAACATTTAAGGCTTAGGGTACAACATTGAAGGCAATTCATTTCTAGTGACTTAGGCAGGGGTGGACCTAGCTTGAAGCCAGGTGCCGCGTCCGTTGCTACTCAACTTATTCGCGCGCGTAGTGGAAAATTGGTTTTTTTTAACGATATTTGGAAAACGTTACTACTAAAATAAAAAAAATGAAAAACGTTACTATTGAAATTAATTTCTAGATCCGCCACTGGGCTTAGGTATACCAATGCTAGATAAACCATTCTCAAGTGATCTGTACGCTTAGCAATGAAAGCGTAAACAAGGTGACCTCATCTTTTTATGACAAGTACGAACACTTTTGAATGTGAAGAATGGGCATGAACGAAGAGATTGAAGATTATGATGAATGCTTTGCAAAGACTCAAGATTGAGGACGAGACCACAAACTTGTTACATCTTTGCTAAAGAAAAAAGCTTTATGTGATATTGACAATTAGTGTCGACTTTTCTTCTAACCGCATGTTTGTGTGTGTTTTTATAATTGTTTATTTGTTTAATGTGTTCTAAACTTCTAATACAGTCAGTGTGTTTCTCCTAGGGAAGAAAACCGTTTTGCATAAACTATTTGAAGTAAGATTTCCTATTATATAATGGGTATTTGCTTTATTTTGTATTTTATTGCACTGAAATACCCGGACAATGGTCAAGTATAACTTTTTTTTGATAGTCGTTCCAAGAGCAAGGACATGGGTTAAATCATTTGCTTGGTTGATGTTTTTAGGCGATGGTAAATCACAAGTACAATAACAAGTAATAGGTAGAGATTTATGTAGTTTTAGCAAGAACGTAAATTACTATCTAAATATTTTGCCATTTAGATAATGCTTAGTTAAAAAAAATTGTCTTGAGAGCTAAAATGGACTAATTGGTTAGACAGGCCAGACTTTGAACCCGCTACGTAACTGATCTAGTATAGGTTAGAGGAACACTTTCCCTTCTTAAGCCGGGTTATGACCCGAAACGGTTTAGGTCAAACAAATTGACTCCATAATGTAAAAACCGATTTGGACCTGGGATTTCTGTATAAAAGGAGGCATCTGTAAATTTTCTCACAGACCATGCGGAAGGGAGATTCACCATGCGACTAGCGGATCTGCTTGTCTTTGGTTGGGAGAGGGGAAACATGCTTTGCGTGGACCTCACAGGGGTATCTCCTTTGGTTGGGTTAAGGGAAACATGGTTTGTAGCTGGGCAAGCATCGAGAAAGGCGGAACCGAAGAAAGTAGATAAGCATGCTAAAGCTTGTGCAGAGAACCAACATGTCTTTATCCCCTTGGCCTTTGATACCTTTGGCTCCTTAGCGCCAGAAGCTATTTGTTTCTTGACCAGAGTCCAACGGGTCATCCACAGCAATAGTTCATCTCCAGGTGGGTAAGGATTTGTCTTTAGTAGACTAGGGTTCGCAATTCAGAAAGGGGTGGCGGCGCAACTTGTTGCCCGCCCACCTTCTATTGTGATGTAACTTTCGTATTTCGTTTTAATAAAAATTATTATATATATTTAAAAAAAAAGTTTAGAACTCAACCAGTTTATATAAAATAAAATAAAATAAACCCTCGTTTTATACACCTCTAAATCTTTAATGTACTCTCTTTAACAGAGGCTGGGCCAAATCTATCTACGAGACTACCATACTACCTTTTCTTCTTGTGATCGAATTAGGGCATGTGTAGTGGATGAGCGTTATGGGGAATAAAATATTATAAAGTAATAGAAGAGACGTTATGGGAAAAGAGAGTGTAGTGGGAAGGGCGTTATGAGGCTTTATAAATGATTGGTTAATCATTCCTTAATTATTGTTTTCTTATTTAAATAATAAGAAAATTTATTAAATTAACAAATAATAATAAAATTGATATTCATCTTCTTTGACCCAAGACCTATCTTTATGGTTTAATAACAAAATTGCCATTCATCTTCTTCATACTTGCTCTGCAACCATCAACTACATCCGAAAAAAAAACGCCACCACCTTCAACCATAACAACCACCACCTAACACCTTCAACAATGTGTGTACAGGGGCGTAGCTTAGTTGGGGCGGGTGGGGGCGACCGACCCCCCCGAATTTTCGCGCAGAAGTTCCGTTTATATAGTATTCATATAGAAAATTTTGAAAATATAGGGTTTCGACCCCCGAAACCAGTGACTTCCGACTCCCCTGTGACTTCCGACCCCCCGAACCTTCGGGTCAAGCTTCGCCACTGTGTGTATATATATAAAGTGACCATTACCAACGGTCAACACATCCAACGTTCAAATCTTGTGCCACAATGCTTGTTATATCCATGGCTGGCGCCACCATAACGCCCCCATAGCGCTCGGAGGGGCAGTGTTCCCCGGCGCTATAGGCTCAAAACGCGCGCCACCACTACGCATGAATTTAGGCCCAAACAAAAAAAAACACATATATGTCATCTTCGATTCCATATCTCTGTAACCTGTAAACCCTAAATGAAATTCGTCCGAAAAAAAAGATGTCGGACAATAACATACCATTCGCAATCCAAATCGAAATCATAAAACATCTGCCTGTCAAATCGTTGCTTCGATTCCAATCCGTCTGCCAATCATATAAGTCTCTCATCCACACCTCTGATTTTATTAAACATTACATCGGCCATCACCAACATCTGCTTGTAAGCTGTAGGGATTCTAAGGATTCAGTTAATTACGAATCGGATAAATACATTTCAATCATTGATGATAATAATAATATTAATAATAATAATAATAATGCATTCGCCACACAGTGTGATTCCGTTACTCTTCCCGAATCGGTTAAATACCCTGACTTAACCATCGGCACCTCTCATGGTTTGTTCTGTTTCTACCTACTTGATGCCCCAACCTCTGCAACTGCCAGAGTACTTATTTTCAATCCATGCATTAGAAAAACGCTTGCTTTCGTTGTCCCTCGTGTCGCATATGGCGCTACAGATCGAACGGTTATAGGTTTTGGAGTTTGTCCTAAGACCATGGACCCTAAGATTGTTAAGATTACACTTACCAAGAGCGATGTAAAACCGGTTGTAGATTGCATTCCTTGGGAAGTTGAGGTGTTTACATTAAGCACGAGGGCTTGGAGACGTCCGTATGGGGGTACATTCCCTCGTAAGTCGGTTTGTATATGTTGGGATCAGGTAGCTGTAGACGGGTGTCTTTATTGGCTCGCTCGTGATAGGATTTATGATTGGTATTATTTGATCGTTTCGTTTGATCTCACAAGTGAAGAGTTTAGTGAGGTAGACCTTCCGGATAGTTTAGCTCGTGGTTATGCTAGTTTCTCGACGCATAAGTTAAGAGAGTCCCTTGCTGTGATTAAATACGATGTGGAGGCCGACAGAATGGTTTATGATGTATGGATGATGGAGGATGGTGTTCCGAAATCGTTTATAAAGCTCTACACTATTAGTAGTCACTCGCCAGATGTATCGATACTTTGGCCAAGGGATTTAGGAAGACGGGTGAACCTTTAATTGAAGTTGTTTTACGAGCGCAGCATGGCTCCACTAAAATACTTGCTGCTTATGATCCCTACTCTAAATCCATCACTAATGTTGGGATTAACGGAACATATTCTTCATATTTTGTGTATTCCTACATGGAAACACTACTTCTGCTTTGATAAGACGGTATGGCTTTTTTTTTCCTTATTTGTTTTTGTTTCTTACGCATATTCGCAAATTGAAAGTTTATTATTTTTAGTAAATCAGGTAAAAGTTGGAGCTCATTTATACATCTAGATTTATATATACTTATAAAAGCGAATATTTCATTAGTAAAGTATAAAAAATATATAGTGCTACAATGTATTAAAGAAGTCGCGGCATACATTTAGTAGCTGCTAAGGTTGGAGGTTTTGCAGGGTATGTGTTCTGATAGCTACAAATAGAGGTTGGAAAATGGCTGTTGAGGTCAGGTCGGCTATCGGCATATAATATTATTTGAACCAAAACGGATTACCCATATATATCTCGTGTTAAGAATTTCGCCATTTTTGGGTGAAACAACATAGATAAACTTGGCAGGTCTGGAGTGGTAGATGTTATGAGTCATTTTCTAAAATGAAAATAGTAAGTGTTGTTTTCTCCTGAATGATGTTTAGTTAAGTTTGAATCTAAGTGTAAACGCACGTCTCATAAGAGTTGGAATTATGTTGTTGCTGCACTATATTTTCCAGCTATAGATTATTGTTTATTACGTTTGTGCACTCATTGAATGTTTGGCATGGTCGTGATTTTCTTTGCACATGACAGGTTTGAGCATGGCGGAACGGAAGCAGTGCATTTGGAGCTTTTTAGAGAACTTTGCTTAGCTAACGCAATGGAGTGCTTATTAAAGAAAATTATGACAACCTTTATTAATCTATAGGTAAGATAATCTGTGATAAGCACAATGTTTTGTTATGTAATATGTTTAGTGAATTATTGCATTCCAGACCATTTGCTATGGGAGAAATTGAGAAAGTAGGAAAAAGTTAAATGTCAAAAGTCAACAGCAACAAAATGTTCACTGAAATCAACTCAGTTTCAGGCATAGTTGTCAAAAGCGCGCCTAGGTTCGAGGCACACCAAGTGCGCTTCACCCGGTGAGGCGTGCGCCTAGGCACTGAGGTGCAGTATCAGGGCTGTTTTCAGGCTAATTTCCGGCCAAATTCAGGCTAAAAGTTGCATAAACTCTAAAACATCCTAAACAAGTCATAAACAACCCTAAAACATCCTAAAGTGGCCCTAAACAAGCTTAAAACATCTCTAAAATCCCTAAAAAATGTATTTTATACTATACGCCTAATTATAAAACGCCCTCGTTTTTTATGCGCCTTGCGCCTAGGCTCCGGGCTCGGCCTGTGTGCCTTAAGTGCGCCTAGGCGCTTTGATAACTATGGTTTCAGGTAGAATTGGACGTTAATTGTTCGGCCTTGGGGTATACTCTTAACGCCTCCATGCGTCAAGGATGCCACGCGGAGTTAAGGGCGTTAAATACGACCCCTAGGCGTTAAAAGAGTCATTTGTTAACGCGTTAACGAGCGTGAAAGAATTTGGGTGGATCTTTTACACACACAAGCAATTTAAAATTTATTTTGAGGCGTTAATTTGGTTTGGGAGGGGGGGGGGGGGGTCTCTTTGAGGGGCGCTATGGGTGACATGGATTGAAGGGGCATGAGATACCCAATGACCTTTGTCAGATATGGTATTTTATATGGGAAAACAAAGTCAGAGATGGTCAACACATGAATGCAGTTCAAATAGTCAAAGATGGGCTTCTGTTGACTACTTCATGGCTGTATATGGGATCTCATTTGGAGTTGTATATGGTTTGGCAGCAACAATAGTAAGACGGGCTGTGGTAACATGAATATCAACAGGTTAAGTGGCTTGTCTGATTAGAGATCATGATGACTTTTAATGGTTGTGGTTCGCGATTAGCTGCGACTTGGCGATGTAAATGCTAATGTGATCCTAGGAATGACCAATCCTTCTTCTTGTGGTTTCTTTTCTTAATTGCAATTCTGCCCAATTTGACCCATTAAACACATGCTATTTATCCCAAATCCATCCATCACATATTTTTTTTAATGTATAACTAAGTAGAAGCCGGATACTCTGTATGCGGCTCCCATTGGCCAAAGGAGACCTAGCCGGCCCTTACCTAGACGGATGGAGCCCCTGACCCACCAGTTTCGGGAAAAACCCGACCATCCAGCCGGCCAAAGGCACGACAATGGAATAATCGGTAAAACCCAGCGCTCTCAAGAATCGAACCCATGACCTTTTAGCCATAAGTCTTCTATCACTGAGCCTCCATTCCACTCCACCATAAGGTGGATGGTCAAACTATCCCATATTTAATTAAAGGTTTGGGTAAGGTTTGTGGGGTTTATTAGCCAAACCCGACCCGTTGCCATCCCTAGTCAAATCTCGAGCTTGGATTATTTAATTTACGAAAGCTTGAGTTCAGCTCATTCCAAGCTATGTATAAAGCTAGTGGTTGACTCGTTTGACTTAAGAGTGCTTAAGCTCACGTTGTTTCGAGTTTTATTTCTAAAGCGCGGGCTTAGATTTTTAACTAATTTATTTAATTATTTTACTCATAACTTTTAACTCATTGCCCTCAGTTCAGACTATGTTTAGGCTTGGCTCGTATGACCATGTTTGATGTGAGCTTTTAGCTAATCGATCTCAAGTAGACCATGAGCGGCTCAACTAATTTACACTTGAGTCTATTGAAATGCGTTGTGTTTAATGTTCAAAATGATTAAACATGGTGTCTAAACACGACGAGGGAAAGACTAAACACAAGTAAAATCAACAATAAAATACCCACAACAACCGTTGGTCATTTTCACCGACAATCCCACAATACCCCACCGTCACAGTCTCCCAACAAATTCCACCGAGCACCACCACAGCCTCCTAACAAATTCCATCGAGCACCACCATCACAGCCTCCGACCATGGTTCGTTGGACGGAATAAGAGGAGATTGCCTTTGTGATCGCCTACACCACGGTCTAGGATGCATCGACTCCACCGCGACCATCTCTTTGGCCTTGTGTCCTAGCTAACATTAAGGAGGTAGTTGGTGACACCAACTGCACGACCGATTCCTACACCGGAAGTGGGATGACCTTTTCAAAAAGTGCGAGCGCTTCAACCCCAAATACCGAAAACTTTGCGGGAGGAGGGTGCGAACACGAACGAGGACATGGCAATTGGGCTCGCCCAAATTGAACACCAAGCTCGGTACGGTTCCGAGTTCCACCACATCTCCGCGTGGCAATTGATGATGTCGAGGCATCGTCTACCTTTTCTTGTTTGGAATGGATCAAATTAGGCCCAAATCATCATTCATTCCCGATTAATTTGACACTTATACGAGATCCTTTTGCTTCCATAATATTCAAAGAAAACACACCTATATATAAATATGTCATCTTCTATTTCATATCTCTTAAACCCTACAGTAACAAAAATCAAGATGTCTAACAACATACCATTCGATATCCAAATCGATATCATAAAACATCTTCCTGTCAAATCATTGCTTCGATTCCGATCAGTCTCCAAATCATATAAGTCTCTCATCCATACCTCTGACTTCATTGCAAATTACACCAGCCAACATCAACATCTGCTTATAAGGTATTTAGATGTTTTGAATTATCCCTATAGTAGTTATAATCATGTTTCAGTTGTTGATGATGGTGATACTTTCCCCCCACAGAGGGTTTCCCTTACCCTCCCCGAACTGGTTGGATATGGTGACGTAATCGGCAGCTCTCATGGCTTGTTCTGCTTCTACAGCCCTAAGGGTCCCACCCATGGAACTGCCATGGTACTTATTTTCAATCCATGCATTAGAAAAACGCTTGCTTTCCCTGTCCCTCGTGTCGCAGATGGCGACACATGTCAAACCGTTTTAGGTTTTGGAGTTTGCCGTGAGACCATGGACCCTAAGATTGTCAAGGTTACATTTAGTGAAAGTGCGAGTGTTTACATTCCTTGGGAAGTTGAGTGTTTACATTAAGCACACGGGCTTGGAGAAGTCCGTATAGCACCAATTTCCCTAGTGCATACATTTATATTTACAGGGATCCGGTAGTTGTAGATGGGTGCCTTTATTGGCTTGCTTCTGATAGGCGTTATTGGTGGTATCATTTGATTATTTCGTTTGACATGACTAGTGAAGAATTTAAAGAGGTAAACCTTCCGGATAGTTTAGCGCATGGCACTTTTGATTTTACCCTGTATAAGCTAGGCGAGTCCCTTGCTGTGGTTGAAGATACTGTAGATGCTCACTACCAACGAGTTTATGATGTATGGATGATGATCCAAAATGGTTTAAAATGCTTTACACTATTAGTAGTCAGTCACCAAGTGTATCGATACTTGGGCTAAGGGGATTTAGGAAGACGGGTGAACCTTTAATTGAAGTTATTTTACGAGATGGCTCTGCTAATATGCTTGCTGTCTATGATCCCTACTCTAAATCCATCACTAATGTTGGGATTGATGTTAGACACTTATCACATTCTATGTATTCCTATAGGGAAACACCACTTTTGCTTTGATCAGCCCATTTTTACTTCTGCTTTTGAAGCATATATACAAGCAAGGTATGGATTTTTTCTTATTTATAATTCATATTTATAAATTTGAGAATTTTGTTTTTTAATATATACATATACAAACCAATATTTCCTTGATAAAAAGAAAATATTACGGTATATTCGAGAAGTAGATGCATAAATTTAGTAGCTACTAGAGTCGGAGGTTTTGCGGGGTATGTAGTTTGATAGCTAAAAATGGAGGTTGCAAAATGGTTGTAGGGCTCAGAACAGGTTCATGTGAAAATAATTATTGCTAAGGTAGATGTTATAAGGTTAAGGGATGAAATGATGCAGATGTCTATACTTTTGAAATGATTATTATTTTTTAGTTGTAATAACCAGCTTTCTTTTTGTAATGGAGTCAAAGAGTACCCCTCTTTTGGTTAAAATTGTCATGGTCTAACGATTTTTTATATCAGACTTCTCACCCATACAGTTGCACAATGTTGAAAGCAGTTATATCATGAACCTCTTGTGAATGATGTTTGATTTCATACATGAAATGCACTTGAAATTGCATTCTAGTTTATCGATTTCCAAGTGTGGAAACTGGCCTCTCATGGAATTGCATTCTAGAACCTGATTGATAGTCTTGTTTTTAGATGTTGTTAAAGATGAATCTAAAGAGAGACTAGTTTGAGAAAGGAACTCTTATAAATGGCTTTTCAGTTTATTAGCACTACTAGTTGGTAACCCGCGCGTTGCGGCGGGTCTAAAAACTACATCAAATTGTATCAATTCATTAAGACGTAAAATTCATCGAAAACTTTTTATTTAAATGATATATTAAATAACAAATACTTGTAACAACATAAGATAATTATTCTTATCTCAACTAAAGTATAATAACATCCGTACGAATTATTGAAATAAATTGATTTTAGGTGGATTCTAGTAATAATCCATTCAACAACTCGTAAGGTTAGTTCCATAATACATTTATTCTCAAGACTACACTACCTCACACGTAACACTTTGGTCACGCCTACCACTTAACGATATATACTATTAAATGATACAAACAACTTTGCCAAATAACTTTACGTTTTGTTTCATACGTGACATACACACATATGAATTCACCAAAGTTGCTCCATGTAATAAATAATAAGTAGGAGAGAGGATGTACAAGAGGATTTTGCATAGAAGGGCATTATTGGGAAAAATTTCATGACATTTTGGGTGTAAAGCACAAAACTTTTCATATGTCATCTTAAAAAACATAGAAAATTACTAATGTAGTCATCTCTCCTCCTTAATAAGGTAACATAGATAAGTTTAAGTCGTATTCAAAACACACTTTCCAAAATGAAAACAATTAGTGTTTGGTTTTTCCTGAATGATGTTTAGTTAAGTTCGAATGCAAGTGTTAACACTTTTCTTAGGAAATAAATTTGCACTGTTGCTTTACATATTGCCATGTTTATAGATTATTGTTTATTCTGTTTTTGCACTCATTGAGTGGCTGGCATGGTCCTGAATCTGATTTTCTTTGTCCGCCACAGTTTTGAGCATGGCGGAAGGAGTGCGTTTGGAGCTTTTAGAGAACTTTGTCTAGATAATGCAATGAAATACATTTTAAGTCTTATTTTTTCAGTTGAACGTTGAACCGTTTAGTTATTGTTTGTGGAATTATGATTCTAACAGAAGATATTTGTTGTTTCGTTTTTTTATCTCCGGTTTAAGGTAAGTTGTTTCCGGGTCAGATGTATTATTTTTAGTGAAGTGCAGTTCTTCCTGCTTTGTTGTTTGACTTCTGATCAAGTTGATTTACGTATTTGATCATAACCCTTATTTTATATACAAATATATTTTAGGAGTATGCCCCCTTCCTCACCTTTATACGTATGCTTTATAATCCATAAATGTTGCCATAATCAAAATTTGAGTACACACATTTCGAACCAACTACACTATGGATATGAATGTGCCCTTATCTTGTGATGACGTAGGTAGCCCAAGGCAAAAAGTATGAAAACTGTCACGAATACATGCTTGAAGCGTTGAAGTCTTCAAAGGTTCAAACGACGAATAATCACAGACCAAAAGATTCAAAGGTTCACAGACCAAAAGATTCAAAGGTTCAAACGACGAATAATCACAGACCAAAAGATGACTTGTCTTATCACCTTTTCCTCGGTCAGCTCAAAGCAACTGTCGGGTAAACGCTGCACAGCTCGGACCGCAGGTCCAAAGCCACCACCAACCTAAAGTGGTATGTCCTCTTGTTGCAACATGGTCCAAGATGATACCCCTACCTAAATCAGAAGATATCTCCTCTATATAATCAAGATCAGATCCATACATCTGATCCATCCTGATTATTCCTCTTACACTCAATCTTCTATTCCTTTAGTCCACACACGTGAGGAGTCCATCTCCATCACATGCACACGACCCACGAGTCTTGATAATTCTGGTATTGAGTTACACTCAGACCAGAATTTCAACACTAACAAAAAACCATATCATCTTGAACCTCCTTTTACGTTTTGCAACGTAGGAGGACACCACGACCTGCGTTTGGCAGATCGAAACCCTTGAACCTCTGAACCCCTTTTTGTGACTCAGGACTAACGTTAGTCTCTTATTTGTTGTAGCAACAAGTTGCCGCCCACCGTGGGGCTGCGCCATTGTTTCCTTAAAATATCAGTTGTGTAGCTCCAACTCCTTAACATGTCTGACCCTGAGTCTCAAGAAGAGGTGAACCAGATTTCACCAAGTACAGATCGAGCTTCTCCCAACAGATCTGTGTCATTTTCCACTCCTGGAAGTACTCCTGCTGGTACCCCAGCTCCACCTACTCACCCTGAGTTCACTGTCTTCCAAACTCCACCCCCTACACGTTCAGGGGTGATGTCTCCTCTCCCCAGTGACATGCAAGTTCCTCAACGTGTAGATCTGACCCCAGAAGGAGTTGCTAGCAATTTCCTGCAGCTCAGGTCTCTTTTAAACCAGCATGTCATGAAGGAAAGGGAAAAAGGAGTCCGTATCCGGCTAGACTACAACGAGGAGGAGGTGTCACTTTCTCCTGGGCCACCCCTCCCACTCACTAGCCGTCCTAGCCAGCAAACTGCCTTCCGAAGCTATGAAGCAGGACCAAGCCGCATGATGCCTGTTCATCAGACTACCAGGCCTAGCCCTACTGCTTTTCCTCTGTTCACTACCCAGTCCACCACTACTGGTGCACCCATCGGGCATGAACTTACCCTGGATCAGCTCTTACAATCACCCATTGCTAGCGTCCCACCACCGGCTGCCACCTCATGGGCGCAGGCCATGGCCACTTTGCCTATGGCTCGAAGTGCCTCCTTGAGTACACCCATGGTAGCAAGCAATGTGGCTGTAAACGACGACCTTCAAGGCTTCAACCTCATGCCCTACATGATATCTCAAATGATGGCCCACTTCCCCTGGCAACAGCTCATCAGCCAAGCTATTGCTGCTCAACAGGGAAACACTAACGGAAGTGGCGATAGGAGGGAGCATAACACCCGCCAGCCATACAAGCCCAGTAGCCTTTCCTGTTTCTCCCGAGAAATAGCAAATTATGAATTTCCAAACAAATTGAAGATGCCTGCTCACATCAGAACCTATGATGGCACTGATGACCCTGAAGACCATCTACAAATCTTCTCTGGAGCTGCTCGCATTGAAAAGTGGGGTGACCCCGAATGCTGCCTTATGTTCATGCAGACCCTAGTTGGATCTGCCCGGATATGGTTCAACGACTTACCAGCCGAAAGCATCAAAACCTTCAATGATCTGGGAAGAGGATTCCTAGCTAACTTCTCACAACAAAGACGTTGTGTTAAGGATGCAACGGTAATCTTTCAGATCAAGCAAAAGGATGATGAAAGCCTGAGAAGCTTCATTGAGAGATACAAGAAGGAAGGCCTCACCTACGTTGGTGCCGACGAAAAAATGAAGATTGCAGGGTTCATGAATGCCATCAACTCAAAATACCTTACAAGAGACTTCAACAAAAGCCTCCCTAGAACTCTTGAAGAAGCCCTGGAGAGGGCTGAAGCCCACATCCGAGGAGAGGAGGCTGTTGACATCAAAGAGCAAAGAAAAAGAAGCTCCACCTGGAGAAGCCACAGTCCCACCAAAAAGAGGGGAAACTATGGGACTCAAGATAGAAGACCCAGAGGGTCTGAGTCTCGAAGGCCTAAAAGCAGGAACCCTTCAAGTAGAGATAGAAATGTCAACTTTACCACCCTCACAAAAACTCCTCAAGAGATCTTAGCAACAGAAGAAGTCAAACATACCTTTCGGCCTCCTCGTCCCTTGCCAAAAAGCAAAAGAAACGAGAACTCTAACCAATATTGTGAGTTCCACGAAGAAAAGGGGCACCACACCAACGACTGTTTCTAACTTAAGAAAAGAATCGAGGAAGCCGTCAAGTCTGGGGAACTTGCCCACTTGGTGAAAGGTGTAAAAGAAAACATGACCGACAACAAGAAAAAAGAGGTTGCTATGGTCTCGTCTGAACAAGGAACCCCAAGTAAACGTCAGAGGTTGGAAAATTGGGAGCATCAAAGCATCTGCTTTCCTCACACCAAAGAAGACAAACATTGTGATCCCCTTCTCCTTGAAGCATCCATCGGTTCTATCAAAGCACAAAAGGCCTATGTAGACACGGGAGCGGCCACAGAAATCATGTTTGAGAAATACTTCAAACTCCTGAGCCCAGAGGAACGCTCCAAGCTCCAACCCACAGAGGCCTCTATAAAGGGTATTGCAGATATACCCATCAAGCCCCTGGGAGAAATAACACTTGATGTTAACTTCTCCGATGGGAAAACCCAAAGGACAGAACCTTTAAGCTTTATCGTTCTCGACTTACCATCCAATTATGATGTCATCATTGACAGGCCCGGAGTAGTGGTTTTTGACATGACCATCTCCATTAGTCGAAGGAATGCCAAGATCCCCACCAAAGATGGGATTGCAACCCTCCAAGCACCTACAACCGTGCTAATGGTCAGGGAAGACAACAATGATAAAAACAAGCTCGGCCTTAGCATCAACCCAAGGTACCCAGAACAAAGAATACAGGTCAACACAGACCTCCCAACTGAAACTCTTTCAAAGCTTGAAAGCTTACTGCGGAGCAATGTTGACATTTTTGCCTGGTGTCCCGGTGATATGACTGGCATCCCTCGAAGCATTGCTGAACATGAGCTTAGAATCCCTCCACATGTCAAGCCAGTTGTCCAAAAGAAGAGAAGTCTTGCCCCAGAACGAAGTAGGGCAGCATGCCAGGAGTTGACAAACTGGTCGAAGCCGGAATCCTCCGAGAAGTTAAATACCAGTCTTGGGTTGCAAACCCAGTAATGGTTAAGAAGCCCGATGATTCATGGAGGATGTGCATAGACTTCAAAGACCTCAATAAGGCTTGCCCAAAGGATTGTTATCATTTACCTGAGGTGGACTTGAAAGTTGACTCGTTAACAGGTTACTCTTACACCTAGGGACAACTTCTAAGCTAGTCCAAATCCTCCAAAATTGCTATCTCTTACGTAATGCATGCTTAAAAGTTAACTCTTCGACAGGTTTCCCCTTCAAGTGCTTCTTGGATGCCTATAAAGGTTATCACCAGATACAGATGAAGGAGGAAGATGAAGAGAAAACAACCTTTCACACTGACAAAGGCATATTTTGTTACCAAAAGATGCCTTTTGGTTTAAAGAATGCAAGAGCCACGTACCAAAGGCTAGTTGATAAAGCATTCGCTGAGCAAATTGGCAGAAACATGGAAGCTTACGTAGATGATCTGGTGATCAAAAGCAAAACGGAGGAACACATGCTTCAAGACATACAGGAAACGTTCAGCAACCTAAGAAAGATCAACATGAAGCTCAACCCTGTAAAATGTTCTTTTGGGTTCGAAGAAGGAAAATTCCTAGGACATATAGTGGGAAAGCAAAGCATAAAGGCCAATACCAACAAGATTCGAGCAGTCCTAAACATGAAGTCTCCACAAACCAAGAAAGAAGTGGAAAGCTTAAACGGAAAGCTTGCTGCTTTAAAACGCTTCATGTCCAAACTGGCTGAAAGGTCCCTGCCCTTCTTCAAAACTCTCAAAGGGTGCACAGTAAAAAATAATAGATGGACAGAAGAAGCAGAAGAAGCCTTCAACCAAATGAAACAATACTTGGCTTCCCTTCCAGCTATCGCCACCCCTGAAGCAGGAGAAACCCTCTCTGTCTACCTTTGTGTTACTGAAGAAGCCCTCAGTGCCGTCCTTACTATTGAAAGAGACAAAGCCCAGGTACCTGTTTACTTCTTCAGCAAAACTTTAAAGTTAGCAGAGGTCAAATACCCTCCTCTTCAAAAATTAGCCTTTGCCCTAGTACAGACAGCCAGAAGTCTTAGAAGGTACTTTCAAGCACACCCATACAAGTGGTCACCGACCAACCCATTAAGAGTGTGCTTGAAAAACCTGAAACCTCGGGACGATTGGCCAAGTGGGCCGTCGAACTAGGTGAACACAAAATCACCTACGTCCCCAGAAAGGCAATAAAAGCACAGATATTGGCTGACTTTATAGCTGAGGTTCCAAAGGTGGAAACCACCGAAGTGAACATAGCAACAGACGAACCTCTCGATCCCGAATCTTGGCATGTATGAATCTTTTTGCTCTTTTAGGATTCCCGGACGTCTCCTGATCAGAATTTATTCTATTTTTTTTTGTTTTTGTTTTTTTTTCATGAAATGACATTGGGGTGTCTCAGTCGTAGGCTGCGACCCCAACGTACGACACGTGTGCCACTCCTAATTATTCTGAGAGACGTCCAGTTCACCCCGGATGTACCAACCTCTTAAAGACCATGAAACCTCGGATTTTGACATGCTATCAAACGAGATTTCGGTACCAAGACCATATGCCAACGTACGTTGATCCACACATGATTCAGTTGATTTAAGTTTATATCACCGTGCCGAACTTGGAAATGATTTTGAGCCTACCGACACATCATTGTAGAGGCTACCTATCAGTTCCAATATTTTTAAGATGATAAAGGTCCAGACAGTCCGACTGATTGGTTAATATCATCTTCCCATTTTCACCAAAGAAACTCATTTTGCATTTTTCAAAAAAAATAAATTGATTTTGGGATTTTCTCATTTTTTTTTTTTGAATTTTTGCATTTTCTGATGTTTTTGTATTTTTCTGAAATTTTCTCCCCCTAAAAATCTAAAAATTTGCGAAAAGACAATATTTTTGGATTTTTCTGATTTTTTAAAGAAAAATATTTACAAAAACGATTACCGATGAGGATCTAATCCTGCTTAACTTTAATGTCGTTTAAGATTAACAAGTACTCAAAACGAGGACCGTCAAAAGCTTTGGTGAATAAATCGGCACGTTGGTAGTCTGTGTGGATTTTTACCATATCGATAAGTTTCTTTTCATAGCAATCGCGTATGAAATGATACTTAACCAAGATATGTTTCGCCTTGGAATGGTTAACTGAGTCTTTAGCAAGAGCTATAGCGGACTTATTGTCACAGTGAATGGGAGTATTAAGAAATTTCAAACCGTAGTCTCTCATTTGTTGTTGTATCCAAAGAACCTGGGAGCAGCAGCTCGATGCTGCTACATCTTCCGACTCGCAGGTGGATAAGGCGACTTAGGCTTGCTTCTTGCACTGCCACGAGACTAGTCTTGGTCCCAAAAACTGGCATCCAGCCGATGTGGATTTTAAGTCTGTCTTGCATCCGCCATAGTCAGCATCAATAAATGCGATGAGGTCAAACTTATCGTCATTAGGGTACCATAGACCTTTGGTCGGACAACCCTTAAGATAACGTAAGATCCTCTTCACAGCAACCAGGTGGGATTGGTTCGGCCTTGACTGGTATCTTGATAGTAGGCATGTCGCGAACATTATGTCAGGTCTTAATGCAGTCAGGTACATGAGTGAGCCTATCATAGCTCGATAGAGAAAAGGATCAACGGTTTGTCCTTTCTCGTCAGGCCCAATCCCGTGATTGGTCTGAATCGATGTGCCTACTGGAGTAGAATCTTCCATCTGGAACCGGCTCAAGATGTCAGCAACGTATTTTGTCTGGTGGATGAAGATCCCCGACTCTTGTTGTTCTACTTGTAGACCGAGGAAGAATTGCATCTCCCCCATCGAGCACATCTCAAATTTATCCTGCATAAGTTTTTCGAATTCCCTGCACATGACATCATTAGTAGACCCAAAAATAATATCATCAACATAAACCTGTACCAGAAGGCGATCACCACCCTTTTCCTTGGTGAATAAGGTGCAGTCCACGAGTCCACGTTTGAACCCGTTGGATATCAGATAGTTGCTAAGCATTTGGTACCATTCACGCGGTGCCTGATGGAGTCCGTACAACGCTTTGTTCAATTTGTAGACTTTTTCGCGATGAAGCGGATTCTCAAAACCCGGTGGCTGAGCAACATACACCTCTTCCTTCACGACTCCATACAGAAAGCACTTTTCATGTCCATTTGATACACCTTAAAACCGTTTGTACGAAGCGTAAGCTAAGAACATCCGGATAGCTTCAAGGCACGCAACTGGAGCGTATACTTCGTTGTAATCTATTCCTTCGATTTGACGGAAGCCGAGGACAACTAATCGAGCCTTGTTTCTAATAATCACCCCGCGGTCATCCCGTTTATACTTGTAGACCCACTTTGTTCCAATTTTCTTTGAGCCTGGAGGTAAGTCAAATAAGTCCCACACTCCTAGCTTTTGGAACTGCTGAAGCTCGGCTTGCATTGCTTCAATCCATGGTTCTTCCCTCAGTGCCTTTTGCACAGTTCTTGGTTCAGTTTGAGAAACATATAAGGCGAAGGACCAATCGTTCTGATGACCTGCTTTTCTGATTTCCGAATAAAGTGCCAGAGTACCTGTATTGTCACTTAGACTAGCATTTCTGAGCTGACTGCGCGTCATGACTCTGCTAGCCGATCACCAATCACATTTTGCATCAGATGAGTGTCGTGAATCCGAGATTCCGGATGTGCCGGCACTGGATCATCCGAATGCAGATTAAGGTTCTCCAAACCTTGAGATAAATTTGTCTCAGCGGCGCTTGAACTAGAGGGAGCAGCGGGTTGCATATTAAAACCGGAGAGATCGATCCGAAGACCTATCCCTGGAGCTGCTGAAGAAGAAGGACCAGCTTGATTGTTTCCTGTCGGATTAACTGGAGCTGTAGTGGTAGATTCACCATTTCCAGCTTGTTCCTCAGTGAGAGTTTCATGAGACTCTGCAAAATCGTCATCTGAAGATGAAGATTCGAGAACCTCTGCTGACGCCTCCTGAAAGTCTTCCTCAACTTCTGCTGCTGCGGTTCTACCAGGGGGACCCGTGGATGCAGAGGCATCAGATGGAGCAGGCGCAGGTGCATTCACCACGATCGGACGCATTAGCGGAGAGCTAGCTGCGTTTTCACATTCGTAATACATTTGCGCTACAGCATCATCTACCAAATTCTCCACGTTGGAGGAATCAAATAGACTCTTATAGTCGAACAACCAATCAGGTCCAACACCAGGTGCATTGGCAGTATAACGCTGAACATCAACATTAAGCCAATCTTCAACGTTGTTGGTTCTTTTCTTGTACACTCTTTTATTGGGAGTGCTGTAACCAACAAAGAAACCTTCTTCTGCCTTTGCACCAAACTTCCCATCGGGATGTATCATGGTGCATGGAGCTCCGAAAGGTTCCAGAAACTCTAAGTTCGCTTTCCTTCGGTTTAGAAGCTCGTAAGAAGTTTTACCAAGCTTCTTTACCGTTAGAACCCTATTCAGAGTATAACACGCGCAGTGAACTGCCTCGTTCCAGAAGATCACAGGAAAGTTCGAGTCTGCGAGCATAGTTCTGGCTGCCTCAATAAGAGTCCGATTCTTTCTTTCTGCAACCCCGTTTTGCTGAGGAGTGTATGGCGCTGTGAATTCATGATGAATACCTTTTTCTGCACATAACGCCTCCATAGCGTGATTCTTGAATTCTGTTCCGTTATCGCTTCTGATCCTACGGATCTTTAGCTGATATAGATTTTCCAGTTAAGTAAACAGATTCTTCAAGTATTCAAAAGTTTCACTCTTGTGCTTCATGCACACAACCCAAGAAAACCTAGAATAATCATCCGTAACCACTAAGCAGTATAAGTCACCGTTCTTGCTCTTCCGATTGATCGGGCCAAACAGGTCCATGTGCAGTCGTTTGAGAGGTAGACTAACTGAGTTTGTCTTCTTAGGCTTGTGAGACTTCCTTTTCTGCTTCCCTTTCTTGCATGAGACACAGACGTCGTTTAAATAAAAATTCTTAACAGAAACACCTTCCACCAGTTGATTCTGAACCAGATGGTTCATTTTCCTCAAGTGGATGTGCCCCATTCGTCTGTGCCACATTATCGATTCCTTTTCTGTCGCCTTAGACAGAAAACAAGTGACTTGACCTTTCGCTGTCATAGCTCGGCTCATATCCAGGACGTATAAGTTGTTGACCCTGGGAGCTGAGATCATGACCCACTCTTTCGGTATTTTGAATCCACGCTTCAGAATGAAACATGCATTATCATCAAAGAACACAGTGAACTTCTTGTCACATATCTGCGAAACGCTCTGCAAGTTGTGGTCTATCTGTTTGACAAAGCTTATCTTTTCAAAGCTTACAATACCGTTGCTCATACTTCCTTCTTTTGTGATATAACCCCCTTTATTACCAGCAAAAGCAACATACCCCCCGTTGATATTCTTTATGTCAAAAAGCAGGGATAAGTCGCCTGTCATGTGCCCTGAAGCTCCACTATCGACAATCCATAGGCTGCTGATAAGGCCCTGTGGAACTCCCTGCACAAACATTCAAAGTTTAGTGGTTAAGGGGGACCCAAGCCTTCACGGTCTTGGGTGTACCATCTTCATCTAATGTCGGAAAGTCAACCCATCTTCCATTTGGAGTTGGTGTTGTTTCCGATGGTACGACATTGCTCTCTCCAGCAGATGATTCTCCACTTTTGGTTGGTGACTTGGGTCTCCAAACCTGTTCAGCTTTCTTTGGCTTGGGCTTCTTCTTCGCCTGTGGGCTAGAAGGTCCAGCCTTGGATTCCTTTGGAGGAACAGATTTTAGATCCACTTCAGACTTAACTTGTCACACCCCAACCGATGGCGGAATCATCGAGGTGAGACTTAGTGGTAGATTGTTCAAAGACTTCATGACACTAGATTTTTTGACAATATAGCTTAAAGATAGAATTTCATTTATTGTCTAAGAATAGAAATACAAGTAGTTTAAATAACAACAAGAATATGACAACTTGAACTAGAGTGAGTTTCTATGTCCAATCCTAAGTAGTTTTCTTGAAATGTCCTGCAACAAATATTTCCTGCAACATGTATAAAATATCCGTCAACACATAAAGCATTGGTGAGCATACTAGTTTTGACATACATACATAGTATAATAAAGTTTTGCTTATAGGCATATGCAAGAGAACCATACAAATGGCGTACTAGAGACTTACTATGATCGGTATAAATGATACACCGGTACCGTCCAAGTAACATCTCCAAAGGACCCACATCAGACTCATGAATGCAAAAATGATGACCAAATACCAAACCGAATGCACACAATGAATACGAATCGCCAAACAATGTGAACGAGAATGAATACGAGCATAACGAGAATCAAGAAAAGAATACTCACCAGTAACAGTGTCAGGATCCTCCTGGTTCTCCCTAGCGCCAATGGCGTAGACATGACCACGAGTAGTTCGGCCGCCACCTTCGTTCCCTGCACCACCTGCAGTCCCTTGATTCAGCTTAGGACAATCACGTTTGAAGTGCCCAGTCTCCCCACAGTTATAACACCCTTGGTTCCCCTGAGGGACAGGGGCAGGGACAACCGCTTGGCCTGGAACTGTCTGTAGATTGACTCTACAGTTTTTAGCAACATGGCCCACACGCTTACAGCGGTTGCAACGAAACTTCTCACAGCTGCCATAATGATGGAACCCACATTGATTGCACTCCGCAGTTTCCCCGTGTACCCGTCTTGCCTCTGACCCAAGACGATCCCAAAGCCTCAGTCTTCCTTACCTGTTGCTGCGGTTGACCCGAACTTGCACTCTTCCCAGCACCATCCCACTTTCGCTTGTTGTCCGCAGGGGCTTTCACAGCAGCACCCCTTGGAGGTAGAACGCCCTCAGCAACCTTCATGTTGGTCAGCTTGTGAGCTGCCCGAACAGTGGCCAACATAGTAGTGTGATCAGCAGCGGCAACAAGTCCAGCAACCTCCGGCACTAACCCAGCAACGTAGTGCTCAATCCTCCGGTACTCCGGTGTAGCCAAACCGGGGCACATCACAGCCAACTTGTTGTGCCTAGCAGTAAACTCCTCGATCTCCGACCCAACCATCTTCAGATTCCAAAACTCATGCTCCAACTTCATAATCTCGTCTCTTGGGCAATACTCTGCCCTCAACATCTGAACAAACTCGGTCCATGGCATAGCATTGGCCTCACCCAGGCCAAGGTTCGCAGTGGTGGAGTTCCACCAGGTCAACGCATGTCCCTCCAGTGTAGCAGACGCATACTTGACGCGATCAGCGTCGGGACAGTTACACATAGCAAACACCGACTCAATCTTCTCCAACCACCTAAGTAGTCCCACCGCTCCTTCAGTCCCATTGAAGAAATGGGGCTTACAGTCCATAAACTTCTTGTAGGTGCACCCAGACTGAACCTGATTAGTGTTTCCCAGGGTCTGCTGAGCAGCCTGGAAAGCGGCCAACGCAACGTTCAACTGTTGCTGTAACATGTGCTCCAACTCTGCCTGAGTCATGGTGATGTTCCCACCACCTCGTCCACCGCCATTGCGACCCCCACCGCCACCACGGCGTCCACCAGCACGTCCACCAGCGCGACCAGACATGTTCTGCCAAACATGAGACAAGACACTCAAAACCACCAACAGATCGAGCTACAAGTGACCCAAACGAATTTAGAACATGGTTCCAGCATGACCATTAGTCCGAACACGAAGTCCACCAAGATTTTCATGCATTTCGATTTATGATTTCGTGTGCACCCGAAATAACAAATCGCTCTACATGGTCCTCTAGGCGTGCTCCTAGCTAGAACTTCAAATCACCCGACACACACATTCCTAAAATAACGCGATACTGTGTGATGAGAACACCGACACCCCGACAAGGCTAGTATGTTTACCAAACGACACGACTCGTAATTATGTGTGACCGTCTAACGTGTGTGATACTCGGCTATAGACTAGACTCTACATGCAGTCCTAGTTCACTATAACCATTGGCTCTGATACCAATCTGTCACACCCTCAAATTTCCACGTGCGGGGTTTTACGCGAGGCGCGTGACACACCAGGATCCAAGTCAACGGTCACAATAAACAACACTATATGATACGTAAAAATGACATAATCAAACCATTAAGTTTTCATAAATGATTCAACGCTGCGGAAGCGTAAAACTTTATTACAACGTGAAATCAAAAGTACGAAAATCTGAAAATACTAAATGAGATGCACATGAATCCTAGACGCCGTGAGACTCCGTGCGCCTATCGTCAGCTGCTACCTTAGCGACCTGAGACAAACATGCTAAAAACGTCAGCAAATAATGCCGGTGAGTTCACAGGTTTTTAAGTAAAACGTTTCACGAACTTTTGAAAGACCATCATGATACTACCGACCGATGAAAACACTCGTTAAATGTTTGAACTTCATAACGAACCTCCCAAACGAACTATCGCCCACCGAAGATAACGAACTACCATCCCATGGTCAACGAACTGCTTTACCATAGCTAACGAACTACCATCCCATGGCCAACGAACTACTATAACATAGCTAACGAACTACCACATAGAGGCTAACGAACTACCACACCACGGCTAACGAACTGCCACAACATAGGCCATATAATGCGGAACATAAATGAATACCTTGAACCCAAATGAACATTCCCAAAACGTAGTGAATACATGAGTACCCAAAAACATAGTTGTCACGCCTTTTAGGAAAAACACATTTGACACACGTTTAAAGAACACAGCATGTTTTCTCCCCCGAAATTGTAAAACCAGTAAAAGAGTGGGCCGTGAAACTCACCTTAGAGTGCGTCTTCTGGTAACTAGAATTCCAACACGTGTATGATAATCCCAACTAATGACAACCTATCAATGAGTTTACATAAGTGTGATGACTATTAACCCGAAGGCTAACTAGTCCCCGATTGTCCAGATCTTGACTACGTATGTTAAAAAGTGTGTTTAAACGTTAACCGGACATTCCAGACCGTCCCGACATCCCGTTGGTGACCCATTACCCTAACTAATCAAGTACACATAGATTATACACAAAGTTCAAGCATAAAACACTTAGTTTGTATCAAAAATCTCATTTTTGTTATCGTAGGGCCGAACGTGGCTTTGAGTGGTCGAAGGTGGCTTTAAACTTCCACCTTCGCCCCCTTTTTCCACCTTCGCCCCTTTTTATGGTTCATTCGCCCCTTGGTTTCCAGGTTCGACCCCTGGGAGTCCACCTTCGACCGTTCGGCTGGTCGAAGGTATTCCAGGTTCGCCCCTGCTGTTAGATTTTCCCAAAAACGCGTCGAAAACATTCGAAAACATCACGAAACATCATGAGTTACAGCAGTCAAGCATCATTAACATATTCCTACGAAACCCTACCGATTTTACCCCAAAATCTATCCGTTTTTACAAGTTTCCTAAAATAGTAAATTATGGAGATGTCACATCATCATGCATGAAATCATTACCCAATTAGGAAACTTTCTAAATTTAATCAATCATCAGCTCATCATACTTAAATCATCATGAACAAGAAACCCCTATCATAACCTTATCATAACCATCCAAAAACAAGCCCTAAATCTAACTAAAACCCCTTTAATCGTCAAAACACCATCAACAATCAAAGGTAACATGTTTCAATCATAACCCATCATTAATAACAGCCCTAGGTTGTTATCATATCATCTATACAACAAGTAATCATCAAACAATGCATAATACCATATTAACACATGTTTAGTTTGCATAAAAACTCATTGTTTATGAATAGGTTTTATTTAGAAAGATATTAGGAAGGTTTTTACCCATAAAACATGTTGATATCAGATCTGGACCCTTGGGGTTTAGATGAAAACAAGTTAAAATTGTTTAAAAAGGATTTGGAATGAAGAACACACCTTAGATTTTCACTTGTAATGATTTAGAGAGTTAGGTTATGAAAAACAAGCTCAAAAACTCCTTCCCCAATGATAATAGCTGATAGAGAGTGTTTGGAGGCGTTTAGGGTTTGTGAAATGGTGAAAAATGGCTAAGGATGGTATTTATACCCAGTCCAGGTTCGCCCCTTTTATGTGGTCGAATGTGGAACTTTTCCACATTCGCCCATTTGTAATGGTCGAATGTGGAACTTTTCCACATTCGCCCACTTTGTTTCTACGTTCGCCCATTTTTCAAGTTCCATTTCCACGTTCGCCCACTATTTCCACATTCAGGTCATCAGCACTTTTTAACACATGTTAACAGCACTCTTTAACACATGTTAACCTTTTTCCAGTTTGTCGTGTTTAACGCATTCTAACACATCTTAACACGTAAGCATGCATCCATAGTCTATACTTAGCATGTTTAGGCACGTATAATCATTTGTACATCGTTTAAGCAAGTATAAGTATACAATCCACCACACGACCCATAATCTACACATATACTTAATTAGTTCATGTAATGTCACCAACAACGGAACCCGGTACTAGTGTATTCCCCAAAATGACTCCCAATGATCCTCCAGATCATTGAACCCTGGACAATCCTAATCTGACCCGACTCAACTAACCCAGTTAAGTTTGTTTATAAACGTTTCTCGCTAAGGTAGACTTATGTGTTCATAAAGTGTTGACTCAAACATGCCGGGTGTCACAAGGTAAGTGTACTGTGTATAAGAAATAGTAAGAATTTTAGGAAAGTCAGTATTTATACGGTATGAAATAGTGAAAATTGAAGGTAGGTAAGTATATTTGTATAACATATAGAAATTTTGGGAAAATAAGTAGTTATACGGTATATCATATATGAAATAGTAGAATTTGTTGGCTTGTAAAAGAGGTGTCTTCGGGTAATTGGGGGGAATAGTAAAAATGTGAGCATAATAAGTGACTAGATGTGGGAGTGGGTAGTTTTTAGTAAAAGATATTTGGTTTGCACAACGTCGAAAATTTTATAATTTTTTTTAAAGGCGATTAAATAAACGGAAATTAGACTATTTGAAAATAGGTTTTTGGTGAAATACATAGTGTTTATTTAGTTTTGCTATCCATTATATAAGTAGTCAAGAAAATATATGAAAGCGAGGAACAAATGTTGTTTTAAATGCATGAATGCCTTAAGGGATTGAGGATAGAGGTTACGTGACTTAGAACGAGATTTTTGATAATGATAGGATTGTTGATTAAGCAAGGAAAGGTACGATGAAGGAAGCGAAGTTGATAGAGATTACAAGTATAGATTATTCATGGTAAGGATAATGTTGCATAGTGGAGAGTGTGGTTCAAAACAAGGTTATAATATGCATAAAAGAGAGATAATGAAAGCGTAATTAGACTAGTAAGCTATAACATAATCGGTATCGCAAAAGATAAATAACGTAAGTGTTGGTCGAAATTTAAGCTCGACACCCAAAACTTCTCATGGCACGAATAACTCTACTTTTGGTAGTATGACAAGACATTTATGTATAGGATGTACCGGCGGCGTATCCACCATGCCGTTATCATACCTCATCCGTGTTGTTATTCATGTCATGATAGGTTACACACACTGGGACTTGTTATGTTTTCCATGCGCCCAATTTTTGTAATTACGTGTGCACCCGTAATTAGTCCAATTGTCATATGGTCCACATAATTTGTCTTTGTTATGTGTGGGTCGCTAGTGGTCACAAAATACTTATACACAAAGGAAAATATATTAAACAGTTTTGATGTTGTAAACATAGCAAGCAACGTGACATGCAAACACATATTGTGAAAAAAAAGCATTTGATTTTGTTAACCGTATGCGTTTTTTTTTTTTTGCGTAGATGTATGGTTTCATAACAAAATGGTGTAGATTTGTGCATATGTGGTTACGTTCAGATGTATAAAAAAAAAACTAACAGAAGAATAGACAGTTAGATTCTTAATGAAAACGTTCACGTGTAAAATGTTTTTGACTGTGGGCAACATAGAATTCGGGTTTATTACAAACTGAGTTTTATGAGTACGCGAGAAATTTTAGCTTTTCAAGACTAAGGGTCAAGTTTGATGGTAGAAGAATTTAGTCCGTTGGATGTTAAAGAAAAACATATTTAATTGAAGTGGGGAAAATTTAGTGTAAAAGTTTTATCGAAGATGGTCGTTTGATTTATGAAAAATCCATTTTATTAAGCGAGAAAAATAGTTTATTGACAATTTTAGTTTGGCGTTGATGAATATTTTGACTCGTGATACGATTTCAAGAGAAAAGGTTTTGGGATTATAAAGAAGTAGCTTATTTGATTTAGCGTGTCTTTGCTCACAAGTTCTTTTTACGAAAGATTTTTTTTAACACTTTTACCATTTAGATTCTTGTTTGTCATACAGAATCGACGCACACATTTGTTAGTGGGTTGAAAGTGAGGATTTTATAGAAGAATAGGCATCCTCTTAGAAATAGTAGGAAGAATTTTGTTCAAAAAAAAAAAATTGAAAAAGATTGTGCGCGAGGTGAAAAGGTTTTGTGATGTTTGAATTTGCCGTTAAATTATGATTGTAACCTAAGATAACGATGGTATTTCGTAATTCATAAAAGAAAATTTCACATTCAAACAATTTCTTGAAAACATTACATAAAGAAATTCTTATATATATTTTTTTTTAAAAGAAAAGAAAATCAATCTTCTTTAGTGTGGTGAGTGGGTCTTCCAGCATCGTAGATCACCATGGCAAGTCTTGGGCATTGGCTGGTTTCATGGGTTGGGTCGTTGCACTCGGTACATAACCATCCATTGTCTTTAGTGAATGAGGTGGTAATAGTAGGTTGTTCGGGTCGTGGTTTAGTGGTGTGGTGACATGCTTTGGCTAAATGACCATATGCACCACAGTTGGCGAATATGCGGCATTGTGTGTGAGTGGGATGGTGATATTTACAACTGTCGCATAGCGGAAAGGTCCCACGGTACGGCTTTTTGTTAGGATTCGGAGTCTTAGGAGTTGTCGAAGTGTGGTTTTGTTTAAGATTCTTGCGTTTTCGGTTACCCTTTTTCATTTGTTTGGTAGGGGTATGGGTAGAAGGTTTAGTATCTACATGGTTTGTGCTGTCCTGGATGGTATCACCAGGATTTGGAATTGGGTTTGTTGGTGTTTCTAGGTTAGGGAGAATCTTGACTAGTTCTTGGGCAATAAGGCTCGCCAGTTGGTTGAGATCGATGTTGTTGAGATGGGAAGACATTTACGAGAATCATACATAAGAAAATTTGCATAAGTGTATTTTTTTTTAAAGCAATGTGACTTTTGAATTTAGGAAAGGAGTTATTAGAATGTTGATTAACAATGAAAGCTTGTGAGTAATGTTTCACTAGATCGGTAAGGTTTGTGCAAATTCGAATATATAAAAAAAATACATGAGCTCAAGTTGTTCTCATAGACTTAGTATATAAGTTCAAGTTACATGTATAGTATGCAAGTTTCACATTGTTCAATTAGCGTAACACGTATGTATAAACAAGTATAGTGCACTTAGTTATCATAAAGGAGTTTTGATTTATGTTGGTTGCGATTATTAGTATTGTTTGGAGATTGCGAGAGTAGATTGTATATGCGAGTCTTGAGATCATATGCGAGTGAAATAAATCGAATATATAATGAAAATATAGCATGAAAACAACATTGAAAGTAATATTAACATAAAATGAGAGGCTTGTTTTAAGCAAGCAATTGGAATGTTCCGAAATGGAAATAAGACTAACCAAAGTGATTCGAATTTACCTTTGAGTTTGGAAACATGCTTTGGCCTAATAGGTGGAAATACTCTCGCCGAAACTTTCGGTTAACGGTATTCACCCTTCCAGTTACTACATGTTCCTTGTCATTAGTAAATTTGAGACTTTGGCGAGATTAAAAAAAAAAAATCAAGGATTGAAACTAATCGCTAAGTTGTGGATTTCACTCCTATCTTAGCGAGGTCGTTTCTTGAGTGTGGTTTGTACACTTTGTCCAATGTGGTAAGAAAATTAATTCTAACCTTCAATTGGTAAGTGTCCACTAGAATGAGAATTGTGAAATTTCCACCAAGGTGAGGATATCACTCCTATCTTGGTGTAGTTTCAAAAATACAAAGAATTTTCGCGGATTGAAAGTTATCACCAAAGTGAGGGTTTCACGCCTATTTTGGTGATTTCCTTTCGTTTGTGTTATACGAGCGTCTTCGAGTGTAGAGTAATCCACAAATAGGAAGGTAATTTTAAGGACCAAGAGAATGGATTAGAAGCAAGATAGGGAGAACAAGTATTTTAACATGATAAAAGGAATGGTCAAAATGGTTCTTAACTATAGTCTAGGTCAAACATGGCAGTTTTTCCTAGATCCCTATAGTCATGGCTCTGATACCAATCTGTCACACCCCAACCGATGGCGGAATCATCGAGGTGAGACTTAGTGGTAGATTGTTCAAAGACTTCATGACACTAGATTTTATGACAATATAGTTTAAAGATAGAATTTCATTTATTGTCTAAGAATAGAAATACAAGTAGTTTAAATAACAACAAGAATATGACAACTTGAACTAGAGTGAGTTTCTATGTCCAATCCTAAGTAGTTTTCTTGAAATGTCCTGCAACAAATATTTCCTGCAACATGTATAAAATATCCGTCAACACATAAAGCATTGGTGAGCATACTAGTTTTGACATACATACATAGTATAATAAAGTTTTGCTTATAGGCATATGCAAGAGAACCATACAAATGGCGACTAGCCACGAAGAATTTTGCTTAACATGACCCATGTAGGGGGCGGATAGCCAATCCTATAGCGCTATACATGCAAGGTGGGTTGTCAACTATATGAACATTTGTATGTTAGAGTAAATCATTCTACATAGCATAGCGTACAAGCATATAATAGACTTTAGATTGCGCATGATAGAATTTAGAATATGATAGACTTTAGACTAAGCATAATAGATTGTAGAGTTTAAAATCGTTTGAGTTTTGATAGTGATACATGTTGAGCCCCAAAGAATAAAGAATAAAAGGGGGACAAGTATGAACTCACCTTTAGGTGCGTTTTACCAAGTTCCAAAAGAATGAGTCTTGGGAAATTAGTTCCTTAGCCTTGGTTAACTAGAATTAAAAAAATAAAGAGTCTTAGGTTCGAGTTTAGATTATAGATTCAAGAGAGTCAAGCAAGCCTTTTAGGCGAACCAAAACACAAACCACCATGAAGGTGATTCGGATGGTCATAAGAGTCAAGCAAGCCATTTAGGCGAACCAAAACACAAACCACCATGAAGGTGATTCGGATGGTCATAAGAGTCAAGCATTGGTAAGGTAGGGATGTATCCACAAACCTTTCCGAGTTATTAAATTAGTAGAGTTTATATAATTTAGTATTTATATAATATAACTTAGGAAGTAGGGTATGGTGACTTAGTTTGGACGAGCCTTGGCCTTCCTTTTGTCAACCATGAACCATAACACAAGTCCCCCCATCATTGAGTTGTTGGTGAACTTGGTTGGTATTATTAACAACCTAGTGCATAAAAGATAATAGAAGATGACCACATTTGAGGCCTCAAATTGGTGCCCTACTCATGTTTATTTGCCATGGCAAATAGGAGAGAGGTCCTAGAGGTTTCCTCAAAGGGTTTGAAGAAGAGGAGAGTGAAGAAAGTAGAAGAGAGGTTGAAGGTGAAGTGAGAAACTCACTTATTCTTGAGAGAATTCTTGAGAGATTTGGAGATTTAGAGAGGATTTAGAAATGAGCAAGTGTTTAAGGTGTAGGGAGGGGTTGTATTTATAGATGGGTTAAGGTGGTTGGGTATTAAATAAAGTTAATAGGGTGGTTGGAAGGAGTTTAGGTGGGATTAAGTTTAATTATAGTGGTGATGGTTCATACTATTGTTACTTTCTGTCGTGGATAAAATTAAAAGAAAAAAAAAACGATGGACAATTATATGTAATTTTGTATGAACATGTCACAAAAGTCAACCTAACAACTAAAATCACGTTTACTTTCTTTCTTTTTTTTTTTAAACTAAAAATAGTATTATTTTTATTATAAACCTATATGTTTTAACAAAAATTAATAAATATATATTAGAATCTTAACTAACTGAGTTTCTTGTTATGACGTCTAAATTGATTAGGATAAATTATAATGACGCCTCGTCACGAATTGGTAGGAGTAACATACAAGAAGCGAATAAAGGCGAACTTGAAATTTGTTAAATATAGAATTTTAAAATACAAGAATATTAAAAATCACGCGATGTTACATAACTGTACGTGGAACAGCTTTGGGATTGCCCTGTGGTTTACCTGCAGCCTTTGCTGGTGGCTTAGGCGCTGCTTCAACCTTTGTGGGAACAGTGCTCCCCCTCAGCTGTGGACCCCTACCATCAACTGGATTTTGGTTCATAACAATCTTGTTGCGGTTATCATAAACAACCTGCTTTCCCTTTTGTTTCTCAGAGAGTTTAGGGGAAACAGGTTGCTTAGTTTTGCTAGAACTGGGAGGATCATCCACCTTGATCCTTTCTCGTCTCAATTCAGGGCACGCAGCAACTAAATGCCCACGTTCCCCGCACTTGTGACAGGATCTATATTCTTCAAATCTAGGAGATTCGGATTTGGTCTCCTTTTTGTTCTTTTTGCTAGATGGGCCGGCAAATGAGTTTTTGTGTTTTAGATCCTCAAGACATTTTCTTTGCTGATCGACTTGAGGATCGTCGTTTCTCTCATTGCCGCTCGATCTAACGAACTCAGTAACATGCTTCTTCGGACTTTTTCTTTGAGCATGATTTTGAGGATTAACGGTGTTTGTCTTTTGATTTTTCTTGTTATTCTCATTTGGCTGATTACCCTGGTCCTTTCTACCCTTACCCTTCCTTTTATTCCAGGTTTCCTTTTCTACGGTAATGACAGATTATTGCCAAATTTTGGCAATTAGACTAGGGGCGATACATTTGAGAGGAACTTCCTCATCAGCATATACCTTTTCAGACCCTTTTAGTTTATAGAACACCTTAATCCTTCTGTTGTCCTCGATTTGCACTTTCGGTACCAGTTCACTCAAGGTCTCAGTGGTAATGATATGATTTTCAAGAGGAACATCTTTAGTTTTGATCGGTGCATATCTAGGAGGCTCATCGAGCTCATCATCCGAAGAGTCAGTGTCATATACACTGATATCATCAGCTTTCTCACACAGATTGACAGCTTTAGCAGGAGTAGCAGCCTTAGTAACCTCAGCAGGTTTAGCTGCTTCAGTAACTTTGGCCGCCTCTGCAGCTTTTGCTGCCTCAGCTGCCACGTCCACTAGTTCCTCCTTCGGCAAGACATCAAAATTATGATTTTCGAATCTCACCGGAGGTGGACATTGAGAATATTTGGGACTGGTGGAGAAGCCTTCCTTTTCAGAGTGTTCTACTATGTGATCAAGGACATACTTGCAGTTTAAGTAACTCTCAAGCTTCTTCCTGATCTTTTCATAATCACAGTTAACAATGGCCAATTGTTTCTTAGTGTCTTCGACCTCATTGATGTAATTATTTATAGCAATTTGCTTGTTAGCTGAGGTTTTTGACAGTTCAGAAACATCCTTCTTATAATTTTCAATTGTACTTAGAAAATTTTTCTCCTTTTGTCTTAAGGAATCAATTGACCTTTGCAACGGACCAACATCAGCTTTTAAATTTAGATGTTTCTTCAGTTAATTCTTTAATTCTGAATTTCAGCTGATTACACTCTACACAATCTAATTTAGAATCAGAAGAAGAACTTACCTTGTTCGACGATTCAGTAATGGCCATCAATGCATAATGAGCTGCTGTCTTCTGAGCTCCAAAGAATTCGCCAAAGTTCTTCTCCGTGCAGTCAGCATCCACAAGAAACGATCTTTTACCGATCAGCGCATCTGCTTCAGCTAACAGATCCTCCAAATCTTCTCCCATATCAGAATCGCACTCCGAGTCACAGTCAGACGCTTCGGTTTCAGAAGTAATGATGTCAGACTGACTCGAAGTTTCTTCAACTTCGGCTGGTGCTTCAGACGCTTGTTGAGCAAACAGGCTGCACCACCTTGAGGAGCTTCTTCTCCAATGATCAGATGGTTCCAGTTAAAACCTTCATCAGCTTGAATAACCAGGGCTTGACCTTGATTGTTGTTTACAGGAGGCCTCTGGTTCTGGTTGTTGACTGGGACAATAGCACGCTCAGTATTTGGTTGTGCCTGAGCTTGCTGCCTCTGATTCTGATTCGCTCTGTTGTTGTTGAAGGGATTCGGATGTCCTTGCTGCTTAGGTCGGTCACATTCCCTTGCAAAATGTCCTTTTGTGCCACAGTTGTAGCATGTGACCTTTGTTTTGTCGAACCCAAACTTGGTGTTGTTATTGATTAGAACATCTCTCCTTCTCGTCCTGTCCATATACTCCTTTGCCCTTCTCACCACACTTGCGAAGTGCCATTGTATGTCTATCAGATCCATGTCGTCTTTATCGATCTGCGAGTAATCCTCCTGTGTAAGATGAGGATTCCCGATTTGTCCAGCAACCAGTCCACTATAGGAATTTACCAAGGTCGACAGTAGAGCCATGTGTTCTTGAGCTAGCTCTACAGTCACCTTTTCTAAACCCGCGGTGTTCAGCTGCTCTGGAACTGGGTTGGTCCGATAACCACCTTGAGTAGAAGTCGAAGCACCTCCATAACCACCATAACTTGTAGTTGGAGCCTCGCCAAAACCTGATGGAGAGGGTCCACTGAAGTTTGCAGTTGCCTGCGCTGGTGCTGCAAGATGAGAAAATGGGTTAACACCAAACTGGTTAGTATTAAAATTCAAAGGATACTAGTTTGGTCCAAAAGGATATGTATGAGGAGGAACATCAGCTGGGGGACCATAATTGTCAAAAGCATAAACCGGGTCCGGGTTGACCACAAAAGCAGTCTGTGGTTTGGTACCATCCACACTGGTGTCCTGAAGAGGATTCCCATAATAGATGCTGGGATTCTGTGGAATGAGCGCCTTGTTTGCTCTCCTGATCTCCTCTATCTCCTTGTTCTCCAGCTCGGTAATGAACTCGTTAATGGAGAGAGTCTGATATGCATTGCTTGACTTTAGAATATCCAACCATTGATGCCAATGAGGAGGTAGTGCCTCAGCAAATCTTTCTACAAGGTCCGCAGATGAATATAAGACCCCGTACTGATACATTTCAGACATCAGATGGTAGTATCTAGCAGTCAAGTCCCTCAGTGATTCATTCCCGATAGCATTGAAGTTCTCGAACTCCTTCTTGAGTTGATCCATTTTAACCTTCCGCGTCTTCAGATTTCCTTCATTTCGCTCAGCAAGTGCTAGCCAAAGCATCTGTGATGTAGTGCACTGAGCAAATTGATGAAGTATATCCTTGGGAAGAGCTTGCTTCAATGCTGCCATCGCCTTCTTTTCATAATTATACTTCTTCCTCTGATCTTTATTCATGTCTTCAATTGAGATCGGAGTAGTGGAATTCTCAACCATAGGCCTACTATACCCGATCTCTATCGCTGACCACACGAGACCATCAATACTCTCAACATACGTCTGAAATCTGCCCTTCCAACCATGGTAGTCGGACATGTATTGCAATTTCGGCGCCCTATTCGAACTACCCGTCTCTAAGTCACTCATGAGAACGGAAGACAGATGATTCGTCTGTGAGTTTGCAGCAGCCGCGAGTGCCCAAGGATTTGCATTCATTGCCTGTTGTTGAGCCGCTAGCGCCCACGGATTGATTCCGGCAACATTCGCTTGCATCTGCGCTTGTTGCATCCGTTGCGCGTTTCTCTTGGCTGAGTATTGCCAAGGGTTTGTGGGTATGTTCGTTTGATTGTTCATTTATTGGTTATTAGGTTGCCTAGGTTGGTTCAGATGACCCCACAGATTTGCCATATGTCTATGTTCAATAATAGTCCGATACTTAGTCATTTTTTTAGTTTCAGGTCCTTTCAGGCGAGTAGGAACTCTATTCTTGTGTTAATAGGCGATTAGGGTTTTGTTGGGGCGAGTACGGTTGTAATCACTAGTATTACACGCGATTAGGGTGTAAATGCTAGTGAATGGGGACCTTACACGCGATTAGGGGCTATACCACACGAGTAGGTGGCGAGTAGGCCTCTAATCGCTAGTATTAGAGGTGATTACAGTGTAAATGTGTGAAGTTCCTTGTAATCGCCTAAGGTATAGGTGAATAGGATCACAATCGTGTGAAACTTCTTGTAATCGCCTATAGATAGGCGAGTAGGGTTTCGTAAATGCTAAAAGGTCTGCGTATTCGCTGAACTGATCTGTAACCTCACTTTTGCTCAAAAACCACCGTTTTTTGCCTCAAAATCTTATCCAAAACAATGTGTTTAAACCCCAAATGATTGGAAAAGTTTCCAAAACACTTTTAGAACAAAACCTAATAAAAAACACACGTTTTTATCCATAAACACACCAAGAATTTGAAAAAAAAGGGTTTTTATCAAAAACTCAAAGTTTCAAACTTCAAAACAGGTTTTTGCTCAAAAATCACAACTTTCCCATAAAAACCTACCTGATTTTGCTCGTTTTTGCTATCAAAACACTCGTGATAAGAGCCTCGGCTCTGATACCACTTGTAGGATCGACTAACGGGTCACCCGACAATCACGAGCTTGATATTCAGAGTGCGGAATCCTCTAAATATGTTCTAATAGCAGTAACGAATATGAAACAATGATATATGAGTAATTAACACACACAAATGGGTCAAAAGATTAAAGATTTATCACTAAAACAAAGCTCGAGTGTTTACAATGATCAAATCAGACCTTACAGACCAGGGGAGGGTGCTTGGAGAGTGTGTGTGGCAAGAACTAATCATTAGGGCAATGATTGGGACTATTTATACCTCCCGTCTCGTACAGACCCGTTCATGCGAGTACGAGGTCAGTTCATGCGAGTACGATGCTATCCAGCATGATAAACTAGCGGAGTATGGTCGTACTCGCTAGTAGGTACATGCGAGTAGGGGCTATTCGCATGAATAGTGATGTGGTATAGGTTGTAAATGCCTGAAGCCAATCCCTACTCGCCTGATGTGTCCCAAACATCCTGAAACGCGTATAAACATCTCCAAACACCCCGAAACACGTCCAAACAACATATATACTAGCCTAGGGACATCATGCACTTACATCTTCACATAATTTAAATACTCTTCACTAATTTTTACAATGTCATGGAAGTGAAAAGTTCGCATTCAGTTTCATTACTTATACGTCTGTGTGTTTTTATTAGGGTGTATTGTAAACACTAAACCGCTGTTGTAAGTTGTATACGAACTCGATTAACCTCACTAACACCATTTAGCATTCACACTAAACATGCGGCGTGCGCGGCTGCTAATATCATCGCGCAAAATTTTCAACACACGTGTGTGCAAGTGCAAACACGTGTATGTAGAGGGTGTGTTTTGAAGTCCTAACACATTTCTTTTATATCCGCCTATATTTTATATGAGTAGTTGCCCTTCCTCACTTTTTTGCTAATAGATCTTAGCAATCAGTATTTATCGTTATGCTTCAAATCCCATAGTATGTTACCATAGGCAAACTTTGAGTAATAATTTTTTTGAGCCAACGATCCCATTTATATGAATATGAATGTACCTTATCTTGCATGAATATAATGTGCACAACTGCACATGTTATAGTGTAAACTTCACACCCCCACTGTTAAATTAAAACCTCCTAAATCATGGAAGTGAAAAATTGTCATGTAATATCATTACGTATATGCATTTGTGAGTTTGTATTAATCGAGCCGGGGGTCTCACTGGAAGCAGCCTCTCTATTCTTAGGGGTAGAGGTAAGGCTGTCTACATCTTACCCTCCTCAGACCCTACCTTAGCTTTGCTATAGGTGAGATTAACTGAGTATGATGATGATGATGATGATGATTTGTGAGTTTGTATTAGTGTATTGTAAACATTGTATACTAACTCAATTGACCTCACTTTCACCATTTACCGTGAACTTTATTTATATGTTGATGACGTGGGTAGCCTAAAGCAAAATGATTAATAACTATCACAAATCTATGCTTGAAGGGTTGAAACTTACGAAGGTTCAGAGGACGGAGAAGCACAGATCAAAAGATGACATGTCTTGTCACCTTTCCCTCGGTCAGCCCAAAGCAGTTGTCGTATAGACACTGCACTGCTCGGACCGCAGGTCCAAAGCCACCACCGGCTTAAAGTGGCTTGTCCTCTTGTTGCATCATGTTCCAAGATAATATCTTTACCCAAATTAGAAGATGCTTTCTCTATATAATCAGGATCAATCCCACAGATCTGAGGCATCCTTGATTATTCTCTCTTACACTCAATGTTCTATTCTTTTGGTCCACACACACACGTGAGGAGAATATCTCCATCACACGAACACATCACTTGGGTTTTAGAATATTAATTCTGGTTTTGAGTCACTCTCAAACCAGAATTATAATACTCAAAAGCAATATTATCTTGAACCTCCTTCTACGTTTTGCAACGTAGGAGAACATCACGACCTGCGTTAGGCAGATTTAAACCCTTGAACCCTTTAACCCTTCCTGTGACTCAGAACCAACGCCAGGCTATTATTTGTTGTAGCAACATATGTCAACTTGCATCATGTATCCTTTGATTTTAACAATTACAGAGATCGTCCTTCATATAACTAAATTTTGCATGTTTTTTTTTTTTTTTGTCCTTTTGGATAACTCCCTCCCATTAACTTAGTTAAGTAAGGTCACGTGCCTTACGTGAGGGGCAATTACATCATTTTACCCCATTTTCTTCCTGTATCCAACATTGATCGGGTTTGACTAGGGGGAGGGGGATAGAGGTGTAACACTTCTAAAATGAACAGTGTAACACTTTGAACTTATTTCTTTTAACTTTTAAGAGAGCCTTAGGGGAGGGGGATAGAGGTGCACAAAAAAAATGGATCCGGAACCGGTCCCGAGAAAAGAACCGAAATCGGTTATTCTTATACCCGAGTATCTTATACATGTAACTGGTCCTGACCCTACCCGTAGGGTATGGATAGGTTAGACATTTTTAGTTCAGTACCCGATTCTAGAGTATAATTTTACATTTAGTTTACAACTTTTATATTTAAGTTTTTAGAAAGCATATTATAAAGCAAATCACTCTACTAACTAAGAACGACCATGCACCACCACCCATAGAATTAAGAAAGAGCACTCAATCTGTGAAACTTTACTATGTCTGTACATGGTAAGTTTCCCGAATTAAATCAAATTAAGTTGCAGGCTCCACTCCTGGTGGTGCCATTCCGTCAATTCCTTTAAGTTTCAGCCTTACGACCATACTCCCCTCGGAACCTAACAACTTTGATTTCTCATAAGGTGCCAACGGAATCCTAAAAACAATATCCTCTGGTCCATGGTCGGCATCGTTTATGGTTGAGACTAGGACGATATCTGATCGTTTTTGAATATTTTGTACATGAGTGAATTTATGTTAATGTAACTTAATTTAATTATTTTACAAATTACAAAGCAAAATTTAAGTTTTAAACGTAATTATTTGTGTCAAATAATAAGGAACAAACTTATTTTTTTAAAACTGAATATTAATACCCGGACTCATACCTAGTAATACACAAACCTGATAATATCCTACCCGGGTACATAAGGTATTTTTTTTCTCCCCAATTCCCATATACGAACCCTACCCGGTTTATCTAAATACCTACTTTTTCAATACCCGGTCATACCAAAACCAGGTATTAAAAAACCGGATTGGTGCACCTCTAGTGGGAACTATCTCCCCTACCTTTTTTGCTTTAAAATGAACGAGGCCCAAATTAAATTAACAAATGGTTGTTCTGAGTATTTGAAGCCCAAAATTTAAGCATCATACTCAAAAAAAGAAATCGGTCACATATATATATAACGCCCACATATTTTTCTATAAACCCTAGAAAGAAATCGGTCTATCATATATACTCAAAAGATGTCAGGCAATAGCATACCATTCGATATTCAATCAGAAATCATTAAAAGGCTTCCTGTGAAATCATTGCTTCGATTCCGATCAGTCTCCAAATCATATAAGTCTCTCATCCATAGCTCTCACTTCATTGCAAATTACACCAGCCAACACCAACATCTGCTTATAAAGTATAAAGATGAAGATGCTGTAAATAATTATATCGATAGGTATAATTATGTTTCAGTTGTGGATGATGATGACACTTTCCCCACACAAAAAGTTTGGTTTACTCTCCCCGAACTGGATCAATATCCAGACATAATCGGCAGCTCTCACGGCTTGTTGTGTTTCTACAGCCGTGAGGGTCCCACCCATGGAACTGCCAGGGTACTTATTTTCAATCCATGCATTAGAAAAACGCTTACTTTCCCTGTCCCTCGTGTCGCGGATGGCGACACACGTGAAACCGTTTTAGATTTTGGAGTTTGCCGTGAGACCATGGACCCTAAGATTGTCAAGGTTACATTTAGTGTAAATGAGAGTGTTTGCATCCCTTGGGAAGTTGAGGTGTTTACATTAAGCACACGGGCTTGGAGAAGTCCGTATAGCACCAATTTCCCTAGTAGATACATTTATATTTACAGGAATCCGGTAGTTGTAGATGGGTGCCTTTATTGGCTTGCTTCTGATAGGCCTTATTGGTGGTATCATTTGATTATTTCGTTTGACATGACTAGTGAAGAATTTAAAGAGGTAAACCTTCCGGATAATTTAGCGCATGGCACTTTTGATTTTACCCTGTATAAGCTAGGCGAGTCCCTTGCTTTGGTTAAAGAGGGTTTAGAGGACCACAAAGTAGTTTATGATGTATGGATGATGGTGGATGATGATCCAAAATGGTTTAAAATGCTTTACACTATTAGTAGTCACTCACCAAGTGTATCGATACTTTGGTTAGGGGGATTTAGGAAGACGGGTGAACCTTTAATTGAAGTTATTTTACAAGTGCAACATGGCTCCACTAGAATGCGTGCTGCTTATGATCCCTACTCTAAATCCATCACTAATGTTGGGATTGATTATGGACGGTTATCAAACTATGTGTATTCCTATACGGAAACACTACTTTTGCTTTGATCAGCCCATTTCTACTTCTGCTTTTGAAGCATACAAGTAAGGTATGGATTTTTTTCTCATTTATAATTCATATTCATAAATTTGAGAATTTTGTTTTAAATTAAATAAGGTTAAAAGTTGGAGTTCAATTATACATCTCGATTAATATATACATAATACAAACCAATATTTCATTGATAAAGTATAATAAAAGAAAATGTTACGATATATTCGAGAAGTAGATGCATAAATTTATTAGCTACTAGAGTCGGAGGTTTTGTGGGGTATGTAGTTTGATAGCTAAAAATGGAGGTTGCAAAATGGTTGTAGGGCTTAGAACGGGTTCATGTGAAAATTATTAGTACTCTTGGTTTTAAAAAGCGCTAGGCGCACAAAAGCGACGAGGTCTAAGCGCATCGCGCGAAGCGCAAAACGCAAAAAGCGTGAGATTTTCGTACCCGAAGCGCACACTAATTATATAATTTTTTTTATATATCCCATATATATTCCATGAGTTTTTAGCTTCGTTTACCCAAAATATAGCTATAAATAAGGTTTTTATGTGATTTTACCTATATGTACAAGCCAAAAAACACCAAGGTACAACATTTTTATGCATAAAAATACCCAAAATACGTGAGGCGCGCGCCTCAGGCAAAAAAGCGCCTGAAATTTGACAAAAAAGCGCCTGAGGCGCGCGCCTTTGGGAAAAAGGATAGGCGCAAAGCTCTGAGGTGCCCTAGGCTGCGCCTTGCGCCTAGGCGCGCCTCAGGCGCGCTTTTTAAAACCCAGTTAGTACTAAGGAAAATGAACACGTTATTAAGTTCAATATCATCTGGATTTTTCCTATTTGAACAAAGAATCGAAGATGGATGACCCATGTATGTAAATGTTGTGTTAAGACCTTAGCCATTGTAGTATAAATCTGCCAAATTTGGAGTGCTAGATGTTTTAAGGTTAAGGGTTGAAATGATGCAGATGTCATGGTCTTTTTTAATTTGATAGAAACAGAACGAAATAGAAGGTTTTGATTTGAAAAATATCATCCGGTCTAACGATTTATTATATCAGACTTCTCATCCATACAATTGCACAATGTTAAAAGAAGTTATATCATGGCCTCTCATGGAATTGCATTCTAGAACCAGATTGACAGTCTTGTTTTTAGATGTTTGGAAAGGAACTCTTATAAATGGCTTTTCATTTTATTAGCACTATAAGTTTAAGTCATATTCCACACACACTTTCCAAAATGAAAACAATAAGTGTTTGGTTTTTCCTGAATGATGTTTAGTTAAGTTTGAATGCAAGTGTTAATACTTTTCTTAGGAAATAAATTTGCGTTGTTGCTTTACATATTGCACTCATTGAGTGGTTGGCATGGTCCTGATTTTCTTTGTGTATGACAGTTTTGAGCATGGTGGAAGGAATGCGTTTGGAGCTTTTAGAGAACTTTGTTTAGATAATGCAATGAAATACATTTTAGGTCTTTTTTTTTTTTCACTTGAACGTTGAACCGTTTAGTTATTGTTTGTGGAATTACGATTATGACAGAAGAAATTTGTAGTTTCGTTTTTTATCTCCAGTTTAAGGTAAGTTGTTTCCGGATCAGTTGTATTATTTTTAGTGAAGTGTAGTTCTAGTGTTGTCTTCCAGCTTTGTTGTTTGAGTTCTGATCAAGTTGGTTTAGCTCTGTTCTGAATGCATTTTTTTCGCCTTTGATTGTTTGATATTCTGTTACGTCCTCCATTCATCCTCGCCGTTTGAACTAACAATACAAACTGTTGCTAAATCAGTAGCAGATCTTGTGCCTCTCTGATGTGCAGATCCTTGTGGTTTTCTTAGAGATCACTGTTGCGACCGGTGATTATACAAAAAGAGATTAAAAAAAAAAAAAAAAAAAAAACTTGGATTGAATGTGTTGACTGAACTGAACAGAAGTGCATAATCAAGAAACCTAAAGTATGGTATTGGTACTTACTCTATTCAAAATGGTATATATTGGTGATGAGGTGGTCAAAGCTTTGGAGCAGCTTCAAGCTTTGATTATGGCCACTGCCAGTCAAAGGAAAATATCACAGAAAGGTAAATGTGGATGTTGGAGAGTTTTGCCAGGTCATTGATCTGGATTATAGAAAGTTAAGAACCTCAGCGTTGACTTTGGCAGTGGGTTGACTAGGATTTGTCAAAGTATTTCTTGTATTTTGAGTCATTTGATGTGTTTTGGGATTGTAATAGGAAGTGTTATACTTGTGAACGCTTCTTGGATAATGTATTAGCCCAAATCATGTGGATAATAGTAGGGCTGGCAATTATAGACACGAATTTACACAACCTTAATAGGTTTCGTGTTTGACCTTAATAAGTTTTGTGTCTTTAACAGGTCGACACAATAAGACCTTAACAGGTTTCGTGTCTACACAGGTTAAATACTTGTTAACATGTTAAGCACTCATTAAGACACGTTAATAATTTTATTTTAAAAAAAAAATTATATATGGGGTGTGGGTATACTTTATACACAATGTGATCCACCTGGATTGCTCGGCCCACAACTAGACCCAGCAAACATTGTCGCGAGCGAGCCCAAACGACCTAGCTCGCGTGGGCTAGCGGGTCAAATTCAAAAAAGCTAGCCGTTGGCAGTTAGCTAACGGTCAAAAAAAATTAAATATATATATATGGTGCATGTCCTTTCAAAAAAATAACATCTATCATTTTTTTTATCTTCCACTTGATCAAAAATGGCCAACCAAAACCCAAGTCCAAATCTAATCCTGCCCCCAATAAACTGTGTGCGAGCACCAACGTGGACTGTAGAGGAAGAACTCGCCTTGGTGAATTGTTATATTCACCAACATGAGCAAGGAGAACATCTCGTGCAAAGCAAAACTTTTTGGCTAGGGGTTGTCACCCGATTCCACTAACAAATGGGTGAAAACCGTCGTCCAACTGACGCGATTTATGAAAAATATTGTTCCATGAAGGCGAAGTGCACTAGTTTTGAGCATTTCTACATGAATGCTCAAAACGAGAACTTGGGTTTAAACGATGAAGAGTTGATTGAAGTGGCTCGTGATCAATACCGAGCCATACACAATGATAACTACCCAAGTGTTGCGATTTGAAGACTCATGAGAGGACGATTTCTAATATAGTCGTCTTTCCACTATTTACTTTATGTTTTTCAATAATTGTTTGATGTTTTATGGAAGGTGATGTTATTCTATGATTTTTAATGTTTATTTTAATATGAATGCAATAGAATGTGTTATAAAAAAAAATTGATAAAGTGATCGCTCACCTTGAGCCATAACAGGATCAGGTGAGCAGGATTGACACTTTAGCCAGGGCCATGTCAGCGCCCAGTTGTCTTATTTTAATAGGATAAAGTCATTGCTCAAGGTGAGCGACAACGGATAGTGTAAGAAATTCTAACTTTGTTTAAAAGTCAAAACTTTACTCTAAATTGGAGGTGAACTATAAATAAATGTCATAAACTTTCTTTTAAGAATAGATTGTTGACACCCTTAGATCTATCGTAGCGGGGCTCTATTGGGCGCCATTTTTGTAAAATAAAGTCCCAAACACCATTACATAGGGGCTTTATATTTGCAAAAATGGTTTGGGCGTGAGACATATAGCGCCGATTAGTATATATCCCCAAGCCTGCCACGTCATACTCACATTTCCAAGCTTTACACCTCATAATCTCATCATTTCAAGGTGTGTTCTTCATCCCAAACCTTTATAATGATATTGTTTTGATCCCTAAAGGTCCAGACCTGATTTCTAAACATTTGTGTCTTTGAAAACTCATTAAAATCAGTTTCTAAACAAACCCAAACCTCTATACTAGTTATATGTGATGTATTCATGCAAGATAGGATTTTTATCGCTTAAACATGATTGTTCTTGTATTATTATTGTGTTTCTGATCTAAATGAGGTAATATGATGTTAACCTAGGAGTTTGAAGGTCCATAGATGTGTATTCTTGATATTAGGTGTTTTGACCCGTTTGAATGATTATGAAGGATTAATGATGATATGTTGTGTTTTGATGATTGTTTAAGGTTAGGGTTTACTCTAGGATGATGCTAGAACAGTAGGATAATGTCGGACAACGTCGTTGTGTGATGAAATCTGGATATTTGCTCATTAGGGTAAGTTTTGCATGTTGATGTGATGCTTACATGCTAGTTATGCTATTTTGGGAAAACGCATGCATTCGGGATGGCTAGGGTGATGATAAATTAGGGGTTTTTGCTTGAAATAGTTGGGTTATTTTTTGGGTTGGATATTGGGTGTTTACACATGTTTCAGATCTGATTTGGAGGGTTAAACACGCAAAAAGGACGGAACAATGCAATACTAGCGAATAGGAGCCCAAATCGCCCTCATTATAGGCGATTGGCTCCCAATCGCCTGAACTACAGGCGATTAGGAGCCCTATTTGCCATTTTACTAGCGATTACAGCCCTATTTGCCATTTTACTAGCGATTACAGCCCTATTCACCATTTTACTAGCGATTACAGCCCTATTCACCATTTTACTAGTGATTACAGCCCTATTCACCACTTTACTAGTGATTACAATTCTATTCACTAGTTTGACTCTCCTAATCACTAGTTGACTTCTCCTAATCACATGTTTGCTTCCTAATCGCGTGTAATGCTGCTGTATGTATATTTTAACATCCCGAAACACGGATTGACGCCTAGGAACATGTTAGGAACCCCGTGACATGTCCAATAACTTAGTAACACGTGTTCGGACTTGTTTATGCGTTAATTGGGCGTTATGCTAGATAGGGTGAATGTTTGCGCATGCTAAGTGTTCGATTGCATAAGTTGCATGATATCTTGTATGTGACTAACATGTGGGATGTCGAGTCACCAATGGGATGCCGGGTATTGTCTGGTTTGGTCGGTTTAACGTTTAAACATGTTTTCAACATACACGATCACGGTCTGGACAACTTGCGGACTGATTAGCCTTCGGGTTAGCAGTCATCACACTTATGTAAACTCATTGATAGGTCGCCACTAGTAGGGACTATCACATACGTATCGGATTTCTGTATTACTGGGGACGCACTCTATGGTGAGTTTCACGGCCCCACTTTTATTAGTTTTGTTTTCGGGGGAGAAACATGCTTACACACTTTTAACACATGATTTCAAGTTATACTATGGCTATCATTATATTACTATACGGCTCATCTAAATCCCAAGGAAACCACAAATACGGGTATGTAGCGGGGAAATGTGGATAGCGCTATTGGGCCTGACAAACCCCACTCGACGGCCGGAGGCCGGGCGGGTGCATATTGTCTCAAACACACAGGGGCTACCGGAGATGACGGTAGTCCGAGGGGTAACACATAGTAACAAACACAGTCAGCAATGGTTTCAACCGTAGTAGTAATTAACTTAACGCCTAGCTAGCGTTCACACAACATAGTAGTAACGGTAACGGTTTTCAAAGGATTTACGAAACGCTTATTATAAAACCTGTGAACTCACCAGCATTTTATGTTGACATCTTTTTGGCATGTTTCTCAGGTCGTTGAGGTAGCAGCTCATCATAGGCGCACAGAGTCTCACGGCGTCTAGGATTCATATGCATCTTACTTAGCTTTTTCAGACTTACGTACTTTTGCATTTTGGGTTTGTAATAAAGTTTTACGCTTCCGCAGCGATGGATTTATGAAAACTTGATGGTTTGTTTATGTCATTTTTACGTATCATATAGTGTCGTTTATTGTGACCGTTGACTTAGATCCTGGTTTGTCACGCGCCTCGCGGTAAAACCCCGCACGTGGAATTTGAGGGTGTGACAGGTGAAATCTGAGTAAACCACAGGGACTATTCGAGCAATTTTCTCATAGTAAAACCATAAGTCATGAAGTGACAGTCTTGACTTCTTTATAAGCCATATAACCATCGCTTCACCAACCTCAATCTAAGCCTCATCCTTAAACACTCGGATTGCAATAAACCCACTGTTCGGCCTCACTAAAGTCCCTATCTTCAATAATTTTATCCAATTCATTAATAGAAGATGACATATTTATATAGGTGTGTTTTCTTTGAATATTATGGAAGCAAAAGGATCCCGTATAAGCGTCAAATTAATCGGGAATGAATGATGATTTGGGCCTAATTCGATCCATTCCAAACAAGAAAAGGTAGAGTATGCTTTTATTATTTTCTTTGGCATCAACATCCAATCTTTTTATCGAGACATCCCGGCCCGTGGAGACCCTCCATGGACCATATAAAGGTATCTTATGGGCCATGGAGGCCCATAGAAACCTCCTGCAATGATTGTCAATGATTAGGATGAGTACGGGTTGTGAAAAAGAGATGTTTGTGTGTTTGAGATGGGTTGGAGATGTGAAAAAAGAGATATTATTTGAAATTTATTATTTAAAAAAATGTTGATTCTTTATAAATGTTGTTTTACAATATAAATATATTTATAATGTGTAAAAAATATTGATTTTATAAATGTTGTTTAAAATATAAATATATTTACAATACAATATAATTTTTTTTTTGTGAATGTTGTTTTTAAAAATAACTAGAATTATAAATTGTTTTGGTAAACGCTGCGTAAACATAAATGTTTATTTAATTAAACCAAACATAAATGTTTTGGTAATCCTGTACAACATGAGGAGACGGCTCCACCATCTCAACATCCACCTCTGAACCACCCTCCTCCTCCGCCTCGTATAAGTTCTCATGTAATGCTTTCATGAGATTGGTCATTCCTTGTAATACATGGACATTGTATTCTTGTCTCTTGGGCTCGTGAGCCGGCTCAAGCTCGATGAGCGAAGCACGGGCTCATTTACGAAACAAGCTTGTTATTAGGCTCGAGCTTGTTTTAACTTAGGTCATTTCAAGCTTTGTTTCGCATGTCGTGACTTGCAATTAGGGTGAAAACGAGTTAAGCCGAGCCCGTGCTTGAGCTCGTTTAACTTGTTAAAGTTTGAGCTTGACTCGATTTGAGCTTTGTTTCTTACCCTCGAGCTTGGTTTGTAGATATATTTTTTTCCATCCTTGAGTTTAGCTCGGGTTCTACTCATTTATTATTTATTAATTAATTTGTATTAATGATAATTATTATTTTTTTATATATTTTTTCCAACCTTGAGTTTAGCTCGGGTCCTACGGATGGCGCCAATGAAGAAACAACGGGTATAACTTACCCTCGAAGATAGGTAAGTTGGGTTTAGTACACGTGTTTGCTCAGGTTATAATCCTTCACTCACATCGATGACTTAATCCGAACCCTAGGAGATGAGAAAAGAAAGTGTCGTGTGTGTGTGTTGAAAGTAAAGAACACGAAGATGTAAGTGGTTCGGTCTAGATCGACCTACGTCCACTGTAAAAGAGATATCTTTATTACTCAGAGATTACAAGACGATTACAAGTGTGTAAAGACTCTCTCTAGCTTTGTGCTATTTCTTGCATGTGATGATCGACCTCTAAAAATAGAGAAGTGATCTCCTATTTATAGGGGAAGCATGGGCCGGCTGACGTGGCCTATGGTGAAGGATGATCTTGGGCTTAAGTCCTAGGCCCAAGATATTTTCGGTCCATGAGCTGGTGGGTAGCTTGTGGTAATTAATGTTGATGTGAGAGAAATCATGATCTGCCCTGCCGGCGGTACATGTGGCGTGACGTGATTGGTCGCAGGCGGCGCTTCCCTCTGACACAACATGGTTGACCATATGGTGGTGTCTGATGTGACGTCTGCCAGCAGGTGGACATGCCTGCACAGTACTTCTGACGTGTACTGTTCATGACAACATGGTGGAAGCATGGAAGCAATCATATCACTGTTCACTGTCAAGGGTTGTTGGACCACCCCTGACACGTGTTGTCCTCTGGTTGGCGCAGAGAATGTTCAGTGCCTGACCGGATCTCTTGCATTCTTGACCTTCCGTACAACCTCATACTAAAGGTTGATGTTATCAGCATATTCGGCGCGTACGCTTACGCGCGAATATTCCTTTGAGCTGATGACGTCATTTAGATGATGTGATTCTATGCGCGAGCTTGTTGGCACGCGTAGGTTCTGTTTCGCGGATGTCAGGAAGCTGGCGTCCCTGACGATCTGAAGTTCCTTCCCGTGGAGTGGAGCTCCGCGGGGTTCTTGTAGGTGGTGTATTTTATGGGATAGGGTTGCTATCCATCTGCGCCAGGATTGGGTACCCTATCCCTTCAAATTGAAAATTATATAAATAGTGGGCTCGTTTAGGCTCGCGAGCCGGCTCGAGTACGATGAGCGTAGTGCGGGCTCATTTATTAATTAAGCTTAATAGTAGGCTCGAGCTTATTTTAATTGGTCATTTCGAGCTTTGTTTCGTGTCGTTTCGAGTTTGAAAAACTACTCACGAACCAAGCTCAAGCTTTACAAATAAAGTTCGAAACAAGTTGAGCTCACTTACACCCTAGTAAACTAATGGATATCATTAGTTAGGGTTGTTGAGTTAAGACTTGACCAGGTGTCAAGTTAATTTTAGGATTTAAATGGCAACTAGTTTCAGCCTAGAACAATTTACATGAGAATCATTTCACCTGGTTTTGAACCGAACAGGTAGGTTATTATTGGGTCCGGCTCTGGTTATTTATTCAACATATTATCGGTTCTGGTTCTCAATGGCTAGGTCCGCTTTAAACCGTTGCACAGCCCTAAGTTTAACAAATTATAAGGGTGCAAGGAGTGGAACCCGCTCATCACCCAATCACCGGTTAACATCTCATCTTCCCCATTTGAACCCGCAACCACTTTCACCGGTGTTCCCGAGCTAGCCGCCCCCTGCACCGTCTTCCAAGCTCGAACAGTTAAAAACATACCCAAATTCATTACCTGGCTTGGTGACTCCCCTCTAGCCCTACCCACCCACCACTACCCGATATGCATGCGGTTGTTGCCGCGGTGTAGCAGCTCGCAAGGGGTAACCGAGTGGTGCCTCTTGTACCATAAGTAGCAATGCAGTGCTCGAAGATATAAAACATACAACTATGTGGTGATATTCAAATAAATTAACGAATTGAAACTAAAAAAAAAAATCATATGATGCAAGTGTTTTCATTTTGGCATACTGGCGTGTTGGTCACAAAGTAAATAAATTATCTTCATTTTTGGACATAACAATGTCACTTGAAAGATGAAGCTTTGAAGTTTTGGTTAATCAAGGTATAAAGGCAGTTTCTCTATATATTAGGATTCTAGTTTAAAAAGGTAGTTGCCTATGCTACATATCTAATAAGTCGATGTATTGTCATCTACAGAACTTGTTTTTTCCTAATCGAATTTCTTGAAGACAATATTGGTTGGGGTTAATCTCATTTACCTTAGATATATGTTCTTATTATACCTCACAAACCTTACCCAAAGCTTTAGATACGGGATAGGCTGGAGTTTAAAACACTGTAAAAGGGCAGCTATGGGTGAACTAGTTTTCTTAATGGGTCAAATTGGACAGAATTGCAATCAAGAAAACAAAATCACAAGACATGCCAGTCTGAAACAATAAGGAAAAAGAACGGGTCGTTCCTGCGCCAACCATTAGAAACCATCACGGTCTCTGATTCGTCCAACTGCATTAAGCTGTTGATATTTATATTACCATTGCCCATTTTACTATTGTTGCTGCCAAACCACACAAGACTTCCAAATCAGATCCATTTAATTTTCAACAATATACAAGCATGAAGTTGTCAAATAAAGCCCATCTTTGACTTTTAAAGTCTGGAATGTCATAATTCACTAGACATATTACATAACAAAACATTGTGTTTACCACGAATAATCTTATCTCTTGATATATCTTCAAATAAATTAAGGTCCTCATAATACTTTCTTTAACAAGCACTCCATTGCATTAGTTAAACAAAGTTCTCTAAAAGCTGCAAACGCGCACACCTTCTGCCATGCGCAATCATTCAACGAATGAATAAACGGAATTACAATAATCTATAACGTAGCAATATGATAAAGCAACAATGCTATATGAATTCCTAAGAAAAGTACTTGGATTTGAACTTAATTAACCATCATTCAGGAAGAAACTAACACCTTATAAAGCAATATGCTACAAAAGCAGAAGTAAAAAACGGGCTGATCAAAGCAGTAGTATTGTTTCCAGGTAGGGATACACAGAAAAATGTCTTCCAATAATCCCAACATTAGTGAAGGATTTAGAGGAGGGCTCATACGCAGCAAGCCTTCTAGTGCCGCCAGGATAAGTTTCTAATTCAATAAAAGGTTCACCTGTCTTCCTAAATCCTGTTACACAGACTATTGATGTGTCTGGTGAGTGACGGCTAATAGTGAAGAGCTTTTTAAACGATTTTGTAACATCATCATCCTCCATCATCCATACACAAACCTCTACACCGTGTTCAACCACCACAAGTGACTCGTTTAGCTTATAAAGGGTCAAACTACAAATACTAACAGTGTCGGCTAAACTATCAGGGAAGTTTACTTCTCCAAATTCTTCACTAGTTATATCAAATGAAACAATCAAATAATAATACTTTAATGTACCATCCTCCATGGTAATACAATCATGAGCAAGCCAATAAAGACACCCATCCACAACCACCTGATCCCAGCGAATATACACCGACTTACGAGGCAGAGAGCTACTATACGGACGTCTCCAAACCCTTGTGCTTAATGTAAACGATTGTGTTTACGTTTTACACGCTTATCGAGACGACATTGGTTTATATTGGTTTATGTTATAAACGATTGTGTTCACGTTTTACACGCTTATCGAGACGACATTGGTTTATATTGGTTTATGGTTTATATCGAGACGACTTGTGTGTGTTTGTGTGATAATGTCCCCAAGATCAGACCTCATCCCAACCCTTTTATGTTTTTTTTTTTGTCTACGGCCCGTAGAGGTCTATACGGGCCGTAAGCCACACATTAACATCCATCCTTCCCCTCCCCATTGGCAAAAAATAATATCACTTCTTCTACGGGCCATAGAGACCTCTACGGCCCGTAGAAGAAGCAAAAATGTGGTATACAGGCCGTAGAGGCCTATACGGCCCGTATAGGGTTGTCTGGATAAAATTTGAACTTGTGCAAATAGTGGGAGCCTTTCTAATACAAGGATTCCAAATAATCACTATGGCGCGTTGATCGAACTCTTGACAAAAACCGAACAAACACAAGAAGCCGTGAGAACTGCCAACTGTCATATAATTTTTAGCATTATTATTAATATTAATATTATTATCATCATCAACAAATAGGGGAAGAGGAGGGGCAACTCTCTGTGTGGGGAAAGTATTATTATTATTATTATTATTAATATTATTATCATCATCAACAATTGAAACGTATTCTGTGAAAATTAACTGGATTATAATAACATACAAACAGACGCTGCTGTTGGCCTGTATAACGCTTAACAAAATCAGAGCTGTGGATCAGAGACTTATATGATTTGGAGACGGATCGGAATCGAAGCAATGATTTCACAGGAAGACGTTTCATGATTTCCGATTGGATTTCGAAAGGTATGTTATGTAGCATTGCGACTTTGATTGTCAAGGATTTCTTTCTAGGGTTTAAGAGATATATGAATGAAGGGTTATCATGATGACAGATATGTGCTTTTATAGTTTTGTTTCAAATTTTTTAAATGCAAAACGATGTCGTATTAGTGTCGATAAGTTAAATCTTCTTAAACAGCCTTTTTATTTTATTTTTGGTTCTAAAATACTTTGTTACTTTGGGCATGAGTCTATTGCACCGAATACCGAAACGATACTGATCCTGTACCGAACTGAGGGTGTTCGGTATCGGTACTCATATTTAGAGGTTTCGGTTTTAGTATTTTCAGTATAGGTATGATACCATACCGGTACCATATCGTACCGTATATTTTCGGTATAGAAAGGTATTGGGTTTTGGGAGTTTTCGGGATTAGTATCGGTTGGTACCGATACCGTCCCGAACTTATCCCTACTTTAGGCCTAATTCGATCAAAAGAAAAAAAAATGTACTATATATGATAGATTTGGTCCGTGTTTCTTGTAGAGAGTATAATAGAGGTGTAAAATAAGCGTTTTTATAAACCACTTCAGTTTCAAAACCAAATCGTTTTTTTTTTTTTTTTTGTCATGGAGAAATCGGTTTGAGTCAAACAACTTCACGGTTATAAAACGGTTTAGAAGGGAAAATGTTCGCGTGTTCAAATGAGGTGGTTTAACATACTCAACTAGACCGATTATGTAGTCGGTTCAAGTTTTGGCAAATCTAACCAACTGGTCTATTTCGGAATTAAGTAGTAATACAAAAGGCGAAATATATAGATAGTGATCTATGTTCTTACTAGAATTGCATGAATCTCCACCTATTACCTATTATGTTACTTGTAATTAACCATCGCCTAAAAGCATCAACCAGACAAATGATTTTACCTATACCGTTGCTCTTGGAACAATTATGATGCCTATCATAACTAGTTATTTCGGTTTTATACCTAACCATTATATAATATGAAATCTTTCTTCAAATTGTTTATGCGAACGGTTTTGTTACTAGGACAAACATATAAACAATTATAAAAACTCACAATCATGTCTAAGAAGATAAGTTGACACTAAGTGTTTATATCACAACTTTTTTGACAATGGAATTAAAATAGGGAATTAAAGTGTAATTAGTATTTTAAAATACTATTTACCCTATTTTATGGTCGTAAATTATGCATTAAACTAAAAAAACATTTTAATTTTTGGGTATTTTAGAAGAGTCTTTTCAATTGGATTGTAATATAGTAATAGATAAGTGAACTTGAGTTTTATTCTTAAGGCAATATATAATTACAAACATGGTCTCTATGGTTTGGTCTTACTTATGGCCTTAATTTCTAATTTCTAGACTCTTTTTCTTTTTTCTTTTTTCTTTTTTTTTTTCACCAACAGTCCTAGTAGTTTTGTATTTTTCATACACCGTTAGTCCAAATCACTAGTGGAGTTAAAAAAAAATTTGTTAAATCTCAATGGAATTTGTAAGTGCACCATTTGTATGTCCCCAGCTAGTGATAGGTCACTATAGGTCGTTGGCTAGGTTAATCAGAAGTTTGTCGTTGTAATCATACTAGCTAGGTCCAAGGGGATGTCCCTAGCCTAGTATAGGTGATGTTTGGTATAGTTTACAGGTGCTTGGGTGTATTTGGAAGTCGTTCTGGCATAAAATATAGACAAAATATGTAATATAAATAGGTTAAACGGATCAACCCGCCAACCCATTTGGGTTTACCTGAACCCGTTTAGGCTAAACCAAAACCCGCAAATTTCATGTTAGGTTTGTGTTGTGTTAGAAATTCACACTTCTGATCATAACTCTATTCAATGATGGTCAAAGTCTTTGAGTTGGAGTCAAAATGATCAAAGTATCTTATGCGGCTTGGCTTGTTTACATCTCTACTCGAGAGGGTATAACATTCTTTCAAAGTTTTGTTTACATCTCTACCCGAGAGGTTATAAGTGTGTAATATCCTTTCAAAAAAACAAGTATAAAAATAAGTATTATGAAGCAACCTTATTTTTGTAATCTAAATTATGGAGCCGGAAACATGAGACCTAAGATCAAATGCCCCTTCTCATCTTTGCTCTCTTTAAACGAAGCGAGCTTGCTAATTACCCCTTTATCACAAAAAGAAATCAAAGACGCAATTTGGAGTTGTGATGGCGATAGTATAGGAAATCTTTTGTGAATGCTCTAACTACTAACTATTTTGTTTTATTATCGTTTTCTTCTATAATTAATCTCTAATAAGTTTTTATTAAAGCTTGACGATCTAATTTACTAGAGTCGATTGGTATTGTTCGGGTTAACCGGTGACTATAGTTTTGATTCTACACCCAGTTGCTCCCGTAACCTGGGGCGGATCTAGTGACGTCCGTTACCCCTCAACTTTTTTGGCGTAGTGTATTTTTAGTGTATTTTTAATTTTTGTACGTGTTTTGTATTACGTTATTCGTGAAAATTATGTAATTTTACCCCTGAAATCTTGGTCTAGATCTGCCACTACCCGTAACATACACACCCAAAATGAACCATGCAACACTTCTAAGTTCTAACTTATTTGTTTGCATTCGGCTGAGGTTCAACCAGAACCATGTTCCCCTACCTTTTTTTTGCTTTAAAATGAATTAGGCCCAAGTTAAACTAACAAATAGTTGGGCTAAGTATCTGAGCCCAAAGTCCAAAATGTTGATTTAATCTATGTTATCTTATTAAGGAGGAGAGATGGCTAGGATAGTAATTTCACAACCATTTTAAGATGGCATATCAAGAGGCACAAGCATAAATCCCTAACTTTTACCATTTTCTTCCTATTGTGCCCCTATGTACAATATTTGATGGCACATTATAAGTCACTAATACAACTTGTATAATCCTCCCTATCCAAATAAGTAGTAATGTTGAAAAGCAATTGTCTTTTTCAATTAGTTGCAAATCTTTAACAAGTAGGGGTTGAAAGTCCTAAAAAATAGAGGATACACACATACATGCATACATACATATAACTTCTACATTATTTTTTTTATTCATATTAAGGTTTGAATTATATTCCCGCCTTATATTATTGACTCCGCGGCAACGCGCGGGTTCCCCACTAGTATTATACATAACGCATACATATCATCTGCATGTAATGTTCGATTTCATATCTCTTCATAACTCTGTAAACTCTTGAATCATCTATAATCCAAATCGCAATGTCACAGCACATACCATTCGAAATCCAATCGGATATCATGAAAAGACTTCCTGTCAAATCGTTGCTTCGATTCCGATCCGTCTCCAAATCATATAAGTCTCTCATCCACACCTCTGATTTTATTAAACATTACACCAGCCAACAGCAACATCTGCTTGTAAGGTATAAGGATCCAGTTAATAGTGATGAAAAATATGTTTCAGTTGTTGATGATAACAATAATACTTTCCCCACACAGAGAGTTTGGTTTACTCTCCCCGAACTGGTTGAATATCCAGACATAATCGGCAGCTCTCACGGATTGTTGTGTTTCTATAACCTTAATGCTCCCGCCCCTCGAACTGCCAGGGTACTTATTTTCAATCCATGCATTAGAAAAACGCTTACTTTCGTTGTCCGTTGTGTCATACATGGCCACACGCGTCGAACCCTTGTAGGCTTTGGGGTTTGTCGTCGGACCATGGACCCTAAGATTGTCAAGATTACATTTACTAAATGTGATATTAATATCCCTTGGCAAGTTGAGGTTTTTACATTAAGCACAGGGCCGTCTCTGAGAATTCAAGTGCCCGTGCCAAGTCTTGAAACATGGGCCGGGCCCCTTAGTTTTAGATATTAACGAAAAAAATTACGTAAACTATATTTTTTAAACGACGATTAAAGTAATATCAAATTGATGAATCAATTCTTCACAGTTTATTTTGTCTAACAATACATTTTCGATAGCTATCATCGCCAATCCCTGAAGTTTTTTTAAGTGTTTTGAGCATAGGGTGAGCAAAAAATCGGAATCAACATTAAAATAAGAGGACAAGAGATTACTTTTAAGTTATTGTTAATCTTAAAAAAAAAAAAAAAAAAAAAAAAAACTAGGGTGACACCACTGTAGGCGTTTTTTACTTTATACATTGGCATATTCTAATGTCTATAATACTCCATCATCTTTGATCTTCCTCAAAATAACCCCTTTTATACCCTGTAACACCAACACTATGCACAGATCATTTAATCTTTTCCGATGAATTCTATTCCACTGTCCGCCACTATCGCTGGTCACAGTGCCCCACTGAAAATTGGACCCGGGCCGGAAGTCCTCCCCGCACCCCCTCAAAACCGGCCTTGATTAAGCACAAGGGTCTGGAGAAGTCCGTATGGCACCAATTTCCCATGTAAATCCATTTATACTGACTGGGATCCGGTGGTTGTAGATGGGTGTCTTTATTGGCTTGCTTGTGATAGGCCTCATGGGTTTTGTAATTCGATTATTTCGTTTGACATGACAAGTGAAGAATTTAGAGAGGTAGAACTTCCGGATAGTTTAGCCCATGGCTATGCTACTCTCTCAATGTTTAAGCTAGGCGAGTCTGTGATTAAACACGGTGTAGAGGCCTACCAACAACTAGTTTATGATGTATGGATTATGGAGGATGATATTCTAAAATCGTTTAAAAAGCTTTACACTATTTGTAATCGCTCACCTGATGTATCACTACTTCGGCTAAAGGGGTTTAGGAAGACAGGTGAACCTATTATTGAAGTTACTTTACGAGCTCATCATGGCTTTGATAGAACACTTGCTTCTTATGATCCATACTATAAATCCATCAGTAATCTTGGGATTAATGTAAGGCCATCTTCATGTTACGTGTATTCCTACATGGAAACACTACTTCTCCTTTGATCAGCCCGTTTTACTTATGCTTTTGAAGCGTACAAGCAAGGTGTGGATTGAGAACTAAATAATATGAATATACACGTTATTAAGTCAAAAGTAATCTGGATTTTTCGTACTTGAACCAAGATGGATAACCCATATGGTGTGTTAAGACCTTAGTCATATGTGTATCTGTTTCCTGAATGATGTTAATTAAGTTTGAGTGCTCCAAGTGTCAAGTACCTTTCTTAGGAATTCAAATTGAATTTTTTGCTTTACCATATTGCCACGATACTGTTATTCCGTTTATGTGCTCATTAAATGTTTGCACCTGACAGATTCGAACATGGTGGAAGGAGTGCATTTAGATTTTAGAGCTTTTAGAGAACTTTGATTAGCTAACTCAACAGGTTACTTATTAAGACCATGTGTAGTGGAAGGGGTTAAATATAACGCCCCTGATTCTGATTGGTCCACGTGACAACTAAGTCAGCATGGGGGTTTAATTCAAAATAGGGGTGTAGTGGGGGAAACAAATTGGGGGGGGGGGGGGGGGGGGTATTTAAAAAAAACAAAATAAAAAAACAAACCTGAGATGAGGTGTCCTTCTTTCTATTGGTCAAGCAAAGATCAAACTAGCGTTATAAATACAACGCCTGAGCCCCATTTTGCAAAATAACGCCCCCCGTAATGGTGTGGGGGGGGCGTTATTTTTTTGTATAACGCCATTTGGCGCTTCCACTACAAGTGGACTAACTACAAAGTTATGATGATCGGTAACAGACAAAATGGCCTTTATTCCATTGAAGCTATATCTAGAGGTAAGTTAATATATATGGGATAATCACAACGCTTTGTTATATAATATGTTTGGTGAGTTATGGCATTCCGGACTTGGTTTATACTTTTAAATAACTGTCAAATTTTGTCAAATGAGAATAGCAACAAAATGTCAACTGTAAACAAATATCAGTTTGAGCTTGAATTGGAGCGTAATCGTTAGTGAGATATGGTATTTGGGTTTGGTTATCAGTTTCTGGTTCCTGGTTAATATTGGAAAAAGGTCAAAGACGGTCAACAGATTAATGCAGTTCAAACTATCATGTAAATTGGAGCTTGAATTGGAGCGTAATCCCTAACCAATATTTTCTTCAAGAATTTCTTTTAGACTGAAACAATTTCTAAAGATAACAATACATCAACTATGTTAAAGTGTATACACTTTCATAGTTTTAATCACAAATAACTATGTAGATAACGAAAATATCCTTCTTGTTGTCGTCATCACCGCTTTCGTCATTGGCAACTGGTTCATGTTGCCCTTGCTGAATGTCATCTGAAGGTACATCAAAAACCGACAGATTTATTAGATAAGCTCAACTATTTGTATTGAAAAATTAAGATACACAGTACAACGCAGGTTTTTTACCTTCATCAGCATTATCCGCATCGTTATCATTGGCATCTAAATTAGCAACATACTGTTCATTAAAGTGATAATCAGTATAGTGGTAATCTGGAACAGGTTGTCTACTTGAGCTTGCGGTGTGGCTACTGTACATTGAAGAACCGAGTTCCAAATTGATAGACTGCATCTACTGCTGTGTTGGAGTATGAAATGTTTCTTCACCGTACGACACCGTGAACCGCCTTAAGAGATCCATAGCACTACTTTCTTCTAATGGAACTAATGGCGTGTAGTGAACGTGGATCACTGCTGCGTAGCGGTTTACGTTTAATGCTAGATAGAACATCATTTCCATACCCTCATTTCCTGTGATGTATGTAGCCTCAGAACACCCCTCGAAAGTGTAATACATTGTTAATCTAACATTGTATGAACACTTGTCAATTTGAGTAACGAGACAAACGTGATTGAGAAATTCCGTGTATGACATTCTATGGGTCATAATAAACGTAGTTGACTCTGTATTGTTGTGAAGTGTAATGTTTGTCTGGTTTTTTGTAAGTAATGTCACCACCCCAATAAAGTTTAACAATGAAAGGGGTAAAGGTGTCCATTACGAAGGAAAAGTAGAGTGAGGTTTGACTGTGGAATGGTTATTACTGAGATCCGTTAACGATATTTGTAGAGTTCGTGGACTAGAGAATCCGCAATCTGAGGTTGCGGAAGTAGACAAATCCACACAATCTGAGATTGCGGAAGTAGACAAATCCACGCAATCTGAGATTGCGGAAGTAGACAAATCCACGCAATCTGAGATTGCGGAAGTAGACAAATCCACACAATCTGAGATTGCGGAAGTAGACAAACATTTATCTAAATCTGCAACTTCAACTTGCGGATTTCTCTAAACCTGCAACTTCAGCTTGCAGATTTCTCTACGCCACAAACTCTACAAATAACGTCCATAGCACTCACTCAGTAAAATATCCGTGACAAACAATGGTCTATTGCAATTGTGGTTCCAGCACTATTATTCGAGTGTCAAGGAGCACAAGAAACCCTGGCCGTAGGTATTATTGTTGCAATCGGAGACCAAGAAGTTGTGGCTTTGTATGTTGGGTGGAGCCACCAAGGGTTGAACAATTGAGAACTAATCCATTGAATTTCATCACCGAACAACTACAACATCTACACATACATTACCACCTTAATGATGATCAACCTCGCCCCCAGTTTACCCACCAAAGCAATTTGCAACCAAACTTTCGGTTTCCCAATAACTCAAATGTGCGGCCAAATACCCAACAGGCAAGGGAGCCCCCTTTAAACCACCCACCCTACCGTCACCCTCGACACACTGAGAATGATCAAGTTTCGGAACCTGAAGAGTACACTTCAGAGGCTGATGACGTTGGCGCTTAATAATTCTTGTTCCTTGCTTACGTTTTCTTGCTTACGTTTCCTTGGTTATGTGGTGTGTTGTTTTATGTACGGTGTTTTATGTAGTTTGCCAATAAATATGTTAAAAAATTCCGGATGAAAATATAAAAAATCGTAGTGTAGAAACTGGCCCAGGGGGCCCTTTTGGGGCGCCCGTATCCGTCTCCTGGGCCGCCCTTTACCGGCACCGGACCGTCGAACGTGGCGTCCTTGGGAGACATAACGGCACCGTCGCTGGTTCGGGCGTTACGAGACTGTCCGTGGCACGATCCCGGGCCTCACAAAAAGCCCCGGACCTCATTTTGTGTATCTACCTTTGTTGCCAATAATTATGTTAAAAAAATTTCCGGATGAAAATATAAAAAATCGTAGTGTAGAAACTGGCCCGGGGGGCCCTTTTGGGGCGCCCGTATCCGTCTCCCGGGCCGGCCTTTACCAGCACCGGACCATCAAACGTGGCGTCCTTGGGAGACATAACGGCACCGTCGCTGGTTCGGGCGTTACGAGACTCTCCGTGGCACGATCCCGGGCCTCACAAAAGCCCCGGACCTCATTTTGTGTATCTACCTTTGTTGCCAATAATTATATTAAAAAAAATTCAGGATGAAAATATAAAAAATCGTAGTGTAGAAACTGGCCCAGGGGGCCCTTTTGGGGCGCCCGTATCCATCTCCCGGGCCGACCTTTACCGGCATCGGACCGTCGAACGTGACGTCCTTGGGAGACATAACGGCACCGTCGCTGGTTCGGGCGTTACGAGACTGTCCGTGGCACGATCCCGGGCCTCACAAAAAGCCCCGGACCTCATTTTGTGTATCTACCTTTGTTGCCAATAATTATATTAAATTTTTTTTACATTTATTACATTTGAAACTATTTAGGATGGTTACATAATCGTCCTCTAGTACCAATGGAGGAGGACGTCGAGTGCGGTCTGGATTCCGACGCGGCTCATTGGGGAAATCAAGAGGTACTGGTGTGTAGTATGAAGGTGACGATGTTCCTTCGTCACCTTGATTTGGGGCTCAATAGTTAATTGATGATTGCCCAGTGTTGATGGGTGGGTTCATTGGAAAGTTACTCGGTGTCGGTGTCACGAAACTTGCATCATCAAATGGTTGAATGGACTGTTTAAAAGGGAGTCCATGATGTTTTGTTGCTCGGTGTATCTACCCATGCATTCAATCAATATCACAAGTGTGCCTGCAAGAACACTATTCCAACCTGCTCTCATGCAATCTCAAATTGCGAGACTAATATTAAATTACACATGCAGCAAAATAGAGCCAAAACACTCTGAAAAGCTTCCTCTGACTCCCGCAATCTCAGATTGCGGGAATGATACAGTCAGCAAGCGTCCAGGTTGGGTCGTCCACGTCTGCCTTCGTTTATATCCTCCTCGTCCACAGTCAGCAGTAGCGTCCAGGTGGCAGCATATTGTACCTCTCCCGCAATCTTAGATTGCGGGTGTTCCATTTTTGCAAATTCTTTTCTGACGTTTACCTTTGACACAAAAAAAACTTGAAAAAACTAACATTTCAGCAAAAAAAGTCAAAAGTTACTCGGTAATTTTATTACAAGTCAGATTCTTGCGAGAAAGAAAACCAAAATTAATTTTAGCCTCTGCGTATACGTTCCTTCAAAATCCAATTTGGACTTAAAAAGTCAAACCTTTTTCTCTTATACACGTTTCTTTTTTTATTATCAACATTTTCAAGATCGATAGAACCCAGAACAGTTCGACACGAATCAGGTATGGTTTTCTTTGTGGGTATTTAGGGATTTGTAATTATTATTTTTAAAATTTATGTTTGGAATTCACTGTTTATCACCTAATCAAATCTAAATTGTAATTGTAATAATTATGTGAATCTAATTGCATCATGATTTCTGTGATTATTTACTGTAGATTGGTAATAGTTAGCTATGAATGTTAGCAATTGTATATGGGTTGTTGATTGCTGTAATTTATGTTTACTTATATTACTGTTAGTCCTCATTGATTTTCCATGAAGCTGTGCATAAATTTTTGTAAGGTGCGGCTGATATCTGTACACCTTAATGTGTTAACTGGACACGGCGATTTCGGGTCATACGGGCTGTGTAAGAGGGTGTTTCGCCTGCATCATACGCAGTGTTGTAAAACTCGCTAGGCGCTAGTCGGCCGGTGGGGTACGGACTAGGGATTAATTGGGATTAATCGGATTGGATTTGTATATGTATTTGTCCAAATTTATGCATATATAATACAAATTTTATACCTTATATGTATAAATTTAGAAGTTTAGGGGCCAAATATAAACTAGTGAATATAGAAGGGGGTTTAAATATTAAACTACCTAAACTTAAATAATCCTAATCGCCTCCATCGTCCACCATATCCCGTTTTTTCCTCCGGTTCTTTCTTTCATCGTAAGGAACCGTCAGACGCAACTAGGGTTCATGAAGTTTCATCGATTTTGCTTCTAAAACATGGATTATCCAATTTTGAGGTAAGAACTTGTTTTATTTTATCGATTTGCTCCGGTTTTGACCCGTTCGAATTCATTTTTTTTACCTAATTTTGAGTTTTTTAGGTCCAACTAGGACCAATTTGGTCAGACTAATCGGTGATTAATCGCGCACCGATTAATTGAGTGATTAGCCTAAATTAATCAATAAAGTGAGGACTAGCGATTAATCACCGATTAGTCGGTGATTAATCGGGATTTTTACAACCTTGATCATACGGGCTGTGTGATAGTATGACCCATCAGTCACAAATGATATGACCCATCTGGCCCGTATCAACTTTTTTCGCGCATCTATACTTTTTTGTAATCTAATTATGGACAAAGTTTAAAAGAACGGAAACGAGCCTCGACACGTTTTCCCTTCGCCTCACGAGGCGTAAGCCTCGAGGCAAACCGAGGCGGAATCAAAAAATAAATATAAAAATTATATATCTTATTAAACATAAAAATAATTGACCCAGATAAGTCTAAAACATACATCAAAAACAAAATAATTGACCCAAAAAGTCTAAAACATAGAAAAAAACGCATAAAAAACACCCTAAACCACCTGAGGCGCACATTTTCTTGATGCCTCAGCCCTTAGAGGCGTATGTACAAACTAGACCCCGTGAGGCGCGCCTCAGACTCGTTTTTCTGGCCTCGAGGCGCGCCTTGAGGCGCACGCGTTTTTTAAGCCATGATTATGGAAGAACGTAATTGACAGGTGGGGAAAGATAGGGCAGTTCATAGTTTTCATATAATCAAGCATGTCCGGTGATGGGAAAGGATCAATTCTTCAATTTGCGACCTTTCAGAGTTCTGTGGATGAGGGTTTTTGGCATGGATTATGTTCTTTGAAACTTAACAAGCTAAAAACAGACGAGGCGCCCATTTCAATAACGGGTATGTCCAGTAACTTAACAATGTGCGATTTGTCTATTGTGTCACATGTCGATTTATTAATTTGATTGTATTAATGATATACTTGTAGGATTCTACGCACCTTGCTCGAATCCCCATGTATCAAGCCATCTAAATCTGCTTGCCGAATCCTTGCCAACCGAACCGAGTGATGAATTACCAACCGCAGCAACCCGTGGGAACAGAAATAAGTGTTCGGTGCCAGGCACGCTTTACAACACAAACACATACGAAGGATACCAGTCCCTTGATAAAAAAGGTCTGTTGAAGCTGAAGGAAAGAAGGTATTATGATTCATATTTTTTATTGTTTACAAATTTATTAAAGTAGTTGTTTTCGGTGACATATGAATGTGATCTTAAAATCTTGAATACCAGATTTGGGACGATATTAAATCAGGGAAGGTAGAGGAGGACAGTTCTTTGCTTTTGAGGTTCCTTATTATATCATTCGCAGACCTCAAGAGGTTTCACTTCGATTACTCGATTGCTTTCCCTGCTCTTGTTCTTGATCCTCCAGCAACATTGGTTGATTTAAAGCCAGCATCAGAATGGTTCACCGCTGAAGAGGTTTGACCATATAGCTTCATTTTTCTTGTAATCAACTATTTTTGTTTTGTTGCTTAAAAATGTAAAATCTTGCTTTCGTGGCATACAGGCGGAATCTGTGTCGGCATGCTGTAATGAGTGGCGTATGTCAAGTTTAACAGCAGGTAGTCATTTGGAATTTTGTGCCATCCTGACTTGTTCCATATCAGTCTTCCATATCCTATTCATGTGTATATGTTTATACATATATTAATTATATCACGTGACGAAATGAAGATACAAGTGTAGGTTTTGCTTGAAAGTTAATAATTTTTTTCTGACCGTAAATGTTGAAGTATTCACATTTGTAGAGTGCATATGGTAATTCCGATTTTTATGTTGCTAATATACCATTTTTAGATGTTCCGTTCTTTCTGGTTTGCATCTCTTCAAATTCGCATGCTACCATTAGACCCCTGAAGGACTTTAAAGATTGTCAACACGGAGATCATAAGGTGAAGACACATCTATCTCTTTTAACATAGAACTCAAGAATTGATATGATCAACTTATCAAAATGACTTCCAACCATAGTTTTATAAGAAGCCCGCTATTTTGTGGCAGATTTTATTTGCTTTTTATGACCCGTATCACGGTCCAAACAATCCCGGCTGGCCACTTCGCAACTATTTGGCATTCATTTATGCCAGATGGAATATCAACAAGGTTCAGTTTTTATGCTATCGTGAGAACCGCGGCTTTGCTGATATGGGTTCGTCTCTTGTTGGTGAAGCTCTGATACAACCTTCACAAGGTAGACTGGCCAGAATTGGGTAACAACTCTCGTAAAAAGATATTTTCCTATTCAAAAGTTCAGTTTATGGCCTGCAACTGCGTCTTGTAACATGTAGATTTATTTTATTTTTATTTTTTTTTAATAAATCTAAATCAGCATGGCAAGATGAAGAGCATGTGCCTCAAGTTATTGGATGGGAAGTCAATAGTAAGAAGAAAGTATCTAGACACATTGACCTATCTACTTCCATGGATCCAACTAGGTCGGTTTGGTGGTCAAACCATAGTTGTCAAAAGCACGCCTAGGCACAAGGCGCAACCAGGCGCATCATGTGCGCTGCGCCTTGTGAGGCGCACGCCTAGGCACTGAGGCGCACTATCGGGGCTGTTTTCAGGCTGATTTCCGGCCAAATTCAGGCTAAAAGTTGCCTAAACCTCTAAAACATCCTAAATGAGTTATGAACAAGTCCTAAACAAGCCTAAAACATCCTAATGTAGCCCTAAACAAGCCTAAAACATCTCTAAAATCCCCAAAAAAAATGTATTTTTATACTATGCGCCTAATTATAAAAAGCCCTCGTTTTTTATGCGCCTTGCGCCTAGGCTCCGGCCCGGCCTATGCGCCTTGAGTGCGCCTGGGAGCTTTGACAACTATGGGTTAAACCGTTTTTTTTTTGCTTCAAAATTCATACACTATGTAACTAAAATATTCAAATTAACCAGGATGGTTATATCAGCTGCGGATTTGAATCTAAAGCTAATGAGATGGCGCCAATTACCATCTTTGAACTTGAGCATGTTGTCTAGTACCAAGTGTCTTTTGTTGGGAGCTGGTACTCTTGGATGCCAGGTGGCACGCATGCTTATGGTGAGTATTTCCCTGTTGACTTTTGTTGACCGTACACATATGCTTATAATCATATGTGTTTATGCAGGCTTGGGGTGTGCGGAAAATAACGTTGGTGGATAGTGGTAAAGTGGCCATGTCAAATCCATTAAGACAATCGTTATATACATTTGATGATAGTGTCAAAGGTGATAAAAAAGCCGTTGCAGCAGCTGAAAGTCTTCGTAAAATTTTTCCAGCAGTGGTAAAAATTAATTTATATGCTAATAAAAGTTTGAATATTTGAGTTAAATATATATTTTTATTAGTTAATTTATATTTACAGGAAGCAGAAGGTATAGTGATGGCTATACCAATGCCTGGACATCCGGTGCCTAGCAAAGACGAGCAAGGCGTGCTTGATGACTGCAAGCGTCTTCATGATTTGATCGAGTCTCATGATGCAGTTTTTTTGCTGACTGATACGAGAGAAAGTCGTTGGCTTCCAACTCTTTTATGTGCCAATGCTAATAAGGTTTGTTTGACTTCAAAAGTCAAAAGGCTTAGAAGTTCTTGTAATGTAGTAAATTACCATTATGCCCTTACGAGTTTCAGCTCTCAGGAAAGCTGGCATTGACATGTTTTTTTATCATCATCTTCAGCTTACAATCACTGCAGCATTGGGTTTTGATAGTTTCATGGTAATGCGTCATGGGTCTGGTCCTCTTAGTACGACCGATGATTCAAAAACCGAGCCTGTTAGCTCTGTATCAACTGGTGTTGGAAAAATGTCACTGTCACAGAGTGATAGCAAGCCGAGGCTGGGTTGTTACTTTTGCAATGACGTTGTTGCCCCTGTTGATGTACGTAACTTCCTCATTTGATCTTCATATACAAACATGTCATGTTAGAGGTTGGCCAGGTGGCAATTTGGGCGAGTTGGGTAACGGGTAAATTTGGTAGTGCTTGGGTAGGGTTGCCTTCACCCAAGGCGCTTTTGTCTTGAGTTAATAAATTATGTATAAAGAATTAGTTTTATACTTTCAATAATCTTCTATTGTGAATAATATACGTCGAGACATTTTATGCATTAAAAATACAATTTGGGTGACGTTTTACCCGTTTGGCTTGTTTTCTTACAAGTCTCTTTATCTTTCATTTTTTACCCGATTGACCCCTTAGAGATAAAACATAACCCAAAACAAACCCATTCATAAATGTACACTTTTGGTTGTGGGTTGTATTATCTTTATTAGTGTATATGTTATTTGTAATACATAAAGATTTAGCTCTGTTAATTAATAAATGAAAATGGAATGCTAACTAACTGCCCAAATCATGCAGTCAACAGCTAACCGCACTTTGGACCAGCAATGCACAGTGACACGTCCGGGACTTGCTCCTATTGCATCAGCCCTTGCAGTCGAACTGTTTGTTGGGATTTTGCATCATCCTCTAGGGTAATACTTAATTTTAAACTAACTAATATTATCGAACGTATTTTGTAAAGTGTGCATATAATTTTCTTACTTTAAGGATGAACTTTATAAAACTCTTCGATTACTTCACATTTGTATTTTACAGGATATCAGCAGATGCCGAATTTGGCAACTCCTTGGATAGCGGAAGCAGTGAGCAACCTCTTGGTATATTACCCCATCAAATCCGAGGCGCGCTTTCACAGTTTTCTCAGATGATACTTGTGGGACATTCCTCTAATAGCTGCACGGCTTGTTGTCCAACCGTAAGTGTACTTTTACATTGATCTTTCTATGATAGATGAAACAATATGGCTATTTAATTTGAAAAGTAACAGATTTGACTTTAGTAGTCAAACTTACCTCCTTATGGTCATGCATAAACTTAATCAATTTGCAATTATTGTGATATGCAGGTGGTTTCCGAGTATCGAAAAAGGGGTCAGGATTTTGTCCTGCAAGCCATAAATCATCCAACTTATTTGGAGGATCTTACTGGACTAACCGAATTAATGAAATCGGCTAACTCGTTTGAGCTTGACTGGGATGACGCGACTGATAACGACGATGACTTTGTTGAAATCTGAATCTCTTGTGTCATCTTATGATACTTAAAATTGTTAACTTTACTTTGACAACTGTAAAAAAACAGGATTCATGATCATGTTCTCAATGAGGTAACACTTATTCTAGAATGAATTACAAAAATGTCATTGACAATGTTTTAGTTTTCATGTATGGTACTACTATCAATAATTCACTATAAGGGCGATATGCCGTCAATAACTCATTTAGTTTTTCGATGTATTGTATCGCTAGTACCGTGATGAACCGAACTGATACTGGCATCCGTACCATTATCGGGTCATATCAGAATTGGTCCCGGTATTTGTTTTTATAAACATGTGTTGCTATCTTTTTTTTGATTATTTCTTTAGGTTGTTATACCGAGTATCAATACCATAACAAATTAACAAACATCGACCGAAACCGAATTTTCACCGCACCTCACGAGAATCCTTCTAGTTTTTATTTTAATATTAAATATTTCCTTTAAAGAGTCCTATCGTAACCAAACTTCGGGTATAATCTGTACTTAAGAAATTTTCCATAACAGTCTCAACCTTCAAACAATTTTTCTCTAATGAACTTTGTTAACTGAAAACCAACCAATTTTCAAAATTGTAAGATTTTGAAAGTTAAAAAAATCATTGAAGAAAAATTGTTTGAAAGTTGAAACTATCGTGATAAATTTCTTAAATACGGATTAGAGTGAATTACTATTTGAGTCCCTGTGTTATAGTGGTTTTAACTACTTGAACCCAAAGTCCAAAACTTTAATTACTTGAGTCCCTAACTGAAAATTAACTAACCTTTTGAGTCCAAATTGTTAACTCTGTTAACTATGTCTGTTAAATCTGTATGAAATGACAAAAGTGCCCCTGCTAATAAAATATAATTTCACCAAATCTTGTTAAATCTCTCCACCTTCTTCCCTATATCTCATTTAAACCTTCCCAACACCAACATCACCACTACTATACCTCCATCATCGCACAACGGCCACTACACCACACCTTCGTAACATACCCATCACCATCCCCTATCTAGCGAAAATCTGACACTCCTTCACACTCCCAAAACTCCCAATTTCAACAAAAAACCCTAGAAATAACTAAATCAAACCACCACTGCACCAATTATGAGTTCCCATCAAAAAGTCCTAAACAAAGTTGAAGCATAAATAAATTCATAAGCATGTATGGTCCACAGTTAATATCAGTACCTACACAGATGCATCAACTTTCAACAATCAATGAATTAACGAAGTTTTTAAACAAACAACATAATGCAAGTTGAAACAATCTGTTTGTAAATATAAACACAGGGGAACAATCAAAGTTGCAGAAACAATCAGTTTGTAAACAATTAGAGGAAAAAAAACCCCGAAGCTCACTGGTTCTTCATATACGTTTCGCCGTCGCCGGCAACACACACACACAACACATAGGATGAGCAAGCCGGACGAAGACCACCAGGGAAGCCGCAGCCCAATCCCCACATCTGATCTCTCTCTTCCATTATCGCCTCTACACCTCCGTTCTCTTTCTTCTGCAAATCAAAAGGAGCCAATTTTTCAAAAGAAGCTAGCAAAGGCTTTGAAAGAAAACACAAAGAGGTGGGGGTGCGTGATGTGGTGTAGTGGTGGTGGTGTAGGAGGTTGAAGATGGTGGAGGTGGGTGGATTATGTTAACGGAGAGGGTGTAGAGAGACCAGATGAAGATGTTTAATAACTAGGCTATTTTTGTCTTTTCACTAAAAGTTAACAGACTTGGTTAACTGAGTTAGCAATTTGGACTCAATAGGTTAGTTAATTTCTAGTCAGAAACTCAAGTAGTTAATGTTTTGAACTTTGGGTTCAAGTAGTTATAACCGTTATAACTCAGGGACTCAAATAGTAATTCTCCGGAGTATTAAATTTCAATTTATAAAGTATTATATGTCCTGTTTCATCAATATCTTCCTTCCATCAGGGTTTCTCTGTGTCCGCTAGGGTTTACACTTCACCTACAAACACCAATGGACCTTCCAAAGAAGCGAAAAAACCGACGACAACGGCAACCAGTTCACCGGAGATGACGTCACCCTCACCTCACCACCACCACCATCTCTCACCCAACAAGACGCACGTAAAATCCTCGAACCCTTCACCCAAGACCAACTCCTAACCATCCTCCAAAACGTCGTCGTTCGCGACCCCATCACTCTCTCCATCGTCCGATCCCTCTCCGACCTAACCCTTCGTTACGCAAACTCTTCATTCGTAGCCTCAGCCCCGAAACCACAACCGAAACGCTCCGATCGGTTTTTGCACCTTTTGGTCAGATTGAAGAAGCGGTTGTAATAACCGATAAAGTAACTAAAAAATCGAAAGGTTATGGGTTTGTGACGTTTAAGCATGTAGACGGCGCCGTTTTGGCGTTGAAAGAGGCGAGTAAGCAGATTGATGGGAGAATTACGGTTACGCAGTTGGCGGCGGCGAATAGGGAGGTTGGGAATGCGGATGTGGCGAATAGGAAGGTTTATGTTGGGAATGTGCCGTTTGAGGTGTCTGCGGAGCGGTTGTTGAGTTGTTTTTTGGAGTTTGGGGAGATTGAGGAAGGGCCGTTAGGGTTTGATAAGCAGAATGGGATGGGGAAAGGGTTTGCGTTTTTTGTTTATCGGACGGAGGAAGGGGCGAGGAAGGCGGTTGTGGACGGGGGTTAAGAGTGTTGATGGGTTTCAGGTTGTGTGTAAGATGGCTAGTGATGGGAAGAAAGGGAAGGTTGGTGGGATGGTTGGTGATGCTGCTGCTGCTGCTGCTGTTCAGCCTGCAGGACCGTTGCCGGGGCCTGTGAATGCGGGATATGGTATGATGCTACTTTTATGTTTATATTGAAGGAATTGATTTTGTCTGTGTGTTTGGATTAAGTAGAATTTTATAGATATATTATTGTTTTAGTTTTAGTTAATAGTTGCTTAAACTGACGCGTAACTCAGTTTCGTAGTACGGTTAGTACCTAATAGTGATAAGTGATTGGGACAAAAGCAGAATTCGGAACACTTCCTAGTTACTACTTACTAGAATTGATTGACTTTTATTATAATCGTGGATTACGTTTATAGGTGGGATGACATCGTTTAGTGGGTATTCTGGTGGACCTCCTTTGCCTTCTCATCCAAATCCGCATATGAATTCTTCCGTGCCTTCAGGAATCGGCAGTGGTCCAGGTTTTGGGAACCAGCCCCCTCCCTCGTATGGCGGCGGCGGGTATGGTGGTGGTGGTGGTGGTGGTGGTGGTGGATACGGCAGTGGTGGGTATGGTGGGGGTGGATACGGCAGTGGTGGGTATGGTGGGGGTGGTGCAGCTCAGGAGCATCATGGGATGAACACTTTTGCATCTTCTATGAACAGATTGCCCCAAGTCAGGGTGGATTTGCTGATGGCGGAAAATATGGCCCGCCTTCAGCTTACTCTGCACAATCTAACTTGCCGCCAGCTGGTCCAAGAGGTCCTCCTGGTGGGATGTACCAGGGTGGGCCTCCGTATTATTGAGGTATTTCATCTTTTCTCTTTTGTTATTGTATTTGTTTCGGACTACAGTTATACACACACACACACATTACATTATATTCTTCTAAGCCTGAGTAAACCAGTATGCATCAGGTGTTTGTTCTGTAGCAGACTTGAGTTAGTTTTCAGTGTCATAATATCGACATAGCATAAAAATCGCCAACTTTGTTTCCTCTTTGGTAGGGTAAAAAGTCTACTATGTTTATATTTCTTGCATGATAATCAGAATTTATCTGGTTTATAGCTTGAATGTCGCACTGTTCTCGGTATAAGCAAAATTGGTTTATGTCATTTTCTAGTAGATGTCTGAGATGCTCAGTTTGTTAATTTTTAATTTCTCTATCTAGTATCTCCTATCATTTCTTCATTTTCACTTCAGCTATGGCCTATGGGCAACATTATACGATAGGATTTAGAGTGTTTTGATTTAGCACATTACGAGCTGTTTTATGAGTTCTATGGATGGTAGTAGCATGACTACTGTTTACGAGTTCTAACAATGGTAGCATGAACCAATTGTTTTACGAATTCTATGGATGGTAGCATGACTACTGTTTATGTGTGCTAAAGATTGTACATGTATTAACTTCATTTGTTTTGTTTATACATGTTCTGAATTCATTTTTTTTCCTTTAAAAGTTACTTTGTTTGAGAAAGTTTTTTTTTTTTTCCTTTTCTTTTGTCTGTTTGACTGTGTGTCTCTAATGGCTCTGTTTTCAATGATTCTGTGGGCTCTAAGATATTACTCTGATAAGTATTGATGTTCACATTTGGACCCACAGAGCCAAATGTTACGGTGTCACATTCACATTTCTTCATTCCTGTGTTTGGTTAATCTGATGCACAAATTAGGTTTTTGGTGTAGTACTGCAAAAATATGTTTTTATGTGACCCAGACATCAAGCTTTGCACATTACTTTCTTTGATATTTTTTTTATTTGTATTCATTCATCTGTTTGTTGTTTTGTATTAAGATCAATTCTTTGCAAGTTTTAGCAACAAAAGTGAACTTTAATGACAGATTTTATGTGCGTGGTATAATTAGTTGTTTATGGAAGTGACCAGCACCAGCTAGCCGTCATTGGTTGGTTTAGAGTGTCACTTGACTTTTTTTTAGTCTCATATTAGTTGGGCCTTATTTGTTTATTTGGTCTCAGTAAGTGTGCCTAACAGAGTGGTGCATTAACGGTATACTAGAATACTTTTTCCTATCTGTATAGCTTGCGGTCAACCAAGGTTGCAACTTGCAATTTTTACAACTTTTTTAGGAGTACACAACTCTTGAAATGATAAACAGTTTTTGCAAGTGTCATCTGAAGTCTTCAATTGAACGTGACTTTGTTTTTTAACGCAAGAAAAGTTATCACTTGTTTTTCTGTTTGATCTTTTGGTTTACATATCCTAATTCGGATGTTAACCTCATATTTGAAGTTGTTTCAGCCTTCAGGCTATGCAAGCCTGCCTTTATTAATGTTATGTAACTGTTTAGCTGGTGGAGTTTGCATCCTGTTTGTAGGTTACTTCATGGGTAATGGTCAAACATCCATCATTTGTGGCTTGCACCAAGACGAATTTTATGTTGCTTGTCAATGTTCAGTTGTGTTAAAATTGTTCAGGAATTTCTAACTCGTTTTCCTTGAAATCAATTTGGATGGTTCTTACCAGTCATGGTCTATTGTGTTAATCGGCTTTTGGTGATTATGAAATTGATGGATTGAGCTCAGTGTGGATATTTGATTCAGGTGTATGAGAGCTTGTTGGATGCAAATGCTATTAATGGTTATGCACTTATGCTGATTTCATGATTGCTGACAATGGTTGATTAATGGACTGGTGTACCTTTGTTGCTGCTTCACTCTATCTGCCTATATGAGTTGTCTTTTAATGATATCCCTTAGTTCTTTTTTACTTTGGTAGATCTTTGATCTTTGTTCAGAACTTGCAAACAGTTGTAACTTCTTCTATTAGAGCATTTTATGTGCTGCAGTTATCTTTGTTCTGTAATTGCTTATAAGCAAATAATAGGTGTTTGTTTATGTGCAATATCCTTTATCTTGGTTCATATTTCTCTTGTGTTCTATTTTTTGTTTTTATTGTTGTGGTTAGAGTCTATTGTTTTTAATTCTCATGGATTTATGCTGTTACTGATTCTCTGATATGCTAAAGGATGATACTTACTGCTTTTCTACACAAATCTTTATTTTTACTTGTAGTAGTTACAGTCATGGTCTTTTTTACTTGTGTGGTATTTACAGTCATGGTCTGTTTTACTTGTGTGGTACTTACAGTTTTCGAAGCACAAATAAAAAAGCACAATTGTTATTTGAGGGAAAATCTGTTATATGATGTCAATTCGCAATGTTTATATTCTTGTTTCATTTGCCTAGTAGCAACATTTTGTTCGGTTCTACTTGACATGTTACTGAAAATTGTATAAAATTGAGCTTATTGGAGAGTTTTTCAATGTTTATGGCAGACATGGATTTCTTTTTCTTTTGTTTACATCAGTTGAAGTTTTCATGCTGACAATTTGGGATACAAGAGGCGTCTAAATGCTGTGGATAACATATATTTATTGAAATGCTGGCATCTTGATTTAACACAATTATTTCATCTGTTTAGCTGGCATATGGGTTATCAATATGTTTCGTCATTTGCTTGGATATTATGCATTCCCTGATGTGTTCTTTTAAAGACAGATCTTTCTCATTTACAATTTTGCAACAGAAAGCTACCCTCGAACTGAAATTCTGAAATAAATAGTTGCCATTTTAACACTGTTTTTATGATTCGGTATGAGTATCAATACATTCATGTGACTCTAGATCAGTATGTAAGCATCTGTCACATTGCTCATATGAGGAGTGACTCTGGGGTTTAAAAAAACCTTATTATATACTGGTTATATTACAAAAGTTGCGGTAGTGTACATATTTTTATTTTTTTCTTATATAATATTAACAGTTTTTTTAAGTGTTAACTGTATAGGATTGGGGAAATGGATAGTTTTGGATTTAAATTGTTACAAAAAATAGGAACTTTAAAATTGATCTAAGATTCCATGGGAATGAATTGTTGCTAATTTCGTGGGTGTGGGAGAAATAATGTGTAGTAGATTAGTTAGGTTAAAGTTGGAGGTAGGAACAACAAATTTGACTGTAATAGATAAATGTTAATGAATTGAGTTCTTTGTCCAGCTATTGAGTTACTTTTTTTTTTATTCTAATTTGGAGTTTTTGATGATCAATGAGTATGTGGTAACTGGTAGGCACCTGATTACTCTCTGCAGAGGTCCCATGTTATCAATCTTGCTTATGCTATGCACAAACTGAGATATATCTGATCTCGTTGGTTAGTAGGGCATTCGTGGGGTCTGTGTGAGTTTTCCAGGGTTCTCATGGGTATATGAAGCCAAACAAACGTACCCAATAAAATCCCACTCGTAACAAAAGCTACTTGTAGGGTCTGGGGAGGGTGGGATAAAGAATTAATTGCATGATGGAGCATTCACATTATCACATGTAGGCTCTGTAGCAGCAGCACAACATATTTCCCTGCTGCATACTCATCTTCTATCCCGTTACCTTGTTTTTATACCTGTAGTTGCGTCATGTGCATATATCATAAGTTCATGTAGGTTGAGTTTTGTGAGTTTGAAACTGGAATCCATGGTCTTTTTTGTTTCTTACTTCTAGTGCCCTACAACCTTATTATTCCGTGTGGATGATCCAACTTCTTCCCTGCTTATCTGCTGAACCGATTTGGTAATTGTTCTGTGTGGATGATTTGACTTCTTTCATGTTATTAATGTATTTTAAGAAAGAATATTCCTCGGCGTACATGTTTCTGTTATGTGGAATATCCTTTTAGGATCTTGGATTGTGTTCAGTTGCAACTTGCAACATACCAGTATCCCTCTTCTGCATCCAGCTGTAAACCTTGAGGGCCACGAGATCAAACTTTTAAGAGGCGGCGCAGCGGTGAGCGCCTGATATTATTTCATTAGAGGTTTTAGGTTTTCTTCTTTCACTTGTTTCTTGTCTTAGTCCCTTGACGGCCGGACACGTAAACTACACTTTACTTGGTTAGAAGGGCATTGGTAGACGCTTATGCTCACCCAAAAAGAAGTCAAACCTTGCAGCTTTCAAAAGCAAACTTTTGCATCTACATGGATTAAGAGTGTTTGGTAAGCACATTCTTGTACTATTATTATCAGTTATAATGATAAATTATAATCATCTAAGATGTGCTTGTTTTGGTATGAACAGGTCCAGGTTTTGAAGTTCTGTTAAAGTCTGGTAATTTTAAGCTTCTTTTAGGTGAAATGTAGGCCGCTTCTGACCTGATCTGACGGGACTGTATTCAAGAACTAGAACCAAAGGTCTTAATGTCGTCAAAGTATGTTTTGATCTGCGCGGTTTTTTAAATCCACCTGTGAGATATACAGAGGATTGTAATGCTTATGTATTATCTGCTCAAATTGTAAAGCTTCTCGTCAGGAAACAATTGAGAACACAGCTTATGATAACATTCTTTTGTAGCATGGTCCAAGCAATGTAGATTGTTTCATTCGTCAGTTTTTTTTTTCTTTTTTAAGTTGAATATGCAGTTTTGAAATCCTTAATTAAGATTTGTTTATGATTATTTATCACTTATTAATAAGACAAGTTACATCTGAACAGTGGGTAAATGGGCAAGAAGCTGTGCCGTTATCTCATTTTAAATCGCAAAGCCTATTTTACTAAATGGCATTGTACGCTATAACGAGTGTTGGTATCAGTGCTGACTGAACTGAACATCGTTACCGGTATCGGTCTGCCTGTATAGTTTTCGGTCGATGTAAATACGGACGTGTATCCTTATATGCAATGTTTTAAAAACCGGTTTTTAAATCATACCGGATTTGGCCTAAAAATGGTTCAACCGGTTGAACCGGGTTGTGTCGGGTGGTTCAACCGGATTGGCTTGTTAACTCTACGAATTCATAAATTACAACATGAACTCAAAATATAATCTAAAAGTGAATGATTACATATTAAAAGATAATCTAAAAGTATTCATTTTTTTTAACAAAGTTCTTTTAAATGAAAGTCTACGATATATTTAAGCCATTGAAGTATTGAATACATCAAGTTCACAATTGCTTAAAACATGAAATTCACTACCATCGCGTTTCTCAAAATCTAGAGCATAACCATTTTCATCCTACATTATTACCTAAGTTTTAGTAGAAATAATAATCATAATATACTTAAATTACGAAAAATAAGTAACATATATAACAAGTAAAAGTGTGTTTGAGGAACCGATTCGTGCTCTTCCTCACTAAACATGTTATCTATATCATTATTATGAAGTTCTCCTTCTTGCTTTTCGTGAACCACAAAAAAATCAATAGTTCAAAACACAAAAATTTACCTTGTGCCGGTACCGGTATAAAGGTTCAAACCGGTATACCGTATTTTACCGGCGGTACGAACTTGATACCGTTTCGGATTTATACTGGGGTGTTTCGTACCGGGCTCACCTTCGAAAAATGGTATTACCGGTATAACCGGCCGGTACATACCGGTTTTTAAAACATTGCTTATATGTATATGGTGGCTTCCTATCTTTGTTTTATCTTTATGTTGATATATCAAGTGCTGGTAACATACGATACCTAAAAGAACTGAATGGATATTGACCGAGTTTTCGTCATGAGGGAATCCTAGTTAAATATAACACATACCAAATATTACTACAATTAAACAATCCTATAATATAGGTCGATATAAAAAAATCATATAGGTTAATATCATTAAAAAACAGTCTTATCATTTCGCTTAATATCACAAAATAAACAATCTTATCATATACGATAATATCACATAAATAAACAATCTTGTCATATAATTTAACATCATAAAATAAACAACCTTATCATGTATGTTAATTTCATAAAAATAATTAACCTTGTCATGTAAGTTTATATCATAAAATAAACAATCACATCATATAAGTTAAATATCATATAAAGTTGTAGTCGTGAAAGATATAATTTTAGGGCACGTATGAAGTATCTTGACACACCAATCATATTAAATTCAAGGTTGAAACTTTGCTGGTGATGTAATTGTGGTGATACTCAAATCACAACATTGTAATTGATAAGAAATTATGTGTACATGTATGTATATATGTATATGCATATAGACACCTATATTATAGGTTAAAGAGGTTATACAAAAATAATCTACATTAATGTTGCATTTCAAATTTAATAATTTTTAATATACTTTTTTAATCGTAAATACCTTCAACATACTCCAAAGCTTACGTTAATTCCACAAGACCTTTCTTAACATTTTAACATAACCAACAATATCATTAAGTGTAACGGCACACTTAAAAAAAGCAACAGCTAAGGCGAGATCATTTATTATATTAAGGGGGCAAAACTCATTGTGTCAAACATTTTGCGGAGTTGAAGCACTTTTCTTATTTGTTTTAACACACAAGTACATAAAAACGTGTCAAACTAATTACAACACTGTATCTACCCATAAGATATAATTTACCGGTATGATAAGTTTAACACACAACTATATGACAATACTTACAAAATTTTACCAAACCCACAACAATCACACATTTAACACTTCCCAACAACACACCAACATCAAAACTACATACATACAAAATTTTACCAACCTAAAACATATTTTGATTGGTGTAAAACAAGATAAATAAAAACAAATTTTGAGGGTAAGATTTCTCAAACCTCTAACAAAAGATTAACTTATGATTCTATACAATTCAATTCAGTTCCAATTGGTTCCTTTTCATTGAATCAATCAAGATTGATTGATTGATTATTATTAAAGTACACAAGTATGTTAAAATTGGGTAACCCTCCACTATTTAAGCCCCTTCATATTCAATATTCTTTATCATCTTCAAGATTTATATTTATGTCTTCCATTAATGCTCATTATTCTCCTCCTGCTACCTCTCTCCAGCCCTCCATTCTTGTTTTCTCTGGTAAAAATCTTTACTTTTTTTATTTTTTGTTTTCAGTTTTTGTTTAATGTTTATTAATATTTTTGCAAATTAGGGTTTCTTGCTATGAATTATGTGGAATGTATTTGTTTAATTAAAAAAAATATGTGATTTGTGTGTGAATGAATGGTTGTTTGTGGCTATTATGCTGTTTTGTGTTATAAAGTTTGTAGCTTGTTGTGTGATGATGATATTGTTACAGGAGGGACTGCATTTAATGGTGTTGTTGAGGAGCTTAAGAAGTTGACTACTTCTGTTGCTCATGTTCTTCCTGTTTCGGATGATGGTGGGAGCACGGCTGAGATTGTTCGCGTTCTAGGTAGGTTGAGTAATGCGGTTTGTGCTTAGTAGGCCTGTAAATGAACCGAACGTTCGCTAAACTGTAAATGAACCAACACGAACACAATTTTATTTATTTAATTGTACAAACATTAACACATGTTCTGTTCGTTCGTTTATCTACATTCGTATGTGTTTGTTCATTTATGTTCGTTTACGTAGTTAAAGTTTATTTTTATTTGTTGTTAAACCAAGCCTTGGGTGATCGACTAACAGACAAAAGAACAAGAACATGTTTATTTTCTTTGTTTATTTATGTTCGTTTACGTTTGTTTAGAATTTGAGGAATGGATTTAAACGAAGACGAATATGTTTGTTTTCTTAACGAACAATCATGAACAAGAAAATACGTTCGTTTAAGTGTTCGTGTTCGTTTGAGTGGTTAAAGTTAAATGAACAGACATGAACAAGCGTTGTTCATGTTCGTATGGTTAATTTACGTGCCTACTACTTAGATGTTTTTATTTTGTTTTTCATTTTTTTATTAGATTGACTGTAAATTCGTTTTGTTCACGTGGCAGGCGGTCCAGCAGTTGGAGACATACGGTCAAGATGCTTGAGATTGTCTGATCAAAGTACTTCTGAGGCTCTTGCAGTGCGAAATTTACTTGGTTATCGTCTGCCACTTGATGCGCGAGAAGCCAAATTAGAATGGTATTTTTTTTTTATAAAATCAAATAAATATGATCATATCGCGTGTAGCACTTCTTTGTGCGTTCGCTAATAAAATAGAGTTTTATCATTTTTTTTTTTGCTAGCATGCTAAGCTGATAGTTAAACAGGTACGGTATCGTGGAAGGGGAACATCCTTTATGGAAAGATGTTTCAAAGCCATACGGAGAAACCATTCGTGCTTTTCTTGCCTATTTTCAGAACCAGGTTTCATGCTTTTGCTATTCACTAACTTCTTAATGTTCTTTGTAATTAACTTTTATACTTCTACCTATTGCCACGGCTTAATGTATCTTCATAAATCATGACGCTGTCAAAGTAAAATTTACTCACACTATATTACCTTTTAGTGTACCATACGTTTATACCTGATTCCCGTAGCTGGGGTCTCTGGCTCGAATCCAGTTTACGTTGATTTCTGCGTCTAACTTGAAAGCCACCCTAGGTAGTTAAAAGGCTAAAGGTGCATAGGGTGAGCCTGTCACCTAGGCGCAACACGCTTAAAAAGCGCATACCCAAGACAAGCAAGATGCTCGTCCATTCCAGGCCATTTTTAGCTATTTTAGACCAGATTTCAGCTGGTTCATACCATTTGAAACTGCTTTTGGCCAGTTCAGACTTCAGACCTTGGTTTTAAAATGCGGGCATGATGCGTGATGCGACCGTTGCGATGAATATTGCGCATCAGGTGGAGCGATGCGAGCAGATTACGTAATGCGCTGGTGATGCGGTGATGCGCAATATGCGTTCTGATGCGTGCAACACGAAAAATGAAGGGATTTTTTTTATTTTCATGCAGCTGTAAAGCATAAAAAAGATATATTAACTACAAAGTTGCCTTGAAACATGAAGCTTTTTAATTTTATACAACTGTAAAGTGTAAAAAATATATGTTATCTAAAAGTTGCCTTGAAACTTAGAGTTTTTTTAGTTATGTTTGGAGTAAAGGTACACCTTTTCTTATTAGTATTTTTTTTATTGTTCTATGTGTCGTGGAGAGAGAACTTTGCAGATACAAAACTTTTTTCAGAGTTTTTTACGTAATCTTACCTTTTAACTGGTTTTTATTTCTTTTATTTTTCAATTTTAGGTTTCTTTATTTGTTTTCTTTGATTATTATAGACTTATAGAGCTTAATTGGTTAAGCATTAAGTTTTTTTTTTTTTTTTTTGTATTCTTTTAATATGTTTTATGTTTTAAATATGATTTATAAGTATGTTTTTGTGTTTGAGTAATAAAAATAGAAGAATTATTATGTATAATTATTTTTTTAGTATTTTTAATAACAACCGCATTAAATACATGATGCGCGCGCATCACGCATTGCGCATCAGGTTTTTGGACCAAAACGCATCAGAGCGCATCACGCATTTTGAAACCAAGGTTCAGACAAGTTTTCTTTCGGTTCAGGTCATTTTTTCTTCTACTTCAGTGCGCATGTCTGCCTTGCTGTACTCAAGCGCGGTTTGGCTGAGCCTCACCTTACCTGGGCGCACTCCTTAGGCGCGCCTTTAACTACAAAGAGGCCACCTGCATGGCTGAGGTTGCGTTTTACCTAGTTTCATTGGTTAGGAGGGTATCGGTGGGCCTTTGAGCTTTCTAGTGATGGGTTCTCACAGTTACTAAAATTCGCGAATCTCTAGTATGATTTATAGCCTTTTATTCACACTTCTTTGTAGATTCTTGAAATGAGTTGTCGTTTTTTTTTTCTTTTTTTCTTGCAGATCCTTAGAAGAACAAATGAGTCATTTTGTTTTAGTAATGGCAGGTATGCATGACCATTTTCATTTAGTTTGTTCTTTTTATTAACCATCTAAGCCTTTGATTGTATTGATTTTCCTTAAATATGCGACTAAATTGATAACAAATTAACAATGCTATGCGTGTGGAGTCAATTTAATAATATTAGCGTTTTATGAAAGATTTAAGTAAATCATCTAACTTCAACCATTTACCAGCATTGGTAACTTCTTCTTTGCAGGTGCACGGATATTCTTTCAGTCCTTGGATGCTGCAATATTTCTATTTTCACGCGTTTCTCAGATTCCCTCAGAAAGTCTCGTCCTTCCCGTGATATCCACCAATGATCGGCTTACTTTGGGGTGTGAATTATGGGTAAGATGAACCAATTCTATTGTAATTTTGCATTTTACCACATCCTATTGGTTAGCACTTATCAGGGCATTGGTCGGATTCTACTGTAACGAGTTCTCACGGTCACAAATAAATAAATAAATAAAGTTAACATGGTGGAGTGATTAAATTTCAGTAATACCAATCTTCTTGCATGCTTTGATTCTTCTGAAGTTTAGGATGGAACGATAATACGTGGCCAGAACGAAATATCTCATCCCACTTTTGGATCATCGCAGCCTATAGATAAGGTAAACCTGCATTTCAAGATTATTACAACTTCTAACTGAACGTTTAAGGCCAAACCGACACTCCTTTTTCTTATATATAGGTAAATTCTTCTTCGCTACCATCAAGAATAAAACGTGTTTTCTACATGTCTAGTGAAGGAAGCAATTTATTGCATGAGGTGAATCATCTTGGTTATTTGGATAATTTACTTATCTTGGCTTTTATATTATGCGTAATAAAAAATTGCGAAATTGTTGACGAGTTTGTTTTGTTCTTGTTATGCAGGTGTTCCCTTCCGTAAATCCATCTGTTCTAGAACAGTTGAGAAATGCGGATTGCATTATATACGGTATGGGATCCCTCTTTACTTCGATCTGCCCCTCTCTGGTAAGTCCAAATCATAATTAAGTGTAATTATTAATTTAATTTTCCATCGTTATTTATTGAAGCAAAGGATTCAAAATCACCCGTCCTTGACGGCTTGACCTAACTAAACAGGTGTTGTTAGGAGTTGGGGAGATTATAGCTTCAAGATCGTGTGCGAAGGTAAGCGAGTTAAACTTAACCAGAGGTTTTTTCTTTACATTTTGATCTGATTGTAATATTCATTATTATTAGGGCCATTTTGAGTAAATTCGGTAACGTATACATGTTATGATCAACAATGGTCTTGGTTTTTAAAAGCGCTAGACGCACAAAAGCGACGAGGTCTAAGCGCAACGCGCCAAGCGCAAAAGCGGTGGGCTTTTCGTACCCGAAGCGCGCGCTAGTTATATAATTTTTTTATATATCTCATACATATCCCATAGGTTTTTATGATTTTACCTAATATAGCTATAAATAAGGTTTTAATATGATTTTACCTATATGTACAAGCCAAAACACCAAGGTACATTTTTATGCATAAAAACACGTCGTGTACGAGAGGCGCGCGCCTCAGGGCCAAAAAACAAAAACAAAAAAAAAGTGAAAAATGCGCTTTTCTTGCGCTTTTGGGAAATTGTGTAAGCGCAGACCCCAAGGCGCCCTAGGCAGCGCCTTGTTGCGCCTCGCGCCTAGGCGCGCTTTTTAATACCCAGACAATGGTTATTTATGTTCCTTTAAGCTCTGTTGTTTCAATGTGAATTTTTTTTATACTCGTGATGGCATACGGCGTTGGTCAACTGTGATTTTTTTTCTCTCTTTTATATAATATCAGGTACTTATGTTAAATGGTACACATGATCGGGAAACTAGTGGCTTTTCGGCCTCTTATTTTGTTACTGCCATCACTGATGCTCTAAACAGAACTTACGGTCATCTCAACAAACGTCTAAAAAACAATGTGAGCAGTGGCTAAAATTTTGACAACTTGTCGACTACTCTTGATTTCTTGTCAGTTATTTTGCTTACGTCTTGTGGTTTTTGCAGCCGAGTGAATATATTAACACCGTTTTTGTGCCAAAAGACGGTCAAATTCCTGTAGATATCAAATTCTTGGCTGACCAAGGAATCGTGAATGTGGTATGTATATTTCTCACAATCTTGTAGACGTATTTTTAGCTATATTTCCTGTCGGGTTCGAGTTTGGGTTCGTTTGCCATTTTTACCTCGAGTAATGACAAACTGCGACGAGTCCCAAGTCCTGTGAAGTTGTGAAACCGATATATTTTCTAATGGTTATGATGGGCATCGATATAATTTTAGATTTGCAAATTCTTATCAACTATAAACATTACAGGTTCATGTTAAATCAATGCATGATCCAAAAGTGGGCATAGTTTACGAGCCGACATCTTTGATACAAGCTCTCGCCGACTTATTAGGTGTATGCGCTAACAAGCAAAGCTAATTAACGCGATATAACTATCATTCGGGACGTGCACCAGTATCTAGTCCCTTCACATCCAACTTGAGGTACGGTTTAACACCTTCGGTGCATAAATTCTCTTGCAATACACCTCTTGATTTATAATACGCGTTTAAAAACTGCGCAGATTCAAGATCTGAAGTCGCATCAAGTAGAAGAAGTAATCCATTCATTTTGTATACCACTTGACTATATGTACAAGATTTTAAGTTAGATTTTACATTGATTATACACCAGCTTCAGGCAATCGGATAAGACGCCGTCATAGCGATACCGCACATCCCTTCTTTAGCTTTAATATCTCTCTGCATCCTGATGTATCCCGCTTCACCCAATCCGAGCCCACGAGTTCTTCACGAGCCAGTACTTCATACCATCATCGAGAATTCCATACCCAACAACTGTAACCATCATCATCATCATACTCAGTTAATCTCACCAATAGCAAAAGCTAAGGTAGAGTCTGAGGAGGGTAAAATGTAGACAGCCTTACCTCTACAACGTGGGAGTAGAGAGGCTGCTTCCAGTGAGACCCTTGGCTCAATAGTGGTTTTGTATCAAACCTTAGACAATAAGGCACATAACAATTAGCAATTGGGACAAACCGATTGTTGCATGTACCCGCTTGTCTTTTGGCTATCAACGTCACCACCTGATGCATGATTAATCGTCCGTCATTTTAACGTTATTTTCACGAAATTAGTAAAGTAATTTTAAAATTAGTGCAACTTTACTTTTGCCCCCGAGGGCCACACATATACACATTATATGCGCACAGCCGTAAGCGAGGCTTATCCGACAACTGTAGCCCCATGGTCTAATTCAGTCCCACATGTTCCGTTCAAAAACCGCTCGAGTAAAACTGAAATTTAGATGCGTCAACTGCAACAGAAACAGGCTGCATAACGACTGCCTTTAACAGTGCTGACTTGTTGTTTGCAGGTACGTTTTCATACCCGCTAATCGTTGCTGCATGAACACCTTCCTCTTTGGCGTAGCACGTTCCATCTGATCCCGTGTATGGATATGCTGCCTCGGTGTTTATACCTTTGGTTTGAACTATAAATTCAAATCCGTTAACCATGTATCCGCATCCACACCCGTGGTCTTCGCTGTCACAATCCATCAGCTCTTGCTCCGATAGTGAAATCAGTTTCCCAGTGGTGATCTAAGTGACAGGCCTAGGGATGCAAACGAACACGAACAAGGCCTTGTTCGTGTTGGTTTGTTAAGGAAATCATGTGTTCACAAACAGTTCTTGAACATTTGCAGAACGAGATTTTTTGTTTGTGTTCGTTCGTTAAGAAAACACTTGTGTTTGTGTTCGTTTGGTAATTTTGTTCATGAACGCAAACGAACATAAAGAAATGTTCATGAATAGAAACAAACACAGATATATTAACTTTGGAATAAGATATAATTCTTAAGACATCAGCTAGATCTATCCAAAATATAACTAAATTATCCAAACATATTTACCTCACATATATTATTTATTTTGGTAAATATAAGAAAATAAAAAATTATAAAAATTATAAACCCTATTAGACTATCGAACATAAACGAACACGTTACGAGCGTTCATGAACATAAACGAACGAACGCGACCTCTATTCGTGTTCGTTCGTTTATCTAAACGAACACAAACGAACTCCCGGTTAGGGTTGTTCAGAACTCAATTTGGATTCGAAAAATTCGAAATTCGACTTAGTTCGATTCGATTACCAAGAATTCGATTCGATTATTAAGAATTCGAATTCGATTCAATTCGAATTCGAGTCCAGTAAATCAAATACAAATTTATGATTTTAAATTTGATTCGATTGGAAATTCGAATAAAAACTGTACATGCATATTTTTTAAATAAATATACACACATACACATTATTATATACACAAATATACACATGGAAAAAAAGAACTTTTAAATTTTGGTCAAACTTTAGGAACCCATAGTCTCTACAACTTTTACCATAACCATATTTCACATATTTACCTTATACATCACAACACTCTAACAAACTATTCCCTCTACTATTTTTACTATTCCCGTATTTGATACATTTTTGTTAATCAAGTTTGTAGATATGTATTTTATATGTTAAAAATAATGAGTTTGTATTAGTTTTAAACCTAAAAGTAAAACAATTTATTATTTATGGTGAATTGAACTAAATCGAATTTATTCGAATTCGATTCGAATTCGAGTTTCTTATTTGAATCGAATACGAATCGAATAAATTGAATTTTAAGCGAATACGAATTCAGGTAAAAATATTAAAAATTCGAGAAATTAGATTCGAATAATACGAAAATTTGTTATTTGATTCGTTGAACACCCATACTTTTTGCCGAACGGTTCGCTGAAAGTTCTGTTCGTTTGCAGCCCCAGACCCATTAATATTTACTGTTGATGAAGTTGGTGAATAATTATGAGAGAATAGTGTGTGTGTATATATGTATACAGATCAATAGAAGTCTAGTTTGTTTTTACATATGATAGAGGATTGGTTTTGTAAATTGTTTTTATTTTTGGACAATATTTCTTTGTACAAAAAACAAATAAAGGTTCAATGTAATTTATGATTAGATCAATTATTGGCTTGCCCACTACGTACGTTGATTGTTGGTTTGATAGTCAGTCTCCTAGGCTAGACGCTACTTATTGCTTCAAGTTGAGTATTCTCCATCTCATTGAAACGATTTAAATGCCATTGTTTGTTTAATTAAACAAGCACATTGTTTTGTAACTTTTGTGACGAATTGTCTTTTAACATGCAATGAGACAACGTATGTGTTAATAAGCCGATTGAATTATTGAGTTATAAAGATAAAATTGTTAATTTATAAAAACAACACTCGCTGACGTGCTCGCTCGCGCGCTCCCTCTGCCGACCACCACTCCTGCCAACGTCGAAATCGCCACCACCACCACCACCTACCGCTAGCGCTGCCCACCAAAGCCGCCTTCGTAGACCGCCGCCACTAACCACCACCACCAATAACGTTACCCACCGTCAATTTTATTTCTTTATCTTTTCTTGCCTACCAAAAACAAAGTAATGATTCATTCCATTCCGCATGGTAACCTTACAATATCAAGGATGGTAATGATTCATTTCATTTCTTTATCCATTCCATGACTTCGTCCATGGTGGCAGTGGTCGGTGGGTAGTAATGGTGGCGGTGGTTGTGGTGATCGGTGGCGTGGGTGGCAGGTGGCAGTGGTAGCGAAGGGTGGTTGTGGTAGCGGTTGGTTGTGGTGGTGGTAATTAAGGGCGATAAAGGGAATGAAATGAAAAAAAATAAAATAAAAAACAAGAAGGGTGGATGAAATGAATTTGGGGTTTTTAAAGAGAATAGAGTGGACAAGGTAAATGATGATTCAATTACTGACCAATAAAGCACCATTTCTTTCCTTCTATCCGACTACCCAATTCCATTCTACCTCACATTCCTACATACAAAAATGGTTTAGTTTGAATTTTTTTCCGTTAAAGTATTATTTCCATTTTTACATGGGTTTTTATTGTTCGACTCAATTATTCCTTTTTACGATAATGTTTTACATCACGCTATAAATTTTCAAATTTAACACTCTGCAACGCGCGCGTGTGTTTTAACATTTTACATCTATTTTTGGTGGTTTTACGATCCTTAGTCGACTTAGTTATTATTTTCTATGTTTTATGTTTCAGTCTAATTTTTGTGACTTAATACCTTGCAACGCGCCTATATGAGTGTTCAACATTTGTACATCTACGTTTTATTTGATTTAACAGTCCCGACACAAAGCACGGGGTCCAAAATCAAAATAACTATAAAGCACAACATTTGGTGTGTTTATGCACTTTGTGTAAAACGATGAGATCTATGGTTTATGGTAGTGTTAGGATAGTGTTGGAGTTAGAATTGAATCATTGATTCCTCTGATGAATAGGGTGGAAAAGCAGCGATCAAATTTGAGGTTGGCCGGAATGACCTCCATATTAAAAACTTACAATTATAAGTTTATAACACATTAATAACTGTCAACGGAATTACTTCCATATTCTTCAAGTTTATTAAAACGTTTCAGTTCGGTTGCAAATTAGTTAAACGAAACAAACACACCAAGTATCTTTCTCTCATTCGTTTTCATGTAGGTAAATAGGATCAAACATTTCAAAGTGGGCAACAAACTATTGTTGACTTGTTTATATTATAGTCCAAATTGCAAACGTTGGGTATATATCACGAATGTGACTCGCTAATATTATTATTTAAAGCATCGTCCCTACACAAAAAGAAGACCTTTTTTGTGGCTATTATTAATCCTACCATTGGGCCTTTATACCAAAGATAAGCTTCGATCAGGAACACTTATTCTTATTTGACTGTTTTTATTTTGTCAAATTAACTAATTAAAACAATGCATACATTGTAACTTGTATAGACACTTAAAAGAGTAGAAGAGGCCATTTGGCAACATAGGAAATAAAAATAAGCTTACAGGGCTCCGTAGTAAGAAATAATATTTCTGTTAAAGAGAGCACTTCGCATATAGGGAAGGTGCAATTTGATTTTCTTTGGGGCCAGAACTTGTTGTCCAGGAACTTGTTCAGAAATACCGTAACTCCACACTTTCTTTCCTTTGAATCAAAATTCAAACATTAAGTTTAATTATTTTGAACTTCGTAAGAAAATATCTCAAGAAATATATACAGAGAACTAAAATAATAGACTCATCATTCGAATTTTTTTTAACGGTCGACGGTACACACCCATAACGAAGCCTCGCGTCCTTCAGGTCCGGTCCCCGGCCCCCCCTAAGGTCCAGCCCCGCATCATTCGAAATATATACAGAACTTAAGTCAAAAGTTTTATTTTGATTTGATTTAATACTTTACGGTATGGCAGCAAAACAGAAACATAGATCCAATAATACACTATACTTTTTGAGAGAATATACATGGATAATATATATTGGTACCTATGTTTAAAAAATTCGAAACCCGAATAAAAAAACCGATCCGAATTCTTATTTGGATGGATCCGATTCGAATCCGAATTACTTATTCGGATCGGATATGGATTTTAGAATTAAAAATTTTGGATTGTTCGGATATCCGAATAAACTGAATAAGCTTCAATTGAGTTTTAGTAAGGAAACGACCAATTGTTTGAAAATTAGTTCAAACCATGAGACACGAGGCTAATGCTAGACACTAATTCTTCAACATCGCCCATCTATATCGGCTAATTGGTGTCACGTTTCGTGATGTTTGATTTTGTGTTAAAGCCTATATTTTGAAGTTTGATTTTGTGTTTAAGTTTACGTTTTGAAGACTATATTTTGAAGTTTGAACTTTGTATTTGTGTTTAAAACTAATATTTATTTTTGCTTTTGTATGTTTATTGATTTCAAATCAAGAAAATGTTAAGAACCATAATATAGGGAAAATAAAAAAAAATAGAAAAAATTGTTGTTTGGCATAATTTGGATTGTTCGGATATCCGTTCGGATTATTCGAATTTATCCAAATCCGAACCGAATTGAATTCAGATGGATTTGGATCGGATGGGTACACATCCAATTCGAATCGGATTTCGGATAGGTTTCTAAAATTTCAAAATCCGAATAATCCGATCCGATGAACACCCCTAGCTAAGAAAACACATTAACCAATGACACAACTGAAACTTACTTAAATAAAAACAAGAGTAAATAGCCAAAACCGTCCCTGTGGTTTGGTGGTTTTTTTCCAGTCCAGCCTAAAATCAAAATAATTGCCCGAACAACCAGTAGTTTCACGAAATGCGCCAAAACAGTCCATTTTTTTTAATGTGGTTAACTCAACCTCATTAAGCCCGAGGCAAAATTGTCCATTTAGTTCTAATAATACTAACTTAGTTAAATTTAGAGGGACCATTCTTGCCATTTCTTGAAACTTAAAAGAATCACCCTTTTCACCTTTAAAAAAGACTAGACCAGTGAGTGAATGGGGACTCGAACCCGGGTCTGGTACTTTCATGCATACTTAAACAACCACTCAACCACAACACGTTTTGTTGTTTAATGTTTAAATCAAATTCTATTTATATATAATACACATAATTCATATTCTTCTTCCCCAATTCTAACTCTAAGAAACCCTAACCCTATATTTCACAATTGAAACCGACAACTATTGTCTAAACAACAACAATCATGGGGTTTCGATTCAGAAAGATATAACGAACATGGGTATGGGTTTAATTGAACTTACAATTCCAAATCGTGTCACTTTTGAGATGAATTGGCCGCGAATGCTCTTTTTTGGTACCGATTCAAAAACTTTGAACGTGATTAATATGTTTTGGAAGTGGGTTATTTTGTGGAAAATACATCTGAATGATATGAGATGGTCAATTTAAAGTATAAGAAGCGATTTGATAGTATATGCTCATTATTGATCATTAAGTCGCCGGTTACAATTCGTTGGTCATAAAGATCGATTTAGACATGCTTTTAACGTGTTAATGTACGCTAAAACTGATCGAGAAGATGTGGAATGTCAATTATTATAATAAAAACGGGGAAACAGATCGAAAGTAATGGGTTTTGGGGTTGGTCGGATTATCTCGTCATCGGCGAGACTCACCTACCGGAAAAACAGCAGGAACAAGATGCGAGGGTTTGTTTTTTTTTAAGTTTCAAAAATAGCAAGAATGGTCCCTCTAAATTTAACTAAGTTAAATGGACAATTTTGCCAATGACTTAACAAGGTTGAGTTAACCCTATTAAAAAATTGGACTGTTTTGACTAATTTCATGAAACTACCGAGTTGTTCAGGCAATTATTTTAATTTTGGGTTGGACTGACAAAAACACCAAACCACGTAGACAGTTTTGGCTATTTAAAACTAAGGAAAAGATTCAAAGTAAAATCGATGGTTCAAATTTTGGTTTGAAATGTAACTAACTGCGTTAGGTCGTCTATCAATGCGCCTAGTTTGCTAAGGTGTTTTTGTCGATTACTTATATGCCATGTAGTTTCAAACATATGAAAAGTAATGCTCATTTAATCCCCATAAAATTCCAAATACTTTAAGTCCACAAACTTTTAAGCCTAACTCATACAAAAGTCTCAAGCTAACATGTGATCCAAGATTTATGATTACTTTGGAATTGAAATGTACAAAACTAGCATTGGACTCCGCACTTCGCGGCGGGGTCGTAGGAGGTGTTGCCGTGCTTGTGATGATGTATTTGTTACATGATATATCGATGGGTTATTATATGTTATGCAACCTTTAATCAAAACTACGGTAAAATTATTCAATGAACACGGTTAAGTAAAGATGTCTAAAGTTAAAAATTAGCTTTAACTATAATAAGGTACATAAAAAATAATTAAATTTGTTGCCTAATATATTGATGGGTGATACTTAATATAGACCATGTTACTTTACTCTAAACAATAATAAAAATTAGCAAGCAAACGCAACTAAGTAAACATATCTAGCGTTAAAAATTGGATTTAATTGTAAAAAAGGTTAAATAAATAATAAGTATAATACAAAAGGATTAAACTTACTGAAAAGATAAAATAACAAATATGTGGTTATAAAATAACTTTATTAAGCTTAAGGGTCATATGATAACTATGTTAAACTTATGGGGTGGAAATGTAAATCCTTTGAAGAAAAAGAAGTATTATCTATATATATTAATTCAAAGACACTTCAACAGTGTCTTTGTTTTAATATATATATATTGGCCACTAACTTTTACGTTAACTTTATTTCTGCCACTAACTTTTAGTTAAACTTTATTTTCTTCTAATTTAACCACCAAACTTAGACTAACAAACTTTTAGCCTTTAGGATTTAAAACTTTGGCCACTAACTTTTAGCTTAACTTTATTTTCTTCCAATTTGATCACCTAATATATATATATATATATATATATATATATATATATATATATATATTGGCCACTAACTTTTACGTTAACTTTATTTCTGCTACTAACTTTTAGGTTAACTTTATTTTCTTCTAATTTGACCACCAAGATTTAAAACTTTGGCCACTAACTTTTAACTTAACTTTATTTTCTTCCAATTTGACCACCAAACTTTTAGGTTTTGGGATTTCAAATTTTAACCATCAAACTTTTAGCTTTTAGGATTTCAAACTTTGACCACTCAACTATTGCACTTTGGCCAAAATTTTAGTTTTTAGGATTTCAAACTTTGACCACTAAACTTTTAGCTTTTAGTCACGAGTATTTTTTTGAAGCTCATGCAAGAATAACAGTCACTTAATATTATCTTTTATGTCCACGAAACCCTCCACGCAACAGGAGCTCCCACAGCGACGCACGATCTTTAACGTCCGCCAAACACTCAACGCAACAGGAGCTCTCGCCGCGTTTCGCACAACAGCCGCACCCGCGGCGAAGCGCGGGTAACTAATACCTAGTTATTAAATTAAACTTCCGTATCATAAATCCACTAAAGTTCAGGGATATAAACGTTTTTTTTTTTAAAAAAAACTATTAAAGTTATAACACCACCAAAATTTTATCGCTCTCAATGGGCGATTTCCGGCAAGGGTTTAAGGAGGGTTCCGGCAACTTTCAACACTCCTTGAAGATTTTCGTGTCTAATTTCCCGGATAAATGCAGCGGCCAAGATCTTCATGACCTTGTTAAAGGTTATGGGGAGGTGACAAAGATCTACATTGCAAAGAAAAGAGACAAGATCGGTCGAAGATTTGGATTCATTTCTTTCAAAGATATCAAAAACTGTGATGAGTTATTACGTTCATTGTCAACAATATGGATGGGAAGTTACAAATTAAGATTCAACATAGCAAGGTTTACTGATCCACAAGACGAAGACAAGGGTGTGCATGGCAATGATGGGAAAGGAAAAGAAGAGGTGAAGGTTAAGGGAACTGAGAAACAACATGGTACCGGAGGGTTTGGAGGTGAAGTTCGTCAAAATTTCTCGTTCAAAGACGCCTTTTTTGGAGTTCAGAATCCGTTACAGGAAGATGCAGAGGTGATTATCCCGGACGACGTCAATGAATTCAGTGATCGGCAAAATAAGGCATTGATTGCCACAGTGGTAGATATGGAAAAGTTTAAAACGGTGGGATCATTATTACGTCTCCTTCACCCGGAAGGAGGTTGTATCCAATACTTAGGTGGTTTGATGATCTTAATATCTTTCGATGACGAGAGGATAGCAAAAGAAGTATACAACAAAGCTATTGGACGTCGTGATTATTTTAGCTCTATAGTTGTTTGGGACGGTCAATCACTACCGTTCGAAAGGTTGGCTTGGCTTAAAATCCAAGGTCTCCCGTTAAATATTATGTGCAATGTGGCCGTAGACTCTATTGGTGCTATTTTCGGTAAGGTGATACACAAAGCTAAGGTTGATCAAAACTATGGTGATCTTTCTTTTGATTATGTCGGGGTCCTGGTTAGTGATTGCCGGCGAATCCAAAGGGAGGTGGTGCTGCAGTGGAGAAAGAAAAAATTCCGGGTCTGGGTGTCGGAGGAAATCGGGGACTGGATTCCGGATATGTTGTTTAACGACCATCGTTATAACGATAGGTCATCGGTGCCGGAAGATGCCACGCCAGTCTCTTCGGGAACAAAAGAAACTCGGTACAGTCAAATACGCCGGTCAACGCAGCGGTTAATACAGAAGCGAGTAAGGGGGAGACTAGTATGGAAACCCCAGCAACTGTTTTGGTAACTTCCACTAATTCTGGATCTCGTGGAGTTGACCATTTAAATGGCTTTGATGGGCACAATAAAAGTAATAAATGTTGGTCAAACTCTTCATTAGAAGAGGGTGAGCTGTCAAATGAAGGACCAACTACTTACAAAAAAGGAAAGAAGAAGGGCTGTTTCCGTTTATTGACAAAAAAAAGAAAAAAGATTTTGTTTAAGAGGAGTGGGTCTAGGAATTCTAATTCGTCTGGGCCCATAAAGAAGAGAAATAAGCCAAGGCCTTTTACCGAAGATCCATTTATGGTGGACCACATCATTGGGCCACTCAATACCCAAGATGCATATAAAGAAAGAGTGAATAAGGCTAATGTTACTGATCCAATCGTGGCTGGGCCTACTGGAGTTGAGGAAGAAAATAATAATATAGCGAGTATATCCCCAAGTGTTTCTACCAGGCATAATAGTAATCAGATGATTCCTTTTGATGAATTACTGAAGGAAACACAAGAAGAAGAAGGGGACTGCCACGCGTCGGGTGCAGCACCACAACACCTCGAAAAAGAAGTTCATCAGACTATGGTTTTGGGCGTCAAGCTTGGGGCTCAACTGCAGAATTGTGAAGAACTTGTGAAAGACACGGTTATGGAAGAAGGCTTACAGGGTTGCAAGGTATGAATTTTTTATCCGTTAACATTAGAGGTGCTGGGTTTTCTGATAAACAGGCGTGGGTGAGAGGGTTAAGATTGGGTCACAGAATTTCGGTTTTAGCTATTCAAGAGACGCATGTTAATAGTGCGAGCAGGGTGGATTTGTCTAAGTTTTGGGGCAACTCAGTTTATGATTTTCAGGTTTCCGAGTCGGTGGGGAAATCTGGGGGGTTGGTTACCTTCTGGGATTCTTCTGTGTTTGTTAAAGAATCCAGTTTTATTAACAATAATCTGATTGTTGTCTCGGGGTACTTGAAAGAAGATGGTACGATTTTAAATATTGCGAATTTGTATGCTCCACAAAAGAAAGCTGAGAAAAATAGCTTATGGGGTTATTACTGAGCCTGGTTGATAATATGAAGGGTTTATGGATCGTTTTGGGAGATTTTAATGCCGTTCGGTTTAAGGAGGAGCGCAAAAATTCCTTCTTTGATCGATCGGTGGCTGAAGATTTTAATAATTTCATTGATGCAGCTTGTTTTAGGGAATATGACATGAAAGGAAAGAAATTTACTTGCTTAACAAAAAAAAATTCTTCTTTTAAGTTGAGCAAGATTGACCGTGTTTTGGTGTGTCAGGGGTTTTTTAATAGATGGCCTGACGCGTGTTTACGGGCACTGCCGAGGAATCTCTCGGATCATTGTCCATTATTGTTATCATTGGTTTTACCAAATTTTGGTCACAAGCCTTTTAGGTGGTACAATTCTTGGATCTTTCGTGAAGGCTGCGAAGAACTGATTTCCCGTACTCTCTTGGAGTATAAAGCGATTGACTCCCCAGATGTATTGTTGACAAAGAAGCTTAGATATTTGCGTCTTGTGCTTGCTGATTGGAAAAAACAGTTAGACGCTAAAGAGGGTACTTACTTAGCAGAGCTGAATAAAGATAAAGAACAAATTGAAGAAATTATGGAAGAAAGAGAATTATCTGAAGATGAAGAATGGATCTGGACCGAGTGCAACAAGGGGATCAAGCAGGTTGAATTCTATCGGTCTCGGGACTTATGCCAGAAGTCTCGGGTAAAGTGGGCGATGTATGGGGATGATAACACAGCGTTTTTCCATGGTATTATTAATGGTAGGAGGGCTTCCAATTCCATTCAGGGTCTTATGGTTAATGATGTATGGGTTACTAAACCAAATCATGTCAAGAGGGAGGTTCTTAAATTTTTTAGAAATCATTTTTCGGAAAAAGTTAAGAATAGGCCGGAGCTGATTTGTAATGACATTAAAAAAATCCCCTTGGATATGGTCGATGCTTTAGTAGCCCCGTTTTCCAAAGATGAAATAAAAAAGGCGGTTTTTGATTGTGGTATGGATAAAGCCCCAGGTCCTGACGGGTTTAATTTTCGGTTTGTTCAAAAGTTTTGGAATTGCCTAGAAGAAGATTTTGGTAATATCCTTAACGCTTTCTATGAGACGGGGAAAATTAATCGTGGTTGTGGATCCTCTTTCATCACGCTGGTTCCTAAAATTAAAAATCCTTTGGGTTTAAAGGATTTTAGACCTATTACTTTGGTGGGGTTGATTAGTAAGGTGATTTCTAAAGTCCTTGCTACTCGCCTCAAAAGAGTGATTGGTTATATCATTTCGGAATCACAATCGGGGTTCCTAAGTGATAGGTATATTCTTGACGGGCCTCTCATGGTGAATGAGATTCTTTCTTGGTGTAAGAGGCGGGGGAAAAAACATTTTTTCTTAAGATTGATTTTGAAAAGGCCTATGACAACGTCAACTGGGCCTTTTTACTGTCTTTGCTGGAGCAGATGGGTTTCCCTTATAAATGGAGAATGTGGATTCAAGGTATTTTAGAATCAGCCAGGTCCTCGGTCCTCGTCAACGGCTCTCCAACTTTTGAATTTCAGTGTGGGAAAGGGCTTCGCCAAGGTGATCCACTATCGCCTTTCTTATTCTTAATTGTGATGGAAGCTTTCTCGTATTTGTTTCGTAAAGCAGGCCAAGAAGGAGAATTTAAAGGTATTAAAGTCTCACCGAGTGGTCCTTTGGTTTCACACCTTTTATATGCGGACGACGCTCTTATAATGGGGGATTGGTTTTGCGACAACATCTACAAGACATCTCGTATTCTTCGAGTTTTCTATTTATGCTCGGGTCTAAAAATTAACATCCACAAATCGAGTCTTTATGGTATTGGCACGACAAAGGAAGAGCTAGTCGACATGGCCGCTGTGCTTGGCTGTCGCGAAGGGTCCGTCCTTTTGATTATTTGGGTATTATGGTCGGAGCCAACATGAACAGAATTAATAATTGGAGAAAGATAATTGATATTTTTCTTAACAAATTGTCTTCATGGAAAGCGAAGGTTCTCTCCATTGGCGGTCGTGTTACTTTGATAAAATCTGTTTTGGAAAGCCTTCCCGTTTACTATTTTTCTTTATATAAAGCTCCGGTGGGTGTGATTGACAAGTTGGAAAGTCTTATGAAAAGATTTATGTGGTCAGGATCGAGCGACATTAAGAAACTCCATTGGGTCTCCTGGGAGAGAATTACGAGGCCAAAAGACGAAGGGGGGCTGGCCATAGCTAGATTGAAAGATGTCAACGATGCTCTTTTAGCTAAATGGGTTTGGAGATATCGAGTGGAGAACTATGCTCTGTGGAAGACAGTGATAGACGGCTGTCATAAGTCTAGAAATCGGTGGTCTGGCATTCCCTTAATCGCGAATGCTCAAGGGAATTGGGCAGCTATTGTTAAGAACAGTGAACGGCTTAAATGTGGTGATAAGAACTTTTTGGACCTATTCCGTGTGGTTATAGGAAACGGCAAAACTGCCCGTTTTTGGTTGGATAACTGGCTGCTTGACAGCCCCCTATTCAGCGCTTTTCCTTTATTATTCGCGAGATCTAGTAACAAAAAAGGATGGGTTAGCGATTTCTGGGAGTATGATGGATGGCACCCGGTAGATTACTCGGCTCTCTTTTCTGCTGCTGAAGTTCAGGAGTGGAGCAGCTTGTCTGAGATGCTGTCACAAGTTCGCTTAGCCGATAGAAAAGATAATTGGACCTGGAATGGAGCAGACCTGCTGTCAACTGCAGGAATTAAAAAGGCGCTGATGCAGAATCGGAATCATGGTAATTATTTTAAGTTCAAATGGATTGCGTGGGTCCCGCTTAAATGTAACATTCTGGCGTAGCGAGCGGAGATGGGTAGAATTGCGACCGTCGACGCCTTGGCTGTGAGAAACATCAGCGTCGATAACATGCTTTGCAGATTATGTGCTTCTGAAGACGAGACAACGGCTCACATCTTTTCTGGTTGCGGTTTCGCTGCGGTAGTTTGGGAGGGTATATGGAAGTGGTGTCGATGTCCTACCCTGTTTTCTTCCTCTATTAGTGACCTGCTCCTTCATTATAAAGCCATAGGGAATAGTAAATGGGCGAAACGGATCTTGCAAGGAATCGTGGTGATCACTATCTGGATTATCTGGAAGGCGAGAAATGAAAAAACTTTCAAAGGCACCGAAGCAAAGGTTCCTATGGTGATTGGTAACGTCAAGTCGGTTGCATTTTTATGGTTAAGACATAGGTCTAAGTTTCAAAACCTCCTTTGGGAGGATTGGTGTAATTTCCCTATGTACATGTTATAAGCCTCGGGTTGGCGGTCCTTGTTTTGAGGTCGCGCCCCCGTGCTTTTTGTTTTAATGAAAGTCAAGTTCCAAAAAAAAAAAAAAAACTATTAAAGTTAAGGGTCATCTAATAGCTCTATTAAAGTTAGAGGTTAAAAATGTAAATTTATTAAAAAAATAAATAGCCCCTGATTAAAGTCACATAGACCAATCAAGAATTAGTACTGTAGACAGTTGCAATTGTTATTATATAGAATTTATATTGGTATTCAATTAATAACGATTTTCGGTTTTCTAAAACTATTGCACTTTAAAGTCGATAATGGCTATACTGGGTGAAATTTTACTGGGCATGGTGATTGTTTGTATAAAAGTTTATAGTATGATGCAAACAGAATCATAGTTACAAAACTAAAATATACTTTTTGAGAGAAAATAATTATTTTTGCTATGTTTTAAACTTTACCTTAGAACTCCTTCATTTGGTACTTATGTCAAATCTTGAGAACTAAAAATTAACAGGATGAGATGGAGGAGTGGGGGGTATACCCAATAGCTTAAGCTGTATAGTTTCGGATCTTTGCACATAGCTATTTAGTCCCCACAAAATTCCAAATAATTTAAGTCCACACTCTTTAAGTCTTAACTCATACAAAAATCTTAAGTTATACATGTGATTCAAGATTTGGCTACTTTGGAATTGAAATGGACAAAACTTTGTTTTGTATTTAACTAATTATGATTTTTATTTTTCTAAAACTCTTGCACTTTTAAGTTTTAACTCAATAATACCTATACTAGTAAACACAATATAAAAAATTTACAAAAATTATATGTCAAACAAATAATGACTAAAAACTACAATCATTGCTTAATGGGACGAAGTTTTTATGATAATGGTTAATAAAACCGAGATTATTATAGATGGGCCTTTTGTCTGCTGGATCATTTTCTACTCGGTCCGATCTCTCTAGAATTAGATGGATGAAATGGTCCAAATGGATGATATATCCGACCATTAGTTAAATCAAATAATGGCATATAACAACTAGGTCCCAAAAAGCTTAACGATTTTGATTGATGAGGTTTCATGATTAAAAAAAAAAAACAAGAAGTTAGAATAAATTCAGATATATAAGATCATTCATATTTGGTCCATCAAATGTATGTGAGTGTTTCCCTTAAATTATATAGGGTGGGTGTAAGAGCATTCACATTTGGTCCACCAAATGTATGTGAGTGTTTCCCTCAAATTATATGGGGTGGGTGTAAGTGGTTGTGAGTGGAGGAGAGAGAGAATATTTGATGAAAACACTATTCACCTCTATATTTGGGGAGACACTATTCACCCTTATAAATATTTTAATATTTTTGTAAGTGGTTATGAGTGAGAAGAGAGAAAATATAATGATAAAAATATGAAAATGTATTATTATTTTAATAAGAAGAGAGAAGATTTAGGGTGGAGTAGTGATTTTTAGTATAATTTGATTGATCAAATGTGAATGCTCTAAGTGGTTGTGAGTGGAGGAGAGAAAAAATATTTGGTGAAAGCATTGTTCAACCCTATAAATATTTTTGTAAGTGGTTGTGAGTGAGGAAAGAGAAAATATAATGATAAAAATATGAAAAAAAAAAACATTATTTTTTTAATTAGAAGAGAGAAGATCTAAAGGTAAAGTAGTGATTTTTAATGTAATTTAATTGAGGGGATTTGATGAACCAAATGTTTTCGCTCTAACCAAATGAGATGCAGATTTATACTATAGTCTAGATTACCGTATTTGCTTAATATGTGAATTTGATGATAGGCAATTAGGCATATTCATGATGTTACACATCTAAAAATATTATACGTGAAATAGTTCGTATACCACATGATTTTAAGTCATTAATGGAAATAAAAGTTTAATACGCGAAACTAGGTATACGAATGTAGCAAATTTGCTTATTTGTAACAGTAAAATTTTTTTTTTTTTTTTTTTTTTTTTTTGAAAATTAAACCAAATTTCATTTTTTTTTTGGTATTATTCATTTATTTATTACTCATAATCGCGAAAAATTACATCAAGATAGCGGGCAGGCGGGCAACAAGCTGCGCCGCCACCCTTTCTGGACGGCAAACCCTAGCCTACTAAAAACAAACCCCTGCCCTTTCGGAGTCGACAATAGCCGATATTTTATATGCTACAAGCAATGTTTTTAGAACCATTCCGGATGTCGAACCAGTCCGGTCCACTGATCTGACTGCTTGAACCGAATGTAAGAACCACTGGCCGGTTTCCCGATCCAACCGCGGTTTACATGTCCAACTAGGGTTCGATGAGTATTCTGTCCGATATCCTGATCCAGACCGGTCCAGGTCACCGGTCCGGGTTTATTGTAGTAGGCAATTATTATTGGGTGGGTAACACTGTGCGAATGGTGGATATACTGTAGTAGAAAACTGTTTAGATCTAAACACTGTGATGGTGGAATATCGTAGTAGGCAATTATTATTGGGTTGGGTAACCCAATCATTTTAGTATATTTTATGAATGTCTCTATATTATTTTAGTTCTTCCATGGACAAAAAGTTCTGCTCTTTTCTTATTTGAGTTATTTTATTATTGTATTAGTCCGGGTGTAGTGGGCGTTATATGGGGCTTTATTTTGTAAAATAAAGCCCCAAACACCAAAACATAGGGGCTCCATATTACAAATTCATGCCCAAGCGTTATATATTTAACGCCAAATGCCAAAGTGCCCAACCAATCCTCAGTTGCCACGTGTACAATATGTGTTTATCAGTTTTTTTTTTTTTTTTTTTTGTATAAATAGCGCCCCTTTTTTTCTTCCCCCACTACACCTCCTTTTCACTTTATTTCTCCATGCTGACTCAGCTGCCACGTGGATCAATCAGAAACAAGGGCTTTATAAATAAAGCCCCCCACTACGCATGGTGTTAAAGTATCTAAATAATTCTAGGACCAAATTCATTTCCGTTTTGAATATTTCTTTTCTTACAAATCAGATGTCAGTCTTAAATTTTGAAAAGGGAAAGCAATTACAAATCAGGCCCCAACCCTGTAACGTTGAATACCATATAGTCAAAGTTCTAGTAAAAGACAGATAAGAAACACAATATCCAAGTAGATTTATGTAACTTTACAACCCCAACAAATTTCAATGCCGCCGTCTTTATATGTGATATCAATAATCATCACAACTTGAAAATTAGAATTTAACAGATCTAATTTGTCTTGGTTTTTATTTATTAGACTAAAACTAATCGGGGTTAACACAGTTAGTTTATGGTCCAATAAAATACAACCCAAGATAAGTTAGGCTTGTTAGATTCTAATTTTCAAGTTGAGATTATTGCCTATTGAACCTGATAATGTTATGAACTTATGATTATTTAATTTCAATTCCCATATTAATTATAATCACTAAGAGTAGTTATCTTTTTTTCTTTTTTAACAACCAGTAAAACTCCAATAATCCAGGTAAACTCAATAACAACAAGCCGTACTCCTGTAACGCAAACGACACTGATGCTTGGCCCACCACCATTCCAAAGAAATCCAGCGTTCAAAGACCCATCGTGATAAAACCCCTATCTTAACCAAGAGCAATTTTGCCAAGGGCTGTCCAAAAAGCTCCCGACTCAGAGCTCGCTCGGTTCTAGCTCGAAAAAACTCGCTTGATATGACCCGGTTTCAATCTGAGTTGAGCCGACTCGGATCGGTTAGAAAGTAAGCCTAGCTCGGATCAGTTCGTAATGAGCCAAATTGGCTTGGCTTTGCTTGCTCGTTAGCTCGGCTTGGTTTAACTCAAATTATTTTACTTATAATATATATTATTTTTAAATACATATGATATAATATAAAAAATTTGTTATTATTTGCCTGTAATTAAAAATGCAGTCAAATATATATGTCATATTTTGTTGCTGATTAAGATGCTAATGGTACATATATTGAATTTCATTGAAATTTGAATCTTATTTTGTACTGGGATGAGCTTGATTTTGACATGTAATGTATGAAGTTGAACTTATTTCAGATGTGTTCTTTTAAACTATTGAAATTTGAATCTTCCTTTGTACTTGGATGAGCCCGAGCTTGCCTTAGCTTGACTCGATTCGTCTCATGAACAACCCTTTTTGCTCCAGGCGAGACTCAAACTCATAAAGTCCACTATACATAAGAAGATTATTGACACTAAGAGTCAGTTATCTATATTTATTTTGCTGTTCTAATTTGTACACTAGTTAGAGAGTTAATTATATTTTGATAATTTTGTTGTGTGGTATTATCTTTCTATTTATACATAGATATCTATGAGTTACTAAATAAAAAAAAATCTAATATTAATATTGGATTATGTTTTTTCTTTCAATTCTTTTTTCTTCTTGCCAATTTTATTTTATTTATTTATTTTTTTTCCACAAAGGGATAGAAACCTCAACTCTCTCCTTTTCCATCCTTTTCAGTTTTAAGTCAGGCATTTACCGTATAGAACATGCGTACATCACTTTCTTAAATTTTGGAACAAGTTGCAAAACAATAATACAACTTTAAACTTAAATAAGAAATACAGTTGTGCATTATACATGATACTTTTATAATAGGACAATAACATATTTAGACTAAGTTTCCCGTATAATGCGCATGTATATAGTGACAAAAATACAAAGATCTCTTTCGACATCCACATACGTATATGTGTACGTGTACATGTATGTGCATGAAGATGCATATTTCTCTCTATATATTACAATGAATGGGGTAAAGCAGTGAAGGCCATGAGATACCAAGGGAGGGGCAAAAGGACATCCTTTTCTAAACACAATTATTAATCAATAATAGTTCTCGATCAATACTCCCCCCTTCACCAAAATCCAATAAAGATATGGATTTTGGTTACTATAGGAGATGCCTTTTATTCATTGGTGTCATCTTTCTACTTCAAGTGCAACTGTATTTGGTTGTAGCTTTGGCCGAAACACAAGTACCTTTGACTTCATCCTATAATATAAGTACTAGTAGCTCACCAAGGGGTAGAGAATTATTAGGGTGTGATTTGTTCAAGGGAAGATGGGTTGTTGACGAGTCCTACCCACTCTATTCAGCTTCTAGCTGCCCCTACATTGATCCTGGGTATGATTGTCTTAAACATGGTCGCAAAGATACCCAATATCTCAAGTATTCTTGGCAACCTGATTCTTGCAACTTACCCAGGTACATAATTTTTCTATATGTGTGTGCACGCACATACAACTTACTAGAACACTTGGTATTCTTCCTTGTGCTTTAAGGAAACTTATTAGGCAATTGGCTATCCGTCACATAGGCATCTTTTATAGACACATTATCTGTCACGCCCCTCAAAGAAATAGTCCCCCTCCATTAACGTCCATCAAAAATAAATATTAAATTGATTACGTATGTAAAGGATCAACCCAAGATTTGTTTCACGCCTGTTAGCATGTTAACAATGATGTTTTTAATGTTCTTAACACCTAGAGGTAGTGGTATTTAACGCCCTTTACTCCACGTGACATCTTTTGCGGCGTTAGAGTACGCATCAATGCTTTAGAACAATTGATATTCTTCCTTGTGCTATAAAGGAGTTCGAATTTAAGACTTGTTGTTTATCATTTAAACAACAAGAAACGGGTTCGCTATAAAGAGTATATTTGTAACGGTTTAACATGGATACCAATCATGATTAGTTATTTATTAAAGCTCTAAGATAACATTTTAAGTTGAGTAGTAAAATTTATGGAATCTTGGACCATGATTGATACATGTAATGATGACAATAGACGGGTTATTAATTATTTGAGGACACTTAAAATAGCCATCTCAACTTGTTGGGTGTTTATGTATTTATTTTATTAAAAAAATGTTACACCTTCTATTCTTTATTAAATGTATCATTTAAAATAATAGTATATGTCTACATCTTTTTACCTCTCTCTAGTCTCTACATATCATTTCTTTATCTTTTTTTAGTTTAATTTAGCATGTGTAATAATATAATTACAACTAAAGATTTTCTTGTAAGGGTTGGAAAATCAGGCCAACTAGATAACCAGTCTAATTCAATCAAACATGTTTAAAATAGGGAAAATGGATTTAATTACTCTTAACTATCGCCTGTTGGCGGATAATACTCCCAAGTCCCAACTATCACTTTGGCCATTAGCACTCCAAACTTTCAACTTGTTTTCTTTTATCACTCCCAAACTAAGTGAGGTCTAACCTCGTTAGTTTTCGTGGCCAAAATGTAAAAACCAAAACTTTGGGCCATTTTTGAAACTTTTTATTATAATTATAATTATTATTATTATCTATATATTATTAAGCCATATCTATATATTATTAGAAACCAGTTCAGAGAGAGAGAGAGAGAGAGAGAGAGAGAGAGAGAGAGAGAGAGAGAGAGAGAGAGAGAGAGAGAGAGAGAGGAGAGAGAGAGAGAGAGAGAGAGAGAGAGAGAGAGAGAGAGAGAGAGAGAGAGAGAGAGAGAGAGAGAGAGAGAGAGAGAGAGACTAGATGAGAGAGCCACCATCGAACCTCGTGATAACTCGATAAAACCCCTAATCGGAACTCTGAATCGCTACCGCCGCCGTTAACCCTGTTTTAAGGAAGGATACGACGCCGGTGCTTGGGCTTGGGGTGGTTTGTTGACCAGATCGATAGAAAAACAAGGGTTTAAAGGTGAATGAAGAGACAGACAGATTACCTGCAAACAAAAAGGTAGTGGGTGGGAGGAAACAGGTGACCGGAGCCGAGTAAGGCAACCGAAAACAGGTGACCGGAATATTTATTGGGGTTTTATTTGGTAAGATTGTTAAGGAGAGTGATTTTGTTTTCTTGAATGTAAACCAAAGAATATTTAGGGGTAGGAGGTTAGATAAGCAGGTGACCAGAAACAGGTGACCGAAGCCGGCCGAAGAAGATGACCGGTGGTGGTGGTTTCCGGTGAAGGTGGTGGTGGTTTAGAGAGAGAGAGAGAGAAGGGTGGGGGGGGGGGGGAAGGGGTTCTGTTGCAGAAGATGAGGGGGGGGGGGGTTTATAAGTTAAAGGTTTAATGTCAAAATTGCCCCTTAAGTTTTAGTTTTCACATTTTGGCCACACAAAAGTTTTGGTTTTTATATTTTGGCCACGAAAACTAACGAGGTTAGACCTCAGTTAGTTTGGGAGTGATAAAAACAAACAAGTTGAAAGTTTGGAATGCTAATAGCCAAAGTGATAGTTGGGAGTATTATTCGCCAACAGGCGATAGTTGGGAGTATTAAAATCCATTTTCCCTTTAAAATATTGGTCACTACATATTATCCTTTTATTTAGTATGTGATATGGTGGTTAAATAAATTATAAATAAAACTATTCTATTGTTTTCAAATTAGTTTGATCAAAATACAAACACGGCTGCTAAAAAGATAATACTAACGAGGCATTAATTAATATGAATACTTTTTTTTTTTTTTTTTTTTTTTTTTTTGAACGGCAAATTTCTACTCCTTGTGGGACTTGAACCCATGATTTCCCCCTTAGGTGTTCCTAGAAGCTTTGCTTCTACCATTGGGCCACCAACCCCAATGGCAATTAATATGAATACTTACTGTGATTTCTTTAGTTTTCCTCAAAGATGAATATTTGCTAGTAATTTCTTAACCATTAATCCACTAATATAAACTAAATCAAGGTTGGACTCAATTTATACATGTAAATTTGATGCATGTGTAATAGGTTTAATGGGTTGGATTTATTGAGGAAATGGAGAGGGAAGAAGGTGATGTTTGTTGGCGACTCGCTGAGCGAGAACATGTGGCAATCGTTAGCTTGTTTGCTTCACGCATCTGTGCAAGATCAAGGCCTACTCTAAAGCATGGGGATTCACTTACTACCCTTACATTTCAGGTATGCCCCTTACTACTGTATCGACTATAAGCCGCTTTAAAACAATTTATGCATAAGAGTATATATAGTGAGGCGTGAAAAGTGGGTTTAAGTGAATGTAAGGCCCCCAACAACGTTACATGGGGGGCCTTAAATTTCAAAAAGTGGTTGTGGCTTTATATGTTTAGCACCTGGACACAAAATCCCCCACCTAATCACAGGTTGCCACATCATCCTCTCTCTCCTTTTATTATTATTTTATTTTTTTTTAATTTAAAAGATAAAATAAAATATTAAAGGGACCTTAACCCCCCCCCCCCCCCCCCCCCACACACACACACACATACACACACGTAGGGTTTGTAAAAATTCACAACTCATTGATGATCATATATATATAATATATAAGTTACAAATGATAATGAATACAAGATAAAGATACGTAAGAGTCATTTATATCATTACAACTGAATGAACTTTAAATGACTGTTATCCTTCTCCAAGGTTATCATCATCTCATGTCTGATTTGACATTGTAGATAAAACCACCACCCTTTTGTCTCAGTTTGCTTAAGGACTCGGGTTCTCGATATCAATTCATTTATAGGCATACAACGTGATTATTGGTCCAATATTTGGAAACTATACGTGTTGGCTAAACATACCTTATCGAGTAAAAGATGAAATGACTGATTTAGCAGAGGGACATGAGAGTACATTCAATATAAAAATAATAAGTTGTGGGATAATTTTAACACTAGCCTGAAAGAAATACAAGAGTACACAATACATTGAATCATTTACATAACTAGCGGGTTTATCATTTTACAAATTACATTTGGGGGGTATTGGGGGAAAAAATCAAATTTGGTGATGTATAGAACTGATTTGGCGGTATCAAAAAAATATAAAGTTGATGCCGCCGAACCATTTGGCGGTATCACTTTGTAGTTTATAGTAATTGACCAACAAGTCCTTGTAGTTTATAGTAATTGACCAACAAGTCCAATATATTGAGAAATCAAGCAAGAAAGTTATAACTCCATATTTATTTTTCATGTGATGATATTATTATCATTATTTAGTATTTAATAAAAGTTAAAAGGTAAATTTGATGATATATGGACAAAGATATGATAATCCTACAATCAAAACTCATAAAAATATTTAGAAAACTAGTTTTAGCTCTTTATAAATACTTGTTTTTAGTGAATATATCAGTCCGTAACACTTACAGTACTAAATCTATAAAATTATAAGTTTATAACTTACATTACATGTAGGAATCAAACATGCTAAAAATAATTTAATGTATTATTATTTTAATATTCATAGCGTCTTGATTTGTTTTATTATTGTTTTAACCATATTTAGTACATTAATTTGTTTTATTAATAAATTGACACAGACTTGTTGATCCATAACCAATATTTAGTTTATGTCGAACCAACCGATATCTTCTTTTGCCAAATCACACTAGGGTTTATAAACAGTTTAAACCTACGATAATTCTCAAACATAAGAAAGTCGGCTAGTATGGACGACTTAAAATACACAACCTGGTTCAAACTCGACTTCAACCATGTTAAACTTGGAATCGACTGATCAACATTTCTTATTTTTTTCATTTGAAGAATATAAAGCTATGTATACATTTATATTCATGAATAATTCTTATATATTTTTTTATTTAATTAATACAAAATTATCCTTTGAATTTATTTTTTCCCAAAGCGTTAAATAATTAAAGCTGGTTCAATTAACACAACCAACCCAACCCAACCCATGAATACAAAATTATCTAAATATTTTTATGAGTTTTGATTGTAGGATTATCATATCTTTGTCCATATATCATCAAATTTACCTTTTAACTTTTATTAAATACTAAATAATGATAATAATATCATCACATGAAAAATAAATATGGAGTTATAACTTTCTTGCTTGATTTCTCAATATATTGGACTTGTTGGTCAATTACTATAAACTACAAGGACTTGTTGGTCAATTACTATAAACTACAAAGTGATACCGCCAAATGGTTCGGCGGCATCAACTTTATATTTTTTTGATACCGCCAAATCAGTTCTATACATCACCAAATTTGATTTTTTCCCCCAATACCCCCCAAATGTAATTTGTAAAATGATAAACCCGCTAATTTGTAAAATGATAAACATTAGGTGCAATCATTCCTAGCCATGTTAACTTTGTTAAGTACATGTTCTTTAATTTTAAAAACTGATTATACGATATGAGGTACAAGAGAACACCATAAAACTTGAAAACCACTATCAACAATCAATTTTTTTTTAATTTCTTATAATTAAAAGGTTAGTAATGTAATATACGTATATGCACACACACAGCTTGTGATGTACATATATGTGGCTCGGGTAGGAACATATATGTATATACATGTAGCTTGTGAGCTACATATACGTATCTCGCAAGCTACACATAGTTTTATTTATTTATTTATTTATTATTATTATTATTATTATTATTATTATTATTATTATTATTATTATTATGTGTGGGGTGGTGGTTTGGAGCAAAGATCAATAACCTATAGAAGGAATGATATTTTTTTTCCTTGCTTTTACATGGTTTTCAAGTATATGAATAGTTTTTACATGATCCTTCTTCAATATTATATGTGTGTGAATGCATAAATATAATATTTTGCATGCCAAGTACAAAATTTTGTACCTCTAGGTGAAGATGTGTTACAGTTAATTCTCACCAAAACATGTATATGCTACACATGGTCTTCTGAGTACGAGATGTAACACATCCACATAAAAACTGTACTGATTGAGAGAAGGTGGAAAATGAAATATCTAAGCAACATCATGTGCGAGTTTGTTGATGTCAAGTTGTTGATGGATTGACCTTTTACCATACCATTATGTGTTTTTGTTTTTATTCTCATTTCTAGTTGTCGGCAGAAAAAGAGGTCAGATGACATAACTAAGTTGTTATGTAAAAGTGGCAACTTGCCAACTGAGATTTTTAGAAAAAAATACCTAAGTTTTGTTAGATGTTTGTATTATCAAAGAGCCAAAAGAAAGAATGTGTTGGTAAATTACTTATGCTCCCTCCTTTTGTTTAATGCAAATACACCTCATAAATTTACTCCTAAAATCTACCAAAATGACCAATTTATGAGACTTGAACCGACACCATTTTAAGGGGTTAGAGCATTCACATCCCCTCCACCATTTTATACCTTATAATATAATAAAAAATCATATTTTTTAAAATTTATCTCTCATTTTAAATAACTTTCTACATCCCATCCACCATATTTACCTTTATCTTACTCAAACACATATTTTATTATATTCCTCGTTAATACATTCACAATAATTTGATAGGGGTGAATAGTAACTTTTTATATATAAAAAGCTAGAAGACGAATTTTTTTAAAATATAAAGATGGGTATATAATGGTGGATGGGATGTAGAGTGTTTTTAGTAAATTTTTTTAAATTTTAGAGATGGATGAAGGTTTGATAGAGGGGATTGTGAATGCTCTTACTCCTTATACTCCCTCCTACATTATTAAGGCACTTGGGGCACCTCCGTGAAAAGGTTTGTCACGGTAGTGACGACCGTGAACATCGCCGCTAGTGGGTGTTTCATGGTAGTGATGGGGTGGGTAGTTTGTTCGGAATGTTGTGATTTGTTGGGTTTTTTGGGATTAGCGGGAATGAATTTAGTGACGGAATCTTGTAATGGGTGTTGCAAATGTGATATTAAAATGTAATGAAATGTGATAAAATGAGATGTCAAATGGTAATTGGGTGTAAGTGTGTAATGAATGTGAAATGGTGAAAGGTGCCCCCAAGAACCCTTACACTTATATATCACATTGATTATATGGTTTTTTAGAGTTCTCAATAAATTATTGGTTCATTAATAAATTTGACGTGGAGTGGAAACATGAAAAATAAGATGAGGGACTTCTAAAGAAAAAAAAAATGAAATGAGTGGAACATTACGTACATTGGGTCCTTTATAGAGCTTTCTAGTATGATATGTGTGTATATGTTAAATTTCAAAATTACAATGATCAAAACCCGAAATTAAGGACATAAATAAACGAGTCGATTGCCTTCTTTTGGATCCGCCATAGAGCTAGATTAAAATGTTTAGATTGGAAAAAATGGCGTGCTTACCCGTTAGACTTGATGTAATTGTTGGTTTGTTTTCTTGCCCGGGGGTCCTTGCTTTGAGGACCACTCGTTGGCGTTTTTTGTGAATGAAGTTTACTTTACAAAAAAAAAGGACATAAATAAACGCGTAAATATAAGAAAAAACATGATTTAGGCGTTTTAGATTAAAAAACGAAAATAGTAAAAATAACTAAAATTTACGGAACATCTTTCTTGACGAACCCTAATTAAGGGAACGCAGGGTTGACTGCTTGGCCAAACCACACTTGGCTGTTTGTCGCACAAGATTCGACTTGTCAAGAGCTTTCGGATATCTGATTTTATTATAATATATTTTATTTTATTTGTTTTATATATAAATTTTCAGATATTTCGGATAGTTTCGGATATATTTCGGATATTTTGAATATCCGATAAAAAACTTTTATAAATTTTCGGATATCCGAAATATCTGAAAATTTTTAAAATCACTATCCGAATCTGAAAATTCGGATATCCGAAATTTTGAATATCCGGTTTTTCGGATAGTTTCGGATTCGGATATCGAATATTTTAAATCGGATTTTCAGATTCGGATATTTTTTAACACCCCTATCAGGTCACCTATCTTTACCTGTAGCCCAAAGTGTATATGTTTCATAATGGTTTTGGTTATCTATGCATCCCCTTAATTTATTTGCACATATCTCTATGGGTTGTAGAGGGCTCCACGGCCTGTAAACATATATAAGCCGTGGAGATCTCCACAGTCCGTGGAGAACCAAAATATGGGTCGTGAGGCTCTCTATGGCCTCTTAGAATTCTTTTTATTTTTTATTTTTTAAGTATACATGATAAAACACTTATATACGATAAGCTATAACAAGTTAATATACTCATTTTCACCGGTTTAAATTATATGCACCCGGTTTAATTGTTATGGCCCTAGGCCTAATTGTTTTTACCGTTCCCCGAGACGACACTGGGGATCGTCTAGTACAGGGAGAGAGGCTACATCCAAGTAATACAAGTGGTGAAAGAGAGTGGTATGACTTGACTCGTAGTCCAGTGTAACGTTGTTTTATAATGTATACTGAATTATTAAGTGAAAAAAAATTATTGTTTATGCTATTTTACCTTTAATTATAATAAGAAATGAAAAAAAATTATAAAAAACTTAAATAACATGTAAACAACACTCAAAAAAACAAATACAGTTAGTTTTTTGGTGGGTCGTAGAGGACCCTACGACCCATAGAAGGATAGAAAACGGCACGTGGAGGTGCCAACGAGCCGTGGGAAGAGGCTATTCCTGACCCGTGGAGGTCTCCACAGGTCGTGTATGACAAAGCTAATGCTCTTTTACGAGGAGGCCTCTATGACCCGTGGAGAAGTTGTCTTTTCAGACTGGACAAAGTTAGGGGACGCGTAGATAAAATCAATGCAGAGTGTTTAGTCTGAACCTCGTACCTTTACCCTTATACGGGCCGTGGATGAGTCATTTTAAACCCTATATGGGCCGTGAGCCCTCTACGACCCGTCTAGGGCATGTGTGAAAAAAGTTAGGGGACGCGTAGATAAAATCACGCTTAATTTATAATACGCTCCTTTCTACCTCATTTCCCCTTGTCTAGCTGGTTTAACTATAAGGGTGGGCGAGACGGTTATCACGGTGGGTTTTATCACACCCAATTAGATTGTGTCACCTTAATTTTTATCATTTCATCACACCCATCACTAAATACACGGGGTGGCGTATCACACCATCACACCTCATCCCAAACAAACAACCCTCCTTTATTCCTTCTCTCACTACCGTGATGGCTGTCACGAAATTCTAGCCTCACGCCCGTGATGGTTTGATGGAGGCGGTGGTTGTGATAGTCACGGCTATCACGGAGTGGCCATCACGAACCACCCCGCCCACACTTAGGTAACCATTCCATTAGCTAATGCTCCCTATACATACGATAATATTCTAAGATCTCCAAATGTAAAGGAATGATGAAGACAAAGCATAAGAAACAAAATAGGTTCACAAGTGTGTCCTCGTCGTGGAAAGTAGTTAATAAATTATTGCACAAAGTGTTCCCTATGTATATAGTCCTTGTGTAACTCATGTTTATAAACGGCAGCCTTAGTTTTTTTATGTGGCTAAAATGACATGTGACCCACTACTTTGCTTGTAACAAGCACTACAAAATAAAATTTCTATCACCGACAGCATCGTCGGTAACAACCCGTTGGATATTTGTTAGTGGGTAATCTCATTTGTGACAAACTTGCGAAAAAATGTTGCTAAATTTATAGTTGAATTTTTGTCGGTAATTTGTCGGAATTACCGACCAATTTTTTTTTGTCTACAATTTTGGTCAGAAATTGCCAGTTTTCTAGTGGAGTCATTACCTATGTTAGCAATTACCGATGGATTAGTGACAACCACTGTAGAGTCACCAACTGATAGGTTCCGACATTCTTATTGTACCCACAAGTTATTAAGGGTTAAGATTAATTACGAATATGTTAAAACTTAAGGTGGAACTTCATTACTATATACCGCCCGGTAAATCACTACTAAACATGTTATTAATTTACATTATAATTCAATTATAATTTATTCCACCCTTCTCGAACCCTGACTGTTGGTATGATTTTACTAGGCATTTTTGTTTTAGTTATTTTTTTTTTCACTTAGAATTTGTGTTATATGTAAAAAGTAACCTACAAAGGTTTGATAAATAACAAAATATATTTGCAGGAGTATGGAGTAACAATATTATTATATCGCTCAACATACTTGGTTGATATAGTAAGAGAAAAAATCGGTCGGGTGCTGAAATTGGATTCCATTCAAGCCGGCAATGCATGGAGAGGAATGGATGTGTTGGTTTTCAATTCGTGGCACTGGTGGACGCACACAGGACGATCAAAACCGTATGTATCATATCTCTTATAACATTTGCATTTATAATAATATAAACCTTACTCACATAGTCGGGTATATATGGGGATAATGAGATAGGGTAAACTTTACCTCTATCTCAGGAGATAGAGAGACTGCTCCAATAAGACCCTCTGCTTAAAATACCTTAATGCATGTATAATAATATGTCCTATCCTTATATGTTAAAATAACTATTCCTATAGATGGGATTATATGCAATACGGCTCGACTATAGTGAAAGATATGGATCGTTACGAGGCATACTTGAAGGGCATGACAACATGGGCAAAATGGATCGATCTTAATGTCAATCCGGCTACGACCAGAGTATTCTTCCAAGGGATATCTCCTTCACATTACGTGTAAGAACTTCATCCAACAACATACAATAATTTTATAAAAAATATTAATAATATATATAAAATTATAAGCTAGAACAAGCTAGAACTATAGCTTCTTTTAACGGAAAAATTATTTATAATTATATAAAAAGAGTTATATATCTTACCCACGGGTAGAGGTAAGACGCTTTTGCTATTGGTGAGATTAACTGAGTATGATGATGATGATGATGATGATAAAAAGAGTTATACATGTATATGAGTTACGTAATAAATAATAAACATACCGAGCTCAAGCCTGAAGAACTACTGAGCTCGAATCTTGCTATATGAAAAGGCCTTAAGTTAAGTTAAGTTTTGCTTTAAAACACAAAGCATGTAGAGCCACCCAAAAGCTTATGAATTGGTAACTTCACCTCAAAATCAGGGACGAGAATGGGGATCACCATCCAAGAGTTGCAATGGACAAGCACAACCATTACAAGGGTCAACATATCCAGCAGGGTCACCTAAAGCTCTAGGTGTTTTAAAGAAAGTTTTAGCGAGTGTAAAGAAGCCAGTTTACTTGCTCGATATCACAACATTGTCTCAGTTGAGGAAAGATGCACACCCTGCTTCCTATGGCTACTCCGGTGTAGACTGCAGTCATTGGTGTCTTCCTGGGCTGCCCGATACATGGAACCAACTACTATATGCAATCTTTTAGCTTTCGTTAATTGACGCATTGATCTGTTTAATTTTGCTATATATTTGCTTTGTATAGACTACATGCATCCTATTGTTTGATAAGTGTGAATGTTTGTTACTTTTATTGTTTGCTAATACCTTTAAAGGGTAAATTCTTGTATTTGTTGTTGTTGGAGTATGATATGGTCCTAAATTCTACCTCGGAACTTGGCATTCATGTGCTCAATCTCAGGTTTACACCACCCGAAAACTAGGCATTTATGATAGAAATTTAAGAATGAGAAAAATGTCGCAAAATTAGCGATCCATTTGCGACCAGGAATTATAACGGTCACAAAACTGTAATTGACGGCTCTGCATCAATGCAGTGCATTGACTGCTGGTACCTTATTGTCCGATTCAAGGGATACATGGGGCTGGGTTGGGTCTCCGGATGTGCTATTTTCGGTCTCCTCCTGCAGGGAACTATTAACTCGTTTCGCCACTCCATTCTACGCGTTCCAGTGGGTGAAATGGGTGCCAAAGAAGGTCTCAATTTTCATGTGGAGGGCTGAACAAGATCGTCTTCCTACTCTGAAAGGGCTGCACAAAAGGAAGATACTTCATGGGTCAGTGGCGTGCAAGTTATGCGGTGGTTCGGATGATGACGCTGCTCATTTGTTGACCTCCTGTTATGTGGCTGTGTGGACTTGGCACATAATTAGCTTATGGACTAGAATACCGAATATATTCGCTTTTAATGTGAAAGATCTACTGTTGATACACAAGGACGAGAGGATTGAAGTTGTCACACCCTCAAAATCCACTTGCGGAGTTTTACCGCGAGGCGTATGACAAACCAGGATCCAAACCAACGATCACAATAAACAAATCTAAATGAACATTTGCAATTTCAAAAACATAGTTTAAATCTCCAGTTACAGCGGAAGCTTATTCTCAAAACATAATCCAAAAGTAAACCATATGTTCAACGTTTGAAAACCATGCAATCCTAACTAGACGCCGTGCAGACGCGTGCGCCCTAGTTCCATTGTGCTACCTTAGCGACCTGAGAAAACATGTAAAAGTTTACGTCAGCACAAAAATGCTGGTGAGTTTACAGGTTTTGTAATCACAGTACCAAGTTCAACCTGTCCATACTATAACAAATCGAAAACCAAAGTACGCTAGCTAGGCGTATGTTTTGTTACTACTATGATTGGAAAACCATTACTAACTCGCAAACCAGATGTCGTGCCCGAATAGTAAACCTGTTGTTCCTGTTTGAGACAATATGCACTCGCCCGACCCTCCAAGCCGACGAGCGGGGTTGGTCACTCCCAATAGCGCTATTCACATTTCCCCGTTGTGCTAACCCGCACATTCATGGTTCCCCCGGGACTTCCAAAGATCGTATAGTAAACCATAGAAACCCATAGTATGACAGTAGTTACCAAACATAAGTTTTAACACATGTTTTCTCCCCGAAAAGTGAAACCAGTTAAAAGAGGGGCCGTAAACTCACCTTAGGTTGCGTTACTTCGAAACACGAATAATATCAGCAAGCTATGCTAGTCCCTTAAAGCGGCGACCTAACATATGACAGTTACAAGTACTTAGACTAATAACCCGTAGGTTAGTTAGTCCCTAGATGTCCAGACCATAACCAAGTTCGTTTGAAAACACCGTGACTGTTAAATTAACCCAAAGTACAAGACTCGACATCCCATTGGTGACCCGAGACTTCCCGTGTTATACTTGTACTCACAAACATACAATCATGCAATACACACTTAACATACGTTAAAGTCAAACAAGTTATAGCACGTAGTTCAAGTATCACATAAATAAGTCCGAACACATGTTACCAAGTTATTAGATATGTTACGGGGTTCCTAGCATGTTCCTAGGTGTCAAATCGGGTCCCGAAATGCTAAATTACACTTACAGTAGCAGTACAGGCGATTAGGAAAAGTCAACTAGTGATTACGTGGGTCAACAGGCATTTAGGAATGCTAATCGCCTCTATTATAGGCGATTAGGGCTATCTCATATGTAATTTTTGAGTTTATAGGCGATTACGTCGTAAAGCATGCAATTCAGAGCTTAACTAGCATTTAGGATCGTAAATGCATGAAGTAAAGGGGAATAGGATCCTATTCGCCTATACTATAGGCGATTAGGGCTCCCCTTCAGGCGAATGGGCTCCTAATCGCCTATAGTATAGGGGATTAGGATTCCTATTCGCCTATAGCACATCTGTTCCGGTTTTTCGCGCGTTTAACACTCCAAATCCAATCCAGAACGCGTGTAAACATCAATTATCAATCAAACAACTATATCAAACATATTTCAATCAAAACCCTTCGTTTAATCTCGTTCTATCAGCCCTGCATGCAACCATGTATCCCAAAACAACACATATAGCATGAATCATCACATTAACATGCATAACCCTAACCCTAATGAACAATTACTCAGATTTCATCAACATGCTATCATTACTAATCTGTAACTACCTTAATATCATGTTACTAATCCTTCTTGAATCATAAAAATCCTATCTTTTAATCATAAACCCACATACAACAATCATAACAGTTAGAATCCAATTAACCACAATTAATAACGAATTTCCAGAAGACATTTACGTTTATAAACAGGTCTGGACTATTAGGGATTTAATAAAAACGTTATTAAAGATTGCATGAATGAAAACCACACCTTAGATTTGTAATAGATTGATGTTATAGGCTTGAAATCTTGTGTTTTGATCCAAAATCGTGTTCCAGAGGTTGTGTGGGTGTTGGGATGAGTTGTGGGACGACTAGGGTTATTAATATGAAGTTTAGGAGGTCAAGTATTGTATTTATAGGCGTTTTTAGTCGTCCAGCACGTTATAGGCGATTACGCAGCAACATCAGGCGAATAGGGATCCTATTCGCCCCCAGTATAGGCGAATAGGGCCTATTCGCCCTTAATGGGTCCCTACTCGCCTACCCTATAGGCAAGTACAATTCCTATTCGCCTATAGGGTCCGGTTCAGCATGTTTGGTGCGTTAAACTCCGTTTTAACATATGTTAACACATTTTCACATACCGACAAGTCACATAATGATTGTAAACACATAATCCTTGCAAACAAACACATTCACACTCGTTCACCAATTCCCAGGACTCGAGACTTGTATATTCCCTATGCTCTGACGATTCTACGAATCGTCACCCTTTGTACACTTGGTTAAGGACTGACATCTAATGAGCCTTTAGACTAACATCTAATGATCCTCCATACTAAACTAACAGTTCCCGAACCGTAACACGACTCAACTAACCCAGTTAAGTATAATATACGCGTGACTCGCTAAGGTAGACTTTAATCTAGACAGCGTTGTTAATCAGAATTTGCCGGGTGTCACAGAAGTCAAGAAACGAAGCTGGGTCCATATCATCATTCTAGCGACGGCTTGGACCATATGGAAGACTAGAAACGCTGCAATTTTTCAAGGCAAAAGGGTGAATCTAGACGGTTTATTCGGCGAAATACAAGCGGTGACTTTTACTTGGGTGAAAAACAAATTTGATTCATCGAGCTGGACCTGGGAAAGTTGGAAAGCTTATGAAATACCATCTGTTTGAAGGTGATCTTTGGGTACTGTTGTATATGAAATTTTGGTGTTGTATTGTAATAGCTAGTACCTTACTAGCATGTACGGGTGTACTTGTTTTGGTGATATAAATGGAATTTGCTGATAAAAAAAAAAAGAACGGTCACAAAACTAGCAATCAACTCGCAGGATCTCCTAGGGTCGCAAAATTGACTATCGCAAAACAGGTCGTGAAAACCATGGCTGTCTCCAAGAACACTAAAAAAAATTTGGGCATCGGGCGAAAAAAAAACTTGGGCCCAAAATTTTGTACAGATGAATGAATTAAAAAAAATTGAATATGGTGCTAGAGCCAAGGATTGAACTTGATACGTCTATATTAAATTAGCATGGTTTTTCCAACTCCACTAATAAGACTTTGACAAAATTACACAGATTGTCCTTTATTTATTACCCAAATTGCACCTTCTGTCGCTTGTCTTTCATTTGCACTCATTTGGTTATTTATTTTCTCAATTTGTTACACCATCTGTCCTTTAGTCTAACTAAGTTAAAAAAATTGGTTAACTTTATTTTCTAACTTTACGTTTTTGGCCCCTCTAGTTTTGAATCTCGCTGTTTACTTTCCAACTCATTTCGGATGCATGACGCCAATTAATTCCACGTGAATTTACATAATAACTTACAAAAATATTAGACTGAATTACAAGTTTTGTCCTTTACGTTTATACCAAACTTCAACGCATGTCCTTTACGTTTAAAATTGATGAGTTATGTACTTTATGTTTCAAAATTTGTTTATTTTAGGTAAAAGTACAAATCTCATCAATTTTAAAGGTAAAGGACATGCGTTGAAATTTGGTATAAACGTAAAGGACAAAACTTGTAATTCAGTCAAAATATTATTATTTCATATACAATTGTTGAAAATATTCAAATTCTACCTCTTTTCTGTTTCTTTTCGGAATTTCGTATAAAACGTACGATGATCAAACTTTTCATTTTAAATAAAATCGGTTGGACTCAGTTGGAAAGTAAATAAAGAGATTCAAAACTAGAGGGGCTAAAAGCGTAAAGGTAGAAAATAAAGTTAACCAATTTTTCTAACTTAGTTAGGCAAAAGGAGAGAGGGTGTAACAAATTGAGAAAATAAAGGACAGAGTGAGTGCAAATGAAAGACAAGGGACAGAAGGTGCAATTTGGGTAATAAATAAAGAACAATCTGTGTAATTTTGTCTAAGACTTTAATATATAAAAACAAATATATATCCTAAATATAGAATTTAATATATATATATATATATATATGTATATATATATATATATATGTGTGTGTGTGTGTATGTGTATTTTTAAAAAAAGTTCGGGCCCATTTGATGACAGGGCCGGTGACCACCCGACCCATGCTTAGGGCCGACCCTAGTGAAAACTAGTGACGACCCACAACATTTAACACGTTGGTTTAAGTTCCACTTGTAAGGGAGGACGGAGCGCCTACCGATTTGGTCACGGGTACCCCACTACCAGCACGGTAACACCGTCGCCACCCATGCTTGTAGTGGTCCCGTGAACCAAATTCGGGTTCTAGTTACTGATCTGTGAAGCATTGACCTTTCTCTCTCTATCTGTCTCTCTCTCCTTGATATTTTATCTTCATCCTCTCCCAATAAGTAATTGAAACAAAAATGTTAAGGAACGGGAAGGTAGGTGATACATAGTTTACAAAAGTGTAGGCGTGAACAGTTGAGTGAAAGATAAAAGAGGCTTTCAAGAAGGAATGGGAAGGGAAGTCAGGAGGTTCTAAAGAGAGATGGTGAGTTCTAGAGAGAGTAGAGAGAGTATTAAAGGGTAATATATATTATTATGCGTGAAAATAATTAATTGTTGGGTAAAGAATCAGTGGAGTGCTGCCTACAAAAACTGTTTCAATGAAGTAAATAAGTGAAGTGATGTGGCAGTGTAGGATTGATGTAAATCAGTAAAGTTGAAAATGTTTCGGTGGAGCACCCCGCCCCCTAAGCCTCTTCTTCTGTCGTTAGTTGAGCGTTGCTTATCGAGTTCGAGCTGGCTCACGAGCCTAAACGAGCCCACTGTTTATATAAATTTTAATTAGTATATTAAATATATATATTTACATAATAATAATTAATATTTTAAAATTAAGAGAAATACTACATTATATATAAAATAATAATAATAATAATAATAATAATTATAATTAATACAATTTACTTTATAAATAACAAACGAGTCGAGCTCATGCTTGAAAAAGCTACCTACGAGCCGAGCTCTAGCTTTAGAAACAAATCTCGAATCGAGTTGTTCTTGAGCTCGAACTTTTATAAATTAAACGAGCTTGAGTTCGGTTCGGCTTGTTTGCAACCCTATTTTTTCCAATTCAAATTTTAAACAAACTAATTGGGCTTAAGCCTTATAAGCTTCAATCTTATAAATAATAGATAAAATGGGTCAAAGAGTAATGGATTTATGGGATTTTATCTTTTTTTTTTTTTCACTAAAAGCACTCACATTTGGTCTTTCATAATTTTGTGAGAGAAAACCACATTTGTGAGTGGAGAAAATGGGGAATCTACTGTTTATCGGTATATTTGAGGATATTTAGAAATATTTTGGGGAAAACAATTTTCCTATATTTATTTTTAATATTTGTTTAAAATGGTTATGAATGAAAAAGAGAGAAACCGTAATGATTTTTAGTGTAATATTTGGTTCTGAGTGGATGAGGGATGGAGAACCTATTGTGAATGCTCTAATAATAAAACTTTTAGGATGTTTTGGGTTCTAAAAGAAATTCAGAGGTAACGTTATATAAATTCAGAGGTAACATAACACAAAAACGTAAAAAAAGAAATGAAAATTGCACTAAGCCAGAAAAGTTGAGGGGTAGCGGGTGCAACCCCTCCCGATGCTATATGTCCGCCCCTACAGATAGGGCTGTAAACAAACCAAACGTTTAATGAACAGTTCGTGAACTGTTTGGCGGGAAGTCCGTTTGTGTTTGTTTAGTATAACAAACGAACATGAACAGAGGTCGCGTTCGTTTATTTATGTTCGTGAACGTTTGGTAACGTGTTCGTTTATGTTTTTTTGCCTTCGATAGTTCATTAGGGTTTTTAACTTAGGTACTTTAAATTTCTCATTGGTAGATTATTTAATATATATTTTAGTGTATCACACATTAATATTACTTCACCTATTTTGATTAACTAATATTCCGGGTGTATCAAATGAAAATTTCAAGTTTAATGATAATTTTGAGTTTTTATGAGACACTATGTTATGGTAATTATGTGCGGGGAAGACTCCCGGCCCGGGCCTAATTTCTAAAGGGGCACTTTGAGCGGCGATGAGTGTTTTCTTTCTGTAAGTATTTTCTTTCTGTTTTCGACTGAAAAAAAAATCTCATCTTGAATATCACTGGTTATAAACACAAGAAGGTGAAGGGTAGATAAGGAAAAAGATGAGTCATACATGATAAACTGGATTGGAAGGATACGACAAAATTAAAAAAAGTTGAAGTGTGTTATTTGAGATTTGTGTTGTGTTACAGTAATTGTGCAACCTTTATAGTAAATTTTAATATATAGTAGTACTACAAAACAGTAATTGTCTCACGCTTTTGCACATGATGCAAATCAAATTCATTTTATTAAAAACTTTTGAAGTCTAGACATAAAATAATGGCCAATTATTATGGAATTTTAAGAAATAGTGGTTTTTTATGACCCAATTAGCCAAAAATATTTATTTTTATAATTATTACGACACTTTAAGTTCAATATTTGGTTCAACCGGTCCGACTAGGGAACCAGTAAGGACATCGGTTCAACGTCCGTTTAAGTTATAAAAACATTACTTAAAAGACCTAAGACTAAGGGGTACATATTTCGCGGCTCGGCCTGGGCACCTAAATTTTCAGGGCCGGCCATGATTATGTGATTAAGATTATGTCTAACTATGTTTAGGTTATTGGATTAGTATATTTTGGTGACAATGTTTGTGATAAACAATGTTGATTTTATTCGAAATTTAATATGCGTTAGTTTATGTGTGCTTGTTTGTGTTCATTTACATTAATTTGTGTTTGTTTGCCTTAGCTTTTGTCCGACACCTAAATTTAACAAATAAGCACAAACAAAAACGAACGTGTTCATTTCCTTGAGAAACGCACACGAATAGAAAATCTCGTTCGGTAAGTGTTCATAAACAGTTCGTGAACATGTTATTTTCTTAACAAACGAACACGAACAAGACCTTGTTCGTGTTCGTTTGGTTCGTTTACAGCCCTAATTGCAGATAAAACTCTATTTTCAACGAAACGTATACTTGAACGTCGAGAGAACCATGGAAACAAATATCGGTATCAGTACCAATTTTGTTAGGATGGTATTGATTTTGTTCGTCACTAGCAAACGACACAAAAAAGCAATAATATTGCTCATGTTTGATTTTCAAAAAAAAAAAAAAAAAAAAAAAAAAAAAAAAAAAAAAAAAGCTTTTACCCCAACATAAATAAAAATAAACACATTGCAACAGTATATTTAGAATTTTATAACGCATTACTTATATTACTGGAATAACGGAATGGGTAAACACCACGTCATTTAAAATATAAAAAATAAACCTTGATGTAACTTTGATAAATAAGTACCATGCAATGACAAACTTAGAATTATAACTATAACTAGTTGTATCAATCCGGCGCGTTGCGCCTATTCTTCAATGCTCTTCAAGGGTGGAAAAAAATAACTTCTTCAATGCTCTTCAAGGGTGGAAAAAAATAACAATTAACTTCTAAATTGTTACAAAGACAATAACATTCTATACTTATGAGATGTGCGATAAAATGGAACAGGTGCAAAATTTATAAACAAAAAGTATATAAGATTGGCAAATAGGTCCAGCTTGCCTAACAATAAAAGTCATTTGACATAAACGCATGAACTACAATTCTACAAACCAAATGACTTTCGTAAGTTTGTCTAAAAGTTTCCTGTGTACAGAACTGCGCTTTGTGGATGCAATTTAGTAGTGTTTCAAATCTTGGTTGTGTGTATAGAACTGCTCTTTGTGGATGCAGTTTAGTAGTGTTTCAAATCTTGGTTGTCTTTGAGGCTGAGTATCCATGTTTCTGAGCAATAGGTTATCCGATAGATATATCACAAATAATCAACAATTCTAAATGAACACAAAGAAATGCGAACAAAAAAGTAAAATGGTTAATTTGTGATGTAATATGAGAATTCATGAGGTTAGACATAAAAGTATGGTGGATTTTTTTTCTGAATGAATTTGGTAACAAACAAAATGCGATAAAATAGGTAGAAAAATTTCAGCAGCTATGTTAGGGAAAAAATATAAAAAGGTAAATTATATTATTAAGAAATACCACCTAATGTTTATAATGGAAACCGTTTTAAGTGTATGTTGTTTTTTGCTCACCACAATCCCTATTTTATGCTTCCGTTTATTGCGGAACCGCCCTCGTGGGAAAATGATTTCAACAAAATGACCAGGTTGCATCAGTAGTACCCATTTGCAATTCCAAGATTCATAGCATATGAATTGATAATCTCTTCAAATATATGTATATATGTGTAAAAAAATATAACTGTTACATGGGAATTTAGAAAAGCAATCAAATCGGCCACAAATAGAATATAATATATACCATGTGGGAGTGATGTCCTCGTAATCACAACTTGCTCAGTCCATTCTAAGCATTCAAGCAAACTATAAGAACCAAATATGTAGTGGTAAGTGGCATAGGTAGTTATTTTGTAACTGGATAAATTGGCTCAGATTAGTAAAGATGATGTGGCCGCAAAGCGCACTCTTTAATCAACTTTCTCAACCCATTCCAATTGTTCAACCAAACTATAAGAACCAAATATCTAGGGGCATAGCAGCTAGTTATTTTGTAACTGGATAAATTGGCTCAGATTAGTAAACATGATGTGGTTGCAAAGTGCACTCTTTAATAAATAAGAATAGTTCACCACACCCTAACGCCTCATTTTTACCTTAATAATCATCGCCTAAAGCCATTAGCATACTATTTAGTAAATAAACTTACACACACCACCAGCGGAGTGGCAGTAGGAGCCGACCTAGAAGGTCAGTTATCAGGCTCAAAGGTACACAATAGGTTTGGCTGCTAGGAGGTTGCGGGTAAACGACAACCGCCATCCATCCCTGCCACGCCAAAGCTACATCGGAAACTAAATTTTTGTGGTGTGCATGAATTCATCATAGCCCACAGAAACACCAAAAAGACAACAAAACAAAACCAAAAAATAATAATAATAATCTCATCAGAAGTGCAAGTAAAGTTCATTAACAATCTTCTTATAACTCCATTTTACAAAGCTGGCCTTTTTATAAAGGTGATTCACCTATAATCTTACTCACGCACAAAATCTAACACGTCTACAGTCTCACATGTTCATGAAATATTATTTATCATATATTGTTATTGTTAGTTAAGTATAAAAAGTAAATAAGCCAAGGGAAATGCAGACTAAAAGAACTGCGATTGTATTAATCCAGCTAAACATTTAAAAGAAGAGACATAAGTTTTGGCATAACCAACCAAGGTAACTGCAAGATAAACCTGTAACCTGTGGTTTAGAATGTTTTCCAGCTTCACTTGGGTCAACCTGTAACCTGAATGCGGCGCTTCAAACCGAATCTAAAACTTATCCCTGCATTGCAACACGTAAAACCCAATAATTTTAACACAAAAATAAATCACCTTTCTACAAAAAATATGGGTCACATATATCTTTTAATAAATCCTAAAATACATCATGAAATTACTTTTGTTTTCATTCAATCATGTAACTAAGGCTTCAAACAGACCGTCCAAACAAAGTTGATAGAATTAGGAAACCATAAAACCCAAAAGATACCTGGTATGGTGTCGTATACACTTCCGACAACGATATGGTAACTACTGTAGAAGAGGAAAAAATTCAGCTACAAAACTTTGGTACAAGAAGAGCCATGAACATCAACACACCTAGTAAAGTAGAAAAGTCAACGCCCGATTAAAGGCAAACTATTAAGATTCCAAGAATGACATTGTGTAGCCAATACACTTTCTTAATTTGTATTAATATACTAAAAAGGTTGACATAATTCAAAATGAGTTCTGATTAAAGCAGATGATTTGGAAAGGTTCAAAACGGCTTTCGTCGATTTCGGATGGCTTGAAATATTTTGAATCTTTTTTTATAAAGATAGTCCATACAGCAAATTTTCATAAAATTTAATTACTTGTCATACCCGTACAGCCCAATTAACATGTTTCCTTAACACTATTTTCAAATCAACATCCGTTTGACCCGTTAGAGATTAGACATAACCCAAATTGACCAAAGCAAAAGTAAGTAAGTGGAAAACTTATTTCCACCCTAAATCAATCAAAAAACAAACTGGAAGTACATGAGAATGGCAAAGTCTTCAAACTGTTTCATCAAAACCTCTATATTAATGCTTCATGATCTTTTTTTTTTCTTGAACCTGATCCAACATGGCAACATGCATGTATTTGAAAATTCAACATTCTAAAATTGATGTCATACTTATGAAATATTATGTTTGTTATGACCTTTCAACACTTTATAGTCTTATTAGTATTGGTGAGCAGAAACACGACACCATTGAATGTATTTCACCATCCAATCCGAATAATTTTTTATTTGATTTTCAAGCTCTTTAGATAGATCATAAACGTGAATTAGTGAGCAAGTGAATAACAAATCGAACAAATTAGATTGAGAATCTTATGTTTTTCCTATTGTTGTAAAGAAAAAAGAAACCTCTGGTTCATGACTATGGAATTTAGTTTTGTAGTGATATAATTCAAGGTGTAGACTGCTGGTAGAATGTAAATACCCATAAACACCATAAGAAATAATCTAAGCATCACATTTCAAAAGTAAAAATAAAATCTCAGTTCGAATTATATTAGATAAACTGAAAAAAGCGTGTTGGTGCAGGTGAGGGTCACAATGTGTTATGAGCAAAAACGGTCTTGATCTATACATGTAGCTAAAAAAAATACATAAATCATGTTGGTTCGGGTTAAACATGGCCCTAATGGAGTCGTTTTAAAGACAATACTGTAATAGGGTCACCCGCTATATTTATTGATGATCTTCGTTAACTTAATTGATTATGACCAAAAAAAAAAAAAAAAAAAAAAAACAAAGCCAACTATTTATTATTAAAAGGGAAAAAATAGATAAACAAACCTGGAGTTAGGATCATATACAAACTCTATTGAATCTAAAAACTGTAGGAACCATGGGTAGTTTCGTCTCACACAATTTATAAGATTCATAAAAATCCATATTTTCAAGCATTTCAAAATCTAAAAAATATTTCTCGCTGGAATTTTTCAAATTGATATATAATTTTATCTTTTCAAATCCATTAATTTAATTGTTTTGGTAATATTTTACATAATCATCTTCTTCCCATTTGCTTTTGCTTGCGGTTTTTAAATGGATCAACAACCTTCTTATGATACAACAATATTTTTTGTTAGTCTAGCTATGTCATCCTTTTTTTTATCTAATACATTTTCTGCAAGTTTAATTGTAATCCTTCATTTTAGAGGTTGATTTAAAAGAAATGTAGATGCTAATTACAAAAAAAAATAAAAATACATGTGCTGATATATAAAAGTTGTGTGCTTGATGTGCAAAAAAGTATGTGCTGATATATAATAGCACCGTGAAACACAAGAACTAGATTAATTTTAAGGTGATCATTTGTGTTAATAAACAAATAAACCATAATAATCCAAACCCAACATCATGCAATTTCATACGAGCAAAATCAACACGTTGATGTTGATATGATTTATACTAGCACGGTTAGACACCTTTATATAATACCAACACAATCGAAACCTCAAAACGAATGAGCATGATCAATAACAACACAATGTAATCATATAAGTAGCACATAACAAGTGTGTGTATATATAGTACTCAAACATTTTTATCAAATAAACCTCATATAAATTCCATGATGGAATTTATAGAATTGAAGCAAAAGATGATGTATTGTTTTTAAGTTTTGTGCTAATAAGTTCTTGATCGTAGCACTTCTGTTTATGTATATATATGTAAGTGCTATTATCCCATAAATGTGTTATTTTCCTTCATCGTAACATACTGAAACATCTCTTTAGAGATAAATATAAATTCAAATACCGATTAATTAAATATTTTTAAAAAATCTATCCGTATTTATATAATAAATGTGTTGTAACTGTTGGATTGCGAAATTTAAGGATTGTTTGATGGAAGTTTCTTTTAAAAAAAGTGATCAAATACCAAAAATACCCTTTATTCTAATTAATTAGTACACTAATTGTAGATTGAGGAGGGTCATTAATCTTAGCCATAGATTTAATTATTTAAAGGTTAAGATCTGTTCTCACAGTTTTTATATAAAACAAGGTTTGTACAGGATCTCTTCTCAACAAACCTGAGTAGGAAAGTAATGCATAACACTAACTACGTTTTCCTCTCCTCTCTAATTGTTCTTCTAAAACGTCATCCAATGTCCTTTCATGGTATAGAAAGACATCCAGCCTTGACATCTCATCTTGGTTTTGGATCAAAAGCTTGACACGCTTGATAGCAAAACCGGTAAGCCCAGGGAGGTTAAATTATCATATTTGTTGTTATGAATATAAATAAAAAATAGAAAATAAAAGACATTACATTACATTCCTCTGAAGAAGGTAGTGATCTTTTTAGCGCTTTTATTACAAAGCTAATTTAAGTAAGCGAATTGCTTCTGAGTTGAAGCAGGCCTGTAAAGGCTACTACTATATGGAGCCAGAACTTGTTGCGAAAGGTGTAGCTGGCTAGCAACTCTCCCGACTGTTAAATGATGAACCTAATCTGCTATTGAGTTTTAAATGTTATTCCTAAATATAAGTTTATGGAAAAAATCTGTCGGTTGTTATAAACTTATTAAACGGTCTTCATGTCAATTCAACTAATGAGAAAACTAATGGATAAATCAATCAAGCATCATGTATCATCAAGGATACTACGATAAACCATTGAAGAACAATCACTACTCTATAATCATATTTAAATGAGTTCAAATAAGTAAGATCAATAATCTAACAGCAAACAAAGTGGGAAACTTACTAACTTTGAAGAATCTTACCTTGCGACGCTTTTGGGGATCTAAGACGATGACGAAAGGCTGGGTTTTAGCCTAGCTCATTGATTATGATATTTTTTGAGCAGCCGTAAAGACCCACCATCGATGCACGACCGGAGAATCGACTGGTAACAGTCAGGCACCGATGGACACACAGGAACCTCGCCGGTCACCTTCGCCTTCATCCTGTAGGTGTCTCTCTGAACTCAAAACAATACAATACAGTCCCATCAAACATCTTAAAAAACACATAAACATCCTATAAACCAAGAATGCATGTGCAACCTAAAACAATATCTGATTAATCACAATCAAATCAAACAACCACAACACATCCAGTGGCGGACCCAGGAATTTTTTTCATGGGATGCGGAATTATAGACCTTATATAGGTTGTTTATCCATCAGGTGGCTCAGGTCGGGTCGGGTCGTATACCAAAAATAATACTACTAAAATTATATTATCAACTAAAGGAAACCAAAAGCCCAAAAGTAATTTAAACGCTATTACATATGCATAACAAAATTATAGATCTAAAGTTGTTCTCTTCGGGTCTTCATTTTTTGGAATCTATCTATAACATCTTCAATCTCCACATTTCTAAGCAACTCCTTTTCAATAAAAGCAATACAACTATCATTTAAATTCTCATCACCAATCCTATTACGCAAATCATTCTTCACAAACTTCATTGCCGAAAAGCTTCTTTCAACGGTTGCGGTTGCGACGGGTAATGTGAGAGCTAGCTTCAATAAACGATACACCAATATAAAGCTAAGGTGTTTCTTTGTTTCAACCATCAATTGTACAAGACTTGATAAACCATTCAATTTGGCAAATCTTGTATCCGCTTTTACATTATCAATGTAGCTCTCAAGTTCAACTGGAAGTCTTCTTTTTTCTTCATCATCAAAATCATGAGGATACATCTCGGCTACTCGTAGTAATTTTGTAACATCAAACGCACCAAAATTATCACAAGGACTCAAGCTATTAACACAAACAAGTAACTCAGATGTTACCTCGTTAAAGCGGTTTCCAAACTCTTGGATTTGCATATCTAGAACCGAATTGAAGCATTCAACCTTATAATAGTGGCAAAGTGTGATGTTTGTCTTTTTTCTTGGCATCCTTATGTCAACATATTCAGCATCCATGTTTACCACTTCAAGTTCATGCTTATCACAATAACAATTAACTAACTCTAAGAACTTGTCAAAACCCTCTAATCTAAACTTTGTAAGTTGGTTCTTGGTAGTACAAACTAATGAAACCGCATTCAACAAATCTTGGTCTTTTCTTTGAAGACATTGGGACAATGTATTTGTCATGTCTAGAATATGCAACATTGATTGTGGAAATTCTATACCTTGTGGTTGATATGGTCCTCTAAGTATGTATGCCCTTCTGATTTCGTCTCGTTGATTAACGTTATATGACGAAATTGGTTTCCTATCGGCAGGATCCGTAGGAAGAGTATCCAAGTCAACGAATTCGAGAGTTCTTGAAGATGATTCTCCACTTTTTCTTTTTAGAAACCGTTCCATAATAATATTGCTCATCTAAAACAAAACCAAGATTACAATATAAACACCCAAAACAAAACCTAATTATTAATTAACAAATAATATTAACACACACATAATCACATTTATCTAATAATATAAATACAAACTTTCAATGTCTATTGTCTATTTGTCTACAATGCTTTCTTCACTTACCATCGTCAATGGCTGACCTTCCAAATTCCAAATCCAAATATCCAATAATCCAATATTGTTATTTTGTTTTTGTGGCTTTTGTTTATTGTCGGCAATCAATCGGCAGTCGACGTCAAGAATACAAGGAGCAACAGAAGGATTAGATAAAAGGTATTTTTAATTGTGATTGATTTTTTGCTTAGCGTTTTTTTAATCAATATTAAAACATGTGGGCTTATTATAAATTTTGGGCTTGAGCCCATTCTTGGAATTGGGCTACTAACTAATAAAATTGGCTAACTTTTAACATATAATTATTTTTTTTCTTGGGGGTCGGTTTCAAAAGTCCATGGGGTGCGACTACAAAATTTCATGGGGTGCGAACGAGATTAACGCGGGTATATAACACTAAATTTTTTTTTTCAAGGTGGGCGCCCGCCCCCCTTCGGCTCTATGTAAGTCCGCCATTGAACACATCTGTATACCAAAAATGAAATCATATTTTAAAGGGTTCAAAATGATAGCAAAAATTTTCTAAAACCTTACAAATTACACCTTTCCTCAAATCCCAATTCATAAATAATAGGCAACATTTTGAATTCAGACACAATTTCAATGTCCCTCTAAACCTTGTGCTAATTGAGTAGTCATATCCTCACATTGATGACAAAAAAGAAGACAAACAAAATAATAACTGTGTTGCTTCTTCTAACTAATCAGTAACCATAATCATACCTTTTTCTTATGATGTTTATGAGGTATACAAACATCGACTCCTACAGCAGAAACATGCGGCATTCTAGATTTGTATAACCTGTAAAACAAAGTTACAAATTTAGGAAAAAAATAATGCTTTCAAATTAAATTAAATTAAATGTTTATATGATAGCAAAGAATCCATGTATGCTAAAATCTAGTCTTGTCCATTACACTTACAAGTTAATTTTTTTCCAGTATCTTGACGCTTGCTCCTAAACTCTATAAAGATACCGAAGTAGTGAAGTAACTTTAAGATTGGAAAGACAGTTGCATACCCTATGATTTGAAACCGGCTCCAACCCGGGATATAACCGACCCCAGAGCTGGAGGTGATAAAATCCGTCAAGACTTTTTCTTAAAAACCAAGTCTCATATGCGAGACGGTAATTATTACACCCACTTTTGACCTGCCTGAATATAACTGTATCCGATATGTGCACGACATTAATAAATTTGTTTATAATTTTCAACTCAAGTTTGCACTTACGTAAATAGGAATTGAAGAGTTCGTCCTAAACACTTGCAACATGCAGATGAACAAACTGAAACATACAATGAACAATGAAGCCTACCTAACTGAATGTTGGCATAATTAATTACATATATGAATACATACATAGTTCCTAATCTTAAGTATAGAATAATAATAATCATAAGCCCTATTTAGAAAAGCATATACCTTAAATTCATAAGTTACTCCATTGAAACATAACTCAATCAAAAGTAAAAATTTTCTTCCGGTACAACTTTTCCCTAAATTTACTACTTTCAATTTTCGTAACACATGTTCTTTAGCCCAAAAATCTAAACAAAATTAACTTCAACCAATAACAAATAATCACATAAACATAAACTGGATTACCGATAATTCCTTCCAACTTTTTGCAACTGATCTGAGCTTCTTCAACAGATTAGGCACCAAATTCATAAAAGAAAGCTTCAAACCTACATCAGAAAGAACAACAAAGACAACCAAACCTATCAAAACCATAAAACCTTGTCAGTGGCAACCATGAAACGAACCTTAATTATATCAAAACTGAAAAACAATACCTTTAGATCAAACAACAATTGATAACACAGGGGTTTAAAAATTAAAACCAAAACAATAACGGGGATCATTCAAATCAACGGTGATTACAAGGCTATCCGTCACCGTTAGTCTTGCATAGAGTGTAAAATCCATTTGTTCCCGGACAAAAGAAATCATAATTTCTGTAAAATTAGAATTTTTTTTTTTTTTGATATAAATTTTCTATTCCATTTCAACAAAAGAGGCAAATTACATAAGAATAGCAGGTAGGCGGGCAACAAGCTGCGCCGCCACCCCCTTCTGGATAGAGAACCCTAATCTAGAGAAAACAAATCCTCGCCCCTGGGGAGTCGAGAAGTTGCTGTGGACCACCCGCTGGACTCTTGTCAGAAATCTGATCGCTTCCGACGCCAATGAGCCAAAAGTGTCAAAGGCCAAAGGGACAAAAGCATGTTGGTTATCCTCGCGCGCTTTAGCGTGCTTTGTCACCTTGTTCGACTCTGCTCTAAGTACGGCTTGGCCCGCCACGAACCCACTCTCCCTGAATCCCGCTAAAGGTGACACACCCGTAAGGTCCACGCATGCGTTACATAAAATTCATGAAATAAGCATAACTGATAGAAAATCAAGGTGGTCTAACAACAGTCTGAATAATAGGGTTTATCTTTAAAGCATGAATTGGTGAGCGTTACATACATTCCTGAACTGAGATGTTGATACATATGTAAGAATGTCGGGAGAATAGAGAGATGGAAGGAAAGCTTGACACGTGGTATAAGAGAGATGCGGTCCAAGGAGCTGCGCATACACCGCCGCTGAGATCAGACTAACGGAAGATCTAGGCGGTCATATCCCTTTATCTGCCTCTCGTCTCTGGATCTCTCTCTCCAATTTCTCCCTGTATTGTATTTTGTTTCTATATGGAAAGAAGATAAAAGACGTCGCTGAATGAGGGCAAACTTTTCTATAACACAAATCATATCACCACTACACCAATGCCATAAGATGTTAATATTATTGAAAGTAAACATACTTATTCATATGCAAAGATAGAAAAAAAAGGCCACAATAGAAATCACTGTTCAAAGTCTAAGGGTTATTAATATATTCTAATAATAAGCCTTTGGATTTGAACAGTGATTTTCACTTTTCAGATTTTTGTATAAGAATAACTATCTTTAGTTTGGATAATATTTACAACTCATTACAGTGGTGTAGTGGTGAATTGATATGTCCTATAGAGATGAGGCCACTCGGGTTCGAAACATGTCTATCGCCAAAAAAAATTTCCTGTTTTGCATCCCCTTATAAACCCTTTTTTTTACCCCACCCATTCTCTTATCATCTGAATAACCCACACACACATAGATATGAGAGAGAGGGGCTGAGGAAGGCCTCCGGCCACCGCCTCCACGGCGACGTTACCATCTCCGTCACCACCTACTTACTCCCACACCCCCACACCTATGATTAATCGTAAGATAAGAAAAGAGAGAGAGAGAGACAAAGGAACAGATCTGTTAGAGAGAGAAAGTTAGAGAGAGACAGAGATGAAGGCGGGGACAGATGCAGGTTGGGATTCCGATTGAGATGTCAGCGGCAAGGGTCTGGGCTCACCAACCACCGATCTGGTTTCGCCGTCACCGATCCTTCACAGGTTTCGCCGTCAACGACCAATTCTTTAACTTCATTTTCACCGATTAGAATTTTGTTTCCTTATCTTTAACTTCGTTTTTAGGGTTGGGTTGTAAACTGATGCTGAATTGGACCTCCGTTTTTTGTAGTAAACATTAGGTTTATGGTTCGTCTTTCCTGCCTTTGTTGTTGCCATTAAGGTTAGGGATTGTAATTTCATGATGAATTGGAGATGAGCTTCAACTAGGCAATGTTAGCACTGAGAGAAGATGATAGTAGTCTGCCTAGACACCAGCTTCTCTTTCATTGTTTTGTCTTTATTTATGCTTGGTGTACATGTTACTTGGTTTAAAACGTCTATATGTTGATATTATGTTGCTGCCCCTGTTGCTCAACGGAAAACAATTCTTGAATCTGCGTGCTCTAACTTTATTAAGAACTTATTATTAAATGTTAACTACCGATTACTATGGTGCCTCAATTCAAATAACAGAACTGGTTGGCACATAATAAAAGCCAAAACCGAGACGAAAACAACAAACTGGAAAAGAAAGACGATTAACACTGGTCTAGCAATGAAACGAAAATTACCTCCGGGGTCCGTGTAATTGTTGGTCTTCCAAAATTCCAAAGTTTGTGTCGCTGAAGAACAGAGCCAGAGTTTCCAACGGCAATGAAAGTAATAGCAATTCCCCTAACAACACTTCAAAGAAAGCAGAACAACATAAGACAAACATAATGAAAAAAAAATACTTGATTTTAGGTAATTAAATTTACGGTCTCTAATTGTATAAGCTTACTGAGAACCTCTGATCTAGAGATGGCAATCGGGTAGAAACGTTTTAAATGGGTCAGACATGACATTATCAATATACTTAGTAAACATTAACACAACACTGTTAATTAATCACGCATTTACTCCAAACACAAATTCGAACATGTATAATAAACGCGTTATGCGACAAACTTGTGTAAGCAGGATTAATTTAACTCGTTTAGTAACACGACGTGGCCTGGCCCAACCTAACATGACTCCACTTGACCTGACCAAACCCACACAACCCATAAGCTGATAGTTCTACATTTTTTTTTACCGCAAAACATAATCATCAACTTTTATTTATGCCCATGCTTCTGAATAGGTTACCTAATTGGAGGTGATTATGGTGGAGGTCGGATGATTTTCAGAAAAAACTGAAGGAGTGTGGTGACAACTTGACGGTGGAATCTCTAATCCAATTTCTTCAGCAATGGTGGTGACTGGTGAGGCTTTATAATGGGTGGCAGAGGGGGGTTGAGGATGAGGAAAACTGTCTAGTGTAACCTTTGTCAACTGCTAATCGAACTGAGATAGTGGATGCAAGAAAGTGTATTGTTCTTCAGAAGCATAGCAATTAGGGATTTAAATTGATGAATCAGATTATAGCAGAGTTGAGGAGAAGAGGGGAAGGAGAAATTAAGAAACCTTTACACTACTGTGGGTTTAATACACACTCTATAACAACTGCATTCTACACACGTTCCACTCACGACAAAGGATTTAGAAGGAGGGTGGGGTAATTTGTCAACTGCTCTCACAAATAATTAACTGCCATTCCAAAAATATAACTGCCAAATTAGACGGCCGAGATCAATTTTAGAGGATAACTGAAGATTTATTGTGGCTAGGATTTAATAAAAAAGCAGTTTTTATGTTTTGAATGGAAGTTTTATGGTGGTGAACAATCTAATAATAATGTTAACTCGAATTTGTTTGCTTAAAGTTTTTGCCTTGAGTAAGATTCTAACAATAATGGAGGAAGGCTTTATGTTAATGTTTAAATAAGTTTTGTCTCTAAATATAATATCTGATATTTGTACACAATACAAAACTGTATTCAAAACGCGCAACGCGCGTTACTGTAAAAAAACCTAGTTTTTATAAATACCATATTTTAAAAATCATAAGAGAGAATCAAAATATACTCAAAACTAACTATCGTTAGCAGGACACAAAATTAGTATTTGTAAGATATACAAGTCAGATTCCTCCACGCCACTCGGCATGAACTCGGTCGTTATGTTCGGTTTGGTTCAATACGGTGCTGACAGTCGCCTAAAAAGATATCGACATCGACACATGTTTTACATCAGTCGAAAACCATAAAAACGAATACCGGTATCGGTTTCAATAATGATGATACCAGTATTGGTTTGATAATGCTGATATTGATATCCATATTGTTCAGTCCGAAATGGTTCGGTTCATCCTGGTAGAGATGTGATTTTTCCCCGAACTCCCGTACTCATACCGGTTTTGCCTATACTAAACATGTATCAGTAGCAAATTTTATTGATTTTAGTATTCGGTACCTTTAGTATCGTACTTTTTTCTGTATATATGGTACGTATACCGAATTAAATATGGAATGTGTATTTGTTATTAAGCTTTATTTTCGTATTATGGTAATATGATTCTCATATTGATTTTATCTATTTGGTATCCGTATTGTATTGGTACTCGTACCAATTTTACATATTTGGTACTCTCACGAATGGTCAAGAATTGAAAAACAAAAACGACAACAAAGCGTATACATGTTGAAATCTCAGTACCGATGCCCACGCCCGTACCATACCAATATATTTGGCGCCCACTTTTGTCAAGATCTGCTACCAGTATTTTTGGTACGGGTATTGTACCAACCCCATCCCTACATCACGGTATTGGCACTTGTATAGTTTATGATATAAAAAACCATAAATACGAATACCGGCTACCTCCTTAAAAGTTTAGTTAAGCCCTTCTATCGCCTCTCTTTTAGAAAATAAATTTTAAGTCCACTGCTGAATATGAAGAGAAAAATAAATATAGTTGCATATCTAGGTTTGTTTTTTTTAATGGACATATTTTATTAGAGAGTATTTGACTTTCAAAAGTCGAAAGAAACATAACGTATTAGAGAAAAGTAAATAGGTTAAGGGTAGGTTTAGCAAGGAACTTTTAGGAGTTTCAATGGTTGAAAGAGCTTGAAGCTTTTAGGTTATGAGAAAAAACTCTATATTGAAAAGCTACTAGTAGTAGCGTTTAAGAAAAAGCTCTTACTAGCTACAAGCTTTTAATGAGTAATGATACAAATACCCATTCTATCATAAAAAAAACATGCCTACAAACTTTTAGTTAATGCCAATTTTTGTCGTTTAATACATTTTATTAAAAGCTCTAACTACTCTATCGAACTCCAAAATATATTTAAAAATATACATCTACCAGCTTTCAGCTACAGCTACCAGCTTCCAGCATTCAGCTACAAGCTTCCAACTACTAGCCAGTTTTGTAGAATTTACCCTAAATGGATGTATCATGTACCGATGTATTATTCATTCAAACGTAATAAAAAGTGGGCTGACCTGGAGTTTCTGTTGGGCCGACCTCATGTAACATTTTCAATGAACCACTATAAATGTTATGTTGAAGGATCTAGCGGAATTAAGTGGCTCATATATTATTGGGCTTTATAAAAGAATTGACATTTGCTTTGGACTCAACGGAGTAATAGAGTAAACGATGCATCGCTGGTGGAACTCCTTGACAACGTGGAACATTTTGAATGGGTGAATTGGCGTGTATAATAGTAGGTTGCGCGCACGATGCAGCGAGAAACACATAAATTTCTAAGAGTGTGCATGGTTCGGTTTAGTTTGATTATTAGCCTCAACCAAAACCGAAACTAAAACCAAAGTCAATGATTAATCGATCTTATTAACTAACTAGTTAATTGGTTTGGTTTATTTAGCTAGATTGTAGGTTTTCAGTTCGATCCAGTTAATTTTAGTTAATAACCAAAACTTAACTTTGACTAAAATTTTAATTAAAAATGCATAAAATAAAGGTATAAATACATAAAATTGATGTTATAAAACCTAAAAAGCTTTATTTTAATTAAATATTCCAAATAATGACAGATATCAACACCATATCATCATTAAAAAAATTTCTTAAATATTCTTTGATTTATAGCTTATAATGATAATTATACTTTTGAATTAAATCTTATAAAAATCAGTTTTTTTATGAAATATTTTTTATTATATGTTTATAATGATAATAATATTTTTAAACTAAATTATTAAAAAAATTGCCCTTACTTATGGGTGCAAACGAGCCGAGCAGCTCGCGAGCTACTCGAGCTCGATTTGGTAAAAATCTAGATATGAGCCGAGCCTTATCGAGCTCGAGACGAGCTTGAGCCTAAAACAAAGCTCGTTTATTTATCGAGCCCGAGCACGAGCCTGTCATGTGAAGCTCGTTAGGCTCGTCGAGCCTTATCGAGCTTAGTGTAATATTATTTTTATAAAATATTTAATAATATTTACCACTCATTTACAGTTGTTTAGTAAACGAGCCCGGGCTCGAGCTTTACTTATCGAGCTCACGAGCCTAAACGAACTATTATTTATATTATTTTTTTCAATATATTAATTAATAGATAATAAACGAGCCGAGCTCGAGCTTGGGAAATTATGAACGAGCCGAGCTCGAGCTCTTATAAGATAATCGAGCTCGAGCCTGGTCAAGCTCGGCTCGACTCGGCTCGTTTGCACCCCTACCCTTACCTACCTTGAAAAGATAAACCCATATATCACACATCATCATCATCATCATCATCATCATACTCAGTTAATCTCACCAATAGCAAAAGCTAAGGTATGGTCTGAGGAGGGTAAGATGTAAACAACCTTACCTCTACCCCGTGGGAATAGAGAGGCTGCTTCCAATGAGACCCCCAGCTCGATAGTGGTTTTGTATCAAGCCTTGGACATAAGGCACATAACACTTAGCAATCGGGACAAACCCAATTAGTGCATGTACCCCCTTGTCTTTTGGCTATCAACGTCACCACCAGATGCATAATTAACCACCGTCCGTCATGTTCACTACAGGATATAATCCTTTGCTCACACCGAGGTTAGATCCATGTCCCGTAAGACAAATAGAGGATAAAGAGATGGTACACAAACACAAGATATAAAGTGGTTCGGTCTTATTGACCTACGTTAACAGGCGTAATGGGTTTGGGCCCGGAAGTTGGGCCTGCCTTCTAGAAGCCCATCCATTTGGGTTTGGACTAAGAGTTTGTATAAAATTAACCGGGTGCAAGTGGCGTCCTGCCATTTGTCCACGTGGCGCGTTGTGGTTGGTCGTTAGGGGCGGCGCCCTGCCACTGGTACACGTGGCGCCTTGTGGTTGACTGCAGAGATCTCCTTTTCTTGCTGTTGTCAGGGGGTGTCAGGCGGCTTAATGAGGTGACATCTGACACATGGGAGGTAGTGCAGCAAGTGAGAGCTTAAGGGGAGCTTCACCTTGGTGTAGCCAGTTGTCACTTTCCGCGGGTGAGCATCACTAGGTCTGGCGCATGGGCTCACGCAGGCAAATTACACTCCACATGTGAGCTGGATTCCGCGGAGGCGTATCATGAGCTTGGAGTTGTCATTATGAATGGTAAGCTCTCCGCGGGTATGTTTAATAGCAATGTTGTGGGGTAGGTTAAGCCTGCGCGCGAGAATTGGTACCCTACCCCTTCATTAATGTTTTTTTACATGGATTTTCAAAGATTTTCTTAACTCAAGAGGGTTTTCACTTTATACTTAAACTATATATATATAGGTACCGGTTCAAATACAAAGTCTCCAAAACGTGTGAAGTGTGCGAAGTACATGATAATTATGTAATGATAATTACGTAATGTTTTTGCCCGTTCATGAATGTGTTTTGTCTGTTCATGAAAGCATTACGTAATTATGTGTTTTTTTATTACGTAGTTAGGAAGAACAGATTACGTAATTTATGTCATTCAAAATATATGTCTTTATCATTCATTACGTAATTATCATGTAATTCGCACGCTTTTGTTACTTTTTATGATAACCGGCCCCTATATATATATATATATATATATATATATATATATATATATAATCAAACAAAATTGAAACAATGGTAGCACTAATTACATCCCCTTAAACATGGCATATGCTTATATACATCCAGTTAAAGATATCACATTACATTAGTTACATGTAAATGACATTTACAAAAAATATCTAGTATTTACAAGCTTGGATATTACATTGCATTATTTAAATATAATCGCAACCCTTAGGAGAAAAAAAAAAAAAAAACCTTTACAAGCTTCGTTTACTTGCACTAGATGCTTTGAACTACACTTGATGCATTTCTTGCTTGTACATGTAATGTAGGGCAGAAAAACTTAAATTGTGGTGTAGTATATGTTCCCTGAAATAAACTTTCAAAAATCACCTGGTATGCCGCTTCTGTTAAGTGCAATCCATCCCAATTAGCGTACGTTTCCGGTTGATTGCAACTCGTAGAAGATGGATCGGCACATGCTACTAGTTCGTTGTAGTTATACGGTCCTCCGCCTCCACAACAAGCTTTTAGGGCTCCATTTGTGAATCCTGCAGTATTTCATACAACTTTTTCAAGGAGGGCTATTATGGTCATCTTGTAGCAATGAGACCATCCGTAATGGTTAATGCCCCTTAAGGGGTATTTTTTGCCACATCAGCATCATAATGTTCATTCAAAAAATATGTAATAGTTAATGCCATTTTAAACATTATTTTCCATATTTTTTCTCCTCTTTAGGCATTATACTAGAAATGTCCCTCCCTCTTCAAGGCCCGTATAACACCCATAGGGAAAATGTTGAAGGTGTTATCAAGCTTATTTATACCCATATAATGCTCATTACGCATGGTCTAATAATAGTTAGTTTTGGGTTTACCTAAGAGGTAAAAAATAGAAAATTATAAAGTCTAGTTCAAAAATCAAGTCAAAATATATTGTTTTGTAATAAAAAATTATTTATCGCCGGGCTTCTTTCTTTAAAAAAATTTAAACCTAAAACAGATTTTAAATTTTGTAATATTCTCTAACTAATACCCCGGGAGCGTCTAGGGTTGAGAAATCTAAATAAAGTGAATAAAATTAGAAGTATCTAAACTATAAAAATGGCATCTGCCAATATATGATTAATGAATATTATTATTATTATTATTATTATTATTTATTTATTTATTTATTATTTTTTTAAACAAATATCTGCCATAACTTATCATATTTAATATAAAAAAAGGGTAATTGGGTCGGGTATCACCTAATCCCAGGCCCGACTCAAACCCACAATTTTTTTTTAAACTAATTCCAAACCTGACGGGTTACAAAAAATAGTCGTTTTTTTTCTCCGTTTTTATATAGCACTATGGTACTCGTTGGAAAGATAATAAAACGCTCGTTAATTTGGTGTAATTTTTTTCTTTAAAAAATCTCGTATATAAAAGATATTAACATTTTAAAGTTATGAGAGGAAACATGAGAGAGAAAATAATAAAATTTTAATATTTACATTTAATAGATTATGTATTTAATAGATTATGTTAAATCATATTTAAACAATATTTATTCATTTTTTTTAATTGGTTTAGAGTTGTCACATCACATCCTATGTGGCATCTCTCAAAAGAGGGATTGCATAATATTATGACATGTCATTAAAAATGCTTTGGTTTATTATATATATAGATAGATAGATATAGATATAGATATAGATATAGATATAGATATAGATAGATATAGATATAGATATACTAATTACCTGTTAATTTAGTAATGACGAACTAAAAGATTTTCTATACGTAAAATTTAAATTTATGTATCTTTTATCCACAATTTTTTTTTAAATACAATCAATACACGAAAATGTGGTGTTTTATAATTGGAGTAACTCTGGATAACTTTTGAATCGTGTTTCTCACTTTCAAATTAAAATTATTTTGGTGGTAATTTAAAATATTGATTATGTAAGACAAATATGTTCAATAATTGGGTATATGTGATGCTTTGGACGAGGATACCCTTCATTTATTTACAAGTTGTGGCTTCTCCCTCGGAGTTTGGTCGGCGACTGGTAAATGGTGTAAAGTTGACCCGATCATTGCCTTTGATTTTAAAGATTTATTGACTGTTCATGAGAAGGTTCATGGGGACAAATGGGCGAAGAAAGTGGTTCGGGGGATTATGATGATCACACGTTGGGCTTTATGGATAACTCGGAATGCTAAGGTGTTTGAGGGTGTTAATCCTCGGGTCGTAGAGGTAGTAGCTTTGGTTAAATCATGGTCTTACTTGTTGTTGAAAAATAGATCTAAGTTTACTAATCCCTTGTAATGATATTCACTGTTAAAAAAAATGTGTATATAAACATGAATGAAAATAGTATCAGAATATATTTATGTGAATTTGATAGCTTAAATCATGCCAAATGATTCCTTATATGGGGTTTCAAACGGTTCAATGAATTATATCAACTTTTTATTTGGGTCAGAGCTTGAATTTTTTGTTTAAGGGGTCGAAAGTCATACGACCTTTAAAACGGCGGGAGCCGTACTCAATATATATATAATTTTATGACAAAAAGAAAACGCAAAATTATACTACGTACGGAGCAAAAAAAAAAAAGGGCGGGGGCCGGGACACCCCGGCCCCAACTATCCTCCGCCTCTACCTTTCATGTATGATATGACAGTCGGCAGTAATAGGCAATAGCTACCATAACTAAACAACTAGCAACTATATCTATTTTCACTACTGTTACGTTTGGTATCAACAAATAGTTTTGGTACCAAATAACAAAGTTGCCACCGACCCCCTCAGTTATAATTCCAGCCCAAGGGTTTTACTCCATGGACCCCTACTGGTCGCTACCCCTAGACCTCCGTGGTTCAATGGGCACCCTTGTATTAACAAAGTGCATTAACACTTTCTATATTTAGTAAGTTTTAATTATAATAGTTTTTGATTTCATGAAGAACTTTTTAAATGCCACTTTCTATATTTAGTAAGTTTTAATTACCGTATTTTTTTGGGGAGCGGAAAAACTGCATAGCAGCGTTGTAGTAATCAGCATAAATGATATTGACGCCTGGATGAGCTTCCCGGATTTGATTTAATGCTGTTTGGAGCAATTCATTGTGGTACTCAGCAAATTTGTTTAGTGTAATCAAGCAACCCGTTGTGTTATCGTATTGTGCTTTATCAGAGCCATAGTAAGTCGTTAAATACGCCGCTGAGCATCCAATTGGTAGGTTTCCTGGGACAACAAACATCTCAGCCCCGAGCTCAATGAGTTCCTACATGTCACAAATGAATTAGTTATATTTAGTGCATGTTAAATTGTATTTTATATACATTTACATGTGCTTGTGTATACATTAATAGCTAAGACGATGGTGTTTATAACAAGAGGAACATATGATTTGAGCTCAACAATGGATTTTCCAACCATTACTGGATGGTTGTAATCATTCCCTCCAATTTCTCCCATAAGAATTAATGAAGTCCGAAGATAGTTTTTGCAATCTGTAAATAAGCGTTTATTGTCATTAGAAAATAAACAATGATAAACAAATGACCAAGAAAAAGGTATGTTACTTGTTGATGTAAAACAAACACTAAAATTCGATAATTGCCAAGTTATTTCAAATTGGTAATTTTATATGTGCAGGAGCTAATTATAAAACCAACCCAAGTTGTACGTGCATGTATATATATAATTATTAATGTTGAGACACATGGAGAATAAACACACACAATGAGTATTATTATAAGTTTAATCTCTAATTTATTGAAGTATCGTGTCACTACACTAAATATCCTATTAACGCATGAACAAGTTTTAAATGCTTAATTTCTCCTTAATTAGTTTGTGACGGGTGAGAATTTTTTTATAATATCATTGAACTAATTTGATTATGAATAAAACTAGTATTTGGGATTCAAGTGTTGCGTGGGACCATTAAACCAAATGAAAGGTAGACGTAAAAATATTGAACCACGCACGCCCTTTGTAGCGCGTTAACGCACAAAACTTAGACGAAAACGTAAAAATATAAAGAATTACCAAGTCAAGCTAGGACGCACGCGTTGCAACGGAGTCGTTAACCGAGAAAAAATATACGTAAAAACGTTAAACCGTAGACGCGTTTTACAACGTGTTAACTCGCAAAATTTAAACCGAAATAAAAAAAACCAGAAACTAGTAAAAGATGAAAACTGTGGGGAGCGAAGTATAAAGTGAAAAAGTGTTGATGTTAAAAATGATTAGTGAAAATATAAAGTTTAGGGGCTAATTGGTAAAAATATGAAGAAAAAAAAAATCACAAATGACAAAATATGTGTTATTGTTAATTAAACACTGTCCAAGTGAAGGTGTTTGGGATTGCGTTTTGAATCTGATTTTTAGATTATTGCGTTTTGAAAACGTAGATAATCAGTTTTTAATGTTTGGAATTGCGTTTTGAAAACGCAGATAATCAGTTTTTTAGGGACCGAAGTATAAAGTGAAAAAGTGTTGATGTTAAAAATGATTAGTGAAAATATAAAGTTTAGGGGTTAATTGGTAAAAATATGAAGAAAAAAAAAAATCACAAATGACAAAATATGTGTTATTGCTAATTAAACACTGTCCAAGTGAGGGTGTTTGTGATTGCGTTTTCAATCTGATTTTTAGATTATTGCGTTTTGAAAACGTAGATAATCAGTTTTTAGTGTTTGGAATTGCGTTTTGAAAACGCAGATAATCAGTTTTTTAGGCTACCAAAAAACAATAATCTATAAGCAGCTCCACCCCTCCTTTTTCAAAGCGCATAATCTGTTTTAAATAATCAATCCCAAACACCTCCTAAAAGCTGGCAAATTGATTGAAATATTTATCAATAGTTAAGTTTTATTTATTTATTTATTTTTTCAATTGTCCTAAGCCGAGCGCAAAACCCCGTTTCAAATAATGAAAATAATGAAGGAACTTTTTGAGACGTTAGGTTAGACCCCCTGATCTTTATGCATCTCCGTAGAGAGAAGACTTGGCTTATTTGGAATAATGGGAGATATCATCGATTCCTACTTAAGAACGTCATTCACGTAGGTGAGTAGGGGTACAAACGAGCTCGAGTAGCTCTCGGTAAAAAGCTCAAAACAAACCGAGTTTTATCGAGCTCGAGCTTGGCATGTGAAGCTTGTTAGGCCCGTCAAGCTTTATCGAGCCTAGTGTAATATTAGGGTTTTTTAATATTTAATAATATTTACCACTCATTTAAAGTTGTTTAGTAAACGAGCCCTGAGCTCGAGCTTTACTTATCGAGTTCACGAGCCTAATTAAACTATTATTTATACTATTTTTATTTAACATATTAACTAATAAATATTAAACAAGCCGAGCTCGAGCTTGGGAAATTACAAACGAGCCAGGCTCGAGCTTTGAAAACAAAGCTCGAATCGAATCGAGCCGAGCTCGAACTCGAGCTCTTATAACTTAATCGAGCTCGAGTTCAAGCCTGATCTAGCTCGACCTCTTATATATATCATTTATTATTTATTATTTATATACAAATAATATATTATTGCAAATTTTAAACCCACTTGCTTAGTTTTTTGTATTTAATTTAATAAACAAATTAAATATACTTTGTGGCTCAAAACAAAGTTCACCAACTCAAATGGCCATGTCACCACCAAAACTTTTTCAAAAGGACAAAATATATATGTAACATCTATTTTTTGTTTTTTTTTAGATCGGCGAACAACTGTGTGGCAACCACCCTTGCGGGGCGCCATGCCCAAGAATCGACTACTCGACCTCCAGCAGCCCCCGCCTTCTCCCGATGCGCGGAAACCCGAGCCCCACCCGCCCGAAGGCACGACAGTGTTATAGAACTCGGTAAAACCTCGCCGCCCGTCAGATTCGAACCGGCGCCACCCGTATTCGATCTTCACCCGGATACCAAACCATAAATGTTGGAAGTGGGAATTGAACCCATAATCACCTAAGTGAACATAAGGCCTCTCCACCACTCCACCACTATGGATGGATAACATCTATTTTTTGTAAAGTTGTCAATTTAAGTGAAGTAGCCGTCACCCAAAGGTCGCAAACAAGCATCACCATCATTGCTGTCTCCGGATGTAGTTGTCATCGTCATCGGTCGGGTAATGTATCTGGCCTGCCACTCTTTGCTCCGGGTGTAGTTGTCATCTTTTTCGGCTAATGTGTAAAAAGGAATAAGTCATGAGTTCATGACACGCATCAGAGAAGAAAACGTAGCAAAATGGAGTTTAGTACTGCTTGATCATGTTACCATCTATCTATATATATAAAAGAAAATGCATATGCTGACGTGACGTGCAATGGAGGCCTCAACCTTCCCTTTAGAGTGCCACGTGGCATCATAATTGAAATATTTTAGTGTTTTTGAACTATTTCTTTTTTTAATTAAAAAAAAATATAAACATAAAACCCTAAATTAAATTGAGTTATTTTAGGAAAAAAAGAAATTAAAAATAATTTTAAAATTTTCTCTCTCATGTTTCCTCCCATAATTTTTAAACGTTTATATCTTTTATATACAGGATTTTTAAAAAAAAATTACACCAAATTAACGAGCGTTTTATTATCTTTTCAACGGGTACCATAGTCCTATATAAAAAACAGAGAAAAATCAACTATTTTTTGTGGGGTTTCATTCATACAGGAAAAAAACACACAAAGTGTTCATGTTATTCATTAATCATGTTTTTCTTTTAAACCAGGTTCTTATCTTCGAGGTTGAAAATCAGCCTAATCGTCATGTTTATCATTGAATTTTACTAGGTATACTTCATCAAGAGAAGTTAGGAGAAAGAATCGCGCAACACTACAACACATGGTGTCACCTTATAGCAAGGTTATTTTTTATTTATTTAATTACATGAGTAATAATTATTACTATTAGTATTAGTATTATTAGAATGGTTATACTTTTCAACCCCGGGACGCTCCGAAAAGAATTGATAGTTGCTGCCACGTGGCATAATGAGATGCAATGATTACAACTTCCAACTTAAGTGTTTGTTTAGTTGATTATGTTAGAAATTATAAGAGCCATTATAATGTGATAAATTAGAGAAATGTAATGAGTTTTTTAATAGTTGCAGCTTACATAAGTGATTCTTTAGATGATTACTGATTAGGTTTTTAGATTAGGAAATATGAGTTATTACTGATTAGAATACTATGAAAATGCAATGATTGAGAGATTTTGTGGTTAGTTAACTTGAGCCATTTACAATAGGTTTTTTTTAAAGGCAATTTACAATAGGTTATCACGTAAAATTAGATTTTTCAACCTCAGGACCCTCCCGGAATAATCAGCTAGTTCAAAGTATATATAATAATTTTACTTGTGACAACTACTTTAAATTTATTAACCGGTCACATGTATAATTGTAAGGGCATTTTTTTAACATACACAATTAAAACAACATGATTGTTAACCTTTAGCTACCTCACTTAACATGTATGTTTATGATCAGGGCCGTCTCCGAAAACGTCAAAAAAAATTTGGGCCTCGGGCGGAAAAAAATTTGGGCCCAAAATTTTGTAAAGAGGAATGAATTATAAAAAAAAAATTAATATGGTGCTAGAGCTAAGGATTGAACTTGAAACCTCTACATTAAATTAACATAGTTTTTCCAACTCCACTAACAAGACTTTAATCTATAAAACACAAATATATATCCTAAATATAGATTTTAATATATATATATATATATATATATATATATAGGATTTGGTTCAAATGAGATTTTTTTCCCAAATTGAGAACTAGAGAACCATTCTGGGCCACACATTTCTCTAAGGCAAAAAAAAATTATTTTTTTTTTATTTATTTTTTTTTTTTTTGCAAAAATCGCTGCTTTATATGTAAGGAAATTTTTTTTTATTTTTTTTTGTATTTTTTTTCAGTATACACATGTGTATAATTGCATTATACACATATGTATAATGCTATATACACATATGTATAACTGAAATATACACATATGTATAGCTGAAAAATGTTATATACACATATGTATAATTGCTATATACACATATGTATAATTGTCATATACACATATGTATAAATGAAAAAAAAATAAAAAAAAAATTTCCTTGCAGAAAAATGTGCGATTAAAGCAAAAAAAAAAAAAAAATTTTTTTTTTTTTTTTTTGCCTTTATATGAAATGTGTGGCTCAGAATGGTTCTCTCAGTTCTCAAATAGGGGTTGGTTCTCTTAGGATCCATACCCTATATATATATATATATATATATATATATATATATATATATATATATATATATATATATATATATATATGCGCATATTTTTAAAAAAACGTTCGGGCCCATTTAAGGGTCGGGCCCTGAGCCGGTGACCACCCGGCTCACCCTCACAACCGGCCCTGTTTATGATCTTTTTTTATATAAAGTAATTTACATAATTTTAATAGCTTAATTGGTTATAAGTTTTAAAACATATGGCATACTTAAAAAAAACACATAATATAAAAACAACATTTTATTCTCTTTAATTTGAGTACGATATTACTTGCAATATTATTTTTTAATTTTAAGAAAATTATCGTGTCATGTGATTATTAGTGTCTTTGTTCCCAACCACATCATACGACACACCCTCTTGTGTGTCTATATATATTGGTAGTTACAAATTGTTCTAACTATATATACATACTTGTCCTCGTAAAAAAAGATGAAGGAAACCGTTAAAAAATATATATTTAATAGAATAAAAAATTAAAGTCCGCACAAGTCGGTATCACTACACTTGACTACGAAAATAGAATAAATCAAGGTATTATGCTAAGTGAAATATCCTTTTCAGTTGGTGATGGTTATTGTTGCAGGGGTAGGTGAGAGGATCGCCACACATAGACTTCACTCACACGGTTGGTAAACAACAATGATTACAGAACTAGATCATCCACTTGTACCATATACACAACCGGTCTTTAATTTAAGTCTACCTTAACCGTACCAACATTCTAATCTGGTTACCATTCGGACCACTTGAACCATACAAGATGGTCAAACCATATATATTTCACATTTTCACCTAGCTTTTATTATTTTTGTTCTTCCAAACTCCCTTTTATTAGTTCATGTTCTTTGTTTATTTAAAACTTTTTTTTTTTTTTTTTGTTTCACTTCAACACTTTTTTCCATTAATAAATGAGCAAATTTAAAACTAATTTGTTATAAACTAATTATGAACACACATATAAATAATTCATCAAAATAAAATGAGTGTAAGGTTGGACTCGGTACCTAGCCCATGGCTACAAATAGAAGGCAACCAACTTTTGAACCATTCCAACTGAACACCTAAAGAAGCATTTGTGTATTGATTAACAACCCCTTGTGCTTCATGAAACGATGAATCCAATGCGGTCGCACCAGCTACCGCAAAATTCACACCCTGGCCTTTCTCAATCACGCTATTTCTTCGAACTGCCTCAGATGGCGGTATCAATGGCATCCCAAGACTCTCAGCTACAAGAAAAAGATTACTAAACACTAAATAAATGCCGTGTGACTCAAGATTTTAGGGGCCCAAAGCAAATAATAAAATTGACGCCACTTTTTTAAAACAAAAGTAAAAAAATTGTTTTCAATTCTAATTGTTTATACATAATTATAGTTTATAAACCTATGGCCAACAATCCCAAAGCCCAATTACACACATAAAAGTTTTTTTTTTCTTTTTTCTTTTTATTAAATTGGAGAATTTGAGAGCTTAGAGAAGTTGGGCCCAATATCATTATTTTATTTCACTCTCCTTTCAGCCGTCCATGACTTGAGGTACACGAAAACCGTGTGTACATATGAGGACATAAAACAAGAATAAATTAAAAAAGAAAACAAGTGTGTACCAATGAAATCGATGATGAGGCGGCCATCGGAGCACCGACCGGTGGGTTTATGGAAGAATGTTTCACCATAAGGTGGAAACAAGAAATGTGGTGGTTGACTGTTTGGTTTTGTCGAGAGTTGTTTTAGGTTTCCGGTATCGGCTAATGAGTCTCCAAAGCTTATGATCGACGTAAAACATCCATTAACTTGCAAGTTACGAGTCAATAACAGTATCAAGAAAGGTAACATGAGCAAATAGGATGATAGAATTGCCATTGAAGACTTTGAGTTCAAGATAAAAAAAAAAGGTGCTGGTGATATATCTATGATGTGTGTGTATTTATAAGTGGGAATGAGGATTGAAACCATATTGTGCATTAGATACGACTTGGCAGTTGGCACTAGACATGCACTGAGTACCTATGAAATTACCTTTTCGCCCTTTATTATGTTATGTGAGTCATATAGCGTTCAAAGTTTTTTTTTTTTTATATAGAAAGATTATTTTCATATAATCATTATTTGAGATTATTTAAGCAATTTAGAGAAGGGTTTGGGCAACATTATGTTAAACTATTAAAAGTTCTATAATTTATTAACGGATAGCTTCTGAATCAATCAACATGTTTCTCAATCTTGACCATTAAAAAGGCTCTATGTATTATTAAAAAGTGTCTTTTAAGTGAACCAAACACTCTACATTTTAGGGATTCGAAGGTAACCTTTTTGTGAAATCATTAAGAAGCTACCAAATAACCCCTAAGTTTTCGTATGGATTTTTTCCTCAATTTTTTTTATATTAATAAGTTCTTTATTTCCTCAATTGTTTTTAACATTTCACGTATAGTTAAAGTATAGCGTTAAATATTAATAATTATAAAAAAAAATTTGTATGAAACTTTAATATCAAATTGAAAACTTGAACTTACTAACGATTACAAGTTTATCAAAAGTTTTAGGCAGCTTCACGTGACTTGGTAGAGAATCGAATCCAGCAGGTAAACCCGAATTTTGAAATATTTACATTGGGTATATGATGAGAATTCAGGTTTTAGATTAATTTTAAAAATTTTCACACGTATACGTAATACCTAACGTAATTACTTTCACGTACATACCCTAATAGTATAAAATTAATCTAAAACATGAATTCGTATACATGTGAAAATTTTTAAAATTTATTTCCATATCTGTACACACATTTTTAGTTTCCTTTGTCCTTGATAAGAGAATAATATACTAATTCATTAAATTAGTCGTTGGCATCCAATCTAACTGGGTTAGTGACTTAATTCAAATTGGGTGTCAGAATCAAATAAATTAATAGTAAATGTTATATATGGCCAATTTTTTAGTTTAGGGTGCTAACGGCCAATTTTGAATAGTTTAGGTTATTAAAATACAATTTCTCTTTAAAAACAAGATAATGATCTAAAAATTTAATGAGGTGTCAGTCATAAAGGATAAATATATATTTTTTTTTTGAAAAGCGAATTTCTTGCTCCTTGTAAGACTTGAACTAAAGACCTCACACTTTTAGTGTATTGAAAGACTTTGTCTTGCCATTGAACCACTAACCCTAATGGTATAAAGGATAAATATATGTTTTAGAATTAACCTGATATGGAGATTTAGTTTTTGTCATGCCTTTATTTTGTGATATGGAGATTTAGCCTGATTTGCTTGATTAGACCACAGGCGTCTAGCTTTGACCAAAGCCAGGCGCTTTGGCCTTTAAAAAAAAAATTAATTTGTTTTAATTCATTTTAAATACTTGTTATTGATTTAAAAATAATTTTAATTCATTTTAAAATGTTTTTAGTTGTTCCCAATACAACAAAATTCGTTTGAGGCGTTACGGGTCATTTATTGCCCGTTTGTGTGTTTTGGTTGAAACATCCGAGTTTGTTCAACTTTCATGAATCATTGTACGTGGTGCTCCGACTATACATTCGATACCCATATTTTTCCAAAACACGATTTTTGCATGTCTAATCGACATGCTGGACTTTCGGTCTCTGTTTGACGCGTTTCGTAATGTTTAATTGATCATTTGTGGTTTTCAGAAGTCACATCCGATCAATTAAAACGTACCGAAACGCGGAACCCTTGTTTGAGTATACTCGTGTTCAGCCTTTAAAGAATTATAAAATCATTTTACTAATTCCCGATTCTTGACACTTTCATAAATCGTTTTACTAATTTTCGATTCTTAATACTTTCATAAATCGTTTGTCAAATCATAACCATCATCATCATTATACCCTTAAAAAAGAAAATAAAATAAAAATAAATAATAATAATTATTTATTATTATAATAATAAAACAAAGGAACTAGGTTGCAAATATAATAATAATTTAAATAATAATAATGTAATATAGTCATGGTTAATGCTTAAAGAAGTCAACCTTTGTTGACTCCTAGAAGTCTTGAAGACCACATGACTTTTACAAGATACTTGAAACAAGGTATGGATATGGAGAATATGCAATGAGATGATTTCATACAAGATTCCAATGCAAGTAAGTCAAATTCAATTGTTGGACCAACTTGAGATATGAGTTGGATTAGCTTGAATCTCTCTGATCCATGGTATCCACTAACCGTAGCGATTATCGCCTGTCATGGATCCTTTGAAAGTGGATTCCATGGATCAGAGAGATTTAAGCTAATCAAACTCATATCTCAAGCCGGTGTAAGTTATGTTAGTGATATCTGTCATCTTCTTCTTCAACTTGCATCTTCTTGATCTTCACACTTGCTTTTGGAGCTCTGATCTTCTTCCTAGGAAAGTAAAGCTTCAGGTGAAAGTGGATACCATGGATCAGAGAGATTTAAGCTAAATCAAACTCATATCTCAAGCCGGTGCAAGTTATGTTAGTGATATCTGTCATCTTCTTCTTCTTCAACCGGATGGTTGGTAGCTCTAGGTAAGAACATTGTGGATGATGATGATGATAACTTCTCTTCAGATTCTGATTGCACCGGTGGAATTGGAATTGGAATTGGAATTGGAATTAATGTTAGGAATTGGAGTGGACAAACCGAGGCCTAAGGTGAATCCGTTTGGTGACGGTAAACATAGAGAGGTTTTGCTTCAGGAGAAATGTGTGGATTATCGGAATTGAATACTTAGAGATGATACGCGAAGCTTTAGACTCCAAGCGGATCCTTTGATTGCCAACTCACCTCCCGTAGAACATAGGCCTCTACAAAGTTTGATCAATTCGCGTTTTTCACTTATTTAATGAAATTTAATGCGCATACCGCATTCGAATTGGTTTTTTATTTTTTCTAAAAATAGAAAAAACTCTAACAACATTAACAACCAGAGGCGTCCCCAAGAATTTACGTGCCCTATCCGAACAATTAAAAAACATGCCCCTTAATCTTTAATAAATTAAATAATTTGACTAAATGTTATGTGGATCAATAGTATAGCAATAAACATAACAATTGCAAAATAATAGTATTAGAATGAGTGAAATTACATTCCGTAATATAGTAGTATCTAACCGACGATTTGTTAAGTCTCCTACTATTCTTGCTAGCAAATTGGTGGATCAATGTACTCTTCGCACTTTATGTAATCTATGATTTTGTTCTTGATAACTATTATCGCTAACATGTTATTTCTTGGGACATTGTGGATCGTAAGTATGATTTCAACATCGTAAGTATGATTTCAACAACTTTAATTTAGAAAGGCTCTTTTATGCGGATGCCATCGTGACTGGAATGGTCAATAACATTCTATATGCAATACACGCATTTGGGAAATAACATTTCTTCTTACATATGCTCCAAAACATATATAGAGTCGCTAAATTTTTGTGATGTGTCAAATAAGATCAACTTTGAACAAAAAAAAAACGTTGTTTCTTTATATTTTTATTTAGTAAATAAATAGGTATTGGGCTTATAAATGTTATGGGCTTGAGTTAATAATATTTAAGTTTTAAATTGATTATTGTTGGGCCCAACTTTTGAGTGTTAAATAGGTTTTCTATTTTAAAAATACACACATATATAGGAATTCTATAAAAGAAATTATGCCCCTGATAAAAATGGGCCCAAGCCGGATGGCCTCCCCGGCTTGGGCCAAAGTCGCCCTTGTTAACAACTAACAAAAAAATTGTAGAACAAAAGAAGAAAGTGTTCTTCTCTATTACCAAGCATGTCAAGAAATGATAATTTTCAAATATTGCAGATCAAGGTCTTCATGATTAGAGATGATAAAGGATAACGAAGATTAATGTTATATTTTTCCCGGAAGTACTGAATCTATTGTTCAAGCTTCCTGAATCTGAATCTATTGTTAAAATCTTTGACTATACGTGGTTGATGTCAAGTTTTTTTTATTTAACTTTTTTAAATAATTATATTAAAAAATAAAAAACCAATTCAAAACACCAAAAAATACCCCAAATTAAAACTTTGATCCAAAGCGTCTGCTAGGTGCTTTGGATCAAAATATTCCACATTTTCTGCCACCTCGTACACCTCGGCCGATTTGACCCAAAACGCATCGCTTAAAACAAAGCGAGGCGCTTGGAAAGGGTGGGGGGAGGGAGGGGGGGAGTTAAAATAGAAAGGTGAGGGTATGAATAGCTGGGGCCTTAATTAATGTGTTTTTCCCCTTGATTTTGGAATGCATAAGGGGGTGGTGTTTGGAGGATAAGAGTTGGATAAGGTTAGGTGAACAAGTTTTTATTGGTGAAATCTCAATGATTTCCTTGTGCAGTGTACAATGTCGTGGTCAGGTGAAATGGACAATTGTCACCTACTTTCTATTTCCCGACATTCTATTTCCAAATACACAAATATAAAATTTCATTTTTATATTGTGCTTTGTATTAATATTAACAATTAACAAATAAAATGAAATGATGTCGTCAATATAGCATAATATTATTCTTTCTATATTTGTATTTTAAATACATGTATATGTAGTATAATTATGTGCTTTAGATATATAAATCCTGGCGTTAATTTGATACCCATACACCTCACTATCGAGAAGACATCTATGCCATGATGAAACCAAAGATTAATAATTATAAAAGCGTAATCAAACATAATAATGTTCTTTCTAGTTTATGTTTTAAATGACACATATACCTATACTTATTATAGTTACAACACATCTTATTATATGTTTTCATTGTCTAGACCTCTCTATGATTTTGTCAAGAATCTCACATCAATATCGTGTGATCGACAATGTGTCATACACGACACTCTTTGGCTAAAAATATTTATTTTCTATAAAAATATATTTTGATGATAAACAATTACTTTGGTTTCAGAAATTACTTTTGATATAATCGTGCATTTATTTTTTCTAAGGCTTTGGGGTGTGGTTTGATCTTCTCACCAATGTCACATCACCTTCCATATCACCTTCTCTCATTTTTCCCCGTTAGGGTGGATGAGGTGGTTAATTATTACACCCATCACACTATCATACTCAATAATATTGTATCACCTCATTTTTATCACACCCCATCACATTCATCACCAAAACCATCGGGTGGTGTTCACATTTCATCACACACATCACTATTATATATATATATATGTATATATATATAGGAAAAAGATCAAATAGGAACCAAGAGCCTAGTTAGAAACTTAGGAACCAATCTGAGTCATTCATCTTTGATCTTGATCTAGGGGGTAGTTATGTAATTAGACAATTAAATATTATATTTTAATTTAATTAAAAGTTTTATATATGGCAGTTAATTATCTTCATGCAATTAATATGTAAGTTTTTTTTTTACTTTCCTTAAATCTCTCAACCTATTATTATCTCTAATCCCAAATAAAAAAAAAATCACGTTCGATTGAATTCGATTGAATCATGCCAATGTACACTTCAAAAACGAATATACACCAATGTATATCTGTGTTGATGATGATGAATGAAAAAACCAATATACACCAATGTATATCTGTGTTGATGATGTTGAATAATGATGAATGAAAAAATGAATATACACCAATGTACACTGTTGTATATATACCGAGATATAATTTTAATAGTATATACAATAAATACGTTTGGGTATACCATAAACACTAATTTGCTGTTTCCAATATACATGAGTTTCTTATTAATTACATAATAAATGATATTGAACAAAAGACATTAATACTCCTTTATTAAAATAACAATTAATTAAAGTTTTACTTATTTACAATCATACCATTGAAGATGGATGACTCAGATTGGTTCCTATAGTTCCTACTTAAGGGTTGGTTCCTATTTGAACCCTACCCTATATATATATATATAGGAATGGGTTCATATGAGAACCACTTTGAGTTATGAGAACTTAAGAACCTTCCTAGACCAATAACATGATGACACATATACTAGTTATCATTATATTATAAAAGGGTATCATAGTAATTTAACCCCACCCCACCCCCTCTGCCAACAGCTTTATATCACTGTTTTTTTTTCTTTTCAAATAAAAACACACACACACATGTTACCTTCTCTCTCTCTCACACTCCTCTTTCTCTCTCTTCTCTCTCACACGACTCACTCTCTCTCTTTCCTCACACACACGTCTCTCTCTCTATATATATATAGATGATGACAATGGTGCTAGGATCTGAATGGTGGTGGTATGGGGGCGGTGGTGCGTGGCTGTGGAGGTAGGGGGTGGAGGAGATGGTGGGGGTGGTTCTTAGGCGGTGGTCGGCGGCCGGCGACGAACAGATCTGAATGGTGGTGGTATGGGGGCGGTGAGCAGGAATGTTATTATTATTATTATTATTATTATTATTATTATTATTATTATTATTATTATTATTAGTTTCTGTTCTTAGTATTATTATTAATTCTTTGTTAAGGTTTTTTTTTTGGACAGATATGGAGGTTTCGAGGGTGAAATCGATGATTGGGGGTAGATCTGAATGGGGGTTCGTTGATGGTGATGGTGGTGGGATGGTGGAGACGAAAACATATCTGAAAAATGGGTTTTTTGAAGATGACGGTATGTTCTTGTTATTGTTGTTGTTATTATTATTATTATTATTATTATTATTATTATTATTATTATTATTATTATTGTTTATTGTTATTATTAATATGTTTTTGTTTTGAAGTTTTTTTATGGATGATGATGATGATGATGATGATGATGATGATGATGATGATGATGATGATGATGATGATGATGATGATGATGATTTGTGTTTTGTAGCAGGAGGTTTTTTTTGTTTTTTTTTTTTGTTTTTTTTAACAAATAACGTGTAGTATGATTTGTATAAAATATTTGGTTTGTTTTTAAGGACATTTTAAGATGTTTTAGGGCATTTTACATTGGTGTAATATGAATGTATGGATCGGTTTAGGGCATTACAGTGGTGTAATAAGAATGTATAGATGTTTGTTTTGGTTTTTACACTAACGTATTTTGTGTAGTAGGTTGTGCATGGTAGATTTACACTGGTGTAAATAATTACACCAGTGTAAATCATTGTAGATTACACTAGTGTAAATAATTACACCAGTGTAAATTATCCTCATTAGATTTATGTTATTATTTTTTTTTAAAAAGTAAAGGAATTTAAAAATTAAATTTAGTAAAAAATATTATATTTAAATAATTGAATAAGAAATTAATATAAAATTATAATTTTTCTTTTTCTCTCTCCATTGTGTTTTTACCTAAACACCCCTAATTGTACTTAATTATATTAAATTAACATGTGAAGACAAAAGGTTTAACATGTGAAGACAAAAATCTCAAGATGCAATCTCAACCATTGGATTGAGAAGATCAATGGCTTAAATTAGTTCCTATGGTTCTCACAACTCAAGTGAGTTCTCAAAATAACCCAACCCTATATATATATATAGGGTAAGGATAATGTGGAAACCTACTCTTATAGTGAAAACTCTGAAAACTCTGACTTCCCAATTTTTTTTATTTTTGAAAAAATTAGGGCATGTAATATGCATGATTTTAAGCATTTTGAGCCAAAGAAATCAAAAAAGCACGAGCACTTTTTTTTTTAAAAAAATAAATAAATTTTCGACTAACACATGTTAAGCCAAACTAACACATGTTGCCCATTTTTACCCGAAAACGGTTTTTATTTTTTTAAAAAAAAAAACGGTTCGGCTCTTTTTCGATTTTTTTGGCCCAAAATGCTTAAAATCATGTATGTTACATACCCTAAAATTTTCATAGAAAAAAAAAGTCGGGAAGTTAGAGTTTGATAGAGTTTCCAAGGTTTTCACTATAACAAGGGTTTCCAATATAACCTTATACTATATATATATAGGTTTAGGATCATGTACAAAATCTATTTTTTGTGAGAAGTGTGAGAACCAATAATAGTGCGGCCTATTTTATTATATAGAAGGGTAACATTGTAAATTGCATTGCTAATCTTATTTTAGGAGATAATGGCTAATTAATTTTGTGTTTAATTTAGGAGCATTCTTAGGGATTTTGTTTCACATCTCACGAATTTTTATAGAGTTTTTATTAACATTCAGCACATTATCATTCATTTACTGAATTATATACGACCAAAACAGTATTCATATTGGTGTGTTTTACTTATGTGAGCACATGGTGTTTTACTGGTATACCATAAGGTTTGAAGGGTATAACACACCTTTTGTGTTATTTTTATAAGGAGTTTTACTGATGCAAAAAATATGGTTTTTTTTATGCACATTGGTGTTTTATTATAGTCTTGTAAGTTGCTTTCATCAACAAGGTGTTTTTACGTTCATACCGGGTGTTTTATCACCATATTCTCAACTTTGTATTTTAAACAGTCCCGTGTGTTTTATCATCATCTTCTCCATAATCCAGTGTGTTTTATCTTCATCATACGCAATCAGTAACACATTCAAAAACACAACTATACATACATTTAAAATGTGTTTTAAATTCAAAAAACACTAAACCACACAAAAATCCTTTGAACATAAAGCACAACAATATGAATGCTGTTTTGGCACAGGGAGAGAGAGAGGAGAAAGAGAGAGAAAGAGAGAGAGGGAGGTGAGAGATACTTAAATGTGAATTAAATGGAGGACGTAAATAGGAAGATTGAATTTATTAGACCTTCCATATTTTTAATTAGACCCTTTAAAATGTGAATTAAATGTAGGGTGTGTTTTACCATTATACCCCTAAGTAGCCTAATTAGTTATTATAACTATAACATTATTTACAATAATGCCACTCATTAAATCTAAACCATTGATTAAGATGATCTAATGGTCCAAAACACTTCTTACCCTTCTCACACAAAACACACTTTGCACAGGATCTCGACCCTATATATATAGGGTGGGGTTCCTGTACACAGTTCATTTTTCGTACAAAGTGTGAGAAGTCTATATAGGCATTGTGTTTTAAATTTTAGGCATGATGTTTTATCTTCCTTTGGCATAGTATTATATAGAAAAACACAAAAATTAACAACTTAAAACACTAATTAATGTATTCTCGACATGCAATCTAAAACACCCTACGAAAAAAGTAATCAATGTGTTTTAAATTTAATGTCTAGAATACATTTGATTGTGTTTTAAATTGTAACGTTTGGTACTTTTCTATATAAATCAACGTAAAAGGAATCAAAAACAATATAGCCAAACTTTAAAACACAATGACTATATAGACTTCTCACACTTTGTACGGAAAATGTACTTTGTACAGGAACCTATACCTATATATATATATATATATATATATATATATATATATATATATATATATATATATATATATAGGGTAGGGATCCTAAGAGAACCAACCCCTATTTGAGAACTGAGAGAACTATTCTGGGCCACACATTTCATATAAAGGCAAAAAAAATTTTATTTTATTATTTTTTTTTTGCATTAATCGCACATTTTTATGCAAGGAATTTTTTTTTATTTTTTTAATTTTTTTTTTCATTTATACATATGTGTATATTGCATTATACATATGTGTATAATGCAATTATACACATGTGTATATTGAAAAAAAATACAAAAAAAAAAAATTCTTGCATATAAAGCAGCGATTAAAGCAAAAAATAAATAAATAAATAAATAAAAAATAAAAAATTTTGTCTTAGAGAAAATTTGTAGTCCAGAATGGTTCTCTCAGTTCTCAATTTAGGGAAATGTTCTCATTTGAACCAAATCCTATATATATATATATATATATATATATATATATAGAGAGAGAGAGAGAGAGAGAGAGAGAGATAAGAGAGTGATGATGGGACAGCCAGCTACTTGTTCTCCGTGATGGTGGTCACAGTTTTTCTTGTCACGACCGTGATAAAATTGGTGGGGACCATAGTCGTGATGATCACGACAATTACGAAGTGGCCATCACAGACCAACACAACCACCCTTAAAGGGTGGTGTTCCCGTTCCCCTTTCCTTCTAAATTATTCATTAGATGGTTACAAAATCGGTGTTTGAAACAATTGTTTATATTGATAATTAATTTCTTTAATCATGTGTTTTTTATGTTAGCATATATTTTTAAGTTAATAGCCGTTTTTAGTTATGTGTTTGATGTTTACCAAAGGTATTTAGCCTAGAGGTATTAAGGTAATGGATAAGGTTTTACCTTTTTAAGTGGTGTGAGTTCAAATAGTATGGATGACAAAATATTAGCTGTTAAACAATGTGTTTGATGTTTAAATACAAAATTGAGTTCTCCGACTATCATGTGTACCAATCACAACACCATAGGTCAGTGTTTATAACCCTAATGAAGTAATAAACTTAAAAAAATAGGCCATGTTAAATGTACTTAATCATGTTTAATAAACTAAAAAAATATGCCATACTTAATCATGTTTTATGTCTTTCATTATCTACTGGCTAACACGCTTACTCTCTAATCCTACTTATAAATCTTTATCTATATTCGTCATGAGATTTTATATTTTTCTCACACACCTTGATACTGCCATGAATAAACGAGCTAGGTCGTTTGAGCCTTCGAGAAATAAGAACCAAGGGCGTAGCTTTTAAGGGGATGGGAGGTGCCCTAACCCTCATCGTTTTTTGCCCAGTAGTGTAGATTTACACGTTTTCGTCCGCAAATTTATACGTATTGAGTCCGGACCCATATGTTTTAAGGTTCCCGTGACTTTCGGCCACTCCGAAAAAAATCTCAAGCTTCGCCACTGCTAAGAACCACCACAAAATAACAAGGATAGATTTTAGGTCTTCGAGAATTTGAGGATTGGGAACCACTATTTGATGTAGGAGCGATATTCTTTTTCTCAACAAAAAAGAAGATGCAAGAAGGCGACTAGGGTTCACCTCTGTACAAAATGCATAGCTGCTCTTCGACAGCTCGCATATGGGCTTTCGTCAGACGCAATGGATGAATATATAAAAACGCCTGAAAAAATTGCGCGAGATTCGCTACATTTATTTGTCAAGGTATATATAAATTTTACTTACATTTCATACATTTTTTAAACTATTATTGTAAATTTGTCAACATCGTTTGAACTATATATATCTTTACGTAGGGATCATATCTATTTTTAATGAAGATATTTGCGTAAACAAACATTATTTGATATCCAACGCATATACGAGGTTCACGGTGAAAAACACGGGTTTCCCGGAATGCTCGGTAGTCTCGATTATACACATGTTGGATGGGCTATGTGTCCTACGGCTTGGCGGAGGTCAGTTTCATCGAGGTGATCTCCCGGGCCGAGTATTATACTTGAAACGATTGCCTCGCATGATCATTGGTTTTGGCATGCGTTTTTTTTGGGGTTGCCAGGTCAAATAATGACCTAAATGTGATCGACCAATCACCTATATTCGATGACCTCATTGACGGGATTGAACCCACTCAATCGTTTTATGCTAACAACGTAAATTTCAAGTACGACTACTACTTGGTCGATGATTTCTACAATGAGTAGGCGACACTTGTTCAAGCTTATGCATCTCATCTTGATGACTGTAACATCGCAAAATTTTCCCCAAAAATTTAATACATAAAAAGCCCTTATATATATATATATATATATTTTTTTTTATTACACCTTTATCATTAATATTATACAAATGTGCCTAAGTCTTTATTTATGCTAACTCACAACTTATATACATACATAAATGTATATAAATAATAATAATAATAATATGATTCTAAATTCTTTTTTTTTTCACATAAAAGATTTTTTTTTTTTTTTAAATAAAGCCTTGAGTTAATAGTCAAAGTCCTAGTCAAAGTCTTAGTCAAACAGTCAAAGTCTTAGTCAAATAGTCAATTCATCATAAAACCTTACTTTATGGTGTTGACCAATTTTAATGGCTAATTGACTCCAAAACTAGTATAAAAACCCACCTATGACCCATTATACTTTGCACCTCTAAATCGATTGTTTCAATCCGATTAAACTTTCCCTCATACCTTTCTTCTATAGTCTGTTACTTCTACAATTGAAGCTTTGATTATAATCTCTTGTAATTGGCGAATTGGAAGCTTGATATTCTTTCTTTTTCGTTTTCTTCAATTTGGACTAGCTACGTTGTTGAGTCTTTGGGATTCGCCTCACATACATTCACAACACATTATTCTATTTTTTTACGAGACATAACATTTTGCTAAGGCGAGTTTTACATAGCCCCTTTTTTTATTTATCACCATTTTTGGGGTGAAACATGTTACAACATTATTTATGCAATTCAATCATCAATGTGTCTATGTGTATTTCTATGTTGCATTATGTCTTGAACATGACTAGGGTAAGCACAATTCTAGCATAAACATTCATCAGCCAAACGGTATACATTGATAGATCTATTGGACTGACAATCCCACCCGGATACGTGCCTCCTACAAAGGTTGCGTGTGTGTTTGTTACTGCAATTTAAACGAGTGAACCATGAGCGTATGGGATGTACCACAATACAACAGTCACAATGGTTGATTATGCACACGATTTACTTCTAGTATGTTTTCACATATGGACTAGATTGCCATGACACATGAATTGCACAACAATTTTTATTCGAATATCAAAAACTATGTAAATCTCACCAACTTTTGTTGACCCAAAATATTTTCAACTTAACATGTTTCAGGTTCTACTTGCTTGAGGATTTGAATTAATGCTTGAAGATGTGTGCATAGTTTTATTCAATTTGATGTATGAATTCTTGTAGAACAATTGTATGTAATTTATCTAAATCATATAATGAGAATTATTATTTACCATGAGCTACTAAACAATCATCAATTACGTGACATCCCGATGTTTCCGCCATCGGTTGGGGTGTTACAGATTGGTATCAGAGCCATGGTTATAGGGAATTAGGTTATTAGAAAAATAATCTAGTCTATAACCATAGGATTTAACCAGTACTTGCTTCTTTTACTTGCTATTCTCTATCTCCCTCCTACTTCTTATCCCTACATTAATCCCTACGAGAAGGTTGCTCTCCATCACTGGATCCACTCTTAGACTAATAAGGCAAAACCCTCAGGTTTAACCTGAACCACCTTGAGATCTCGTCGAAGTTCTAGATTTTAATAACGAACACGTGCAATCTGGAAGGGTGAACGCCTGTATTCTGAGTCTTCTGTCTAGGCTGGCATTGCGTATATATCCCAATCAGACGAGGACCCGGATGCCTACCTGGGAATTCTCGGGATGAGTGTTCACTTATAGGCTAAAGCATGTCTTCAT